>CM036563.1:9677784-10307926 GCA_020745775.1 Theristicus caerulescens | reverse complement strand
ACAGTTCCATGCTGTAAATGATCCTGTCTCATGCCTCTTTCAACCTTTCATAGTCAAATGCACAGCAAAAACTCAAAAAGCCGTATAATTACCTGGAGACCAACAGTTACTTTTAATCTTTCCTAGGATTTCAGAAGGCAATCTATTGATCTCTTTAGGAGGTCAAGGAGGCTTTCTAAATTCTAGTACCTTGGTAAAAACATACTGACCAAGTACTACCTCTCCTTTGAGAGACGGAGCACGACCAATGACAAACTTTGAATTATCTTCTTCAGACTTGGGAGTTGCCAAACTGAGCTTGCCATTATCTGTAGTGGCAGCTGCAGCAACTCCCAGCTCATCAGACGGGACTTTCAGATGGTTGAGCAGCGCTCGAGTACCTTTCTTACACAACTCATCTATCGCTGGTGGCGAAGGCATCGCACCTCAGTAACAAACTAGAACAGCTGTCAGTAGGCTTGCTGTTTAGAGCTGCCATACTGGGCGCTTCCTAAAATCAGCAGATATTCCAGTGCTAATTAAAATTACTATCAACTTTGGGCTTACTCCACTGCTGTATTTGGAAAATAAGAAAACATATTTTGAGCAGCTTTCCTGTATTTCATTTCAGATTCTTTCTACAAGCTCTGGCAGCGCCTATCTAACACAGATTGGATCCATTCTCTAAGACGCTGGCCAGATACTTTAGCACGGTCCTTTGTCTTTTGCTAAACGCAGCTTCAATCCATGCCGCTCAAGTTCATTGGAAAAGAAAACAAAATTAGGGTTTAGGACAATTCCATTATCAATTGTAAGACGTCAACTCACCTTCGACAGTCTTGCGTCAATACATATGGGAAGGGAGAGAAAAGAAAATACAATTAGACTTTGGTGTGCACCCCCAGCGTTACATACAAACAGCAGAGAAGCCGAGCAATTACAACAAAACAAGCTAAGAATGGTAGGATACCAGTCTCTTATTTTGATCAAGAATGTTAAAAGCAATAGCAAGTTAGGCGCTGCTCTGAAAACGAGTGGTTGCTTCTGGTTCTGCTCACGCTGCTGCACAGGGACAGAAATGGAGGCAGCTTCAGAACCATCTGAACACCCTCCTCCCTGCTCCCCGCTTTCAGTTCCCGCATTTGACTTAGGCTGGAGGAGATTCCTTCCCTCTTTCTCCCTCAAACAGGCAAATTCAGGTGTGACACCCAGAAACACTTCAAATTAGATTAACAGCTGCTGAAGAAAAATAAAGCCGAACCCGCTATTGGCTTTGGTGGAACCAGAGCCGGGGCAATGCAGATCACGTCGTAAAGTTCCAGGCCTTTCCTTTGCCAAGGCTCGGGAACAAGCCCAGCAGGAGATCCCCCCACGCTATTCCTGCTGCTGGTTTCTGGTTCCGCACGGCAGCAGTGGCATCCCAAAACTGAGGTTATAGACTGCAGTGTGGGCTGGATCGAGTACTACTCTAGCTTTAGAAACAGTACTAAAAACAAAAAGTGGATTTTTTTTTTAAGACCTCTTGGAGTAATAAACTGAACTAGCTTGTACCACGGTCAGCTACAGTTGCGCTTGGCATCTCTCTGACAGGAGAGCCTTAGACCGACGTTGCAGCTAAACACTTCATCTTTGTGAAGCCAAAGGCTTACTGTTGTCTCCTTCTCTTTTTATTTAAACCATTGGCCTATACCTTTGATCTATGATATCTATCATAGCTTCAACTTTCAATTGCATCTCCTTCTGTTACATTACCCGTGACTGGTAGATATTCTCCCCAAGTTCTGGAGCAAAAAGCTATTCTACATTACCCTCTCACCATCTGCAAGTGCACCTCCAGAGCAGCTTCAGTGTTGACCTGTAACACATGGCTTTCTGGCACTGTCAAGTCGACATTGAACTTGAAACTTATCCTTAGAGGCCAATTCTATCGGGGAGCACAACACAAAACTAATTTGACCACCAGATTTAGATGAGCGTGCCATTCACTACTTACCACAACAGAATCGTCGTCAGTTAGATAAATGACTACAGGGTCAGAAGATTCACGTGCGAGGTCCGCTACTTCTGCACCAGCTGTAAAAAACACAGCGTTAGAATCCAGATCAGAGATCGCAGAGGAATAAAGTTGCCTGCCAGTACGTAACAGGCTGAGGTATGATTCAGCCTTGCCCTGTCCCTCCCCTCTTCAGGAACGTAGCCAACCCTTCACTCCAGCTTTGCCCTCAGCAGTCAGCGTAGAGCATTACCACCGCTGTCTCCTGCAAGCTGCAGTGCAAGAGGAGCAGCAGCTGAGCTCCTCATACAGTTCTGCTCTACGCCACCAGCTTGTGGGAGGTACGCAGCGACAGCTTATTCCTCTAACACAGGACAATGTTTATCACACAGAATAATACGTGCATCATATAGGATACAATGATTTTACAGTTCCATGCTGTAAATGATCCTGTCTCATGCCTCTTTCAACCTTTCATAGTCAAATGCACAGCAAAAACTCAAAAAGCCGTATAATTACCTGGAGACCAACAGTTACTTTTAATCTTTCCTAGGATTTCAGAAGGCAATCTATTGATCTCTTTAGGAGGTCAAGGAGGCTTTCTAAATTCTAGTACCTTGGTAAAAACATACTGACCAAGTACTACCTCTCCTTTGAGAGACGGAGCACGACCAATGACAAACTTTGAATTATCTTCTTCAGACTTGGGAGTTGCCAAACTGAGCTTGCCATTATCTGTAGTGGCAGCTGCAGCAACTCCCAGCTCATCAGACGGGACTTTCAGATGGTTGAGCAGCGCTCGAGTACCTTTCTTACACAACTCATCTATCGCTGGTGGCGAAGGCATCGCACCTCAGTAACAAACTAGAACAGCTGTCAGTAGGCTTGCTGTTTAGAGCTGCCATACTGGGCGCTTCCTAAAATCAGCAGATATTCCAGTGCTAATTAAAATTACTATCAACTTTGGGCTTACTCCACTGCTGTATTTGGAAAATAAGAAAACATATTTTGAGCAGCTTTCCTGTATTTCATTTCAGATTCTTTCTACAAGCTCTGACAGCGCCTATCTAACACAGATTGGATCCATTCTCTAAGACGCTGGCCAGATACTTTAGCACGGTCCTTTGTCTTTTGCTAAACGCAGCTTCAATCCATGCCGCTCAAGTTCATTGGAAAAGAAAACAAAATTAGGGTTTAGGACAATTCCATTATCAATTGTAAGACGTCAACTCACCTTCGACAGTCTTGCGTCAATACATATGGGAAGGGAGAGAAAAGAAAATACAATTAGACTTTGGTGTGCACCCCCAGCGTTACATACAAACAGCAGAGAAGCCGAGCAATTACAACAAAACAAGCTAAGAATGGTAGGATACCAGTCTCTTATTTTGATCAAGAATGTTAAAAGCAATAGCAAGTTAGGCGCTGCTCTGAAAACGAGTGGTTGCTTCTGGTTCTGCTCACGCTGCTGCACAGGGACAGAAATGGAGGCAGCTTCAGAACCATCTGAACACCCTCCTCCCTGCTCCCCGCTTTCAGTTCCCGCATTTGACTTAGGCTGGAGGAGATTCCTTCCCTCTTTCTCCCTCAAACAGGCAAATTCAGGTGTGACACCCAGAAACACTTCAAATTAGATTAACAGCTGCTGAAGAAAAATAAAGCCGAACCCGCTATTGGCTTTGGTGGAACCAGAGCCGGGGCAATGCAGATCACGTCGTAAAGTTCCAGGCCTTTCCTTTGCCAAGGCTCGGGAACAAGCCCAGCAGGAGATCCCCCCACGCTATTCCTGCTGCTGGTTTCTGGTTCCGCACGGCAGCAGTGGCATCCCAAAACTGAGGTTATAGACTGCAGTGTGGGCTGGATCGAGTACTACTCTAGCTTTAGAAACAGTACTAAAAACAAAAAGTGGATTTTTTTTTTTAAGACCTCTTGGAGTAATAAACTGAACTAGCTTGTACCACGGTCAGCTACAGTTGCGCTTGGCATCTCTCTGACAGGAGAGCCTTAGACCGACGTTGCAGCTAAACACTTCATCTTTGTGAAGCCAAAGGCTTACTGTTGTCTCCTTCTCTTTTTATTTAAACCATTGGCCTATACCTTTGATCTATGATATCTATCATAGCTTCAACTTTCAATTGCATCTCCTTCTGTTACATTACCCGTGACTGGTAGATATTCTCCCCAAGTTCTGGAGCAAAAAGCTATTCTACATTACCCTCTCACCATCTGCAAGTGCACCTCCAGAGCAGCTTCAGTGTTGACCTGTAACACATGGCTTTCTGGCACTGTCAAGTCGACATTGAACTTGAAACTTATCCTTAGAGGCCAATTCTATCGGGGAGCACAACACAAAACTAATTTGACCACCAGATTTAGATGAGCGTGCCATTCACTACTTACCACAACAGAATCGTCGTCAGTTAGATAAATGACTACAGGGTCAGAAGATTCACGTGCGAGGTCCGCTACTTCTGCACCAGCTGTAAAAAACACAGCGTTAGAATCCAGATCAGAGATCGCAGAGGAATAAAGTTGCCTGCCAGTACGTAACAGGCTGAGGTATGATTCAGCCTTGCCCTGTCCCTCCCCTCTTCAGGAACGTAGCCAACCCTTCACTCCAGCTTTGCCCTCAGCAGTCAGCGTAGAGCATTACCACCGCTGTCTCCTGCAAGCTGCAGTGCAAGAGGAGCAGCAGCTGAGCTCCTCATACAGTTCTGCTCTACGCCACCAGCTTGTGGGAGGTACGCAGCGACAGCTTATTCCTCTAACACAGGACAATGTTTATCACACAGAATAATACGTGCATCATATAGGATACAATGATTTTACAGTTCCATGCTGTAAATGATCCTGTCTCATGCCTCTTTCAACCTTTCATAGTCAAATGCACAGCAAAACCTCAAAAAGCCGTATAATTACCTGGAGACCAACAGTTACTTTTAATCTTTCCTAGGATTTCAGAAGGCAATCTATTGATCTCTTTAGGAGGTCAAGGAGGCTTTCTAAATTCTAGTACCTTGGTAAAAACATACTGACCAAGTACTACCTCTCCTTTGAGAGACGGAGCACGACCAATGACAAACTTTGAATTATCTTCTTCAGACTTGGGAGTTGCCAAACTGAGCTTGCCATTATCTGTAGTGGCAGCTGCAGCAACTCCCAGCTCATCAGACGGGACTTTCAGATGGTTGAGCAGCGCTCGAGTACCTTTCTTACACAACTCATCTATCGCTGGTGGCGAAGGCATCGCACCTCAGTAACAAACTAGAACAGCTGTCAGTAGGCTTGCTGTTTAGAGCTGCCATACTGGGCGCTTCCTAAAATCAGCAGATATTCCGGTGCTAATTAAAATTACTATCAACTTTGGGCTTACTCCACTGCTGTATTTGGAAAATAAGAAAACATATTTTGAGCAGCTTTCCTGTATTTCATTTCAGATTCTTTCTACAAGCTCTGGCAGCGCCTATCTAACACAGATTGGATCCATTCTCTAAGACGCTGGCCAGATACTTTAGCACGGTCCTTTGTCTTTTGCTAAACGCAGCTTCAATCCATGCTGCTCAAGTTCATTGGAAAAGAAAACAAAATTAGGGTTTAGGACAATTCCATTATCAATTGTAAGACGTCAACTCACCTTCGACAGTCTTGCGTCAATACATATGGGAAGGGAGAGAAAAGAAAATACAATTAGGCTTTGGTGTGCACCCCCAGCGTTACATACAAACAGCAGAGAAGCCGAGCAATTACAACAAAACAAGCTAAGAATGGTAGGATACCAGTCTCTTATTTTGATCAAGAATGTTAAAAGCAATAGCAAGTTAGGCGCTGCTCTGAAAACGAGTGTTTGCTTCTGGTTCTGCTCACGCTGCTGCACAGGGACAGAAATGGAGGCAGCTTCAGAACCATCTGAACACCCTCCTCCCTGCTCCCCGCTTTCAGTTCCCGCATTTGACTTAGGCTGGAGGAGATTCCTTCCCTCTTTCTCCCTCAAACAGGCAAATTCAGGTGTGACACCCAGAAACACTTCAAATTAGATTAACAGCTGCTGAAGAAAAATAAAGCCGAACCCGCTATTGGCTTTGGTGGAACCAGAGCCGGGGCAATGCAGATCACGTCGTAAAGTTCCAGGCCTTTCCTTTGCCAAGGCTCGGGAACAAGCCCAGCAGGAGATCCCCCCACGCTATTCCTGCTGCTGGTTTCTGGTTCCGCACGGCAGCAGTGGCATCCCAAAACTGAGGTTATAGACTGCAGTGTGGGCTGGATCGAGTACTACTCTAGCTTTAGAAACAGTACTAAAAACAAAAAGTGGATTTTTTTTTTTAAGACCTCTTGGAGTAATAAACTGAACTAGCTTGTACCACGGTCAGCTACAGTTGCGCTTGGCATCTCTCTGACAGGAGAGCCTTAGACCGACGTTGCAGCTAAACACTTCATCTTTGTGAAGCCAAAGGCTTACTGTTGTCTCCTTCTCTTTTTATTTAAACCATTGGCCTATACCTTTGATCTATGATATCTATCATAGCTTCAACTTTCAATTGCATCTCCTTCTGTTACATTACCCGTGACTGGTAGATATTCTCCCCAAGTTCTGGAGCAAAAAGCTATTCTACATTACCCTCTCACCATCTGCAAGTGCACCTCCAGAGCAGCTTCAGTGTTGACCTGTAACACATGGCTTTCTGGCACTGACAAGTCGACATTGAACTTGAAACGTATCCTTAGAGGCCAATTCTATCGGGGAGCACAACACAAAACTAATTTGACCACCAGATTTAGATAAGCGTGCCATTCACTACTTACCACAACGGAATCGTCGTCAGTTAGATCAATGACTACAGGGTCAGAAGATTCACGTGCGACGTCCGCTACTTCTGCACCAGCTGTAAAAAACACAGCGTTAGAATCCAGATCAGAGATCGCAGAGGAATAAAGTTGCCTGCCAGTACGTAACAGGCTGAGGTATGATTCAGCCTTGCCCTGTCCCTCCCCTCTTCAGGAACGTAGCCAACCCTTCACTCCAGCTTTGCCCTCAGCAGTCAGCGTAGAGCATTACCACCGCTGTCTCCTGCAAGCTGCAGTGCAAGAGGAGCAGCAGCTGAGCTCCTCATACAGTTCTGCTCTACGCCACCAGCTTGTGGGAGGTACGCAGCGACAGCTTATTCCTCTAACACAGGACAATGTTTATCACACAGAATAATACGTGCATCATATAGGATACAATGATGCTGTCATACTGCCTCACTGGGCGCTTCCTAATATCAGAGGTTTCCTTTCCTCCCCAGTAAAGGGCCTAGAAACTGGCAAAAATACACATTAAGTAGGACCCCAACCCTCCAGAGGCAGTTTATGTTCTTCCCAAGTTAAAAAGAACGCTTACCACTTCCTTCAAGTTCTATTGGCTCTGCTTCGGAAGCCCTTCCTGCAGTAGAAGCCACCAGCCTGTTTCGTTTCTGAGCTCGCCTAGATTTAACTGCTCCTCCACGGCGCTTTCGTTGAGTCTAAGAGAGAAGAAAGCCTTAGCATTTTCTTTAGGAGTAATGTTAACGTGGCCCTCATCTTTGCAGCACCAGTGAAAGCACACAAGGAGGCACAAAACACTCCCCTGAAAGGCTGCAAGAGGCAAAGATTGGTGGTATGGGTCATTCCTACCTGAACGCCTTGCATCAAGGAAAAGACATCACCCCAGATCTCTTACCAGTTGGCTCACAAAGGAAAAAACATCTCGTGATGGTTTGCAAGTGAGAAGACTAGTTCACAGTTATATCAGATGTTAGCTTCCCGCCAACCATCAGAACCAGTCTGACCTAAGGTTTTTGCTCCCATTGTAAGCGTTTCTGAACTATTGCTAGCACCTAGAGAGATTAAACATCTTAAGTATCACAGAACATGCAGTTACGCGAAGCTTTAATATGCTTATGTTCCAGTGCATTTACTACAAACTCTTAAAAGCATTTACGGAGGTACCATAAACAACACGTTTTAAGAATCGGGTTTGCCTTGACTAGTAAAATACTTACTGTGCTCATGGTGTTTCTTGATCTAAAACCACAGAAAAAGCAAGAGGTACAAATGCCAAAAAATTACTTGCAAGGAAGCTACAACTATCAATTCCTTCTATTCCTTTAGGTAGCACACTGTTAAAAAGTCCAGATTTCTCAGTATCTGAGAACCATCTTCTTCCAAACCTGTAAGAAAAGAAGAGAGGAGGTTACCTGTCTGTAATGCTTGTTCTCTTACATCCACCCCCTCTCCAGGAGTCCCATTCCTGAGTCACCAGGTTCTGTCCAGAGCTGGAGGGGAAGTCCCAGAGCTTGGTATTTGAGCCTCAGACACCGACAGCTGGCCTGAAGTCTCAGCCATTCTTAGCCTTTTCCTAAACTAAGTACCAGAACAAGCTAGTTTGTTAGCAAACTAGAAAAGTACTAAGGAATCCCAATTAAGTTTAAGTGAAAGCAACTGATTGACTCTGGAGGCAATGTTTGTGTGTGGTATAGACGTTCACATCTTCAAGTTTGCTCATGGTAAAATTACCCTGTGTCCAACGGGCAATGAGGAGCTGGGGGGAGGCAGCGGGAGGACCCCAAACAAGCCAAATAACTAATTTTAGAAGGCAAAGCATTACAAATCAGTAGGTGAAATATTTTCTTTGAAAGAAATCGTAAAGCGGTTATAAAGCCTAGGAATCAAGCCTGCCAGACAACTTGCATTTTACTGCACAAAAGACCGAAAAAAGGTCTTGACAGACAACTCAGTGTCCAATGACCGAGCCTACAGAAAGCTTTGTTACAAATCCATCTTAAAAAAGCCCCCGCCTCTTGACACACAGCTGCTTTTTCCTCCATGGGTCTGAAACCATCTAGAATTCCCTGCCCCCATATGTTTTTTACAGGGCTGACAGCCCAGAAGCCCTGGCAAGCCTTAAAGCTAGTTAAGTAATGTCATCCAAAGACAAGTCTTCCTAGAAGACTTGTTCCACTGCGGTCAAACAAACCATGAAGGCAAAGCAGAAATCCACTTGCCCCAGATGCTAACCTTGACCTATGCTGCAAAGACCAGCACAGAGTCCTTCAGAAGGAGGGCACAGCCAGGAACAGGCCAAAGCTGCTCCCGGAGCTGTGACAAAGCAAACCTCAGCAAACAAGTGGGAAGAAACGCATACGCAGGATAATCCACTGCTTTTGCGACGAACCAGCTTGACTACGCGAGTCCTCCACGGTCCTGAACATTCTAGAACATTCCAGAAGTCTCAGTTCTGGAATATTGCATCAGCTTAAAAGGCGCACATTCCGGCGGATTCCCTTGCCTCTCTGTAGACCATGAACACCGCTATCCTAGAAAAGGGATGGAACGGGGCTGCTGTCAAGGTGTAGACATCATGTTATGGCCTCAAAGACAAAATGAAATAATGCCCAATGCCGGATTTCTGGAGCTGATCGTTTCCAGGTAGTTAGTCTTCTCTAAACAAGAGTTGTAGGGCCTTCAGGCAAGACAAGACAAGAGCACCAATGGACACACAAAGACGTCACCTGAAGGCATACAATCAATCCATAACTAGTTTACAGTCCTCCTAAATACACGGATCAGTATACAACTGAGCACTGCTGAGTTTACTCTGGCTCCAACAGACTTCACCATCTGTACTGAAGTCGGAAATGAAGATAGATTTATGCACAGTTTTAAGCAACACAATGCACCACTCATCAATTTTCTCCCATTTTGTCATTTTAAAACTGGCACTGGATGGCAAAAGCGAAAGGGGTCTAAAGAAAACATTGGCCCCATACTTGTTGAAGATGGTCACCTGACTAACAGGGATGAAGATAAAGCCGAGGCATTGAATGCTTTTTTTTTTTTTTTTTTTTTGCCTCAGCCTTTAATACTGATAGAGCTTGGGCTGCCCGGTCCCGAGTCAGAGGACCCTGAGTGTGGGAAGAGCGACTTCCCATTTGCGGGCACTGAAACTGTCAGGGACCAGCTGTATCAGCTGAATGTTCCCAAGCCCATGGGGCCTGACGGGACTCAGCCCAGAGTACCGAAGGTGCTGGCAGATGTTACGGCAGGACCCCTCTCGCTCACCTACCAAAGGCCTTGGGAGTCTGGGGAGGTCCCTGCTGACTGGAAGCCAGCCAGCGTTATTCCAGTTCACAAGAAGGGCACGAGGGAAGACCCAGGGGACTACAGCGCTTTTAGGCTAAGCTTAGTTGCTGGAAAAATTATGGAGAAGATCATACTGGGTAGCACTGAAAGGCATTTAAAGAATAATGCAATCATCAGGCACAGTCAACATGGGTTCACATAATTTGATAATCTTCTCTGATAAGGTCACCCAGCTAGTGGATGAAGGGAAGGCGGTGGATGTAGGTTTTCTGGATTTTAGTAAGGCTTTGGATACTGTCCCTCCCAGCATCCTCCTGGACAAGTTGCCCAGCTGTGGGATGAGCGGGTTCACAGTGCGCTGGGTGAAGGACTATTTTTATCAACGACCGGGATGCAGGAGCTGAATGCACCATGAGCGAGTTTGCTGATGATACCAAACTGGGAGAGGCTATTGACGCTCTTGAAGGCCCAAAGGCTATGCAGAGGGATCTGGATAGATTGGAGCATTGGGCTACGACTAATGGGATGAAGTTTAACAAGTCCACGTGCCAGATTCTGCACCTGGGATGGAGTAACACCGGGCACAAGTATAAATGGGGGAGAGGAGTGGCTGGGGAGCAGCCCTGCAGAGAGGGATCTGGGGGTGCTGGTCAACAGCAGGCTCAACAGGAGGCAGCAGCGTGCCCTGGCAGCCAAGGGGGCAAATGGCATCCTGGGGTGCATCAAAGGCAGCATAACCAGCCGGTCAAGAGAGGGGCTTATCCCGCTGCAGTCAGCGTTGGGGCAGCCTCACCTTGAGCAGTGCGTGCGGTTCTGGGCTCTGCAGTTTAAGAAGGATATTCAGGTACTCGCATGCATCCAGAGGAGGGCAGCAAAGCTGGTGACAGGGCTGGAAGGCATGTCCTGTGAGGAGCGGCTGAGGACTCTGGGCTTCTCTAGTTTGGAGAAAAGGAGGCTGAGGGGCGGCCTCATTGCGCTCTGCAGCTTCCTGAGGAGGGGACGTGGAGAAGGAGGTGCTGAGCTCTTCTCCCTCGTATCTGGTCATCGGGCGCGTGGGAACGGTTCAAAGCTGTGCCAAGGGAGGTTCAGACTGGACATTAGGAAGCATTTCTTTACCGAGAGGGGGGTCAAACGCTGGGACAGGCTTCCTAGAGAGGTGGTCGGTGCCCCACCAAGCCCATCGGTGTTTAAGAGGCATTTGGACAATGCCTTTAGCAACGTGCTTTAACTCTTGGTCAGCCCTGAAGTGGGCAGGCCATTGGACTACGCAATCATCGTAGGTCCCTTCCAACTGAAATAGCCTATTCTATTCCTAAATGACTTAGACTACCTGTTATGTGCCAGACTTCACGAGCAGTGAGCCCACAGGCAGATTCTGGTCACAGCAGAGGAAGTTTTCAGAACTGTTATGCATAAGCCCCTCCTGAAACATAAACCTAATCAGTTTTGATGGTTGTAAGATTTCTGCTACACATGACAAGAAATACTTTAAAAAAAAACACAAACCCTACACTTCCATGTATAGTGACTCAAGAATTTTCCTCACAAACATGAGCAAATCGCCTTATGTTCTCACCTGGGACGCAGAAGACTAAGGCTCAGAGTTTGCTGTCAGAGAAAGCCTGACTTTCAGTCTCCTGCATCCTCAGCGCAGGACTCGCCCAGGTGACGATTTCCGTAACAGTCTCTGTCCAGGGAATGCGAGTTCTCTTTGCAGACTCATTTTGAAATACTGCAACACAGGGAACCTTTTTCTTACCAGAAAGGAAAACTGTGTCCCAGCACAGCCAGAAGTAGGGCAGACAGGGCAGGGAAGCAGAACGTGCAACTGGAAGGTGCAGAAAGGCATCAGTGCTGTAAGCAAGGATCAATAGAAAACATAGGCACGTAATGAGCGTTATTAGCAGCAATGTAGTTCAGAATACTACATTTACTCACACGGCAGCTGTTCCGGTCCATCATAAAACTCTTGTTCTAAGACCAAGTGAATAAATAAGATCACAAGTAGACCTCTAATGCAGTGCATCTGCACATGGAAACAAGCCTGGGGAACATGCCCTATAAATTGCTTATACATACATAAATGGCCAGCCTGAAGAGAAATGGGTCTTTCCTTCCTTTCCTTGAAGTGAAGAAGCTTCACAAAAAAGTGATTAAGACAAATAAGAGGGACAGGAAAAAACTTCAAGGGAACAGCATCTATGTAGTTAGTTTGGAGAAGAAACAAAATAAGCTTTACAGTGACTTTCAAGCCTGCCTGGTCCTCTCCTCGGCATTCCCCCTCGCCCGCTCTCCAGCGCGGTGCCTCCCCCACGACACGTGCGTGCAATAGGCAACGCGAGCTTCAGCAGCAGCTTCGCAGCAGGGCGATACCCCACCGCCCTGCCCTGCCCTGCCGGCCTTTAGCGCGAGCCCTCTCTCTCACCAGGTCCCCCCGCTCCCCGCCATCCCCTCCTCTCTCCCCTCTCCTTCTCCCCCTACAACACACACTGGCCCAAACAACTAAAAGGTTTGGGGATGTAGCATTTTTTTCCCCCTCCAAATCAATTAATACAGTGGGATTAAAAGAACGAGCGCTTCCGATTGATCAAATCCATAGTTTTATTTCCACTTGTTAAAAGAACTGTTTGCCTACCAGCAGAGTCCAACATAGATGGGACAGACAGACATGAATACAATTAAATACAGGAAAAATTGAACTATATACAAGACAGACATTTACATAATGAAAAAATCTTTATATTATCTATCACTTCTTGCCAATGTGAAACATCACTGGAACTCAAATAGAGTGGGGTTTCTTTTTTTTTTTTTTTCCCTAAAAGAAGTGTGTAACGCAATTTAGTATTCTTCCATGTATTGAGACTTAAAATTCATTCTGAGATGCACAAAATCTGTGGTACTTCACAGGGCACACAAAAGCTAAAAACTTCTTTGTTAACTATTTTATAGTTTGTGGTATCTAAATTACCACTAGATCTATCGAGACACAAACTATAAAGTGATATTTACATGGAGGGAGTTGTGCAAAGTCATTTCAGGCTGTGGCTAGTACGCTGCAAAAGATGCACGGGTACGCGACTCACCCTCATCCCCACAGGTAATCCCATAAGTCCTCTTCTTATCGTCCCTCTCACACAGTAGCCGCCCAAGGAAAACGGGCCAGATTTCTTTTTTTCCTCTTTTTTCAGCTATTAGGAGAAAGCTGTTTCTGTGGCCCTGAAATATCTTGACAGTTTTAACGTTGGGCTGCTGCTCTTCACGCAAGCAATGCTTTAAGCAATCTTTCGTACTGTTTCATCGTTTCTGTCGGCTTTGGGACCCAAATTCCAGCTGCTGTTGTCACCGCGCTATCCGAAGACTGCCGTAGTCCTTGCTCGTAGTTTGTATTACCAACGGGAGCACACAGTAACTGAACGTGTGCACCTTTTTAGTAGTTACCATATTGCCACGCTGCAGAAACGGCATATTCCTGATAACGGGGCTGAACCGAAGCTATTGCAAAGCAGGGTGGGGAAGGTATTGCATTTCTTAAGCTAGCCTTTACAAACAAAACTCTGTCCGTATTACTACATCCTGAAACATCCCTAAACATCCTAATAAAAAAACAACTTTACTTTTGGGTTGTAATCTTCAATAAAGGACTTGAGATAGGTAATTAGAAGAGCTGCTTTAATTAAAGGCTTCCTACAGATCCCTAGGACAGGTTAGCAAAGACACATCAGATATCGGTGCTAACTAAAGGCACCCTACAATTGTGCTGCACCAGAGCACACAACGGTGCTTCTAATGGTTTATCGTAACCAACCAACTGCCAAAAGGCATCCGAGTTTCATTTTGGACTTCTTTTTTTATAGACCAAATTTCAACCTTCCTAGATGCGGCTACTGCATATGTGGATCATAAAATACGGATTTTAATCACCTCACCTACTTTTAATTACTATAATCCTGTTTGTATCAGCTCATCTGGGATTCCACATCAGCTTGCAGATCTTAGCTGCAACAGGTTAAAGCAGACATTTAAAACTCAGTCCTGCAAAAAAAAAAAAAAAAAAAAAAACAAAACCCAAAGTGACTGGATAACAGTGCATAAACCTGTGTATTCCTGCCTTGCTTCACTAGAGGACTTCTCTCTCCTAGGACGTGTATCTGACTTGTCTCCTTTTTTAAAAAGGCACACTTAAAGAAAGCTGGACAACCCTAAGGGCAAAGGGAGATTAAACGTCTCTCTCAAAAAGCGCTGCCAAGTCAAGATTGCTACCAAACATGTCGTAAAGCCTCCACTTCCTAAATCCATGGCAATACAATGATTTAATTTTTAATCCTATGCACCAGGCTAAAACCAGTCAGGTGTCAGAATAACAACTGAAGAGAACAGCGAAGGGAACGTAGCGAACTTTGAGCATTACGCTGGGTGCACTTGATACAGAAAGAAGATCTGTAGGTAGTTTGGTATTCAGCTGACAAGAGGAAAGCATACAATTTGCTTCTTATTCATCACTAGCAAGCCTAGAGAAGACTATATTCTCCTTAGTTATCAGGAGAGCGCGCTACAGAACAGCAGTAAACCCAAGAGACCATCTCATCCCGTTAGAAAATAAATTGTGTTGTGATCCAAATACAGGAATTCCTGGCAGTTAAAACATTCAAAGAAGTATTTTCACATAGTACATGTTGCAAGTTCTCTACGCACTTTAGATCTCATGGAGTTCATAAAGACAGATGTCTACATGTTCAAGCCTTCTGCTTAAAAAACCTGATTGCTGGTTAACAGCAGGTTATTTTATTGCATTACCCTGGTTGTCAATTTAAAATTGATTTATGATAAAACGATCCATTGTTACAGTACTTACTCTACTTGGGCAAAGATGGTAGAGCAGAAAGCAAGAGAGTCATGAGCTTCTTACAGGATAAAACCAAAAGTGTAATGAAATGGCAAATCGTTCGTCTGTATTTTGAGAGTTAACTATTCCGTAGCTGGATGCGATGGTGGCAATAATTTAAAGAGTAGGAAATAACAAAACAGTCAGACCCCTCTTATTTAAGCATTAAAAAAGTAGAAGGAAATGGATTAGCTGCTTCCTTGCTGATACAGGCTGCTGGTCTAGTATAGAGACAGTCATAAATTTAACATCATAACCAGGGACGTAACAAGGAGCAGCTTGGAGCATAAAAAAGCTGTCTATATATGTACAAGTTATTCTCCAAAAAAACCACTTTTATTTGAATGTGTGCACAACCTGCTGCTCTTTACGCCTTCAGAGCACTGAAAACATAACATTTTCCCCCAAAATCCAGTTGAGTCTGTCCTGAGAAACAGAAGTACTCATATATAAATGGGATGATATTGTCTGTGAGTGAGTTTCTTCCTGCAGGTTGGGCAAGAGTTGGCATTCCTAAGGGAATCACGGAGGCACTGACTGCAGAAGACATGGCCGCATTTGGTTGACACAATCAGTCGTCCACTCTGCACAATCTGCAAGAAAAGAAACCACAACAAGTATGTGGAGTAAAGAATTCAACCTCGCTGGTCTACTGGCACCAGGCAAACAGGACTTGGAGTAGCTGGAATCAGTACGTCACTACTACAATAATAAGGAACCCAACGATCTTTCAGTGCCACCTTGGAAAGTGTTTCTCCCTCTACGTACACCACCAAGCAATGACTCGGAGTTACAAGCCAGTTCCACCTTCAGCCCAAGGTCTGCACTTCAAGCCAGCTGCCTCTGGCATCCCACAGAGCCCAACAGAGCTGCGCTGCTCACCCTCTGCCCCGTTCCCCCTCCGACCAAAAAGAAACAAGGACAACAGGTGGATCCTTACCTCTGAGTAGCCATCCATGCAAATCGGACAGCTAACGGTACCAGATGGCCTTGTGGGAGAGAGAACAAAACCAGAAAGAACACGCATCCATTAATTTCAGCGTGCATTGAGGGTCACCGATACATAAAACGTCATGTAATCATCCGGCTGCACAGACGAGCCAGGACGCATGTCATCTGAAGATCCCTGCGTACCTTCAACTCTCTCAGTTTGTTGCATTTACTAAAGTAGTTTGGGCCTCCCTTACCGAAAGGAACCAGTGCCTTGGTTTTCATTAGGGGGAAGATGCAGTTAGTCACCCTGCTCTGCTATGAGAAGTAACTGCAGTCTATAGCACTGTGCAGTATGAATCTTCAACAGGTCATAAATAAGAGTTTTGTAACATAGCCATCTAGCTGTCCTTTCTAGAATTGAAAGAGGTTGTCAGAAATTAAAACATCCCCTATTTTAATTTAGCAACATCTCAGCCCAGTAACATATTCACACCAAGAACTCCTTCCTTATAAAATGTAGGGCAGGAACACACTAATGTGAGGAAATATTCTAAAATAAATTTCTAGTTCAGAGAAGGGAAGACTGACTCAGGGGCTGTTACCAAGCTGTGGTTACAGATGTACCTCTCCTGCCTCCAGCCTCCATGACAGCTGTACTGCACACACGCTTACTCACAGACATAGCTATTCTGTATAAGGAACATGTCATGCCATAAGTGCTGAATAGTATTCTCTATCAGAAAGAGAAAGAACTTCCTGCCACTTTTGTTTACAAATTAATCTCTATTTTAAACTATCACAGCAAGCTGCTTAAGTCTTTACTGTAAACATTTGGCTTTATTATGTCACCGCCCATGCTAAGCAACAGTTGTAACTTATTAAAACAGGAATAGAAAGCATGAGATATCCTTTATCCCATAATCTTAAATTCAAGCAGTGAGCACTACTAACATCTACCCCTAGTTTCACATACATAATTTAACTCCATTATTCTCCCATTTTTACTACTCAAATTCTTTATGCAGCATCTATAATACCAACTCACTAATTAATTACAATTGATGATAACCTTCATATAAGCAAGAGTAGTCTAACACTGCCACAGAACCATCTACAGTGTTACTCTGCAGTCTCCAGCATGAGTACCTTTTTGTCACTGTTAAGTGCTGCAAGCACTGAATTGTTTCAGCCTTACCTAAACAGAGCAGGAAGGCACGTTCTTTAACAGAGAAGTTTGAGATTGAAGGAACAAAACATTAATTTTTTTATATTAACTAATTAGTAGGATTTATTCACCTACATACTTAACAACCAAAATTTAAAAATCTATAAATCCATTGGTAAAATGTGCTATGTTTTAGACTAGTATAAGCCCTTTAGGTGGCATATTTAAGACCTGACACCCAGAATTTCCATACCCAAGTTCTCTCCTACATTGCCTTCCAGTAGTCTAAAAGGCTCAAAGCACACCAGCTTTATTAAAACCTGTATTTTTCCCCCAAAACACTTTAAAAACGTTTGTACCACAATTCTCATGTTCTTTGTCTTCCCTAGTCACACAGACACCTGATTTAATTTAATTAGTCTCATACATTGTGTCTTTCTTAACATAGTGGAGTGCTCCTACAGCAGGAGTTTGCTGTTTCTCCACAGAATGGGTCTTTACTGTGCAGGCACCTGACCTGAACAGCAAGATCACCATCTCACATGCAAATGTATCAGAGCTCCATGACGCACACGGGACAGAACAAAACTGGCCATAACAGTATTACCTCCACAATTGCCTTGCAAGCATACCTTAGGAAGAACGGTTACCGCTCCAAGAGAAAAAGGCAGTTAACTGGCACAGTGTGTAAAAAAAAAAAAAGCAGTGAATGAATAATAGTTTTTACTGGAACTTGCCAGGCTGCTGCCTGCCAGGCTCGTGATACCAAGCCTCATCGACACCAATGAAAATATTTCCACATCTAACATCACTACTAGAGCTTTGCATGAAAAGTAAATGCAATACATTATGAGCTATGGCCTGTGACTAATCCTCCTTCCTTGCCATACCCCCACATTCATCTTTAAGGCTGTATGCAAAGTTGTACATCTGTCTTGGGCTGGCTTTCTACCCTAAAGTGCAAATGGCATCATTTGGTCATCGTGTGAAATGTGATGCTGTACTACTCATTGGAAGATGGAACTAACTAGAATAAGTTAAGACTTCAAAAAGCCAGGCTATAGCAATATAACTTAGTCCTGTATGTATAAGAAAAGCAAAATTCAATATCTGGTAGGTCATAAGGCATACATACTTTGAACTTGAAGTGTCATCTTCCAGTGGTCCCAATTCTCGAGACACTTTATCTGTCACATACACATCATTATCTCTTGTTTCATCTTCATCATCGCTACTCAGTACACAGCTGTCCGACTGTCGCTGGCTTCTTAGTCTGAGATTTCTCCTTTGTCGTTGATTCTCTGCAATTTAATTTTGGTAAGTTAAGATACATTAGGAAATATATATATACACATCTCTCACTGGAACTATCCTTGAAATGCATGATTATAAATAGTCTGTAATGGTTCATATTTTAAATGGACCATATTCAGCTGGGTTAAAAGCCATCTTAAACAAACTAGTTTCCTAAATATTGAGGCTGAACATATCCAGACATGGTGAATATTCTGCTACATATCAACACATTTGCTCTATTCACCCTACAAACAGCTAAGACATGATCTTAAAGATTCTCAGTGTCGTAAGTTTCATATAGTTACACTACTTGTGAATAAATCTCCCCTATAAAGGGAAGCTACCTCTCTTGATTCTTACTAACAGAGAATGCTACAATACGATGTTGAGGAATTGCAAGAATTGCTGTGTGATATGAGAGAGGATTGAAGTTAAGTTTCCAAGTAGCATGGCAAGGTAGCACATACACAACAAAAAGGCCTGCTAAAACACAGAATGCTTTGTTCAGAAAGTTTCGAAAGTGATGGAAGAGATGCTTAAATCTAAAAATGTAAATTATGGAGCTGCTGTGGCTCCTCACTGCTCTATCCAGGCACGATGCTAAACTGTTCCACTCTTTTTGTCTGTGTTAAACTAAACCTCCCCACTCAAAGACAGTTTCTATAAAATGAGTCTTTTTAAGAACAGTACTTGGAAATTATAAAAATACTTTAAGCAGTATCTCCTTCAAAATTTTCATCATCTTCCTCCTGAGTTAAGGTAACTTGAAAATGGAGTTATATTGCCCAAGATAAAAGGAGATTAAAAAAAAAATGTTTAATTGCCTGGTCTGTAACGTCCAAAGGTTAAAGAACTGCTGTTTGCTTTTTAACAATTGGAAATTGCACAGAATAAACTCTGCAGCTCCAGTGTACTTGTAACAATAATCAACCACTCATCAATTAAAGTTACATAAATAGTCTCAAAATTGAAGTTCCTTCCTGCATAAGTATTCACCTACAACAGTTACTGCAAGTACTTTTACTTGCTCTTGCTTCATTCAGAGCACAGAATAGATTACATTCTAAAGTAAGCAGCTAACAACATGCTAATACATCTCAGATATTATAATCAGAACAAGATCTGAAAGGTGTTGTCCTGGTTTCAGCTGGGATAGAGTTAATTTTCTTCCTGGTAGCCGGTAAGGGGCTGTGTTTTGGGTTTAGGACGAGAACAATGTCGATGCTAAGTACCACTAAATAGTCGCTAAGTAGCGCTTACACTGGTCAAAGACTTTTCAGCTTCCCGTGCTCTGCCCGGTGCACGGGGGGCTGGGAGGGAGCACAGCCAGGGGCACTGACCCAGACTGGCCCAAGGGCCATTCCATACCATATGACATCATGCTCAGTATATAAGCTGGGGGAAGAAGAAGGAAGGGGGGGACATCTGGTGTGACGGCGTTTGTCTTCCCAAGTAACCGTTACACGTGATGGAGCCCTGCTTTCCTGGGGATGGCCGAACACCCGCCTGCCGATGGGAAGTAGCGAATTAATTCCTTGTTTTGCTTTGTTTGCGTGCGCAGCTTTTGCTTTACCTATTTAACTGTTCTATTTTATTTTACTTCAATTATTAAACTGTTCTTATCTCAACCCACGAGTTCTCTCCCTTTTACCCTTCCGATTCTCTCCCCCATCCCACCAGGGGGGAGTGAGCGAGCAGCTGCATGGTGCTTAGTTGCTAGCTGGGGTTAAACCACGTCAGGTGTAAAGGTTTAAATTCTTTATACCTATAACCATTGTAACACCCAAAGTAGAAAAAAACCCCCACACTCGTTAATACTTCTCAGTACTAACTTTGAGGCATGTTAGACTAGATAATGAAAGTGAAAACTGACCACAACTAACTTTCTTCTTTAGTTCCTTCACTGCAATACAGGCTAAAAAACCCTTTCAACATTTTCTTATTCAAAACAGATATTCCAGTGCTAATTAACATTATCATCAACTTCAGGCTTATTCAACTGCTGTATTTGGAAAATAAGAAAACATATTTTGAGCAGCTTTCCTGTATTTCATTTCAGATTCTTTCTACAAGCTCTGACAGCGCCTATCTAACACAGATTGGATCCATTCTCTAAGACGCTGGCCAGATACTTTAGCACGGTCCTTTGTCTTTTGCTAAACACAGCTTCAATCCATGCCGCTCAAGTTCATTGGAAAAGAAAACAAAATTAGGGTTTAGGACAATTCCATTATCAATTGTAAGACGTCAACTCACCTTCGACGATCTTGCATCAATACATATGGGAAGGGAGAGAAAAGAAAATACAATTAGGCTTTGGTGTGCACCCCCAGCGTTACATACAAACAGCAGAGAAGCCGAGCAATTACAACAAAACAAGCTAAGAATGGTAGGATACCAGTCTCTTATTTTGATCAAGAATGTTAAAAGCAATAGCAAGTTAGGCGCTGCTCTGAAAACGAGTGGTTGCTTCTGGTTCTGCTCACGCTGCTGCACAGGGACAGAAATGGAGGCAGCTTCAGAACCATCTGAACACCCTCCTCCCTGCTCCCCGCTTTCAGTTCCCGCATTTGACTTAGGCTGGAGGAGATTCCTTCCCTCTTTCTCCCTCAAACAGGCAAATTCAGGTGTGACACCCAGAAACACTTCAAATTAGATTAACAGCTGCTGAAGAAAAATAAAGCCGAACCCGCTATTGGCTTTGGTGGAACCAGAGCCGGGGCAATGCAGATCACGTCGTAAAGTTCCAGGCCTTTCCTTTGCCAAGGCTCGGGAACAAGCCCAGCAGGAGATCCCCCCACGCTATTCCTGCTGCTGGTTTCTGGTTCTGCACGGCAGCAGTGGCATCCCAAAACTGAGGTTATAGACTGCAGTGTGGGCTGGATCGAGTACTACTCTAGCTTTAGAAACAGTACTAAAAACAAAAAGTGGATTTTTTTTTTTTAAGACCTCTTGGAGTAATAAACTGAACTAGCTTGTACCACGGTCAGCTACAGTTGCGCTTGGCATCTCTCTGACAGGAGAGCCTTAGACCGACGTTGCAGCTAAACACTTCATCTTTGTGAAGCCAAAGGCTTACTGTTGTCTCCTTCTCTTTTTATTTAAACCATTGGCCTATACCTTTGATCTATGATATCTATCATAGCTTCAACTTTCAATTGCATCTCCTTCTGTTACATTACCCGTGACTGGTAGATATTCTCCCCAAGTTCTGGAGCAAAAAGCTATTCTACATTACCCTCTCACCATCTGCAAGTGCACCTCCAGAGCAGCTTCAGTGTTGACCTGTAACACATGGCTTTCTGGCACTGACAAGTCGACATTGAACTTGAAACGTATCCTTAGAGGCCAATTCTATCGGGGAGCACAACACAAAACTAATTTGACCACCAGATTTAGATAAGCGTGCCATTCACTACTTACCACAACAGAATCATTGTGAGTTAGATCAACAACTACAGGGTCAGAAGATTCACATGTGAGGTCTACTACTTCTTCACCAGCTTTAAAAAACACAACGTTAGAATCCAGATCAGAGGTCGCAGAGGAATAAAGTTGCCTGCCAGTACGTAACAGGCTGAGGTATGATTCAGCCTTGCCCTGTCCCTCCCCTCTTCAGGAACGTAGCCAACCCTTCACTCCAGCTTTGCCCTCAGCAGTCAGCGTAGAGCATTACCACCGCTGTCTCCTGCAAGCTGCAGTGCAAGAGGAGCAGCAGCTGAGCTCCTCATACAGTTCTGCTCTACGCCACCAGCTTGTGGGAGGTACGCAGCGACAGCTTATTCCTCTAACACAGGACAATGTTTATCACACAGAATAATACGTGCATCATATAGGATACAATGATGCTGTCATACTGCCACACTGGGCGCTTCCTAATATCAGAGGTTTCCTTTCCTCCCCAGTAAAGGGCCTAGAAACTGGCAAAAATACACATTAAGTAGGACCCCAACCCTCCAGAGGCAGTTTATGTTCTTCCCAAGTTAAAAAGAAAGCTTACCACTTTCTTCAAGTTCTATTGGCTCTGCTTCGGAAGCCATTTCTGCAGTAGAAGCCACCAGCCTGTTTCGTTTCCGAGTTTGCCTAGAATTAACTGCTCCTCCACGGCGCTTCCGTTGAGTCTAAGAGAGAAGAAAGCCTTAGCATTTTCTTTAGGAGTAATGTTAACGTGGCCCTCATCTTTGCAGCACCAGTGAAAGCACACAAGGAGGCACAAAACACTCCCCTGAAAGGCTGCAAGAGGCAAAGATTGGTGGTATGGGTCATTCCTACCTGAACGCCTTGCATCAAGGAAAAGACATCACCCCAGATCTCTTACCAGTTGGCTCACAAAGGAAAAAACATCTCATGATGGTTTGCAAGTGAGAAGACTAGTTCACAGTTATATCAGATGTTAGCTTCCCGCCAACCATCAGAACCAGTCTGACCTAAGGTTTTTGCTCCCATTGTAAGCGTTTCTGAACTATTGCTAGCACCTAGAGAGATTAAACATCTTAAGTATCACAGAACATGCAGTTACGCGAAGCTTTAATATGCTTATGTTCCAGTGCATTTACTACAAACTCTTAAAAGCATTTACGGAGGTACCATAAACAACACGTTTTAAGAATCGGGTTTGCCTTGACTAGTAAAATACTTACTGTGCTCATGGTGTTTCTTGATCTAAAACCACAGAAAAAGCAAGAGGTACAAATGCCAAAAAATTACTTGCAAGGAAGCTACAACTATCAATTCCTTCTATTCCTTTAGGTAGCACACTGTTAAAAAGTCCAGATTTCTCAGTATCTGAGAACCATCTTCTTCCAAACCTGTAAGAAAAGAAGAGAGGAGGTTACCTGTCTGTAATGCTTGTTCTCTTACATCCACCCCCTCTCCAAGAGTCCCATTCCTGAGTCACCAGGTTCTGTCCAGAGCTGGAGGGGAAGTCCCAGAGCTTGGTATTTGAGCCTCAGACACCGACAGCTGGCCTGAAGTCTCAGCCATTCTTAGCCTTTTCCTAAACTAAGTACCAGAACAAGCTAGTTTGTTAGCAAACTACAAAACTTAATTGGGATTCCTTAGTGTTTTAAGTGAAAGCAACTGATTGACTCAGGAGGCAATGTTTGTGTGCAGGCAGGAATCAAGAGCATACGAGTGTACAGTAGCTACTCTGTGGTAACTATAGGTGTGCATGCCCCTACCCACCAGAGAGCAAACTGCTAAGTGGGAAGAGGTGAAAAGCAAGCATAAAGGCAGTCATGAGTATCTGACATGGTACTGAAGTTCCTATCTTAAAGCTTGCTCATGGTAAAATTATCCTGTGTCCAACACACAATGAGGACCTGGCAGGGAGACAGTGCTGGGACCAGGAGAAAACAGTTATGCTAAAGAACTTCAGAAGTGTCTTCCCGATACTGACCTTGATCTACGCTTCAAAGACCAGCACAGACGCTATTAACCTATCCTCAGATTAAGAAATACTGAGACCATGCAGTAGGATGGAATAGCACTGGCAGCCAATCATAACCTTGAGTTAAAGGAAGCCTGACTGATTTTTTTCCTCTTAAACTTTCTTTATATTTCCTCAATCACTTGCTTCCTTAAGAGACCCATTAACACTGAATTGTGACATTATTAAAACAAAACAGGCTTGAGAAAAATCCTTACACTAAATTTGGTACTTGTACTAAGCCCAAAGATATATTTATGCACAGTTTTAAGCAACACAATGCACCACTCATCAATTTTCTCCCATTTTGTCATTTTAAAACTGGCACTGGATTGCAAAAGCTAAAATGGAAGTCAACATGGCTTTTTTTTTTTTAACTTGGACCACTTGCTATATGTCAGACTTAATGAGCAGTGCGCCCACAGGCAGATTCTGGTCACAGTAGATGAAATTTTCAGAACTGTTATGCATAACTCCCTCTCCCAACAGGAACCTAATCAATTTTGACAGTTGTAAGATTTTTTTTTAAGATGTTTTTCAAAAATCTAAACTTATATGTGTAGTTACCCCAGAGTTTTTCACGCAAATGTGAGCAATAGCCTTGTGTTCTCACTGGGGATGTTGAGGATTAAGGATCAGAGTTTGCTCCCTATCGGAGAAAGCCAGGAACTGACTTTCAGCCCCCTGCTTCCTCAGTACAGGACTCACCTATGCAACCATTTTCATAACAATCTGTGTCCAGGTCATGCGAGTTCTCTTTGCACTTTTCACCCCACTGTTCTTAAGGCCTAGATTTCATTTCATCTGTGAAGGAAGAAAGCTTTTCTGCCAGCCTTACCAGCATTCTTGGGAAGATCCTATTTTATTCACTTCACTGAATTTTTGGAATAGGGAACAAGAACTTTTAAAACAAAACCATGCCTAATTCTGCACTCATACAAAGCAAATCAGACAGACTGTTCTGTGAGCACATCTTCTAGGTACTATAGGAGTTCCTCTCTCCACATGATTATTATTCACAGGTTTGGTTTTGGAGCCTTTTAGAAACAAGGCAAAGCAGTTTCCCACACACAGCAGAAGGATGAGCGAGACTGAGCAACATATGAGGTATATCAAGAAGTTATGCCATTAGATTCTTTATAAGTTTATTTCATCAAGAAAGCCAAGAGACATTTTTCCTTGATTGTCCTTAGACACGGAATTGGAAAAAAAAACACTTGGACATTAAAAAGCTAGGAAATGTTATTTGGTACACGCATCTGAGGATTATAAAGAAATAAACTTTATATAAGTTTACTTTAAATTACAAGTTGTTAGAATTGTTTTTAAATAGAACCTGGTAGAGCAATCTGATACACTGACCTATCTGCACTGCTGAAAGACAGCAAAAACCAAGTCTGATGCATTCACTAGACAGCACAGTTTTAGATGTAAAACACCCAGAAGATTTCACAAGACTCAGTGCTTTTCAGATTTAACACTGAATACAACCTGGTGCAATGGTATGTTGACAAAGTATCTTTAGAAAGCATTAAAAATACAGGGGGGAGCAAGCACCTGGGATGACTCCAAACATGAACAGTTGCACAGATTCTCTTTCACCACAAGTGGCTTAAGTGCCAAAGAGCAGCTATGACAGAAGACAACAAACAAAAAAAACCCAAATAAACAAAAAAAACCCCAACCAAACAAAAAACTTAAATTTGAAAAATATGGTGAAAAGAAAACCAAAGTAATACACAATAGAAGACCTGTCATGCTAAGACCACCTTACCTACATTACATATTCACATACTTCCTTACCAAGATACCAAGGAACAGATTATTTACAGGATTACTATGACATGTCTCAGAAGATCTAATATCAGACCTCAAAGGCAACACAGGACAGAGCCACTTCTCAAACTAAGTGACAGAGAGCATCACTGCTATTTAGATGGCTTAATTTTCAGAATCTTACAACATCAGCAGTAAGCTTTTTTTATACTTAATACAGAGAGTATACATAAGGTACAAGTGTTCTAGCTGCTAATGGCTCAAATCTTAACCTCTTCAGAAGCTTCTGAAGAAGAAGCAAGTTGAGAATCGATACCCATAAGGAAGCTCAACACTGTAAAACCACCTTAAAATAAATCATTATAGGCAGGTTCATCAGTATCAACATGACTCCACTCAGGAGAGGCATGTTTATAAAGAAACTCAGACTGCTGGAATTTATTATGACTAAGGAAGGAGTCTCATGATCCAGCAATATTTTTGTCTTGTAAGAGCAAACCTCTTCTGTGGGGCTATAGATTTCCACATGTTATTGGCTTACTCAGGAAACTTCATTGAAAGTTAATTACCTGAACTGTAAGAATGGGTAGCAAAAATAAAGCAAAGCTTACTTTCTTGAATACACCACAGATCAAGTTAGTAGTGCACAGGAACAGAAGTAAACACAACAGTTCCGAGTTTTGCCCATTTAGAGACACAATCATCAATAAGAATTCCTTAAAGATTTTCAAAACCTCGGGACCACTCAATTTAATAATATGATTTGTTATACAGGACTGGATAGCCCCAATTAAATGATAAGGTCTATATGCTCCTGCTCCAGCAGTCACTATGAAACCCAGCACCAAGACTGGATAATACAAGTAGGATTACTGCATCAACCTCCACCCCCCCAGCCCATAAGCATCAAGTAACTCCAGCTGAAGCTGTGAGCGAGCTCATCTATTACACCTGTAGCAAGATGCATTCAGACATCAAAATGCTACAATTAAGATTTAAAAAAAAAAAGTAGAAAAAGCCTTTTTTTTAATGTGAAAACTTAGCAGATCAACTTCACAAGCCAATAAATACTTTCAACTTTTACAGACTTTTTATTGCACCACTGCAGGATGATACCATACCAGAAAAAGCCACTCCCCTTCCTCTCATACAGAGAGCTCTGCCCATGCAGTTATTGTTCCTGTCACTTAGTTCTCCCAAGGGCGTAAGTAGTGTTGTCCTGAAAACAACAAAGTTCAAGGTTTATTCTAGCTAACTCACTAGCGTTTTAAGGACTACATCTACCAACTTTTCTCTGTACGGGTAGATACTTGAGAAAAATAAAGGTAAAGTCATCTCAATTAAGAATGTTTTTACACTAGGAGTAAAAGAATATTGATTCCCATATTCATTATATAAGTCTCCTGTTAATTTTTTTCCTCTATAAAAAAGTTAACATTTTCACTGAGTTCAGGTTGACCTAATTGAACACGTTTGAATTGCAATTCCAAAAAAATGGATTCTCTAAACAACATAAACTGAAAACTTTTCTTACACCACTCTGAAAGCAAAGTCTTGGTCTCCCACATGCTTAGCATGAACTGAGGCAAATCAGCTTAAGCAAGAGGTAGACATTTTTACCATGTCTGACTAACATAAACAAGAATTTACTTCATAATTATCCTAACCATTACAAATACACTAAAGTAACTACTTGAAGAAAGCAATAATGCCAGTCTAAATATTTGGTGTGTGCAAGGCACAAGTGACAAAAAGAGTATACACTGCATTTGTCAAAAGATTATATGCTCTGCCTTTAAGACTTTTGCTTCTCATTTCCACTCTGAAGACCTCTCTTTGCACTCCTAACAACAGGAAACACAGTATCAAAGATGCAGCACATACTAAAAAAATTTCTGTGGTCAGAAGATGCAGGTACCAACCACAAAGTGCTAGTCTTAGGATTTTTTTTTTTTTATCACAGGGAACAGTAATCTGCCATTTTACTCTTTCAAAACTTGCCTATCATGTATTTCCAGTACCTTTGAAGATGTTCTCATTTTTTCAGATGCATTACACCAACTTCGGTGAAAACAGAAGCTGAGTCTATAATGTTTTATCGAAATTAAGTCAAGCAGTCCCATACTACAAAAGCTGGGTGAGAGGCACTATAAAAAAATAAAGGTGAGAGATAAAAAGCCTACCATAGAGATATATCAGCCTGCCTGCTCTAAGCAGTTAGCTACATCTACAGACAAATAAAACATATGTTTATGAGCAGCCTAAACAAAAAACCCCAAACAACAACAAACCCCAAATCCAAAACAAAACAAAGAACCTAAGAAAACACCCAGAGAACAAAACACACCCAAAACGTTAAGCTGGCCAGATGTCCTATTTCAGAAACAACAAAAAAAGACTGGCCAGAAGAAAAGCTCCTCGTTGCTCTTATGCGCAGAAGTTTCTCTGAAAGAGGCTACAGCTGACTTTCAGTAGTCCCAAAATCAGATACAGAAGAAAAGAAAAAAGTTGAGTCTTTTCTCATCCTGTCATGGAGGTGCAGGGGACACTGAGGTAGGAGAGGAGCCTTCCCTCCGCTCCTGCTGTCACACAAAATGGGAGGACAGGCCGACAACTTCGCGCAGCTACCTCTACCGCATGTGCCGAGCCGCCCCTCTTCCTCCCGAGGAGAGGGGGACGCCAGGGCCTCCTCCCCAGCTCTCTCTCAGCCGCTTCAGGACACCCTCCGAGCGGCCCTGGCCGCAAACGCCCCGGCGAGCACCGGGAGAGGCTGAGCAGCCCGCCCGCCAGGCCCGGCTGCTCTCGCTTTCCAGGGAATAGGGGGCAGAAAACGGCGGCAGGCCTAGCTGCCCCCGGACCCCGGCGCTGCCGGCCGCCCGCCGATGCGGGGAGCCGCCGCCGGGCCGGGCCGGGCCCGGCCCTGAGGGCTGGGCAGCGGCGCTCGCAGGCCCCGGAGCCCCGCAGAGGAAAAAATACAAATAACAGACGGCGGGGGCGGAGCGGGACACGGGACACGGACGGCCCAGGCGGAGGCAGGGCAGGCCGGGGGCAGCTGAGGGGGAGCCCCTCAGGGCCGCCGCAGCGGCGGGCAGGGCCGTGCCCGGGGCAAAGGGCTGGGGTCACCGTCCCCCCGCCCCAGAGCAGGGGCAGCGCCGCCCCGGCCCCGCCGCGCAGGGCCCGGCTGCCCGCACCGGCGGGAGGAGCCCCCGCTCCCCTCAGCGCCGGCCCGCCCCTCCCCCACCGCGGCCGGGCGCGGCTGCCTTCCCCCCTCCCCTCCCCTCCTCTCCCCTTCCCCGCCTCCCCTCACCTGTCGCCCGCCGCCCCGGGCGCCCCAGGAAGGCAGAGCGGGCCCGCGGGCGCCGATGCCGCTCCCGGCCCCGCCACAGAGCCCCCGGACCGCAGCACTCACCCCAGCGCCCGGCCCGGCAGCGGCGTAGGGCAACGCCCGCCCCCGCTCTCCCGCCATTGGGGGGACCGCGATCCCGCGGCTCGCGGAGTGGCCGCCGCGCACGTCAATTAGGAAGAGGTGAGGCGAGCGGCCCCGCCTCTTATCCGGCCGCGGGGAGTGCTGGGAGCTGTAGTTTCGCGGGCGGGTGGGGGCGGAGCGGGCGTGCGGCCTGTGAGGGGCTGCCCGGGGCCTGCTGCCCCCTCACGGCGGGCCGCCATGGTCCTGAGGGGTGGCGGCTGCCCCCTGGAAACTTGTCCTCGGTCCCAGGGTTCGTTCGGCTCTGAGGGACCCTGAAAGGGGTGGTGGAGGCAGGACTGTGCTTTTGCTGTCTTCAGCGATGTTGTTGTGCCGGGGCGAGCGCTGGGGGTTCCCCCTACCCCCATGTCAGTCTTCTGGAAATGCTTCACACACACCGAGCAAAATTCATCAGAGCCATCAACCTGGGAGGTCCTTACCTGTCGCCTCTGGTGTAATTAGTCTGGATCTTGTATGTAACTCATTACAGACACTTGCAGAGGTGTTTCAATGTGCCCTCACCTCAGCATCGAATGTGCTGAATCAGCATCGATGTGCTGAGGTGCCCTCACCTCAGCATCGAAAAGGTTTTATCCCAACTGCTTTGCCTTAACGCAAGGATCCTCTGGCCATTCCCAGATCTTACTGCCCCGTGCCCGCCGCTTGGCTCTCTGCAGATAAGCTTGTAGCTTTTCCTGGTGATGTTTCTTGCCTTCTCCCCTGGGTGAACAGCGCTTAGAGATTTGTACTAGGTATTTTTTTGCTTGCCATTCTAACATATTTACCTGTGTGTCTCTGGTTTCATTTAAGTAATAAAATACCTGTGCTCTCTAGGGCAGGTCGGATTACCTGGCCAGACAGTCGCGGAGTGTGGACTTTGCCTCCGTACCGGGGCTGATTGGGAAGAGGGAGCCAAGGGCCACCCAGCAGCGACTTGTGTTACAGGAGGTGTGAGCACCCTGCCTCCGATGCTCATCGCAGGGCTGAAACCCCTTGGTCTTCCTCAGGTAATCTGGGCCTCCTTGCACCGTACTTGCATGTGAAGGCTTTTGCGGTCCAGCCATTTACACTGAAATAAGAGACCTCTGGAACGTGCAGCTTTCAGCACTAAAAGGGTTTCTTAATGAGTCTGTCACTAAGATCAGTCAGGTGAAACCTCTGAATTTGTACGTCTGTTTTGTTAGATGATTTAAGAGTCAGCCTTGTTCACTTACCCTTTTTGTCTTCTTGGCTGCAAATAGTGTAACAAACGTGTAGATGAATGAATCATGAATTATTCATGCACCTGTTTCTGTGGAGCAGGATGAGTGTAGAGGCATTGCTGACTCTCAATTACCTGTGCGTGGATTAACCAGGTTGCGGATGGTCTGTGCCACAGGCATCAGCTGAGGCAGCAGTGTGAATGCAGCTGAATTGCTTCCAAGCTCACCTGGCTCCAATGGCATTACAGCTGCTTTTGTAATATAATGCCAGCAAGTCCTACTAGCCCTTTGCTGGCTCTGCATTGGATCACCTCAGGTTTCTGTGTACCTCATTGCTGGAACAGGAATACTAGAGAAGGTGCTCTAGTGGCCACGGGCAGAGTGGGTCTGGATGGGATCAGCTGCCTCCAACATCGTTATACACGTTAGTCAGGAGGAATGTGGTATTTTTAATGTTATTCTGCGTATTCTGTTGCAAGACCTGCCACCACTGAAAAATCAATAGGCTATATTGATATAAAAATATCAATATAGGAATATATTGATATTTTTCCCAAAAGATTCACATTCTTTTATGCTCCTCAAAACATTGATTCTGAAGACGAGATGACTTTATGCATCAGATCCTAAAGTAGCAATAGGGCTATTTGTGACTTGTAAAGTAAAAATTCCACAGCTGGATTATTGAGATTCCTCTATTCCTCAGTCCTTTCATTTGAGAGCAGGGAAAATATGGAGAAGGAAATAGTTATGAATCAGCTTGATTGCAATTCAGTAAGAATTTTGAAAACTGGGTCCAACATCACAGGGGAAGGGGCAGAAGCATTCAGGATGATGGGTTTTTGAATATTCCATATTACCTACCTAAATACACCTGCCTATCTGTTTGCTTAATGATGATTTTATTTTTTTCTTAAATTCTCAAAACACAAGACACATCAAAAAGTTTAAGAGGAACTACTCGGCTATGCAATATCCCAGACCATGACTGTCAGCCCTGTTAATTGCTAGCTTCTGGAAAACCAAGGTGTTGCAGTCACCACTTAGCTTTGTTGTTCTGGAATACAATGCAACAGAATGCTGAACAACCACAAAGGAAGATAAACTCCCTGCCACCAAGGGTTTGACGTTTTAAGCTAGTACAATCCCCTACTAGACACAGTGTCATAGTTCCCTCTTCTCTGTTGTTCCGCTATCATTCCTTCTTTTCACTCTCCTGTGTTCCTTAACTCTTCCTACTGAGCGTGAGTCCTACATTACTTTCGTGGACTGCCGTAGCATTTACTTTGAATGAAAAATAAAGCACATTTTATCAGCTTGTGGAAGTGATCTTCACAGCTAGGTGGCAACAAAAGAATTCCATTAGGCTTCCTTCAGTAAAAAGTGAGAAATGTAATGTTGTGAGAGCACTAAAAGCAGCTGCCTGACTCTAATGTCAGCGACAGTCTCCTTCAATTTAAATATTTGCAATAGCCGTAATTAAACACTTAGTAACTGGCATCGAGTTAAAATAGAAATACATTACATAGTCTTACTGCTGTGCAGATTTTAATTCAGATTTATATCCTCCTTGGCTTTGTGCCTAGAATAAGTCCTGTGATTTAAAGGCTGTTTTACACAGTATAGAAATTGTCATAGAGGGCAAATTATCTTCTAGGTGAGTAACAGAATTTTGACTTTTTCTGGAAGCAGCTCCCTAAAGAGATCAAGCAATGTTCTGTTCTCCTTCCACTGTTTAAAGACTGAAGAGATTCACATCTGCGAATAGAGGAATGGTCTATCTGGGTCACTGAATCTAGACTCTGGCTCCTGGAAGCTATCAGATCTTCTAAACCTTCTGAACAGTTTTTCCCTCCCTCGTCCTCTGAAACCAGTGTTGAAACTGGTGATCCTCTTACACACAGTCACTGTCATGTAAGAAAACGTGTTAGGAACTTGAGCTGACCATGCCTTCTGAAAAGATGCATATGTAAACAAATGTTCCTTGTTTTTTGCCCTCATTTTTATTCTTTTGGAAGATGAGCACAGCAAACCATGGCATAGTATACAATATTAACAGAAATACAGATCTCAACACTCTTACCCAGATATTTGCCATTCTGCTGTAGCAGCTCTGATGGTAAGGTTTTGGTTTCTTAAAGCTTTTGATTCTAACAGAAAAAAAAGTATCATTATAGCTTAAAAATAAAATTCTATTACAAAAAAATTAACACATTTTTATTCTGTTGTGCCTTTATGACCCAAATTTTTCTAATTACTCTGTAAAGGTGAAATAAAGATTAAAATTCAACCTTCTAGTAAATGGGCACACTGGGAGATTTCCAGCAGGCCTGAATTTGTTCCAAATGTATTTTATTTTACTTCAGAGCGCAATATACAGACGGGGGCTCCACTTCTTGCTGCCTCGTAGGCAGCCATTTTCTGAGCTGTTTCTCTGGCCATGAAGCCTTGTTGAAGGATCCTGAACTGTCGTTCCCGACTCTCTTCCAGTTCTTTCCAATGGTTCCATTGCAAAGAATCCTGCAGGAAAGACACACAGATGATCAGACTGCAGAAACTATAGTGGTTCTCTTTAGAGGATACACTGAACTTGTATTTGATAGTCTGGCTGGCTGGCAACACCGTTTATTTGCTACCATGACTGGGAAACTTGTCAACATCAAACTGGGCATGATGAATAGACAGGTAACTTGAGTGGCTCACCCAGTTTAAGATGAATTAAACACAGCTGCAGCACTCCACAAAATGTTAAATCAAGATAAAACTACATCTGGATGGTTTGCTCCAATGCTGCTACCTTATGTGCTTTCCTTGCCAACAGTTTATTCTTGAAGCCATAAATGAACAGTTGCACAAATCCTGTCAGACTCTACTGGTTCGCTGATTCAAAAACTGGGTTCACAAGGGAGCATTCCCCAAAAAGCTCAGAACAAACAGAAAACTGCTACTTTTTCATCTGATTCTTTGCTTAAAATGGTAGAAAAATAAATTTTTTTCATTAATGGTAGTTTTTCTTATGGTTAGTTTTCCAAATTGCAATATAAATTCTGTTTTATTAAGAATGTAATAGTAATTTATAAACAAATGTTACCTTGACTTATATCAGCACAAACCCATTTTGCCTAAAGGGCCATCACAAATGTAACTGAAGCCACAATCTGGACTCGGAACTTCAATACAAGGGGTTAGTGTCAGTTTTTTTCCTACTTATTGAGGAACCTAAAAGGTAGCAGTACGAACGGAATGCCAGATACCTGTTGCATTATAACTAAGGGAGGAATTTTCTCTTGTAGTCACAGTAACACCACTTTCAGCGATATGCAGTTCAACTAGAATAAAGATGCTGCTGAGCATATCTGACCAGAATTGAGCCACTTCCCTGTAGTAACATTTGGCTAGGGTCATGCAGAGCTGAGCAGCACTGATGGAAGATAAGACCAAAACAGCTAAATAATTTATAGTAACCTTGACTTTTTTCCATTGTTTTTTTCTTTTTTTTTTACAGATGTCTTAACATCTGAGCAGAACATAAACAAAAGCACTGTGACATCTTAAGAGACTCGCTGTGTAAAGGTAAGCTCAAAAAAAAGACAAAATCTAATACCAACTTTCAAACCCTGGCTTTTTTGCTCATTCATATGAGAGCAGAGCACTCATACAGACCCACATCAGGTAGTCAAAAGTTCTAGCTGTGAATTTATGATTTCTCTTTGTTTTTTTCTTTTTTTTTAAAATGTCTCACATTTGTAATTGTATGGCTGCTTTCCTTTGAAGTCTGCATTTATTGCTTCTACTTTACTCCGGACTCGATTCAGCAAAGTGTTTAAGCATGTGTTCAAAACCTCAGTTCAGAAAGCCATCCCAATTTAGAAAATGCTTTCTTCAAATAGGTCTTCAATGTTTTCTTTGCTAGAAGGGATAGACCTAGTTGTCTATATAAGCACCTACATGTTTTGCTTGCCTGAAATGGGGATTCTGAAGGCAGCAAACATCATTGATACTCTGAAAGATTGCACTATTTTACTCTGACAGATTGCATTATTTTGTTTTTTAAACTATACACACTTGAAAAATACAGTTTTCCTCTTCATTGAATTCAGCTTCATCTAACTTTCTCACAAAATAGGTAAAGAGTTATTATTTTAATGGATTGGGGGATTTAGTTCTAATTTTACATTGGGCTAGTACAGCTTTTAAAGTGATCCCATCATGACTGTTCACTGCAGTGTTCCATATGCTGTGGTACATGTACTGTTACTGCTATATGAACCACTTCTAAATGTTAGGCATGCATGAGGCAATGGCAGAGGCGGCAGCAGCAGGAGCAGCAGTTCCTCACCGCTTGTCTTTAGACATTTGCCAAGCAAACACAACCAGTGTGAACCAGCATAAAGCCTACAGGGCTACTGGGGCTTCCATCCAATGTTGTGGGACCGGGCTGAGGAAAGGTGAGGTAAAAATACAGGAATGATAAACTGGAACATGCCTTGGGTGAGAGAGGGGGTGAGAATCCCGGTTTGGTGCAAGGGGATGTGTGTGGTAGGAAGCTGAGAAAGACAAGAGTTAGAGACAGAGGGTAAGATGCTGTTTTGATGGGATGAGAGTGTGTGGTAACGAGCAGGGGGAAGCTGAGTGTCGTACGGATGAGCCCTGCTCTGTGGTAGCAGAATGTGTGACAAGAAGATGAGGTCAAGGCCATGGTTTGGAGAAATCGTGCCTATGCAGGAAGCAGGGATTGCTATTGCCAGTCATGTATGGCACCATCTGCCTCTGCCCCCCTGCCAGTGCTGGCAGTTGAGCAAAGGTCTGTGAACAGCAGGTCTGCTGCACAGCTTTGCTCCTTATGTCACTCCCAGACCTTCCTCGATGCCGTGCTGGTTTTCTGGGGGGTAATCCTTAAGAGTCCTGCTTGCTTTTTACGCTCCATCGTTTTTTCTACAATCTTTTTCTGCAGGTTTAAAATGCGTTCATCTTTCATAGGCCTTTCACCAGACTGGGACTTTCTTTTCTTTTCTTCTTGCCTGCAAAATTGAAAGGAAGCAATGAGAAGGTAAAATAATATCAACCCACAGAATAAATCCACCTGAGCATATATTACCTTGATAATAATGAATTTTCTCTTGCTTCTGGGAACCAGCTAGACTCAAAACAGGTTTAAATCATATAGCTTGATAAATGTGCTATTCACAACTTGCTTCTTGTTATTTACAGACCAGCATTACTAAAAAGCATAGAATAATTTCTTCCCACAGGATACCATGATGACAATATCTGAAGTATTTCAAGCCTGACATGACATTCTTTAGAAAAAGGATGTGCAAAACCTGGGATAAAACTGCAGCTTTTTGCTTGTGACAACAACAACAAAGAGTTTTCTTTATATGATCATTAGTATGCACCTCGATTGCTGTATTCCTTGGCAAATGAAAGATATTCTTTTCTGTGTAATCTCAATGCCCAGATTCGGAATCTATGGGATGGTGATGTATTAATTAAGGTTAGTGGGTCTAGGTGAGCATAAACTGATAGCACCATGTGCAGCATAAAAGTAAGGCATAAGAGAGAGGTTATCAGATAGTCTTCCTTTTTTTTCCCTCTATTGTAGCTACTTTTCTGTCCTCTGGAGTTTACATTTTTTATCTGGTTTTGCTTACTTCCACCCAGCTGGCATAATTTACTCACAACTTCTTCATGTAGGTTACACCACCTTGCATAGTGATTCACTTAACATCCAATTTGCTCTTTTATTCAACATTGCCCTTGAATTTGGCTCCGTATGATCAAGCTGTAGTATTAATATTAGGTCATGAGCAGCTGTGATTCTCTGGCCAAATTCAGAGCTAAAGTAAATGTCAGATCTACCAAAGAATATACATAATTAGATAATATATAACCAGGTTAGATCCGATGCCTTCTCTCAGCTGGCAAGGATAGTTTTGTAGAAGGTCCTTTTATATTGCGGTAGTACAACATTACAATTGCTTTTATTGGAAACCAGATTAAGACTCCAAATGACCAAGAGCAGAGTGCACTGGGGCATTTTCAGCCGATCCTGTAACTGTTATTCTGTCAGTGGCAGGACTAATTTCACAGACAGGTTGCCCCTTGGAAATGTTTTACAACAGAACTCTTCCCTTATCTCTTCGGTCTTATACCACAGTGTTTTTGTATAAGGCACACTCTTTTCAAGGAGCTGGAGGAAGGGGAAGAAGGAAGAAGTCCCTTCTGATGTTAAAACCACCAATTTGCCTTAAAAAGTGTCTGCATCAAGATTCCAGGGATCCAAATGCTTCTTTCATCTTGGGAGAGATGGCTTTTGTCTGCCTTGTTAGCTTCATCTTTGCTGACAGAAAACTCCTCGTAATAGCAGGTATTCTTCAGAGCAGCCATTCTGGACTACAGTTCCCCAAATCCTCAGGAACTGAATGAAAGGGAGCTTTGACCTGTGTTACGTTCTGAAATGTGACTGTGAACTCTAAATAAGAGGCACAGTTTAGCTCGGCTTCTCATTTCCAGTTGCTTTTCTGAGACACTTCCTTAACCTCTCTATTGTTTGTATCATGGTTAGGATAACACTTCCTGATCCTCTTTAATACTGTGACACTCTGCTACACTGAGATTAATTTTTAACACTATTCTGTAAATCTAAAAATTATGTACTATCATTTAATCTAATTGAGAACATGGATTACATCTATTTGCATTGTAACAAGGCATTGCATTCCAAGGGATGCAGGAGAATATAACAACAAGGTTTTATGTAAACACTTGATGATTAACTATTGTCAGTGGGAATAAGGGACAAAACCTTTCATTACATGCAAATCCAGGTTCTTGTAAATAGAATTACAGGAAATACAGCAAGAGGTTTAACATCATGAAGCAGCAGCAGCTGCTTCTGAATTAACATTGTAAATAGTTGCTTATCCTCAGACCTCTTCTACATGAAGTCATGTGCCAGTCATCTACACTATTCCAAAAAGCTGCCAATCCCATAGATTTTCAGATGCCACCATAACATGAAATGAGGTTCATTCTTCTCAGAACATGTTATGCCATCATAACAGAAACTCAAAGAGGGGAAGGAATGAAAAAAAAAAAAATTCTGTTTTTCTGTGATGGTCAGTTGAGAACTTTCAGGACTCAAGACAGGAAAAGCTCATACGATCTCTGTCACCCCATGTCACATATTTCCTAAGGAAGTAAGGTAACAGCCAGTCAGAATGGAGTAGTACATAGCTAGAAAAATCCTCTCCAGATTCAATAGAAAATTAGGTGATAATTTATGAAAAAAAATATGCAGAAACCATTTTAATTTTACTTCTAAGTTTATTTACTAGCTACTGGTATTGAATGAGCACCTTGAATGAAAAGCAATCTTTAAGAATCATACTAGTTCCTAAAATGTAATGTCAAATCTTTGGTCAAAGAGAATTTGTTAATTTTGGTCTCAGGCAAGAGTCTTCCGTCCCTTTGTGAACCTGCCATAATTTAAAAGATATTTCCCTACCAAAAACTTTGAAAAAATTTGTAATATTTTTGAAGGCCGTATGTATTTGAAATGGTTTAACAAACTCCAGTTTTTGCTTAGTGACCTTGTCAGAAAGTACCTTTTAATGTTAAGGAATGAAATTAGATTCTTGAATGTGCTTATGGAAGTTTGTGGTGGTGTGGGGTGTACGTATCAACTACTCAAAGGAGGAAAAGTAAGGGATTAATAAGAGATTCAACAGAATATGGATATAAAAGAAAACAGTGAACATTTCTTCATCTACCGCTGATTTTGTTCTCTATTCACTTTCTGTGTGAGCTATGTGTACAGTCAACAGCAGAAAGATTTTGGCTCACTATGATGAAGCACAGAACAATTTCATCAGTGATGGGTAAAATGTAAGTGTTTTTCTACTTAAAATAATATTCCAGGCATCGTAAACTGCAGTCAACATCCCATATTTGTTGTCTCAATGATTTCCTTAGTGAATATAATGAATTTTAAAAATACGTATTTTTTTACTTCACATTTTACAAACTTGTCATGGAGTTTGGCAGTCCAGTGTCTTATTATTTACATATCCCTTCTAATTATTTAACTATCTGCCCTGCAATTCTAGCATCTGGCCAAATGGACTCTAGGTCCAGTAGGTCATCTGGCCTATAACTGAAGAAGCAGCAATTCAGCATTAAAGTTTTTCCTGTAGGAAGTGAAAACACTTGGAACAGTTGGATTAGGTCTTCTCAGCTGTGTTTAAAAAATAGGGAATCTGAAGATTTGCAAAGAGGATCCCTCCTGAAAACCACATTTTGCTCTTCATTTACAGTTTCAAACTCCACCTGTGCATCAAAAATATAAGGAGATAGATGTACGACAGCTCTCAACTGACTCAATACTTGTAGGAGATGGAGTAAAAATGGCTACTTGACCATTCTAGACACCAAAATATCAACTTAATCAGCTAGGACTGTATTTATAAGCTTACCTTACAAAATGGAGTCTTGCGCACTAAACACAAATATATTTTTAAAAGCAGAAGTAGGATTTCCTTATAGTGAAAAAACAATTTTTTTTTAATTTCCTCATACTCTCAGTCTCAGTCACTAGGGCTGTCTGTCCTTCAGAGTACCTTGCCTTTTTTCTGTCCTGCACTATATAATTCTTAATTATTGCAGTTAGGAAAATGAATGTATCTAACTGTTAAGGGAGTCATTATTTTGACATTTAAGAACACTATACTATTAGATGGATTACTATTTTGTACTAATGTGAGGGATTTAAGCACTCAAAATCTGACTCCATTCCAAAGCAATTTACTTATTAAGCACCTAATTTTAGGTGTGGAAGTGATTGTTATTCATAATGGGGTTTTCCTCATTTGAAATAAAGATTATGAAGCTGTATAATCAAAGTTCATTCACAGAATGGTTGATGTTGGAAGGGACCTCTGGAGGTCATCCTGTCCACCCCCACCTGCTCAGGCAGAGTCACCTAGGGCCAGTTGCCCAGGACCATGTCCAGACGGCTTTTGAATATCTCCAAGGATGGAGACTCCACAGCCTCTCTGGGCAACCTGTGCCAGTGCGTGGTCACACTCGCAGTAAAAAAGTGTTTCTTGATGTTCAGAGGGAACCTCCTGTGTTTCCTCTTGTACCTCTTGTACCTCTTGTCCTCTCATTGGTCACCACTGAGAAGAGCCTGGCTCTGTCTTCTTTACAGCCTCTCTTCACATGTTTAAATTTCTGATCCATCATTGCTGATGAATTTCCTCCTTCCGTTTCAATGCTAGTGAAGAACTCATTACCAGCAGTAGGGACTGAGAAACTAAATCTTACTTCCTTATTGTAAACACATACAGAACTCTAAGTATTGACGAAATTTGTGAAATTAATGAAATCACAAATATTATGAAGTACCAAAGTCCATTATATTGCTAATTATTCAGCTTTTTTTCATTATTCTAGGCTATGTTTTTGAAGATCTGAAGCAACAGCCACACATAGGGATAGCATGGCACATGTTCCCTTGTTACATCTTTCCACCTCCATGTGCTGTCTGCCCCTTCCCTTGGTTGTGTGCTGCATCACAGGGTTGTGATAGCCAGAAATAAGGCTGGCTTCTCTGTACGGTACATATGTGGCAGTGGGTGGTGGGGACATGGATGTGCTGCTGCCATCTATGTGAGACAAACAAAAGGACAGTGTGGTGTTCACTAGACGGGCTTGCAGAGGACCAAGGAATTGAGTATGTGAACTTCTGTGAGATAAGTTTCCTCTGGACAGCTTTAAACCACATGAATGGTGACAACATGCAGTCCCAAGAACAGACTAAATCCAACCCAAAGTAAATCCCCCCTAAACCACAGATTATGTGGATGGAGGGAGCCTCAGCACCAAATGGTTTGATCTGTTGCTTGATTCTTAGTGCATTAAATTACTTGGAGTAATAGATGTAGCTTCACTGGAATGAAAGGGAATTGTACCTGAAGTATACAGGCATGTAACTTTAGTACATTAGCATGTGTTCAAACACTCATAAATCTTTTGGCGCTCATGTTCGAAAGACGAGAAGTCAAATGTTTGCCCACTTCATATGCCACTGCTGATTTTCAAACTGTGTGAACTTCTAGCAATTACAGGGACGTCCTGTGTATATACTGAATTGATTCTTAAGTGTTCTGCAAGCACTCACAAAGCCACTGCTGTGATGGATGTCACGGCTTGCAGTCTATTAAAGGCTGATGTTTCTGTAATTTTTCACGTTCCATTTCCTATTTGTTTAATATAGCTCATTATATGCTTGCTCAATGGGCTTCTTTTGTGTTGATGTATGTCTGTTTGTAAATGATATTGAAAGGAACCTGCTTGGTAGGGACCCAATTAAACTCCAGCTGACACTAACTAAAGCACATTTGTTTAGCAAAGCTTAGCCACCATACTTCAGCTGATTAGCAGTAGTAGCCTTCAACATAATGCAATTTAAGATACAACATGTAATTTTATATTGATGCAAAAGGCTATCTTATGAAGACTATTGGTAAGACTTGCTATTCTATCCCTATAATTATGAATTAATTCTGTAAACATAAAAATTTGCTTTTTACATCTCCTGTGCAGCATATCAGTAATACAACCCAAGCAATTAATCACTCACATTGACTTGACAGATATTTCAGGATTCAAGATTTGTACATCAGGTTTAACACACAAAGCCTATAGTTTGTTTAGAGAGAAATAAAAGCTGCAGCAAAGTGTCTAGCATTTGTAATTAGGCCAGCATGCCGTACTTCTATATTAATAGAAATAACACCATAGATTTGCATTCTAGATGAAAATGCATTAAGTACACTCCCAAAGAACAACATTTCTGGTATACTTTGATGATGCCTCTTTATAGTAGATGCTCCCAAGTTGCATACATAGATTGCCAGGGAGCCATGAAAGGAAATGTCTTATAACATCTATAATGAAACTTTATATTTTCTTTATTTGGAGAGCAAACAGGGCTCCATTAAAATTACTGTATTACTTATCATGAGTCTGACGAGAAGCTTGCAAATTAAGTGTTTAATTTCATTTGGATTCTACCATCTTTGGCATGCTGGTCTGTTCTAAAAACATATCAAATGTCAGGACAAAAAGTGATTCAAAGTTAGCTTCTGATTCAAGCACAGCTTATTTCAGGATCAGAACAGTTTTAGGTCTGAATGAAGCCAAAGAGTCTATTTTAAAGAAACCCAGCACTATATAAAATTCACAGACTGCACATCTAGCATAACAAATGATTCTTTAAGTAGTTACTAGTGAAACAGGTTTTATGTAGTATACAAGATCTTAATGCCTTGTTTGCATCTCTAGTGGAAAGCGTTGGCTTGAGTTGCTCCCACAGGCTTTCACAACAGTGGATGTTTAGCAATGAGAGTATATTTCCAGCTCCAACTCCACTTCAGGTTCTTTAGTCTTAAAATCTTTTCTCGATATATGCCACAGAAGAGAGGGTCACTGATCTATGCAGTCAATCCACTGCAGCTGCAGTTATTGATTCATTAAATTCATTAAACTATCTTCTTAAGTACTAACATAGTGAAACCCCAGTCTTTGGGGATTAACTATTGTCAACAAACCAAATTAGAGCTGGGACTAGTAAAAACAAGTTAAATGAATACATCAATACTGCCTTCTGTCATTGAGATTTAGACCTGGATGATAAATTAATAACATGAATTTAACTCTAAGAAGCCACCTTCGGTATGTCAGCAACAAACACAAATCTAAGGTATGTCTAAAGACATGTGTTTTTAGCCTGATAGAATATGTCTTCAGAATGTCAGCCTGAACATCTGTTTGCAAAATAAGTATGGCAAGACAAGGACTAACCTCTCAGACTCACAAAAGGGAAAAGGTAAAAGACAACTTGCAAGAAAACAATGGAAAATAGTCAAGATGCAGTAAAAATGGCGTAAGATCAAGAGGTGTGCCATATTTTACGCTTTTACACAGGCTTTCTGCCTGCTCAGCTTTATTTGTAAATAGCTTTAACTTAGATTTTAAAGTCTTTGTGGAAGGGACCTGTCTTCTGCATATGTGAAGCATCTATGATGGTTATGGATCCTTTATGACAATGAATAATAAATATGATAATGAATAATAAATATGAATAATGAATACAAAATTTGATCAGAGAGCCTGTAAGCAAAGATTTTTCTCTTTGATCTACTGCTCTACGATATTTAATTTATAACTTATTATTGTTATCAGAAAATCTCCTAAAATATTTTTGACTTCTGAAATAAGGCCTGCCTTTTCACATAACAAATGAAGTTCAAGGAAGCAAACTAGAGCCCTAACGTATTGGTGTAGATGAAAATGAGAAACCACTTTAAGTAGCAAGCTAGAATGATTCTAATAAAATCAAGTTATTTCTGATTAGCTGAAAAGAAACAGAAGAAAGGCAGAACTTCTTTCTCAATATATAATATTGGCTCTGAATCCTGGGGCAATACTGTCAACATGAGCCTGCAGAGTGTCTTCCACCATAAATTCAAAATGATGAAAAAGATTTGTTAAATCTCATGCAAATTATTTTCAATAAAAAGGAAATTCTAGCCCCAGTGTAATCCTTGACAAAAGTCATACTGATACATAAAAGGGCAGTATTTTGCTCTCTACTTCTTTTTCTCCTCAAGGGGCTAGCAAAATATTAACAAAGTTGCAATGTCTTAAATGTCACATGCTGTTTTATACTGACTTTAAAGCAGCTGCTCGTCCAAGTTCTGCTCTGAACAGGGAAATCTGGTCCAGTTTGTCTAGAAGAAGTTGTTCCTTAGCTTGTTTTTCATGAATTATCTGGTCTCTCTTCTCTTCCTCTGCTGCCTTCTGTGCTTCTCTGAGTAGAGCGAGGCGTTCACGTAGTTCCACTATTGACATTTCACAAATTAAACCATGGCCACCAGTCTAGAGAACATGAAATATAGGTTTAAATAACACTGTAAATACCAAGGGGAGAGTAAATGAGTAAACCCAGAATATTTTGATTGTGTTGCAAATCATGCTGAATATATTTTGACTTCAAGAAAGATAGGGTTGGCCCTAACCTAACGGTTATTTACTAGCTCTTTTTAAGGTGTAGAGCTTACCTTTCATATGTGTGAAAACACAAGGCTCGTAATACATTTCATGAAAAAGCATTGAAAGATACAGTAGATTAATCATAAATACAATGTATTTACTGTCCAAAAAAATTCTAGTTGACTTATCTTTTAGTTTTAATAAGACTTTTGCAGTTTTTAAATGTGTAAAATGGCATATTTTTTAGTTTGTAAAACCAGAACAGACTTTACACTAAAAAATATGCATTTTTTTGTATTTATCTATTTCCAAATTACGGATTTGATCTATGATGGCATCTACTATTTTTATCTGAAAAGACTTGGACTAAACAATGCTTTGTACCCAGGAAATTCGGATCTTAATAGCCAAAGTTAAAATATTGAAACCTGAATGTTTAATGAAGGCTTTTGAAAATCCACTTCGCAATGAGAGTGATAATGAGCCTGATTCTGAGATGTAATGAGCGACTTTTGCACCTTAGTTTACATCAAAGATCATTTCTAAACAGATTTGTAAACACTCGAAGTTTTCAGCCCTTGCTCTTACATATACTCGTCCCTTCCCTATGTCTACACATATATACATTTGCATATATGGCAAACTTGCATAAACGCACACAAATACTGAGCTTCTGTGTAGCTTTCTTTGCAAAATGTAATCCATTTCACACCAGCTAATACTCTTCTGTGTATCTTAACACAGTTTTGGTACATTTCTTTGGTGTGTATCTTGTACCATGGCATGTTATCATAGAATATATGGGTGCAGGAAGTCAAGGTGCTAACCTGACTCTTGCTATACAGTTGTATAACATTAAGAGTAAAACACTGGTTAGGATTTTAATCGTGAAGACCTTGCTCTACTTAATTCCATAGAACTAGTGACAGTGGGGGTGTGGAATGCAAAAGAACAACTGCTCCTCCAAATTGTATTTCTTGGACTGAAATTAAGTGGTAATGATAAACATATGTAAGTAAAACTCATTAAAATCCTTTTAATGGAGATAAATTATTCAGTTAAAGAGCCTTCATTTTTTCAAGCAGTCCTTTTTAGCAGAAAAAAAAAGCCCTTGTATTGAATACTGAGTGAACTGTTGACAGAATAGTAGTTGCCGTTCTGCTTTTGAGCTTTTCACAGAACATGAAGGGGAAGGAAAATAAAAAAAAAAAAAAAACATGAAAAGAGAAGGATGCTCTGTCATAGAGAGATGTTCAGATTGTCCATTTGGCTGCAAGAATTGACCTGGGTCCAGTCACTCTTCTCTGGTCTGGGAGGCCATCTAAGCAGTCTAGTCAGGTACTTGTCCTCCAGTGACCATTCTCTGGCTGTTCAGAGCAGTGGGTCCATGAAATAGGCGGAAAGCCAAGCGAGATGAAGAAAACAGTAAGGTGAGTGGGGGCAGGCAGACAGGGGCAATAAAACCACAAAATAGGGTACAACAAATAACCAGGCTTGGCTCTCTGCTGCTACGACATTGGTACTTAAGAGGTATTATTATTGAGTTAGTCTGGAGAATATAATGATAGAAGCTTGTTAGTGAAGGAGAATGTGTCTTGGGAGGCCATCCCTGGGGACTCCTCCAAGATTTCCAAGAGTCTTTCCTGCAGTTTTGGTCCCCATAGCTTCTCTTTCTAAAGCTTCAAAAGTTGAGTCAGTAAGAAAAGATCATCATTGTTTTTTCACCTGAAGTCTGACTTTTCAGTTTTGGCTCAGTGGTTTCTGCTTCCAGGCTCCTCATGTGTACCAAACATGACCTAAACAATGGTCACCAGAAGCATCAGTAGAAGACTGATAAAAGAGTTCAATATTAAGCAGTCTTCATTTTTGCATCTCTCTGAAAAATATGTACTACCATAGGTTACTGAAACAGTAAATGATTATTTATCTACTTCTCAGATTTCAATTTAGAGTGAATTTGCAAATAGCAAGTTCTATAATACGTTGCTTCTAATTTAAACTAGTCAATGACCATCAAGTTGTATTCACAGGAAGTGAAAGGAAAATGTTTTTCAACAGGGCATATATACCAGTGGTAGTGTTTGAGCACGGCAAGCAGACACTGAAAAGGTCTAGGAAAGAGAATTACATACAAACATAGAATGGTAGAGGCTGAATATTTTGAGTGCCTGCATTTCTAAAATATTCGGTGAAGACAGTGAAGTGGTTCCTAAAATATGAAAAGTCCTATACTCGTACAGTAGATAATGCTGGTGTTCCAGCAACTTAAGTGCCATCAAGGGAAGAACTGGGTACTTTAAAAATTATGAGAATGAATGAGAATTTTATGGACACATACTTAATTTCACTAAGTCTGAAAAAGCCTGTTGTAGAAAGAAAAAAGCACGCAAGCTATCACCAAAAGCGTGCTAATTCACTCAAGAGTGCTATTGTAATAGTGAGTATAAGGGAACTGTGAAGTTGAGATATAGAATCATAGAAAGATTTGGTTTGGAAGGGACCTTTAAAGATCATCTCGTCCAACCCCCTGCCACGGGCAGGGACATCTTTCACTAGATCATGTTGCTCAAAGCCCCATCCAGCCTGGCCTTGAACACTTCCAGGGAGGGGACATCCACAGCTTCTCTGAGCAATCTGTTCCAGTGGCTCATCACCCTCATTGTAAAAAATTTCTTCCTTATGTCCAGTCTAAATCTACCCTCTTTCAGTTTCAAACCATTGCCCCTTGTCCTATCACTACAGGCCTTGGTAAAACATCTTTCTCTGTCTTTCTTATAAGCCCCTTTATATACAGAAAAGCTGCAATAAGGTCTCCCTGGAGCCTGCTCTTCTCCAGGCTGAACAACCTCAACTCTCTCAGCCTTTCTTCATAGGAGAGATGTTCCACCCCTCTGATCATTTTTGTGGCCTCCTCTGGACCTGATCCAACAGGTCCATGTCTTTCTTGTGCTGGGGACCCCAGAGCTGGACGCAGTGCTCCAGGTGGGGTCTCAACAAAGCAGAGTAGAGGGGGAGTATCACCTCCCTTGACCTCCTGGTCACGCTTAAAAAGAAGTGTGCAGCCCAGGATATGATCAGCTTTCAGGGCTGCAAGCGTGCATTGCAGCTCATATCAAATTTTTCATCTACCAATATCCCCAAGTCCTTCTCCGCAGGGCTATTCTCAATCAATTCATCCCCAGTCTGTATTGATATTGGGGATTGCCCTGACCCAGGTGTAGGACCTTGCACTTGGCCTTGCTGAACTTCATGCAGTTCACATGGGTACATTCCTCAAGCCTGTCAAGGTCTTTTTCCTCAAGTGTATCATCACCTGCACCACCCAGCTTGGTGTCATCCACAAACTTGCTGAGGGTGCACTTTTAATCACACTATCTATGCCATCTTAGGGAATCTTAGGGAAGATGTTAAATAGTATCGGTCCCAGTACACACCCTTGAGGGATACCACTCATTACTGGTTTCCACTTGGACATTGAGCCATTGACTGTAACTCTTTGGATGCGGCCATCCAGCCAATTCCTTATCCATCTAACAGTCCATCCATATCATTCAGGTGCCTTCTCTTGTACTTGCAATATGACCTGTATGGCTACTCCGTTTTCAGCAACCTTACACTTTTAGTAACCTTACACATAGGATAAGCTTGAATTTTCAATGAATTTTTCATATATGACTTGAAACTTGCTGTATTTTTCTGCTTTGTCTTTTGAGATGAGCTAGATGGGAAAATGTTTTTAAAGACATATTCTATACTTAGAAACAAGCAGTATTTCAGTGGAAGCTCCACCTGAGGGGTCAACAGCCACTGTAAGTGGCAATGAAATGAACTCGGTTCAAAAATAAGAAAGTACTGACTTCCAGTCACCTTCATTTTCCTGAATGAGAGCCTGCACCATTTTACAGAAGTTGTTGTGATTGAAGAGGTAATGACATTTCCACATCCGACTACATCATACAGTTGTGTCTTTGCAGCCTACATCCTGTGACTGAGTCATCTGGGTAACAAATGTGCAGTGAGACCAGCTAAGGGCTTCGTTTAGGGTTGACACCATGTGCAACTCTATCTGAAGCAGTAAAAGACCTATAGATTGGAGTACCTCTTGGCATTTCCATGCAGACAGTTTACAGTATCTGTGGTGTACAATAGTTCTTTGTACTCTTCACTTTTTTCCCTGCGTTTTCATTTGTGGTTCAGTATTTCTCCACAAATGAGTGGAGTGAGTCTGGGTTTGAAAAAGGAGAATTGCCTTCTTCGGCTAGAAAAGAAGTGGAGAAGTGATGGCAACAGCCATAAAGGCAACCAAAGAGAATAAAGAGGATGGGACATCTGGGGAGCTGAATTTATTCTTGTTCACTTATTTCACACTTTAAGGTTAAATGTGTTCTAAAATCTGATAAATGAGACGGAGGATTTATCTGGTGGTTGCAAAGACAGTAGGTAGCTTTGGAAGCAATGAATGGCTCAGTTCTATTCAGAGGAGCAGGAGATAAAACCAAAGCATCCTATTGACTGTTCCAACAGCCCCATGGAAGGAAGACCAGTTCCTTCTGAATGGTTTCTGCACAATAGCCATGGATGTTTTTTAATTTGTGATCTTCATTTGAATACTCATGAAAGGAAAGAAAAAACCCCAAAGAATTATATTTAAAATTGATAGTGCAATTTTATATTATTCTATGTTATTCTTCTTTCAGTGTGGATAAGACAAATGGAAAAGTATTTTCAGCTACTCTGCTTCTCATTTAGTGGTAAGATAACAGATTTCCGGATGCTGCCTAAGCCTGGAAATTCTGCAAAAGTGGGCAATGGAAAGCCCAATCTCAGGCAATCTCAGTTGTTGTGCATCAACAGTAAGTCCAAGAAGTTTAGGATGCATTTACTGTAGACTTCACCACACACACACACAAGTTACTTTCACAGTACATGTGTAACAGCTCAGCAGGTTTTGGATTCTCTTGACAGTCTCTTTCATGTACCTGAATGTTGACAGTTTTGAAAGCAAAGGAAATCAATTTTGCTAATCACCATGGCAATCACCACTGCAATGTGAACAACTGTACATCAGTCCAAACTTTGTGTTCATTCAGTCCTTACCCAGGACTGACAAATCTGTGAATTTGTGACGATGGATAGAACATGTTGTAATCACTTGCCAGTCTCTTTTTGAAAGATAACAGGAAACCCAGATCCTATTGGCAAAATTCAAAGAAAGTTCAAGGGGACTAAGATTTCACTTACCATCAGAATATTCTTCCTGCTAAAATGTTCATTTTATAAACTTTGTGAAAGTTCCAGTTCAGATCTAACCTTTGTGTCACGGGGTCACTGTACTTAATGCTATGCATCCAGACTGCAATATATCTGCATACAGTACACAATTCCTCTGAATGCGTGAAACATATACAATATACATTTATGTAAAACCAGTAGCTTTTCCTTTTAAGCTTACCTCAGTTAAATCAACAAACTTGTGTCTGAGGCTTGGTAAAGACTCAATAGCTCGTATTTCTTGAATTAGTTCATATCTTTTCCTTAGCTTCTCCTCCTCTTCTTCTAAAGCTTGCCGAAGAAGTTCTCGATTTTCTTCACAAACTTCCTGAACTGAAAGAAAAGAACTAATCTCTGTTAGCTGGCTGCATATTTTAACAAGTAGTCCATCTGGAGGAACATTCATATGCATTTGTGAATAACGTTAATAATACTGATCTAAAGGTACTTGAGGGAACAGTCTGGCATTGGTGGGAGGAATGATTAGAGAAACAAATGAGTACTTCCCACCTCCACTATCTATCATTCTATTCAACATATAAACATACTGTATATATACATAAAGTAGACACTTTGAATTACTGCTTTGTAATTTCTGTTCTAATTAGTGCACACTGTTTCATTATTTAATAAAAGGATATCATACAACAGTAAATATTCATAGTTTTTCAAGCTGTATATATGATAGAAATCATTAAGTTGCAAAGGCTGGTAGGCTTTGCTAGGCCATTTCACAGTGGCTAACACCCTCTGCCCCCCTCAGCCCTTACTGATACAAGTATGGAGATACATAAGCAGAGAAAAGTCTGCTCACCAAAATATGCACAACTAGAGGTAGCCTGTTCTACAGTAGATGTTAACATGGCGTTGCATTGGAATATGTACAGCCATGCCAGTCAGAACAGTCTTCTCCCTGGAGAATTAGAATTAGCTAATGCATTAACTGAAGAATTTTCTTCAAGAATAATGGAGGATGAGTAACATCATTTCCCTTCATCCTAACGACTGGTCTGTCTTGGAGGTGGTACATCCTTCTCCCTTGTGATACTGTCCTTGGCTTTTCTTTCCTTAGCTACAGTCTTCTTCTCTGGACTGTCTTCTCTGCAGAAGACAATAATCTTGAGCCATGATTCTTTCACAGTGGTTGCTAGGCAAATCCTCTATTAATGATATGAATCACAAGAATCTGAGCTTCATAACTTGATTTGACAAAAAGTAGTCATTCACATATGCTACTTTTAGATGGAAGGGACACTAGTTGCAGAACATGAGTGCTGTATTTCTCCCTTTTAAACAAAGGGTAATTCCCATGACCAGTAGCTTAGAATTTCTGATCTACCCATGACCAGCTTATTCCTGGAATTCATATTCATGCATTCATTGAAATGTATAGCTTGGATCTTTCCCTCAACTTCCCTTTCCTTTATATAAAAATCGTAACTGGCCCACTAAAATAAAGTAATTGGGGGACATTTGGCATCACCCCTCATTTTGCTGGCAATATGTAAATACCTATCTGCTGTTTGTATTTCTGGAGCTTTATTTTTGCTTGCTTTGCATTCTTGTGTCCTTCCACGACCTGCTCCACCAGCTCTCTCGTTTCTTTCTGTTCCTGTAGACGTTTCTCTGCATACTGGCGCATCAGCTCTGCTTTCTAAATCCCAAACAAACAGGTGAATAAAATTCCTGATAACTGGTGATCTGAGTGTCTCAAATCATTGAAATAGTGCAAGGACAAATGGACTCAAAGTATTACATCATCCACAAAAGTAGCAAAGGACATGGGCTGGGGACAACATAGAGACCCAGATTTAAGCTCCCCTCGCTATGTTTTATTTACCCACAACAGCCCTCCTTAACATTTACACTGCTATTTTCCAGGATTCCCTCCCACATGTTTCAAAAAGCAGGCAAAAAAAGCCATCTCTGGATCTGGTTGTGAGATACCAAGAAGAGTGCCAATCTAATACACAGCTGGTTATGTGCCTGCAGGATCTTCTTGGGCCTAAGTCATCTCTCTGTAACATACAGAAAGTCTGCTTTTGGCTATCGTGTTCCTTTCTTTGTCAGCAGAAATGAACAGGAAGCAGGAAACTGGATTTTCCCAGACTACATTCCTTACTGTACTTTCTGGTTTAGATAGAAGACTAGAGTTTCAAAAGAAGGAGGAGGGTCAACATGACAACTGAGCTGTTGGTGAATGGGGAATTGGTGCTCAGTACTTTTGGAGATCTCCATATGGATGAAGTGCCCTGCTGGCATCTGTTGGCAAATGAAAGGAGCTGCCTGGAATTGGTCAGGTTAGAGCAAGTCTGATTTGCACATCCCCAAATCCATACATATTGGGGCATTTCTGTTAACAAATAAAACACTTATACTCTGAAAGTGAGGTGAATATAATAATTAGAATAATTTTGGAATGAGTGTAAGCGATCACGCTATGCTCAGTTATACATAGTAAGGTTCACTTTAAGTTCTTGCTACAGCCTGTCTAAACAGACATGAAGACTCAATGCCAAGAAAGGTTGAAAGATTTTTTTAAAGGACAGAGAAGGAACTCATTAAGCAAGTTTTTCTTTTGCAGTGTGGCCTTTATGAAAATCTTGTACATTTGTGGTTGCATCTTAAGTTGCTGAGATGCTGCAGAGACATCTGTGAGAGTTGGCCAAGACAGAAGTCCTGGCTGGCCTACAGGGCATAGCAGCAAACTGGGCTAACAGAAAAGAAAAGCCTGTGATAGTGACTATGAAAAATTTTAAATCTATAGCATTATTTTTTTCTTGATCACTTGTTTAGTTCATAGGAAAAGCACTGGAAAAATGTAATGTGAGTTTGGGAAAAAAATGAAAAGATCTAGCAATGTTTTTGGGAAACTGTGATTTACCAGATTGGAAACTGTGTGAAAATACTTCTTGGCATAAATATTCAGTTTTCCATATGTATAGATCCAAAGAGGCTTCTCTGCCTGAATTTTCCCCCAAGACAGATCTAGGCATGTCAGATAATATGAAGTAAATTGAATTATATCAGTTTAAGAAAACAAATTCTTTCATATTTGTGGCTCTCATTTTAACAAGATAATGAAATTAGTCATATATTGGTGATTTCATTGCAACTGGTGCTTAATATCTCAGTATCTGTTCAAAAAGGATATGCATAATGACATGAATGTAGGGGAGAATGCTTTAAGCTTCTGTTTTATTCAATTTACTTCATAAGTGTTATCAGTCAAATCAAACACTTGTAAAAAGTACTTTAATGTATAAGCATTACTGCGTCTGGAGTTATAACACTATTTTTCTGTTGTTTGCAGACTCCAGTGAGTAAAGACACTATAGAACTTTACACCTTCTTATAGTAGGTATCATCTGTGGTATGTTTTGCACTGATTGAATGTAAGCAGAATTTGAGCAATGCTGTATGTATTACCTCTTCTCTCATTAGATCAGCTTTCTTTTTATTTTCTTGAGTTACATTCTGATGGGCTAGAACTGCCTCTTCATGACTCAGTTTCCCTTGAAGCCTCCTACACTCTATTTCAGTCAGCTGCTCTTCCAAATCTTTTCCACGCATCTGTTTTTGCCATTCCAAGAATTCAGATGGGTCTCTAGCCCCTCGTAGCAAATTTTCAATTCTGCAAGAGAGAAGAAAGAGTATACTATTCTAGGGATCTGGCTCTGCAGCCCTGCCTTGGTTCGTAAAACATTTCTAGTAGTTTGTTGTGATATAAGGTGTTTGATCTCTGCAGAGAAGAAAGGCAGTCATCGCAAAGTCATTTGACAGATATATTTTAACTCCAGTCTAAGAGGTGTTCCTACTATGTGGAAAGCCTGGGAAAGCCAGGCTGGAAGAAAGTGCATGAGGGCATGGACCTGAAAGTTTTCAGTAAAACAAAGCCCCAAGAGAGGGCAAACTTTAGCTACGTATGGTTTCTCCTAAGGAGCAAGGAGAATGAGGCTGAAGGTATGTACATTTTCCCAGAGGATTACTTTGCTTAGAGGTAGAAAGAACAAATACCTTTTCTCTTTGGCAATCTTCTTGGCCACTTTAACACACAGAACTAAAAACTTTTCTGCTTAATTCTATTTCTGTTTTGTATTTTGTCAATTAAAGAATATTGCTGTAATGAAGAAAAGAAATATTCAGCTATTAAGCAAAACCACATTCTTATTTTTTGTCCTCAGCTGAGAGAGAAGAGCATAGGAAAACTCTGTGGCAGGCCCATCAAAGTCCTGCAGCAGAGGATTGAATGAGCCAAGAATTAGAGCAGAGACACAAAAATGCAGTGAATTGCACCTTACTGCTGCTCCCCAATGCATATATATATATATATATCTCAATTGTGTGTTAAATGCAGCTGAAGATTAAAACTCAATATAAAATAGTGTTAAGTTACGGGGAAAATCTATTCCTTTGCTGAGTGGAACAAAATTCTGCCAGATAGAGTGAACAGTATCATATGTAATATATAAAAGAACCTCGATACACATACATAGCTGATAACAGAAGCTGAGTGATACATAATATCTTACTGCTAAAATCCTGATCCGTATACCAAAATTTGCTGGGTCCAAAGACCAAATCCAACCTTAGGCAGTCATTCCGGAACTTAAAATGCTAACAGCATTTAGTGCTTAGCCTGCTAGGTCAGGTGGATTAGAAATAATACTAAATCAAGATGACATGATATAGGTTTTATCTTTGTTAAAATTATTACTGAAAATGTTCTGTAATTCTTGTTATCCAATACAACCTGTAGTGGCCATTCAGGAGTCACCCTCTCCGTAGTTAATGTCCACTGGCTGATGTTTTTCAGCTGATGTTAACAGCCTTTTCCCTTGCCTAAGCTACGCTGTAGGTATGCCTGCACCCAGCCTGGTACCTTGTTGACCCTGCCTTGTTGACTTGGTTTCCTGGCTTGACCTCAGCCCTGACTCATCACGACGGACTCATCTAGCAATCACTGGACCATTCGCTGACCCTGCTGTCTGTCACTGGATCCGCTCCGCTGCCTTGCCAGGGCACTATGGAACGGAGCTACTGTCAGTGAGGACATTGTCCCTACATGCCTCGCTGTCACCCTCAGCTCCTGGCTCATCTTGTCTTGTGGAGCAGCACACTCTTAGTCCTCCATATCGTACTGTGATAGAAATGGACAGGTATTTTTATACACATATAAACAAGTTTAAGTATCAAATTTGCATGTAGTTGACCACAAACCATTGAAGAAAATGGAGGTATATGAAATGATTTGGCTTAATATATGTGCATCTTTTATAATGGACACAGAAATACATGTGTATTTGGGTCATTATTTATTCTGGAGAATCAGAATAAATATAACAAGTGATCCTTATTGGACTTTGCAAGGGGACACTAGCCAGAGTGCTAACTCAGAACACAGTCACACTGTATAGCATCTACAGTAAAACAATGACTTTAATGTACTTTCATTTCAGTCCACTTTTCCCTTTATTTATCAACTGTGTTTATAGAATAGCTACCTAATACCTTACAACAGATCCATTATTTTAGTTTACCTGGAATTTACTTAATTATTTCAAATGTGGTTAATTATTCTATATCCAGGGATGTGAAAAGTTATCTGAGAAAGAAGCGTGATTATACCTCTTGAGCTCCTGTTCCATTTTCCGCTGATAGAGGGCACCCTCTCTTAAAATAGCTGCAGCATTTAATTTAATAGGTATATTGTCAATCTGTCAGGAAAGGGAATGTATATACTATAGTTAGTAATGTAAACCATAAAACAGAGTATAAAAACATTTCAATGGGTTAAATAAATCGACCTAAGACAGCATAAATTTTGCTTAAAGCATTCATCTAGCATTAATCTGACATTCACAATGAAATTGCATGCTGTTCATAAACCACTCAAGCTGCTTAAGAAATCAGCAAAGTCCCCCAAGTGGATTATAAATTTGTAATCATGCTTGGACCATGTCAAATCCCATCGAATGTGTTCACTTCCTTTCATTTTTTTGGTGCTCATATACATAGTGTGCAGGGATTCCATCTGCTTTGGACAAAGAAAATAAACTGCTTCTCTGAAAGACGGTAAGTTAGCCAAAACCATTAAAGTAAAACATAAGCAGTACCTTTCATAAGAAGGTGCCAAAAGTGTTTTACAAATAATCACTATTTTAACTTCAAAATATTTCTAAGACAGCTGGCATCACCAACTGCCATATCCATTTTCTAGATAGTAGAAGTGAAGTACAGTTCTGTGACTTTCAGTCCTCATGGTGTAACTTGGACTAAATCCTGTGCCTGCTTTGCAGTTCTTCAAAGTATTGCCTTAGGACTAACTCCCAGACAACCTCTAAATACTGAGGGAAGAAGGGCACAATCTCTCTGCCAGTTAAAAATGTTCCCTGCACAAGTAGGCTATTCAGAAAAAATATATCACCTTTGCAGACACATATAATAGACCTGAGGCAAAGCAGTGCTGGTGGGATAAGCACTGGGATCATTCCTGCAGAAAACAAAGCTTAGTCATGACATATTTGTCCTAAATTCAGGCAAGTTCTGTGTTCAGAATCCAAACATATTTAAATTCCAAATTAACAGCTGGCTGAGAAAGAGATGCACAGAATCACTCAACCTATACACTGCAAATATTGTATGCACAAATATGTACTGCAGTCTCCTGAAATACATAAGCTACCTGGGAAAAGGATGTTTTATAATTGATATTAATTAGGTAGGTTGAGGATAACAAACACATGCTATCATCTAGAAATTCACTCAATAGAATTACTGTCTTTTCCACACAGATGGCACATTTTAATGGACAAAAATGAATTACCTATCTGTTTCTTGACAAAATGATGATAACTTGAAGAATTCAGGAAAAGAACCCAAAACAAGGTATTTTATTTCTTTTGTTTGACTCACTATACTTACTCTTCTTAATGCCTAAGGATGCCCTTCCTTCCTTTCGGCCTACTTCTCAACCCTTCTCAAAGTCTTCTGCATTATATGAACATTCCCTCTCCAGCCTGTATTTTACACCCTATACTGGCTTACAGTAGACATTTTCTCTGACACATGTAGAAATTTTCATCTTTTTGGCAATTACCTCTGTATACAGATTTCATGTTCTGTATTTACTAACTATAATTTGGATAGAGAACTAAACTAAGAATGATTACAGAAATACCTTTAACTTCAGTTTCCCAGTTTATTAAACAGAAATATGACTGTATGACAATGAAACAGAAATATGCCAGCCCATATAGTCAATATAACTAGGACTCCCAAGATATATGCAGACAGGTATAAGTAAAATAACTGAATAGATTCTTCTGTCTCATGTGATATCAAGGAATTTTTGAATTTTACCCATTCTTTTTCCGTCATGCGATACCTTCCCTTTTTTCAAGATGAGAAAATGGAAATAATCGGGAAAATTGCAGAACATTAATTCTTGTGGAAAAAAATTGTATTCACTACTTCCACCTAACGAACACACAATAGCTCACCAAAACCAATAAATATGTAAAGAGCAAGGCCTGATATGAGCAAGAGGCAGATTGAGACAGAGTGATGATGCATTTGTACTGTCTCATTCTTCCAGTGAAAGCAGTAACAGCAATGAGAAATAATTGCTGCTGCACATAATAAATGTGTCTGAAATGAAAACAATGTATTTAATATACTGTGGGTGTTCTAAAAAGAGAAAGGGGAAATACTAGTTGGTTAAAACATTATATAATTTCATTAATTTGAGGACAGATTATAATCTTATTTATAAATCTTGGATAAACCTTCCTTTTAGGATTTGTCTACTCACAGAGTTGCACAGGCAGGAAGGCAACAGGAATAGAAAGTATTTTAAAAGTCAATAACAACATGCCTATCTCAGCTTGCAAGTTACAGCAGCATCTTGAATGTCACCTAACCAACCTTTAAGGCAAATGTGTTTAGACGAGATAAAACTGATTGTCCTCCTAGAGGAGATACTAGCAGGTGTTAGAAGTGGCCCTGATCAATGCGATAAGATGCCAGATCCATATTTTTCTTTATGCAATTTAGGTAGATGGTTTGCCTCGCATTAGTCCTAAGATTTCAGTATTTTAAATTATCAGAAAAGGAAGTGGAATATTCGTAGTCTTGAACTAAGCCCACATAATTACAGGTCATGTGTGTTTGGGTTAACTATGTAAATGTTTCCTGTCTTGTTTTTTTTTTTTCCCCTCTTTTGAGTGCAGAAGGAACTGGGTTCTTACTACTTTCCTTTAATTTAAATGCTGCTGCATTGTAAGCAATCAGACTGTATAGGTGATGCTGTTATTAAAGATAACTTCAGTGTGTGATAAATGCCAGATATGCTTTAGAAATAGTTGCCAGCTGCCCAGTTCCCCAAGCAGGGAATGAGTCTTTCCAAAGTGTATATGAGCTGTACCTAAATATATAGTTTCAAAGAGTAGGTAGACCTGCTCACAAGGTATTTGAGGTCACAATACAAGCACAGCTACCACATGAAATTATTCTGCATAGGAACTTGAAGCAAATGAAAGGTGGCAGATTGAATGATGTAAGACTGAAGATTATCTGTAGTACAGTTATTGCAGAAATAGCAATGTGAGTTTTCATGTGTTATACCGTTAAGGCTGAACAGCCTATTTTCCATGTTTACGGTTCTCTGACCCTTGGAAATCCTAGCAGAGAAGCAATCAGTATAGTGGATTTTATGACCTCAGTATGTGTCTAAAGGAAACAAGACAAACATCCAGACTGATTGTATATTGTGCATCAGACAGTCATTAGCTGGAATGATTGTTCAGCATTCTTCAGGATCTCATTTTGAAACAGTGATTTACAGACACAAGATTCTTCTGTCCCTCTGCCGAGTTCTTAAACCATGGGTTCACAGTTCTTTTTTTCTTGTGGACTATTCTCAAGCCTTACCATTTTACATAAAAACTTCTCCCTTTGGAACTGAAAACACTGTTAAGGCATTTTGGTCACATTGTGCAACTGCACACAGCTTACCTGTCGGGGCCCTTAGGGAACCAACAGGTCTCAATCGCCCTGACTGGTGTCACCTAGGACCACCACTCACACCCTCTGCTCACTGGTCCAGGAGCCCCACTTAAGCTCAGATATGGGCTTCGGTCCTTTCCCGTTATGCTGGAGGTAATTCTGCTCCTAGTTTTCTCTCCAGTTCTGTCTCCTGCTGTCATGGACCTGGGTTGCTGTTGTAGCCTTGTCTCCTGACCGGACTTCTCGAGGGGACCCCAGAGCTGAGTTGTTACCTTGCTTTGTCTAAGGATGACTGGCTGTCAGCAGAACCCGTCACTACCACCGACCTTGTCATGTTCGGATACTGTGGCCTGGTTGGTGAGGGCACAGCCTGTGCTTTCATTACCTTTGGCTCCTTGTTTCTCTTCCCTCTTGGAGTAGCCACACTCTTGCTGCTCCCTGACCATTTCTTTGTGGATCGTTAATGGTGCATAGGCCAAAATTTAAGAGCCATTGACCCAATCCATCCCATTCTCCTGGCCACAGAACTCAGTGTGAAAACATGGATTCCAGTAGAGTTTGCATCACCACAGAATTTGCATGTGTGTTTTTCACTCCAAAGTTTTCAAGTACATCTGACAACCTTAAAGGTAACTCACCTTGCTTTGGATCTTTTGAGCCTGAAATGGTGGATTACTCTTCATACTGTCATGTGTGTTCTGCAGTTCAAACCAAAAATAAATTATTTCATTTCAGAGACAGATTTTCAAGTACTTAGCAAAAAATAGTAGGTATTTACTAAAAATCACTCTTGAATATTCATCTAGAGTAACAAACATGATCATAGGGGACATTTTGGAATTGTTATATCCACACAAACTTGCTATGTACACCCAACTTAGTGGGAATATTTCATATCAAATGACCATACAAAGGTAGGTCCAAATATTGATTAAAATGTGTTGACTAAAATAATGCTAAAAAAAGTAACAGTGGTGTTTTGTTTGACTATGAAATATTACCTATATATATGAATATGTTCAGCTCTTAACTGAAATAGATATTGGGAAGACAAAATAGGGTGTCAAAGCACACTTCATGAAATTATTAAATAGTGGTAGAATTCTACTGATGGTTATTAATTTAATTTTATGGTGTTAGCTATAGATACTGATGTGAAAGTGCCTGGTATCATGGGGATGAACACAGTGAACAGAATATGCAGATGTGATGCTGAAATGAATATATTACATACATAGTTTGGTGACATAATTGTGAACTGGGAATCAACCAAAGCAAGAATTCTATATGAATGGGACCGTTATTCCCTCAGCTTTGCTGCTCTGTGGCATAAAAGTTAATGGAAAAATAATATGTGGGTTTAGAGAAATGTTGCCAGTTTGGAGACTTGTTGGAGTACTATCACAGGAAGGCTGCTTGTCTTAAAATTAGGAGAATAATAAAGCAGCACTAGAAGTATAAGAAAAGGGGGTTGTGCATTATGCATCCAAAGAGGCAAATGTTAGTATATGGATGTGAAATGACAGTACAGCTATAAATGATAGCACATAACTCCTAACCCCAAATAAACAAAAATTTTCAAATACATTGAGATATCTTTAAATACTCCGGTCATTTTTCATCTTCATACTGAGGGATTTTTAGGTAATAAAGTATTTTGTAGCATACCTCTCCCTTTTCAGGCTTCATGATTGCACACCTGAACTGGTTAGCATTTGCTTTCAGGAGCAGATCCTAAAATTAAAGCAATTAGCTTAAAGATAATGGTACATTTAAATTATCTAATAAGAATTTTCTGTCTTGAAAAGCCTTGCAGCCTAGACCAGTATATTGATTTGTTTCCAATAAATGAAAGCTTGACTTAGCATTTATATGAATGTTCATTCCTGATTAAAGACTTGAAGTAGGCAAGTCTTGATTTTCTACATAGTTCTCTCTGGTTGTATCCTTTGCATAGGGCATCAGGCCTTTGATAGGTCTGCCCAAATGAAACATGTTGCTCATCCAGAATTCAGCTTAAAAGCCTCATAATTATCTATGGCACATCAGTACCATAGGTAGTAAGTCTTTCCGCATAGCTAGCTAACAATGGCTTTGTTTTTGAGTTAAATTAGAGGACTATGATCAGGGGATCTGAGCACCAAGGGTTGCTCCACTAGGCACACCCCTAACAGTAACTCCACCTGCCATTTTAAAGGGGGAAGTACAGGCAGCCACATTTCTAGTTTTTGAATATTTCTTTTGGTTGTAAACAGTAATCTCCAATCAAAGCTGTGACACGGACTAGATTTTCTAATGGTTTTCTGGACAGCAGCTGTTCATAACATCAGCGCTTCCATAACTGTCTAGAATATGGCTTTCAGTGTTCTCAGTCCTTCTTACGGATGCTCAGACATGGTACTTACAATGACAGCTATAGCTTCTGTAAAAATGCTATGAAACAAATGGCATTTTTAATGCATATTTGTTTAGGACCCAACATTTCAGCTTGTTTAGCAAACAGCCTAGGGAGCTGACCTTTGTGAATGCTTTGGATGCCTTTTATAACATTCCAGAGGTGACAAAAACTGCTGTTATTGCAGCTATAATTTCTGTGGTGGCTTTCCTTTGTTCCTTGTATTCGTGCATTTTCTCCACTGAAGAATGTGGCTGGTAGTTACGTGATTTTATAGTTGTCATCATAGATTTTTCACAATATAGGCACTGTGATATCTTGCTTTTCCTCCCCAGTTTTTCTAGGAAGTTTGTACGTACAAATAAGCACACAGACAAATAGGCGTGTGCTTTCTCCACAATATGGAAATAATAAAAGGATAAAAAATAATGTCATATTGTTTTATAATGAAATACCAAGCATAGGTAATGTGATGGGCCAGCAAGAGGAATGCAAAGTTTATCCCCCTAGAATCTATCACACATTAAAGCATTTACTACAGTTTAGGAACAGAATCCGATGCCCCTTTCACAAGGACATGAGGAGAGCCCAGAACAGTGATAAATGGACTTGTATTGGCTAGTGAAAGCTAGAGTAAGGCATTTTCAGAATGGGGGTGGGAGAGTGCAGATAAAAAGGGGCCAAATAGCATGCCTTCTATCAGGCTTATACTGTTACTCGATTTAGTATAGTGATTGCAGTGTGGGGAGGAAGAAAGAAAGTGGAAGCTGACATTTAATTAATTCCCTTCCAAGGAGAAGACGACAACAATCTGCTTTAACTATGATAGGAGCCAACTCATTGAACAGGGTTCATATCAAAGTTTGGATCAAATAACTAGATCTGTTTCTTTGTTTTTTCAGGCTCTCCCTTCTCCTGCTCTCTTAACACACAGACCAGGTACTCTGCTTCTTTACAAATCATGATGACTTCCCACTCTCAGCCTGCTGAAGGAAAGAGTACGGAGTCTGCACAAAAAAGAAGTCAGAGTCTGCTGATATTTTAAAACAGTGGGTGATGACATGTGGTTATTCATCGGTTACTATAGAAAACAAACAAAAATATTGAACATATTTTGAAGCCTTAACTATTAAGTGAATACCTTAAATATCCACATGTCCTGTGGGAGTAAAAGAGCCATCAAACTATTTCAAGCTTGTGAAGAGAAGAAAGTAATAATGCTTCTGCTATCTTACATGGCTACTTGCATAATTTCTCACATAGTACTTGTACAGTGAATAAAAGGTGGACCTTGTCTCAGACAATTAATAATAAAATCAGGAAGATGGAAAAAGGGTGATAGAACAGAATAGAGGATACAAACTTCATGACTCTAGAGAAAGAGCCAGGAGCTATTAGGTGCAAAAGCAAATATGTTTCAGATAAAGTTCTAAGACTTGTGAAAATGGAACATTGCAGAAGAAACAGTTTAGAAGAAAGGAAAGACTGGAACAAGAACATCATGCACTTACTTCTGCTTTTCGGCGATTTTTTGTTTTGATTTCCTCTAGTTGCTTTTTTTCCTTTGGAGGTTTGTAGGTGCTTGGAGGAACCTATATTAAAAGGCAATAATCTTCACAATATGGGGTATAAAACATTCCAACTGACACATTCTTGCAGGTAAAAAACACATTCACTTTTACCATAGAACAGCTGCAGTTATTTTTTAACCCTTTATTCTTTTCTATTAGTGCCAGTGTAGGAGACATGGACAGATTCCAATTAGCTGGGATTACCCAGGCTTTTCAGTCCTGTGCAATGTAATATAACCCCTGGACAAAAGACCAGAAAGAAAGAAAAATCTGAAACTAGTACAAGAAAGTCTTCAGAAATAATAAATCCTATAGGCCCTATCAAGGGGAAAAAGAAGTTGCCAAAAGGGGAAAAGTTCTGTTTGGCATCTCATAGACTTCATCTTCACAGCACTGAGAGCCAGATAGGGCAGCTGAATAAAGTTAAGCTGTGGAGCTCTTTGGCAGTGTGTGGTAGTAGCAACAAGTTACAGAGACTCCAAAGAAGTTTAGGGAAAATAAATCCTTTGTGGTTTATTAAATACCCAGGAGCTTCATTGTAACTAAAGAAGTCTTTGAACTGAAATGGTTGGAGGCTGAGAAGGCAGTTGGAGAAAGCAGCAGCTCTGCTTGTCCTGTCCCTGTAGTCTTCCCAGAAACCTGTGTTTGGCCACTGCTGGAGAAAATACACTGGGCAAAATGGGCCTTTGCTCTGGTCTACTATGGCTGCCCTAGTGTCCTTGTAAGGGAATACCATCGGAGGTGTAGATTAATGTTTGGAGGTAGAGGACTGAGAGGGCCCTCCTAGCATTAGTCAAAGATTTGGGAAAGCATTCACATGTCAGAAAGTGCTACAGATAAAATGACCAGGAAAGATTTATAGTCTGGCTGTCATATGGATCAACAGGAGACTAGGGACTGCATGCTTTTGAGTTAGGCTGAAACTTCTGGGGGATTTCAATATTTGCTTGAGCAATAAATTTTGCCCAGAAGCAAACTGAAAAAAAGACTGGATGTCTCCCTCCTATGTGGGTGAGATAGTCTGCCAGTTTATTGGACATCTGCTTAAATATTTATCTTGCTAAAAATGTTCTAGCTCAATTAGAAATTACAGAAATAATTCAAGAATTAATGGGAAAACTCTCTAATCTGTATTGTACTGGAGGTCAGTTTAGGGAACATGGGGATCCAATCTAGCTTTATTGGACTATATAAAGAGCTATGCTTTCAAAAACTCATGAATCTGATGTACTTTCCACTGCCTTTGCTATTCGACATTATCTACAGGCAAAACAAACGCACAAACAGAAACAGCTAACAATTAAATGCATTGGTGAGACTGCTCAAGTATTTTTGTGAGCTTTTTAAGTGAAATAGAACTGAAAGTATCTCCCAGCAGTATCTAAGAATTTTTATTATGCTTTTATGGATGGAGACATTAAAGCCCAGAGGATTTGCAAAGGGTTGCACAGGCAGTGAGTATCAGTTTATTTCACTCTTCTTCCTAGTCATGTGCTTTACCTGCAAAACTGTACTCATCTGCCAGTGTAAGCTGAAAATCTCTCCTCAGAAACTGCTATGCTTATTCCAAGTAATTTAAGGAGGGGACTTTTCAATCTTCAGCTCTGTTTCAAAAATAATCTTAGCCTTGTAATTTAGCCCTCAAATACCACAGTGATGACTACCAATCGGACAGACAGATAGACAATACAGCAATTACCCGGTTGCCGGAAGAGGATGGATAAGTCACTATAAGTAAATTGTAAATTCCAGCAAGAGAGAGATCAAAAAGGCCAAACTGTACCTACTTAATCCTAATGTGAAAAAAAGGGAGCTGCAGGTAAGAGACACCTTGCTTTTCCTCTCCAGCCAGTGGTCAGGCTCACCTATGCTTTCTGGACATCCTTTTACCAGAGGTTTACTTAGAGAGTAGGTACCACAAGAAGTTTAAGGAAGAACAAAATGAAGAATCATCACTTGAACTTTGGTAGGCATCACTCTTCCATTTTTTTAAAGTTACTGTCGTAAGATGGACAAGGGCAAGTAAATGAAATGCTATTGCATTAAGAGCTTCTATTTTTATACATAGCAGGATCATAAAGATAAATATATTGTTGGGTCCATATATTTGCAAACAAAATCCTCTGTATTAGCCAAATGAATTTACCCATTTAATTATTTTAAACATTCATCAAGCAATGCCACTCATGAAGCACAGCTGAAATAATATGGAAAATGTCTAAAAAATACACTAGATTTGGCTGAATGGTGTTACAATAACATCTCAGCGTGGCCTTTTTATTTTTTTAACTACATTATTGGTTTACAGAAAATCTAAAAATAAAATAATTGCATAATCTTATTATTCTAGTACAGTGGTGACAGTAAAAGAATGGATTTTATTTGTAACTCAAGGCGAAGATACCCAAGGAAGTTAAATGTGTCCAAATCATTTTGCATGCTATCAGGTTTAAGCACCTGTCTCCATTTGTTTCCTTTGCAAACTTTGAGCTAAAGCACTCATTTTTCTTTGTAGAACTGTATTTATGAATGCGTGTATGCATATGTGCGTGCTTGTGGGTGCATCCCTGTGCTTGTGTGCAAAGGACAGTGGAGAGCAGTATTTATAATCTTTAGACCAAATATTTATAGTGAAATATTTCATTATTACATTTCAAAATTGAAGTGTTTTTCCTTTTCATTTAGCGTCCCTCATTTCTGATGAATGTTTATGATGATGAATGATTATCCTAACCTTCTTGGCCTATGTTACTCCAACAAAACTTTCCAAGGAGACTCCCATCTCAATATAGATCACTGAGTAAGACAGCTACCCCGCCCTTTGCAATAAGCCACATCTCCAGTCCTCTCCTGTGAAGGAAGCACGTGTTCAGCGTGCAGGACAGCAGTACTATCCCAGCTCCTGAACTCAATGTATGTGATACCTCTCATCTTACTTTGCATTTTATCTCTACTATAGAATATAATGCAACCTAGCAGAAAGAAATACCTAAAATAATAATCCTGTTAATCAGAATGAACTAATTTCACTATAGGGATGCCATAACTTACCAGTCGTCATTGCTCAAGATCCAGATGCCTCCGTATGAATTCATACAGCTGTTTCAAAGTTGAGCAGTAGCTACACCTGTAGTTAGTGTGACTACAGTAGTCCCTGCTAATATGCCACATGACATGACAAGTTCTTTGACAGATGCATGAGAGCCATGAGAAAAAATGGATATCTCATAAAACTAACAAGTTTGTGAGAAAAAGGATGACAACATTTCTGCAGCAGATTATGGGTTGTAATCTGGAAGAGCTTTATTTCCGTGCATTCCTCTCAATTACGTACAACTCTCCACCGTACAGTAGCCAAAACTATGGCCTGCTCTCACTTTACTACTCTCTCTTGCCATCTGGGCTGTCTTTTCAGCCTGCTCATTTCAGGATCTAAAATGGTGATACTGGCAACAATATGGCAAATTAAAGTGAAGCTTAATTTGCCGAGATAGGTGTAGAAATGAGCACAACATATGTCACTACTACGCTAATGGTTTTAGATTCATACAAGCTTTTAAATTTGCAGACTTGGCCAGAATGTAAACCAAATTTAGTATAATCCTAACAATGCAAATGAACTTTAGTAAATGCATCCGCATTAAAACAAATTTATTCTAAGAGGGGCTGCACAGCATAAAGGTACTAAAATGACAGCAACATGACTCATTCCTATACTGATTAAGTAGTTATTAAATGCAGTTTTTCAGAGCCTGGTATTAAGCTGTTTCAATGTAAAATCCCATTAACTGTATAACACACTACCATTAAATTGCTCTGCCATCCTAAGATGTAAATGGTTTCTAAGAGCATTCAACACATGTATTATTTAAAACCTGAAGTGCTAATACAAGGTGGCAGATAATGCCCAAAACTATGACTTTGACGATCACTTCCCACTGCATTTAAATATAGATGATTTTGGAGTCTTTATTAAGTTAGTCATAGCAGCTTGATCCCAAATCCTGTTTGCCTTACCCCAGTGAGCTAACTTAAAACCAGTCGCGTGTCTCTGATATGTACCAGTGTAACCGAATCACAATCTTAGACAATGAGTAAAATAAAAGCTTAGGATTCCAAAGATAAATCTAGTCTCATTTATACGTGAGCAATAAATTTAAACTGAAAAATCTTACTTTTAGAGATTCAACATTCATACAAATAGAAAGGAATAAAATTCCACCCTCAAGGAGGAGCTGCAAACCTAGAGTCCATCTCATCTCCAGTGAAATTGCTTTGCCATTTATTTTAATGAGAGTTCATCTACAAAAAATCTAACTTTATAAAAAATTTTCCTTTGAATGTTCTTTTCTTACCTGCTTCAGTGCATTATCCAAAGCAAACATCTTACAAATCCAAGGAAGGACTACCAGAAACACTTGTATCAATGTTGCCATCAATTTGTACCCTTGTATAGTTCTACCTCCAAAAGTCACAAAACAACTACAGGAACCAACCTTTTCCCTTTCCTTTGTTTGGCTTACAATTTGCTTACACAACATTCACTGAAATGAAAAGAATTAGTTTGGGTTTTTTTAGCAATCTGACCTTCAATAACACAGAATATTACAAAAATCCTCATTGATCTGTCAAAGGCTGTAGATTTTCTACAATTATTTTTAAAGAGACTATTAACTCCCCTACCATGATTTTGTGCATAAGCATACATAAAACTTAGTATCTCTCAAAGCATAAAAAAACTCACAGGTGGCCTTTTTTCCCGTAGTGGTATTGGCAGAGGTATAGGAATGACACGTGGTTTGGGTACAGTCAAATTAAATTCCTTTGGCCGAGTGACCGTTGAACTCTTGACAGTGGTAGTACGATTACTTAATATATCTGTGAGCTGTTCAATCAGTCGCTGTATTTTTGGCTGCCATCTTCAAAGAAAAACAGATTTTTCAATTTTATTTCATTTTTTTCCTTTCATACAAACTTACATGCAGTATATGAGGTTGGCATTGGTGCAAATTCTGTAATGCTTTCAGCCATTCCATTTTAATAAAATTGACCTATGAATTTGTACTCATGATTTGTACTCATTACATAGGTGCTAGAGCATTTAGATGCTAGAGCATTCAGACTACTAGTGGTGAAATAGCCACAGTTTTTACTGAATAAGCAACAATGTCACCAGTTCGCAGCAGGACCAGACTATGAATCAGAAAAGCAGCTGTCATAAGCTAAGTACACACTTAACATACTTAAACGAAGAGACTATGAACAAACAGTGGTCTGAGTATTGCCACTTTTACCAACTGACAGAGCACACATAAATCAATCTCATAGCACAGGCAGTTCTAATCAAAAAATAGAAAGATGCAAGAAGTTCGGTGAATTAGCAAATGAACCCTCAGTGAACCCTGTGGGGGAGTCAAGATGATTTTGATTTCTCTGTGGTTGGATTTTGACTTGTATAAAGGTTCAGACTTCTTCCAAGGAATGTCAGGAAGGTGCAGAACTCAAGGTAAGATACAAACAAGTTATCACAGGGCTAATTATGGCGGCAGCTTCATGTCAGTTATTCCTCCTCTGTATGTGTTCTATCCTTAAGTATTACACATGCAATGGAGCTTTCCCACAACATAAAAAGCAGCTGACAATGCAAATTTACAGTAACTTGTTTATGTGACTGTTACCTTGGCTAGTACTGTCCTTATGGGATGAGGCTTGCAAGTAAATTCTGCAAGTAATGCAGCTCCATTAAAATAAATAGGACTCTTTATGTTAACCTCATTGACATTAGAAAGAGGAATACAAAGATATATTTAAAAGAATGTAAGCTACTGAACTGATTGAACTGCATCCTCAGCCCCTTGAAAGGAGTTTCAAACCCAGCAAGCAAATACGGTCTTTAACATTCTTGTACAACTTACATTTACTGCTTTTAGGCAAAGTGCATGTTCGTTACATTGAATGTAACTGGCTGTGAAGGACAGCTCCAATAAGCTTAGTGTTAATGAAACAAGCAACAGATTAAGCATCTGCCTGCATGCATATGTACATATAAAAAGTGTGTGGATATAGAATCACAGAATCATAGAATACCTCAAGTTGGAAGGGACCTAGATCTTTGAGTCCAGCTCCCTGCTCCTCGCAGGACCAGCTAAAACTAATACATGTGTATATCTCTATCTATACATCTCTATCTGTATCTTTAGACTATTCTAAGCATGTGTTATAATCAGAATTACTACACTGGAATATATTGAGTCAAATTATGACTTCAAATATATCCCTGCAGTTCCTGTAGAAGTCAGTGGAATTTGGAGTATTGCAAGCCAAATCTATACTGTACATTTGCTAATTTGGCATAATCTACATAGTATGAAAGGATTAATTCTACTGACTTTGATATGACAGTTAGAACTAGATGCAAACTCTTTTTCAGCTGACATTGTAAGATATTTTTGTCTAACAGTGTTTGCCATCATCTGGGTTAATCTATACTGCAGTGAGGAGGATGTGTAATTGCAGACACACTGGTGTACCAAATCTAGCTCTAATTTATCTGTCCTGGATAAAAACAGGAGTGAAAAAGTGACACAATAGGCTGCAGAGCTACTGTTTCTCCACATGAAAATGTTCCAGTTTGGCAAGGGTGCTCATGCTACTGTATCGCCACCTAACCCATGTGTGAACACACCTGGCACCTCAGAGCATTTAAACTGTTAAATGATGCTGCAATTGTGTAAATAAGTAATAATTTTAAAAGACTTGTTTACATGCTTATCTGATTTGCTCAGAAGGGATTTTACGACCATCGGCATAAACAAGTCTGTGCATAAAGCCAAACTCAGGGAAGTCAAACATCTTTTTTCAAATGCTTAATGTCATACAGATGTTGAAGTGACTTACGAGGCACAAGCCTAACTCTGTAAGATAATTTGAACCTTCTGTTTCTTTTTTTTTCAGAGTATGATGTTTCATCTATTCAGGGGCACTGAGAAACAAATGTACAACAGCTGTGCAAGGACTTTTCTATGAGAGAACCTTGCCTCTGCGTACGTAAAAGGGATTACTATCGTCTCACGAAGACGAGAAGGGTTCTGAGTGACTTCAACAGGGGAAACACTTTTACAGCAAATTGAACTTTCAGCGGAAGCTTCCCCCAGCATTTAAACTTTGAGGTGGTGACAGGCTACATAAGTACTGCTTACCTTAGCAGTGGATCAATCCAGTTCTCTTTTACATACAGTGAATCGTAGAACTGACTCCATTCATCTTTTATCCATGTGTTCAAATACAAGGCATTGAAGAAGAATCTAAGAAACTAATAATAAGTAATTTCTTTTAAACATGAATACTGAAGGTATGGTGTATGTAAGACTACAAAAAGTTAGTTGCTTTTACTACAAACATTGCTGAAGAACTTGCTTGTATTTTACCCTGTAATTATAATCATAGGTGGTTGATATTTGTAGGTTCTTCTTAGTTCTGTTAGGATAGCCCCATGTTTTTCAGCCCTATTTTGTGAAACACTAGTAGATACTAAAATATTTTTAGTGGCCTAAAAAAAATCTAGAGACTACAACATGGGGATGTGTTGATGCATCTTTAATTTGCTTCAAACATTGTAAAACAAAAGCTTTTATTCAAAATTACTACTGCAATACCCTGATTTTAGTATAATTATACAATAGTTTGAGAGCCTAATATACGCACAATCAGCTCCTGATTATCTATAGCTAGGTGATCCCTGGTGCCCAGAAACATCTCAGGCCTGGCGCTGCACCTGAATTACTTACATTCCTTTCAGCTCCCTGGGAACTGGGCAGGGAGAACTGCTGAGAACTACACTAACTGCTATACAATATGGTTTCTTCTTTTATTGAAATATAATTAATTGGCATATTCCCATTAAACTAGAAGACTGAAATTTGGCACACTTACACATTGTAGGGCTCTACATGCTGGAGAAATAGCAACTAACATTTGAACTTGTGTTTCCCACTGGAGTTCACCAGAAGGTCAAGAGCCTTTCTTTAAAACCTGAACTGCTCAAATGGCCTTTTGAAACAGACTCTTGAAAAATGGCACTCAGATTCAGCGTGTATCATTTACAGCAATATAAATTCCAATCTTGAACTGGAACTTTTTCATTAAAATTCTTGGAAATGAAAGTACAAGCAAGCATCACACTGAAATAATCACAATAATAGAAAAAAGCACACTAAATAATATTGACATTATAAGACATACTGGAAAGCAGTGTGCAGTCACTTGAGAAGCTTCTAATGGAGGCTGCAGAGCTTATTAGTTCACACTTGGCATCAGCCCCGTCTTGGGTTGGTTTCCACAGAGCCATATAGGTCTTTGTATTGAGCTTTTGGTTCTGGAGGACTACCAAGGAGCTTCTTAATTCACATGTGGTGTCAGGCCCAAGGTGGCTCAGAGCTTTGTGAACAATTCAGCTATAAACAATTCAGATTTGACTCAAGGTGTTTGCTGCAGATGTTCAACAGATGTAGAAAGCCTGCTACCTGAAATCTATAGTCTTGATGTGACCATTTCCAAGGAATTAACCTGTAAATTTAGTCTTATTTTCATCTATTGTGCTTTTGGTAGAGTCAAAAGACTGATCAACAACTGAAGGACTAAATGAATATTACCCCCTTGGATTCCCATTCTTGTCTAGAAACTACTGCTCTTCCACAAAACTGCAGATGCTGGCATATCTACACACCATCCAAAAGAAGGTACTTCATCCCTAAAAGCATGACTATAAACTAAGTTTTGAATTGTGAAGAAGTTGGTTTTTTGGTGCTTCCAGATTCAGTGGAGTTTGCTAAGTATATGCTAAGGGATGCATTTCATCCCATTGGTCTAGAAACTCATTCATTCTCCTTATAGGGAATCTTTCTCTGTAGTGCATGCATGTTGGATTACATTTTTCACCTAACATCGTAATTTGTACTTATGCAATGTATAAATAAAATGCTAGAAGTCTAGATTTCATAGAGTTAGATTTCATAGAGTTCATACTTTCCAACAGAACTGATGCACTGTATATACAGTACTTCTACCAGTTATTGTAACAAAATCTTACATCCAGCTATCCCAGCTGGATATATGATTATAGACCCAGAGAACATGTTCCCTGCCAAAGTACTCTTCTTACCTGATGGAAGGCCCTGACTACACACAAAGTATAAAAAATGTGGTTTTAAACCCATGTAAGCAAGTGTTTATACAGGGGTGGATTGAACATGAGCTGATATACTTAAAATGAGGCAGACCCTGAGGGGTGAAGCTAGTTTCAAATTTCTAGGTATCCAGAGAACTCACAGAAGAAGCTGATGTAGAAATACTGCAGGTGGCAATTTGTAAATCCTCCAGTTTTCTTTTACTAGCTTTCATTAAGCTGAACTCCCCCTCCCTCTCTGTGTCCTCAGTATTCCTCTTTCATAGCCTAGTCCATCCTCAGGGGCTTCAATCAGTTGTCTACTACATTGCCACATGAAACTAAGCCTCTGAACTGTTGTTTGAGCTCTTCCTGACTGATCTTCTCCATTTAAGTCTTCTCAATATTTGCTGTAACGATCTTTTACAAAGTTCTTGCAACTCAACTGCCTCTTCAAGGCAGATGAAACTATAATAAAGGCACACAGTTAGTGATTTCTAGCTGTGGTATTTAACAGCTGGCTATTACCCCTTGAGGCCTCCTACTGCAACACCAGTTATGTACGGGTTATTAACACTTCACACTTTATTAAGACAAATGGGTAATTATGTCATTGATAAATGCTATGATGTACTCCTATGAGGTACAGAGAATGGATAACTGTGTAATCAGATATCAATACTGTGATGTATATTTTAGTACTGTTCTAGTCACAGTCCCCAGAGAAATGCTACAATAAGGATATGCCCCAATATGCATCATGCTAGAGAAGGCCTTGAATGCTGCCCTGGAACGGTTATCCGGGCAATGCAGGGATTGCAAATGGCAATGCAGGATTACCAGACATCATTTCTGACCAGAGTCCTCCTGGGCCAAAGTCCACAATCTTGCTTTTGATAATCCATATCAACGGTGATGGTGAATGTGGACAGAATAAGACCCATGAAGCCATAGCACATTTCATTTCTTAACAGTAGAAACTTCTGCATTTTGTGAACTGAATTGCTAGGAAAAATCCCTTACATTTCTGTTTTGTCTTTGGCCACATGTGGCATAGGTGGCAACCCCAGTATCAGCAGTCGTTGCTTTCATAGCGGCAAAATGCGGCTTGAAGTTCTCAGAGATTTCTGTTTGGATGTTACCAGTATCCGTCTCCTTAGAGAAGTTACTGCACAGCCATTTTGGCAACAGCATTATTCTGCTTACTCTTCTGTCTTGAATGTTCCAAGAGTTTCACTACTCACAGAGCATAATAACTGAGATTCATTTCCCTTCTAGGAGTGGTGGAATTACACCAGAAATTAATTGTACCCGTTTTTACTATTTTAATGTACACTGGCTGTAGTAGGACAAGCGTGTATAATTAAAGACTGTTTTGTAATGCTTTTTTACAGGTGGGTTGAATTAACACCTTGCTTTTAAAGAATGTGAACATGCCCTGCTGATATTCTTAATGTATTTTACACAGTGGGATTGTATAGATTTCTAAAAGGCAAATAAAAAATGGGAAGTTTCCTCATCTGGTATAATCTTTACATCCATGTAGTCATTTGCAGAGCTGAAATCCTTATATTCACAACATAAGCGTTTGACTCTTGAGTTAAGGAAGTAACTGCAAGGAGCAGCAGGCCCTGTTTCTCCATACAGCTCAGCCACTACCTGAGAATGCTATTATTTTGGCTGTACACACTCACAGCTATTTGCTGTAGTAGCAAAGGCAGTCAAGGAGGTGCCTGTCTACTCCTCTTTTCATGTGCTGATTCTTTCCCTCTTATTGCAGTTTAGTTCTTCAGCTATGCCAGCTCAACCACATGTAGGATTGTACCTTTCAACTGCAACAGGGAAATTAAGAGGAAGGCAAGAAGCTCTGAAGAAGGTTTTCCTATGAAGAAATTGTAATGGACAACTCTATTTTGAGGATCCTGAGCTAAAGGTGTACAGAAAAGTGTCCTAGCGTGGTTTCAGGTCCTTCTGCCATTGTCTGACCCAACTTGGACTTTTTTTGCCCCCATGTCCACCATGAGGCTGATCTTGCCCTAATTCTTACTGATCTTGTCCTACTATTCCTACCTCATCAGAACAGCAGTTACAATACCCAGTTCTTATATAGTGATTTTTCTTTGCAGATCTCAGAAGTTCTTTATAAAGGACTTCACTGCTGTTAGAAGCAATCAGAACAGAAACAGAACAAAACAGGTTCTTGAATGCCAGAAAGTAAACACTAGTTATTTTGCATTTTTTTACAATACAATTATGAAATTATAAAGCTGTTTACTTCAACCTTTTATTTCAACAGTGTATTTTCTCTAACATACAAACCCTTAAATTTTACAACAAATATAAAAGAATAACATGTATGAATAATAGTACAGGAAAATAGGCTTGACCTCACAATGCATAGCTAAGTTCTTAGAAGAACAATCACACTAAAGTTACAAAATCGGGTTTTATCCTATGGTTTTGTAATTATACAACCATAAAGAATTTTTGCATGTTTTGTTAACATTACAGAATGAGATCTTACGATTTTCTGTTCAAGCAGATGAACATGTGTTAGTGAGGTAGCATTAGTATTCTGCCTGGATATTCTGCCTAAATGAAAATATTTGAACATGCATCCATCACAGGGAAACACTGTGACTTTGATTTGAATGGATTCCATCATGCAGTCCTTCATGAGAAAGGTCTACTCACACAAGTCAATCTCATTCAACTGAACAGTCCATTTAATTTCATGAAGACTACTCATTTGAGTAAGGTTTATCTGCGTGATTAAGAAAATTCCATTCGGCTTGTGATGTGCAGAAAAAAATAATTTTTAGTTAAAGTAAATCTATTCTAAGTACATATATGTGAATAATTTTTCTGCATCTCAGCTGAACTCAGAGACAATAGCCATCAGGCAAAATCCACAGGTCAGCATCCTGAAGGAGAATCCCAAATTTCTGACAACTTCTGTTGCTAAGGCTGCAGATCTGCCTTCTGCTGTTTTTGTCTCTGTTGCTGGGGGGACCAAATGCTGCCTCTAAATCCTCTGCTGCAGGTGCATTAATATAATCTAGCATCACTTTGGAGACAAAGAACCTCTTCTAACGCAACAGAAGAAAACCTAGGTGCCATGGTGACGAGGATCTGATGAGATACTTAAGCAAACAAAGTTACATCTACAGGTAAAAAAGTAGCAGGTGCAGACCATTGCATAATGCATCACTTCCCTATCAGAAAAGAGTTACTCCAGACAAGGGAGGAGAAATTATCTGAAATAGAACATCAGGGCATTGACATTTATGCCATATAAAGCTAGGTGAATGGAATCAACAAGAGATAACTGGCATGGAGTGGGAAAATTGTGTTGCTAGCTGAATCAGCTCATGATGCATCCAATCCAGTGGCTTGTGTCTAAGATGGTTTACCAAAGAAGGGGCTGGGAGAGCATTTTAGACAGAGTGATTTGTCTGTCTACCAGATTATGATAATTCTTCCAGCCACTTCACTGTTCTTTCTAACAGTTAATGAAATGTATCATTTCTGTCTCTGAATGGGATTAATAAAAACCACTCCATAGTAAGCCCACCAAAACAAAGTGAATAGAGTGTATCTAAAAATGTTATGCAGACAACCTAACCTACGTATTACAGAGCAACTGTACTCATTAAAGAGACACTGGCATCCACATGAACATTCAAAGTAATCGGTATAAGGATAAACCTTAGCCTTTTGAGTATCAATTACTAAAATTTGCCTCTCTCTCGAATTCCACATTTGTTATTCAAACGCTGTGTTGGGACTATGCTTTGAAACATCTGGATGATCAAAGTTTACATATGCTGTGTCACCAGTAATTTAATTTTTAGCCTATTTATCTAAGAAAACAGGACTTAAGAGAAAGCATTGCTGCTCAGTTTATCCCTCTCCCCCCTTTACAACGTAGCTTTTAAGATAACCAGCACTTTCAACCATTTTGAAAGAGAAGCAGAAGATATTTATATTCCTACAAATTTCATGAAAATTAGCAAACAAGTAGTGGAGTGAAACCCAAGTTTGTGACTCCAGAGAGGAAAAAGCAGGCAGAACTTTGTTGCCATGCTTTCTGTTTGGCAGCAATGGTTTGGTCGATTACATATAGTAACGGGGTAATTGGTTCCTGCATAGTTTCAAGTGAGCAATTGTTTTTTGGGAAGGAGAAAAAATGAGGGAAGGACTATTGGCTTGATAATCAAAGTGGTAGTGGGTTGTTGTCATGGTTTAACGCTAGCCAGCAACTAAGCACCACACAGCCGCTTGCTCACTCCCTCGCCCCTGGTGGAATGGGGGAGAGAATTGGAAGGGTAAAAGTGAGAAAACTCATGGGTTGAGATAAGAACAGTTTAATAATTGAAATAAAATAAAGTAAAATAATAATAAAAATAACAACAATAACAATAACAATAAACTACACAAAGCAAGTGATGCACAATGCAATTGCTCACCACCCACTGATCAATGCCCAGCCAGCCCTCAAGCAGCGATCACTGCCCCCCGGCCAACTCCCCCAGTTTCTATACTGAGCACGACGCCGTATGGTATGGCACAGCCCTTTGGCCAGTCTGGGTCAGCTGTCCTGGCTGTGCCCCCTCCCAGCTTCTTCTGCACCTGTCAGAGCATGGGAAGCTGAACAGTCCTTGACTGGTGTAAGCACTACTTAGCAACAACTAAAACATCAGTGTGTTATCAACATTATTCTCATCCTAAATCCAAAACAGAGCACTATGCCAGCTACTAGGAAGAAAATTAACTCTATCCCAGATGAAACCAGGACAGTTGTTCAGGGGAAAAAAGAACACTAATCAGCAGGAACTGCAAGTTTCGATAAATTCATTGCGTATGGAAAAAACTTCTCCTGCCTAAAGTCAAAGAAAGAATGCCAGCAGAGCCAAGACTAAGTATGCAAGTCAGAGGGACAACTGTAAATCACATGAACTCTAAATCATGTGATTATTCTACTTTCTCAGATTATACAAAATACATTTTAACTTGATCTTTGACTGAATATGAGATAGTCACTGCCTAAGTATAGAGACTGAAGACTTCTGTGATAACAAAACACTAATTTAATTTCTGAATTTAAACAGAAAGTAACACTAATTTCTCAATTTAAATTATCCTGAAAATTCAGAAAAGTAATCTGATTAACCAACACAATTAAGAGATCATTAATTATTTTTTTAAAAAGTTTTATACTTTCATTACCTTTTGCATTTTTGCAGTGTCCAGAGATTTCACAATTCTGCTGAAGTGCTGAAGACCAAGCTCTTCTAGTTGAAAAGTAGCCAGATAACAAATAACTATCAAAAGATACATACTATTAAAATGCAGCAGGAAATTCTAATAAACCTATATCCTACACTCAGTACACTCTGGGATTTAGACTGTTACTTTAATTTTAAATAGTCTTCAATATTGTTTATCTAACTGAGCAATATAATGCTTGACAATGAAAAACTGTAATATGAAGTTATAATATAATGTTAACCCTATGTTCATTATTAGCATTGGGACTTCATGCTATGGTTCGTATAAATTAGTTATCTCTTTCGTGAGCCAGATCCAAGCCAGTCCAAATCTACACAATTTTATGGAAATTCTAACAGCTGTGGATCTAGCCACTTACACAAAAAATGTAAAACGATCGTAGTTATCTGAAGTCATTCACAGAGGTCCGTTTGGTGCCTGCAAATATCTGTTTGCGAAACTGGGAGATCTACTACAGCAGCATGTGGAATCCTGTAAGGCCGAAGGTAAGATCTTGCCATGATTTCACAGTTATTTTGTTATGCCAACATCATTACTAAAATAAGCAGCTCTGTCAACCCCTAATTGCTTGTTCCCATCCCCTCCTTTTACTTCCTGGTGTTTCTTCTCTTGGACAAGTACAGTCACCCACGCAGCCACATTAAAACAGATTGTAAATTTTAACCTGGAGCACTTTCTCGATCAGTTCCCCGGATGGCTGCTAAACACAGGCTCTAACTCAAGAGAAGATATGGCACAGGGGTGAGAATGAGTGGCCAGTGATAAGAAAAAGGGCGGCCTCTTTCTTTGGGTATTAGTACCAGCTTATACAACAAATATGTGCATATTCCATCTGTGAAATTCTGTGTTGGTCTGGGAACAAAGCAGGGAGAATAGGAGTCAGATGGCTCCTGAGAGACATGACTGAAAAGTTTCTGACAGTGTTGCATTGCTGGAAACAGTTCTCTTTTAGTGTAACCAAAATTTTCAGTGTAAGCAAGCTTATTCTGAGAAAATTTAATGTGAACAGGAGACATAAAAGAAAATTTTGATAGCGAATTTTTCAACATACTCTGTTTTTAATGTTTTCAGAGAGGATAGCTCTTATTCTTCTGTTCCAAAATCATAGTTTATTTTACATAATGCTATAATACTTAACAAAAATTTGAAACCTAAAATATCATATTTCTAGTATTCATTTTCCTTTTTTTTTTTCAAGTGACCATTTTGCAGAAAATGTTGTATTCTTTGGGTTTTATTCTGAATTAGAATAAACCCAAGTTTTTAAATTGTGAAATTCTCTGAGAAATCCAAATCTGATTCTTGCACCCCACTCTGGCAAGTATGCAGTTCAATACAGGAAGAGGCAGAGTCAGGGCTGCAAGATTTTTGCAGACCTGTGAAGTTCATGAGCTCCTGTATCAGCTTTCATTTGACCATATTCACTTTGATCAATCAGGTTTCACTTGCACTGCAATATTTTAGCTGCTACCAAACAGTAATGATAAAATCAGTAAATTCTGACCAATGTGCTGCAGCCAGCTCAGTGTATCGTTAGGCTTCAATCTTGTGCTTTAGCATAGCAACATATTTAAGCAGTCTTAGTAGAATATACATTTATCTCCTACAAGCTTTATTAAATTCAAATCTGCTCACACATAGCAACAGCCTTTATAAGCGGCTTTGATCATTTAAGTGTCAATGCAGCTTGGCAAAGGGAATCACAAGCAGCTTAAAAAAATGTAAGCCAATGACCTTAGACTCTCAACTTGTTGATAAAGGAAAATTTTCCGTGGCCTACCCTCTGCCTATGATTAATGGACGCTTTTGAGTGGACCAGTCCTGACAATCCAATTATAGCAACACTCAGCTTAAAGGTATAATTTATGTGCCCCAGACACTGAAAAACATGGCTTTGGAGAAATGGAGACAATGAGGCATTATCATTTAGAATAAACTCAATATACTATTAATTTCATCCTTGACAGTTTAGGTTCCCTTTCATTTGTTATTTGATAGATTTGACAGATTTCTATACCTGTCCAGATTGTGACAGAAGCAACCAGAAATGCCATAAAAATTTAATAGCTTTTAAAACATAAAATGTAAATATATTAGAACTGTTTTTTGTATTTTTCAACCACTTAGAATTAAATTGACTGGACTTTTCAAAGTACCCACAAACCTTCAGAACATATCTGACTTGGAGAACCAATGCCAGTGAGATTTGTGATTCCGACTTCTTTAGGTACTTAATAAATCAGCCTCAGTATATGTGTATTAAATGCATAGCATAAAAATATTTTTTAAATTACTTTTTAAGGTACTTCTCAATGCCTGAAATAACTTTGGGAGTAGCTCTGATGATTAGCTCACACTATCAGATATTGTTGCATTGTTGTATGTTACTCATTCTAACCAAGTAACTAATAAAAGGAGAATAATTGACCTCACTCATGGAGACAGACAGAAGTCTGTTTATGTCATTGTGATGGTCAGTAACAAAGAAACCCATGTATGGGTAGAGACAATCATATCTTCATACTGTGAGACATGCTGTGTTCCTCCGCAGACAGAGCTTTGTTATACACTTTCATATCTGAATGGCAGAGGTACTAGGTTGCATATAAGAGAATAAAGGGAAATCACTGAAGAACATTTTTCTAAAGTGATGTTTAAACTTCCAAGATACTTTCTCCAGTCACCGATGCTATTTTCCATCTGCATGTGACCTAAACTGTAGGCATATTCTGCAGAATTTTAAGGTAAAATTCCAGTTAACACCTGTGAGAGTCCAGACTAAATAACAATTTCAGGATTTAGGCTTTACATCATAAGGGCATTGGAAAACGTCCTCTATTTCATACTGCGCTGAGCACAACGACAATGCTTCAAATGTAATAGAATATTAAGATTTACATTAGTAAAATAGTATTTTTAAAAGTTTGGTAGTAAACATATTTGGTGTTTTAAAGAAGACTTACCTATATAGAGATTACGCTCAGAAATTAGGCAGTATCTCCCATCCCGAACAAAAAAGGCATTGACTACTACATCCAATAAGGATTTATATTCTATGCATCCAGCTAGTGTATCCAACACAAATTTTTCTTCTGTCACATTAAGAGTCTATAGAGATACAAAATTAATAATGATTAATGTATTCTGGAAAGAAAATGTTAGTTGTGTACAAAAAGAAGTACAATCATTTTGAAGTAATTGGAAAACATGAATAATGAACAGCAGTGCCTTTGGTAGGGCTGACTCAGTTCTAATGCTATCAAATATGGGCAGCCCTGACAAATTAATGGCCCTTGTTAAGTAAAATGTAAACTTCCCCAATGTTAAACTCAGTTTACCTGCTGACATACGCCTTTAGTTAAAAGGCCTTGATGTGTGAATGTCAACAGTTAATGCAAAGAAAATTTGAAGTCTCTGAGCTATGAGCAATGATTAACTTAGTCAACAGTATGAGAAAGTTTCAATAAGAGTTTGCTTTTCCAGTAGGAAACCTGTTCTTTGTAGGTGAAGTCTGTGCTACTTGGGACACTAAATCGAGGGGAGAAGCAAGACAGGGATTATGGAAAAGACTCTTAACTGCTAGTGTAACCTAATATTGGAGAATACGACTATTCAAAACTAAACCTGTGAGTGCCAGGATTTTTGTTAGTGCAGACTGTGTGTTTCTTTTCCAGCTGTGCTCTCGGTGCAATGTTCATGCAATACCCCCAGAGAACAGAAAAAGGAAGGTCAGATGCCCACTGCATGCCATCTGGACCCTACCTCATAATTCCTTTAAAAAGTTTGAAGGTTCCTGAACTTTGCAGAGAGTTTCACTCATAGTAAATTACCTGTGGAATATCTGTTATGACATGAGATAAACTTCTAGTGTGAACCACCTTTAAAACATTGCAATAAAATCTGAGGCCCAGAACAGTTTGTTATTGCATGAACTGAAGAAGGACAGCCACACTATGACAAAATGACAAACAATAATGATTCTTTGACTTAAAGAGGTTAGCCAAGAAGCCAAGAAAAAAAGCTAAGTGCATCTTCTGATAACATGTAGTCCACATCTGATATATGATCTCTCCCACAGCTCTGAGATGTGGGAACAATTGAACTGCAATAATATATCAGATCAGAGGTTCCCCTTGCCTAGTAGGCTATCTGCTAGCATCTTGATCGCTCTATTTCCCTAATGTGATTAATTTCTAGTTTAAAAGTATTATTAGAGGCTGCTGGAAGGAACTATGTGAGTCTTCTGATGTATGACACTATATAGGGCTTTGAGACTGAGCAAATACAAGGCCAAACTTTAAAATTACAGTTCTAATTTTTAAATGTAAAAAATGATGCAGAAGTGTTCCAAGTATATTTTCTCAGGTTGTCATTCAGAGTAAGCATAATCCTTTTTTACTTACTCCTGCTCAAAAGCCAGGTTTCATTTCTTCCAATTTGTGCATCATCACTAGAAAAAAATAGTGCCTCCATATAATTGTCTCCATATACACATATATTTATATATGCATATACACACACGCACATATGCAGGCAAAATTACACCTACATACATCCTTGTAATTTCTTTACTGCCATTGGGATTACACTAATACATCTGACTACCTCTCTAGCAGAACTGTAATAGACAATATCACTAACGATGCGCATACAGAAACAGAATCAAGCTCAGTTTGTGGGGTTTAGGTCTTTAAGGCTAATAATAGTTAAAATGATAGAAAAGCTTTATTTCTATGACTGAAGTAATCAGATATGACTCTGAATATATTCTGTGACCCAGATATGTTGGGTAAGAAGAAACAGTGTAACCAAACTGATCACTCCATGGAGACATGGAAGCTTCACGAAGTCTGCTGGGCAGCGAATAAGCAGGATATCACCTACATTCTTAATCAGGGCTCTAGAGAAAGAAGAACCAACAGGTTGTCGTTGAGATGGGAGAAAGATAAAGGGGAATGCATTTGAGAAAATGGAGCCAACTAGAGTGAGATGGCAAAGAAGGAGCACAGAGAAAGGAGTGAAAAGGGAGATAAGGGAAAACAGGAGATACAGAAGGGCTTAGATGGAGGATGGACACAAATGGAAGAGCAGAGGGAAGAGACTGAACACATCTGAAAATACACAATAGAAATTAATTTGCTAGGAAGCATGGACTCCATTTTACTAAGCACTGAGAATTCTTGTGAGGCACTGAGAATTCTTGTGAGGCACACAGATCATTCCAAATATACCTCTTCTGGATGAAGATTTATGGAAGTTCTTTCATAAAACTGACAAAGAAAATCCAGAAATCTAACCCCCCACCGAATGTTCAAATATATATCCCATACTTGAGATATCCGAGAATTCACCACAAAAGGCAAAAGTAAACCTAAATACCTGAACAGCAAAGTGAGAGAGGATGACATAGTTCCAGTAAAAGTAGGATTGTGACATTTTGAATCTAAAACAATTGGTCCCCTTGAACAAATGCAGTTGTTCATGAACAGATCAATCTGCAGACAACAGTAGCTCTGATGCTGAACAGAAAGTTCGTAGTAAACCGGACAAGCCCATTGGAAACAAGCCCAACAAAAACTCTCACAACTATCTCTGCTAGAATATAAATTGTTTCCAAGATCTTTACTTGATTTAATCTTTCTTTACTTTGATTTGATCTTTGCATTCACTTTCTCACTACTTTGCTGTATCATACATGTATAAAGTGCTACAACAAACCTGTGCTTTTCAAATGTACTTTGGAGAGATGACCAGAAGTAGACAAACAGATAACAACAAGGTAACACCAGTGCCCAAATCGTATCTCCTATACAGTTCAGACTACAGCATAAAAATGCAATTCCATATTCACATTTACTCTACTACTTTTACTGTTCCGAGTTAACAAGTCAGTCAGAAGTTACTTGTTAGGACAAATGCAGAAATAAGTGCTTACTCTTGCTTACTCCTTGAGCAAGAAAGTACATAACCACTACATGGCCTCGAGCTAAGCAATAAGGTGACAGAAGGTGCAGCCTGGGGACAGCTGTGCCCCAGAACATCAGTACTGATTGGTAATTCTGTGGACCACAGGCCAAAATTCTTGTCATGAAATATTATCAATTGAATCTGCTTTCAATTACAAATGCTACTAAGTGTTCCATTTCTACATATAAAAACTGAGAACAGTTAAGCAGCCTCCAGCTGTGTCATCTAAGGAAGTGATCTCATCAGAACTCATAATAAACTAAACAAGGCTGGGCAGGATCAGTACTTGGATAAGAAATCTCAAAGGTGAGCCAGTTGTTGGTTAAGCCCTGCTGATAATCTAGTGAATCAAAAACTGAGCCAATGCTTTACAACAGTTAGGATACTCTCTGCATAGAAAGTGCATTGTGTCCTCAGCAAATTTCATCAAGGATATTTACAGTTTATCTGTATATCTCAAATCATAATTGCTTTGGGAAAGTAGTATGTTGGGTAGGTGTCACTTCTAGCACCAATTCCTAAGTGCATTCTTTCTGTGTGGCTTCATGTTGCATGTTATGTCAGTGGGAGGTATTTCACAAGTGGGTCAAATGATCCTGAAACAGTACAGTATGATGACAGACTGTACATTTATAGCACCTTTTGTATAAGGTTCTCAAAGCACTTTACTAACATTAATTGCATTTAATGAGATTCCTTTTGGCTAATATTATTTTGCAAATGCAGGAACGATGGTATGGAGCAGATAAGAGATTTGCCCCACGCGACACATTAAGTCATCTGTGGCAACAAGAAAAGAATTAATAAACGCTAATTTGTGAGCCTTTGTTCTGTCCATCAGCCCATCTTCTTACCTTTTCAAGTATACTTTACCTCATATATTTCTCTGAAAAAACTAGCAGTTAGCTATGTTTGCAAGTATGTTGTGTGAGTCCTTCAGCATGAAGGCAGCCAGATAATTTACAGGTGAAAGTAACACATTGAGCTATCATCTTCTGTTGCACCAAATATTGAAATTTATCAGAAGACAAAATAGAAGTTGAGCAATATGCCTGTTCTATGCTCAGGAAAAAATCTCTCTATCTCTAATGTTACAGCTTATTATTTTTTGTTTTGTTGTGTAGAGCATAGTAAGTTTATAGTAGATGAATACTGGATAGTCCTATATTTTTAATGTTTGGAAGCCTACATATTACTGTGTTGACCAATGGCTGCACTGGATATAAGCAAAATACAGTTATATGTGTTCACAACGTCATTCCCATACAAATATCTGAAAGTGCTCTCTCTGTGACATAGAATTTCAGCTTTTTCTGATTCCCAAGTGTTTAAGTTGTAAAAGAATGATCCTGTCTGAAATTATCCTGAATGATCCTGTGAAAAAGATGCAACTCCTGTCCAAATATGTGCTGATTGGTGTTATCTCCCCCTTTTGAGCAATCCCTAATGCCCTTAGCCTGCTTCCATGGACATATTTCCCTTGCTCCCTGACACTTAGCTGTAACTGGGAACCAGTCAAGTTTCTTCAAGGAGAGAAGAGACTGTGTAAGAAAGCTTAAGTATAGGACTTTGTGCACAAACAACTTTCAACATGTGTTAGTACAAGAAATAGCATTAATTAAAAGGAGAAGTATCTGCAAAAAGCAAGCTTTGCCACTGTGGCTATATGGTCGTAAGGATGGTTACAATGAGACCTGTTTAAGAGCCAGAGAGATCAGAAAAGGATAGGTAAGGAAAGAAAGAAAAGCTCTTGTTTCTGGAGAGAAGGAAGGAAAGCAACATCAGCCATGTCCTGTTTGAGACTTCTCAGTATAGGATTTAGTTTAAGGTGAAACAAACATTTTAGAAAGAAGGTAATATTTGATTAAAAGATAAAATAGCTTTCACCTCCTGAGAGAACTGAAAAATAGTATGTACTGAGCTTGTCTACTTCTAGGCAGAATATGCACATTTTGCAGATGCAGTCTGATTAATTTATAGTGCTTCAGATATCAGTGCTAGTCCTCTCCAAGGGTCTAATCAAAATGCTGTGGAAATGAAAGAAAATATTCCTATTGACTTCACTGGGTTTTGAATCAGTCACCAGAACCCAGTCCTCTTTCCCTCTGAAGTCAGTGAAAATGCTTCCAGTCATTTCAGTGGGCGAAAAAACCCTGGGATCTTAGCATATAAGCAGGAGAATGTCCTGCATCTGCTATTTACAGTCTATGTTGCAGTCAGAAGCTAGTATTTTCATCTTCATGTGATAATGCTGACCATCTTGAAGAGGTACAGTTAATGTTGTTTTCCCTTGTACTTAATATTAAATCACATGAGCAGGACATTGCAGAAAAATCAGATTCCATCCTTTCCTTAGAAAGATCCTAATCTGCATTTATGTCAGGAACTAGTAGCACAAATTAGACTTGTATAATTTAGTATGGTTTTTTTTTCATCACGTGTATCAAAATAATCTTGCATTACATTATTTTCATATTTAAAACTAAATCTATGACTTTTGACATTTGGGGATTTTACTCACAGTTGAGTGGGCATGTGTGAGACACACAGCTGAACCAACGCAAATGAGAACTATGAAGAGATATGCCAAATTACACCATGTTCTTGTGAAATGGAAAGCTCATAAACAGGTTCGTCTTGCTATCAACATGAGAGGGATAAAGGAGTAAAACGGTGAATTTGGGGTGGCAGTTCTGATTTTACAGAAGTAAGCTTTTCAGTAGATGGGATTTATAAAGGTCAATATGATGGGTCTGATCCTGCAACTCTAACTGAAGCAAATAATTCCACTGAAAATAAAGTGAGTTATTTGCACAGAGAAAGGCACAAACATTGCATGGTAACTTCTGTTTTAAAATCTGTCTCTTGTTATCATAGCAAAAGCTTTATTCTAACAGTCACAGGGAAGAAAAAGTGTCTGGGATGCTTCAGTTAGGTACAAAATCTAATCTTTTCTCAAAATGAACAGATGCAGTCCATTTCTATATATGGCCTGACGGAACGATACCCTTATGTACAATATACCCTGGATGAAGGATCACTCTGGATATGGATCATTTTTGATAGATTTAATTGAAGAATACTTAATAAAAAGAAGGGGGTTTGGTACACAAGAACAAAGATATTATCTGGAGGGCATCAGTCTGATGAAAGGAGTATTAAAAAGCATTTAGGAAGATAAACAAGGAGAAGTAGTCTGGCATTCAAATGAAGAACAATAGAAATAGAGATGTAAATTTGAATGTGAATACTAATAATTTAAAGAACTGAGATAGACTTAAAGAATTATTTTAAGTTAATGTATTATTCAGGATAATTCAAATTGAGTTCTGTTTTAATAGCGACAAGGTCACAACATCGAAGCAAAAGCATTTATTTGCACTTATTATTTGTTTTTAAGAGGTCGAGGGACATAATATGATTCTTCATGATTGAAGGTGAAGGCTTGTTTGTTGTAACTAGGTATCACCCATCATATTACTAATGAACCTATGTTCTTATTGAAATTATTTGCAGTGAAAAACAAGTCCAATATTATGTTATAAACATCATAACTTACAATACAATAAACATGAAGATTGTAAATAACTGAATTACAAGTCAAATTGTAGTTTTCTTCCTGGAAGAAAATAAAGTCTGATCGTTCACTGAGAACAACAAATAGAAATTCTTTTTATGATGTAAAATTCACATGTTGCAGAAATAAAATGTACGGAGTTTAACACAGAATCACCTCTAGACTAATTTTGATCATTCTAATTAGAGGAAACCGTGTTATTTATCTCCCACTATTCAAGAATTAAAAATTGTTACCATATTTCATTTGTATTTCTCTAAAAACAGGAGACTAATAATCAGTGAGTTTCCCTAACTCCACTTGTATATGGAAGCGTGAACTAGGAGTTGGAAGATAGGAACTGAGACTGGAACATGTCTTTCTCTCTTGCTTCCTGAGTGGCCTTGTAGAGGTTATGTTCTCTCTTGACAGCCTGGTTTTGAACACTATTAACTACCTGACACTGGGCAATTTATTTATACAGTTCCATCACACCAAAAGAAGATTCCATCTTTATACATACAGTAGTTGAGGCAGACCTGAACTACTATCAAAGTAATGGTTTACCTCTGCTCTTTAAAATTCACGTTCTATTCCTTTAGTACTAATTTTCTGATTCCCTATTTGTACCTTGAAATAGTGAGTGGTTGCAAAGTGCCATAAGTGAAAAAGAAAAATGTATCCCAATGGTTATTGGATATGTTATCTGCTTGATCCACCCCAACTGCAAAAATGCAGGGAAAGATGGGTGCTTTTTCAAAGCAGTACACAGGGATTAGATATGCGGCCACTGTTACTGTAAATGGATTGTGTAAAGCTAAATGTCACATACAGCTAGAAAAAGATAACTCTCGATAGCAGTATGTAATGCCATCATTTCTCTATAAATAAAGATGGCCAACTACTTATCTCATTTATGCCAATATATGTACAGAGTAATGCTTCTGACTTTGGGCAGTCACTCGGGAAGCAGACTGTACACCCAAATGTTTTCCAAACAGATTTCTATCTCAAAGCTTGAGAAAAGATTTCCTACAATGAGAAAATATGTTCAGATGGGAACACTGATATTTAAACAAAATTATAAGCATGGATTAAGAAATAAAAATAATAATAATCAAGAGGTTGCTTCTGCTCCTTTTGAAGTTAACAAATACCTTCCCATGCTATTCAAGAGGAACAAGATGAGAAGGGCTCACAAGGTCTGATACAAGGAACTGATATTTGATAGAAAGTTGTCAAATATTCAGGTTTTTAACTAGCTATTTGGAAATAGTAAGTAGTTGCAAATCAAATGCAGGGAAACAGCTAGGGATGTATTTTCAAAGTGGCACACAGGAGTCAGGCAGCGCCTTACAAATTTGGCCTTTTGGTTTTCTTATGAAAATCCATGCACATTTTGTCAAGTGAAAAATACCCATTTGCATGTGTTTTGTGTGAATTTATAGTGTAGCAGTAAGCTTCTCTGAAGATTCTGTGTGCCCTTACCATGTCCAGCCCAGGGCAAGCAGAGCTTTTGCTATGACACAGGATGAGACGGGGACAAGCCATGCTGGGTCAGTCTAGGAGCTCGAACTGAGGAGTTTGTCTTGCCTATCTTCTCTGGGACATCTGCCTCTTGTGGGCTTCCGTTTCAAGAGAGAGATATATTTCTGATTCAGTTTAGGTACAGCAGAGACTGGAACTGAATGTGCAAGAACTTTGAAGTGAGCAGAACAAAACCAGAGGCGAGCAGGAGTTGCTGGACAGTGACAATAGCACTGGAATCAACAACTTGAAGAGATGGAACTGGGACAGGTTAAACAAAGAGACCCAGGCAAGTAAGTTTGAGGGTAAGAGAAAGGACAGGGATAGAAAGATGATGGAGGTTAGAACAGAACCCAGTTTATCCTTCTCTTCCATCTGCCCAAAATTTGGCTAGCAGAGTATTCCAAACCTCTACAGTACAGCCATTTCCTAACCATTGTGAACTGCCAAAACATAAAAATTTCTGCACAGTCTTTATGAAAGAGCAAAATGTACTATTATTATTTCACACAATCACATATTTTGGGCTTTGTTTTAATTATTTATCTAACCTTACATGTAAGTAAAATTAGAGCATCTAGCGATTAAGAACGAAATCTTGCTGAAGTGTTATTATGCAAATCTCTGGACTGTGTCACCTTCGTGGCAGCACAGTGAAACCAATGGAAATGTTGCGTTGGATTTTGAACAGAATATTCAACAAAGACTGACTCTATACTTAGTAAAAGATCTAATATGGAAATCTACCAGTTACTTTTTGCTATCATTTGCAAAGCAAGTTATTCACAGCGGCTGGTATATTTTCAGCCTATGGCTTTGACCCTTTGGATTTTATGCCTCTTTCTTTTTTTATATATTCATATTATAAATTCCTTCATTTTAACATATATTTGCTTGCCCACTTTCACTTCTTTTCCTGTGCCTCCCTTCGCCAGACATTTTTACTGCTTTAATTTGTAAGGATTCCCTCAAGAATGGTCTTATGCCCCTGGTAGATTGTTGACAGCGATATTTTGATCAAGACAGATTGTGCCTTCCGGACTCAGTCCCTTAGGACTAAATCCAGCTTCCTTTCATAACATATTCACATTTATCATGTACACAAATAAGAACCCTAAACTACAGTCTAAAATGCTGGCCTCTCTCTGTGACATTTCCTTGTTGTTGTTGTCAGCTTAATTTCAACAATGCTAAAACAAAACTTCAGCACTCTCATGCGACTTCTTTCCTCAATTATTGGTACTATTGCCACCCTGCCTGTCAGTCAAGCTCATAACTTCAGAGGTCGTTTTTCACATAGACTACTCTGCAGGATATCATAACCAGTCTATGTGCACATCTTCTTCACTCTTTTTGAACAGTAGGTTTCAAGTAGTATTTACCTATTGCTTCATAGCTAAAAATCTAAGGTAGTGTCTCAACATTTTCTATTTTATTGTAATAAACATCTCTTTCCTGGGTTTAACTAATCCAATCTTTCTCTAGCAAATCAACTATCTGGAATGCTATCGTTAAGATTGTTCTACTAGTCCATGGTTTTGACCCACTTACTCCACCTAGCATCCACAGTTGAATCTGGCACGTAAAACGAAAGCTGCCTTTCGTTGCTATCAAGACGCTTCATAACTCAGTTCCATTCTACCTATTATCTCTTATTCTTTACTGATGTCATCCCCCATTTCTGATCAGCCACGGATGTCCATGTCCCCATTTCATTTATCAGATTTCCAAACAAGTCATTTTATTCACTTTTGATCAACGCCTACAAGCATTTTTATTGCTCGTCGAAACCTACTTCATTCTGACAGAAATTTTGTTCTGCAAAATGTCCTTTGCTATCTGCTACTTGCAGTTCAGGTGAGAAAGTGTGGCTGTCAGAGGTACTTATCTCCAGGATCATGCACTTGACAATACTGGCATCCCTAGTGGCTCCCGCAGCCTGGCAGAGACACTACTGGGGTGCTGAACTCCCGTGAACATATTCTGGAATGAGCTGTGCGTGCTTTTTATTTTGAGAGAAGTAATCTAGCCCAAGATTGTTGGTTTCACCAGGAACAACCACAAACAGGTGGGCAACAGGCTAACAAGCATATGTTATGTAGGCCATCAACAGGTTATCAAAGAACTAAACAAGACACCTCAGGCATTATATTAGAAGGACATAAAGACTATAAAACATCCAAATACAATAAAGTTATATAATATGAATGAAACATGCAGTGTTGATAATGACTGGAGTCTGATTGTACTTTTAAGGGATGGAAAACTAATTAACCAATTAGAAAAGTCTAATAGAATAGAAGATAGTAACTTGTAGAAAAGTCAAGTCTGACACACTGCATAGCTAAGTAAGTAAATAAATATAGAGCGAGCTGTGTCTTGCAATTATTTAGGTTTGTGCTCTTGGAATCTGACCCTCCTGATTTTTGTCTGGTCAGTAGGTTTGCTAGGTTTGCTATTTGTCATGCTGCTAGCGTGAGACATACAGGCTTGAATCTAGTCTGTGATTTAAAGTGATGGCGTCAATCAGGATACAAACCGGAGGAAGTTTCTGCATGGGTCAATTAATATTGGCTAATTGGTAAGTGGCCAAGCCTGGAAATCATGTATACAAAAATGTTACAGTATTTTTAGGATGCTATGCCTATTATGAAATAGAAAAGAAAGAAGTGAAGTGAATTTTCCATGATGAATTATAATCACCCATTTGGTGCTGAAACAAAGCTGAATTTTATATAAACATAGATCTTACATTTTACTTTCTTGGATAAATTCACAGCAAAAATATTATGAAGTAAGTGAACTGAAACTATCCCAGAAAAAGATTTCTGCCTTATCTTTGGCATCAGCTTATCCTCCCTGTTCTTCCCCTTTTGAAAGGGCTTATTATGAAACTTAAGATTCACGTTTCTCTAATGGAGTTACTGCTTCTTTGTCTTTGTACCACCTTTCCTGGGCTGAGAAGAGCAATGATCCGAATATTAATTTTCATAAGTATTTATTTTGGCAGCAGTGGCAGCTGAATTTACCTGCTCTCTGCCCAGTGAAAAATAATTATTTTGAAACTGGATCAGTTCCCTGATGTAATTGAGCATACGAATGCACAAAGAGTTATGCCAGTACTACAAGGCTGGAGGGCAGTGGCAGAAACTAGGAGCCTGAGTGGAAACTGTTTAAGAAAGCAAACACCCAAGAAATGTGTATGGATCCACTGCCTCAGCCTCTGATTTTCATATCACACCTCCATAGTTTTATATTCTTGTAGTCATTTGTGTTTATGCAAAATCAATGTAAAAGTCTATCTAACTGGAATAGAGCGTTTTAGACCTTATTGTCAGAAGTGGAAATGAGCACTCGAGCTACATGGCAGTGTGGAATCAGGGCTCTGACAATGTAGTTTGATAATACACGGCACGCACAGACAATAGCAGTCTAAACAATTACTGTCTTTGCTTAGTGATTTTCTAAAGCTGATTCAATCCAGCAGCTGCATCAGCACAAGTCAGGGCAGCACTGAGGACAAAGAGATGGGAAGAGGTGACAGACTGTGGTCAGGAAAGGATGGGGACTTCTTCAGCCAGTATAGCTACATAGTGGCAAATCTTGGTCTGGTTACTTGCAGTATTAGGTTAAAATCAGGTAGTTGATTTACTGTCACTTGCTTTTTATCCCACCATTCCGATGGTCACTTATGTCCTCAAAGCAATAATACCTGATCCTGTGAGTCACCTTCTGAACTGCATTCGTATATACAAAATGGGTGCTGCTGACAGAAACTTCCATTTGGAAGGAGGAAAGGAGATAGGAAACTACAAAACAGCTTAGTCAGGAGTGGAAGAGAAGCTTTTCCTATCATTGTCAGATTTGTTTTAGGGAGTTGTTTCTTTCCCCGTCTTTTGTTGCTACCCAAGCAGTTATTCAACACCTCTGATCTTTACTTCCTTGTTTTCTGGTGATAAACATAAGAAATTTGGACTTTAGTCATAAATGAAAAATGTCACTGTAAGAAAAATCTATGAAAGTTACAACAACATGTTAGAAAACAGATACCTTCATGTTCAAGATCAGCTAGTAAAATACAGTAAGCTATGTAAGATGAATTGAAACTTAATATACCTGCAACATCTTAGCTGATTCATTCAAGAAATCCTCCACGCTCTGATTTTCAGGGTTAAATTTGTTAAGCTGTTGGACTATTACTGCAATATGTTTTCCATGGCTGACCATCTTCACCATGGAGAATCCTATAAATATAGTAAATCATTAATTTTTCATGCCTCCTTCAGTTGTAGCATAATGTATGTTGATAGGCTCATACAGAAGATATACTGCAGTAATGGAGAAAAGAACATTTAGGTCAAGCTTTCAAAATCACAGTTACTCAGAACAGCTAACAGGAGAAATGAGAATACAGTACAAACATCAATAAAATACGAGACATAATTACATATTTCTTATTCTGCCAATGTCTCAAAAGATCCTTCGGATGATACCTGAAATGGTTTTTGTATCAGGTTATTTGATGAAATATAATTAAAGATAATACTAGAGAAAAGCATGAATTTTTGCATGTGTGCTATCCAGGTCCTATTTAATACATTGCTCTTCCCAGTGAGATGCAAATGAAAGCAAAATTTTAGTCATAAATCTTATCACATGTTGCTATTAACAGCCTATTTTTCCAGAACAACCAAAGAATAGGAACAGAGAGGAATTATAAGGAAGCAATGAGACAGCGTTGGTCAGCGAGCTGGGCAGCAATCACAACGCGTCAGTAGTCCAGGCCACCGCCAAGGTTTCTGAAGGCACAGCAGTTGGGTACTTTTTATGTTTGATTCTTTGTTTGTGAAATGACTGGATTACGTCTGTCTCAATGATGTCTTACTCATATGCACGAGAGTTTGCAGAACTGGATACCTAGATTTTAATGTTCACATGACAAGAACTATAATTCATTTGCTTATACACATGCACATGTTTTTGTGTATGAAAGACCAATGATAGTAACAATCAGGACTGAATGTCATTAATCTGGTTTAGCAATGGGAAAAAAAAGAGCACAGAAGTAATTTTGCATAGTGAGAATAAAAATTTATTTTTGAAAATTGTTCTTGTATTTTATATACCATCATATTCTGATGTTAGAAAAGAACGCTTGATCAAGATGATTCATTCCCACTGTGGTAAAGATAATTCATTTCTTGTTTTAAAAGGATAGCATAACATTTCCAGATACAGTGTTTTTATACCCTGCCTTTCAGCACTATCAGACTCAATAATAATTGCCTAAACAGCACTTTTAATTACTAATCTCAAACCCCTGAAAAAAAGAGTTTGTCTGTGACTATACGCAATATAAGCATTTAGTTACCTGGTATGATCAAGACAAAATGTCCAATTAAAAAAAAAAGTCCGGCAAAACAGGGCTGGATCATGACAAGGGATGGCAAACAACAAAAAAAAGGTGCTACTGTGTCTCTTTGTCACAGGAGGGATCACCATTTCTCCACTCCTCTGAGAAACATGATCTGTTTCTCTGTACCTGCCAAGGTTCTTACACTCACAGGGGATTTTTGATAAGGGAGAGAGAAATAACCCTGTACTCATCCAGGCTGAATCATAATTCAGGCTCCAACAGCTCTCCCAGCGACCAATATCTTTTCTTCTGGCATAGTAGAATTAAGTTTGAGCTCTCGTGCTCTGTACTTGCTGATATTCACCCCTCCCCTCCAAAAAACAATCATTAAAACCAAAAAACGGAATATGAAAACTAAGACATATAGTAACACCTTGAGAACTCTGGACATACAGGGGGTTCTTACAGAACGAACTTCACTTGTGATTGTATTTAAACAAACTGCTATTATTATCAGCAATGTTTTAAAACATACACATCATGAATAAAATGCTTTGTGTTATGACATCCACCCTTATTTCCATACAGCCATTTAGGAGACTATTCTAATTGCTGTGTATAAAAATGGTATAAATTTATACTGTGTACAAAGTGATAGAAATTTTCTTCCATTATCAGATGTAGAATTTCAGTTAAAGAAGGTAAGAACCTGACTTAGCCTTGTTTTACAATGGAGCTTGGAGATATTTTGAAAGCAATTACATAGGATAAGACTGGCCACAATTGTAAGGACTGGTTTCGATGACCTGAAAGATTCCTTCAGGTTATACATTTGCTCCTATGTTCCTGGCCTAGAAAGACTGCGATTGCATTTCCTTTGATGAAACCCATCTGTCTTAAGGAGAGGGCTGAACTAAGCCTCCCTGCAAAATTCAATCAGCTCAAGTAGCTACTGCTCAAAATAGAATAGGTGTTTCTCTCAGCTGTGTGCTAGAAAAAGAGCCGCTGAATACAGGGTACAATTGTCCCAATGGTTGCATCCTGCCGTTCTCATTTACCCAGGACTTGTCTGCATGGCTGACTGTCACCTGAGCCTGGCAGAGAGCAGTTCTGGGCACGGGGCCTCTTTTCAGCAGATTCCTCCCTTAAGGCAGCAAAATATCAGGTGGAAAACATTCACCCTGAGCAGCTATAGCCTGGATCTTACGTTTGTTTTTAATCTGCAAGTATTTCAATGTTTTGCATACCTATTACAAGTATTTTCTTCGACACAGTATTTTTTCTTGTGGAAATATCTCGTGGAACTTTACAATTAAACATTCTGTGTACAAAACCTTCTGCAAGTAAGTTGTATTATATTTACGAGATAGGGAAGCCAAAGGACACCAAGGCTGGCTACTTGCCCAAAATCACAACAGTTAATAAGTCTGGGAGCAAAGCCCAACAATCCCGTCCACACTCTAACACAGGCCCCATTGATCTCTTCTACTGTATTATAGACACCTAATAAACGAGTGAAGTAGCTATAAGCCTGCCCAGGGCACCAGACACTTTCTGCGCGCTGCACGTACCAAGCTTTTTACCCATTTTTGTTTCCGAAGGTGCAACGCACGGCTGCGGCTGCCTGGCTGCCAGCTGAGGCCCCTGCGCCCGCGGGGGTGCAACGCCGCGGGCCCCAGGGCGGGCGCCGCCGCCTGAGGTAAAAGCGTGGGAGCCCAGCGGCCCCTGCCCCCGGGGGTGGCCCCGCAGCCCGGCGCTGCCCGCTCCCGTACCTGGCTGCCCCCGCCGGAGCCCGGCGCCCCTCTCCCACCGCGGCGGGACCCTCCAGCCGCGGAGACCCCGCTGCGGCCGCGGCGGCTCGGCCCGGCCCGGCGCCGTTGCTGATGGGCGCAGGGGCTGCTGGGAGCTGTAGTTCTCCCACGCGCCCGCCTTCGTGTTGCGGAATGGCCCGATGCGGGGCAAAGAACTACCCGGACGGGAAAAAAGATGGCGGCGATTGTTTACCGCCGTTGCCAAGCAACTCGTACCGCCCCTCCTCGATATTTGTGCTCACGGGCAGCTAGAAACCAACCAGTCGGCTTGCACGCACCCGGGCGGGGCTGGCTGTCACACGCAGAGGCTTGCTAGCCCGAAGAGGACACGCTCAGCGTAGCCGGCAGAGAAGACTACAACTCCCGGCATCCACCGCGCCGCGGCGCCGTGCGCGGCGCCCCCGGCTGCGGGGCGTTGCATGCTGGGGCGCGTAGTCTCTCCGCCCCCCTCCCCGTGTTACGCAAATGAGCGGCGGAGTGGGCGTGTCCATCCCGCCCCGGGGCCGCCACCCGATTGGCCGCGGCGGCGGGAGGCGGAGCGCGGGCCTGCCCCTGCCCCTGCGCATGCGCCACGGGGCGCCGCTGCCGGCCGCGCAATGTTTTGGGGTCTGTCAGCGCGGCGCCGCGCGCTCCGTACCGGCGGCCGGTCCCTGCGCTGAGGGCAGCGACCGCGCTCCGCGGCGGCTGGCGGCCTCTGCCCGGGGGAGGAGCAGGCGGCGGCGGCGGCGGCGGTGGTGACCCGGCGGAGCCTCCCGGCGAGGGGCAGGACTCGCCCCGGTCCCCCGAGCGGCGCGGGCGGGGAGCCGGCAGCCCCTGTGGCAGCGGCGGGCTGGCAGCGGCCGCGGGGATGATGAACAGGTTCCGAAAGTGGCTCTACAAACCCAAGGTAACTTGCGAGGAGCCGCCGGCGCCGGGCGGCTCGGGGCAGCCGGGGGGCGGCTCGGCTCGGCTCCCCGCCGGGGTCACCCTCACCCCGCGGCGGGGAAGTTGGGACGCGGAGCCGGCGGCCGCGGGTCGGTTGGCGCTGGTGCCTCAGCGCGGGAGCCGCCGCCGCGGGGGTGGCGTGAGGCGGGCGCGGAGCGGGGCCGGCTCCGCTTGCTTTCGGACGGGTCCGCGGGGGGAAGGCGGGAGGCGCCGGGCCGAGCGGGCGAAGGGCTGGTAGCGGCGTGCGCGGAGCCGCTCGCCCGCTGCGGGCGGGGAGATGACAAAGCAGAGTGTGAGCCGCTGGCCCGGGGGGCAGCGCGGCCCGGGGCGGGCAGGGGGCTCGGCCCGGTCCCCCCCCGGGGGGACGGCGGCAGCGGGGAGCCCGCGGAGGGGCTGCGGCGGGCAGCGCAGCGCGGAGGCGGCTCTGCCAGCCTGGGGCTCGCCCTGCCGGGCTGGGCGGCCGGCGGCTGCCCGCTGTGGCTTGCGGGTAGCCGGAGCCCGCAGGGGGGCGGCTGGGGGGCTCCTGTTCCGCTGTCAGCGCTACCTGCCTGCGCCCCAGAACTTTTTAAGTTAAAATAAAAAAAAATGCGTTGAATGATGCTCCGTGGGTGTATGTTTTCTGCCCTTCTCTTCGGGCTTTGAAATTCTTGGAAGGAGTCCAAGAATCATAGCTTGCTTCGTAATGAAATTATCATCTTCTGGCACGAGTTAAATAACAACTGTCTGGAGAGTGATCTCGTCTCGCATGTGATGTTCAGATCGTATATGAAGGGCATTACTGGGTTTCAACATCTACAGCATCCTTTTTTGTCCAGGCGTTAGAGCGGGCAGTATAGTTATTCACTTTATGAAGTATTTGGGTTAATTTTTGTCCCTCTCTGTCACTACCACCCGTTTTTTCTTATGCTTTAATTTCAGTAATAGTGTTAAGCCTCATTTTTGTAAACCTTCCATGCACACAGTCCTTTCGCCCGAATTACAGCCGGTATGCTGGGGTTTAAAAAAAAAAATGAAAGAGTCGAGGTGATACTGCAAAATAAAAGTTCAGATTGTGCTGGCTTTATGGATTTTTATGTAGTCATAACCCTGGTGAGTACTGTTGAAGAACACATACTTGTCTGATATTGCTGTCAATAACTGAAAGGAAAATTAATTTAGAGGTTGAATAACTGAAAATACAGTAACAAATTACAGGTAGCTTTCAGTAAACTTTGTTTTATGTTTTATACCAAGGAACAACTAAGTGAGAAACAGTTAATGAACAAAAAGAAACATTGGTAATCTTAAATGCGGAATAAATCATTGCGAATATAGCTTTTTGTCACTATTTTTTATCAAAACTAATTAGATTTCACATTAATTTTCTTTCTAATGGAGATTTCTTCTTTTTATCATAAAACTTACTTATTAACATACTGTTCCTTTGTTGTACGCTGTATGTTCAGCATCCAAGGTCTGTATCAAATGCTGTATGCTTATATTTCTGTGGGACTTTTCTGTGGTAAAGGAACTTTCCAAGCCTGTCACATGACACTGGGCCTCATAAATCAGTAACATCTATTGCTGTTGCACCAGGTCCTTTTTCTTGTATATTTATACTTTCTTTGTGAGCAGTTTTTGTTCGTTTTGGTAGCTTACTACATCATTTTTGTACTTGTATTCAGCATGGGCTACTGGTGAATTGTAGTAGTATGTGTTCCTTCTGAAATCAGCGTTTTTTTTCTGAGGTGCCTCTTGAATTGGTATGGATAATATTATTAAATACACAGAAGTCTGAATAGCACTTTTTTGATAGAAAGTAAGATGGAGGAGCTCACATTTAGAGACTGTAACTTTCCTGGTTATACTATTTGCTTTCCTATTTTGTCAAGGAATCCTTAGGATTCCTTCCCGTAAGGTTAGTCGGTTCCACACTCTATTTTTAAATGGTTTTGAATGTACCGTATTTTGAAGATTACTTTTTTAATTATTTATTCTGCTGGGGGCTAGCACCACTAGTGACTTATGTTGCTTAGTTATAATCCTCTGTTAGGTACTACGGATGCCAGGTACATTTTATCAGTTAGCTTTTGCTGCTGTCAATGATGGGGCATGCTGCTTCTGAAGTATTCCAGATCCTACTACCGTATAATGGGACTTGTGCATGGCAGCAGATTTTGATGATACTGGGCATTTGGCCTACGGCTTTGATTGCCGTTCAGAGATACTTTTGGGGGGGGGGGATGGATATGACATCAGAGTGCAGCAAATTCACAGTACAGCCTGTTCAGAAACCTGAATATATGGTTTAGCTTAATCGCAGGGGAACTATTTCAAAATTCTTCCTAAAAAAACCCAACCCCAAAATTGTGTAAATTAATTCAGCTTAATCTTTGTAAATGGGAGAGACGAGGAAATGGAATAGAACAGGTATTGCTTAACAAGATGGAATTACAAAACTATCAGGATAATTGTCAAGTTACTGTAAGATGCAGGGACCTGCATCTAGGCAGAGATATTTACTCGGTAACTGCTGCATCTCTGAACATACCAAGGATGGGAGAGAGAATGTGGGTGTAGGAAGTAGAAAGTCTTGACTGATGTCTTGAACATGTCACGAGAACAGCACGACTTTCCTAGATCCTTGTGCAGTCAGCGCTCTTCCTGTCCAGCCCAGCCCTATTCTTCAGGTATGCTGGTATACCAGATTTTAATAACCCAGATCAAATGCCGATGGTAGAGGTAACCAGAGAATGAAATAAATAGCAGTGATGTGATCTGTATAGCTGGTAGGAGGCAGACTTTTAACTGATGTATTAGAGACGGAGCAGAGATGAGATTTTATTTCTGGCCTCCTGTGCCGCATCGATTGTTATTTAATTTTTAAAATGTTTTCTGTAAGATGTGTTTTCCTTCTGGGGACTGCAGATACAGTGCGTTAAGTTTTTGGAGGGGGGTTGGTGTTTGCTTTTGAAGCAGGAGAAGATGCAGAGGAGTGATTTGAAGCAATAGCTTTCTTGAACTGCAGCGCACCGGTGGAAGGATAGTTACTCTGTTTGACCTCCTCAGGACACTGCAGGCTTCCCAGGCGCTGCCACCTTTCTGAGACAAAGGATGATTCCTTCTGAATCAAAATATTTGTCTGTAGGCACACATATAATAGAAATATTTCCCGTCACTTCAGGGAATTTCTTATCTTGTACCTTCTGCTGCTGGAGCATTCCACAGGTGTCAGGTCAGAACCTGCTCCCAGGCAGACCTGAGCATCCAGCAAAAATACGGAACTGGACTGGTTTTGCAGAGTTTTGAAATGCTTTTGATATCTAAAGTATTCGGAATAATTTCTGTGAATGTTGCTGCTTCAATCTAGAGACTAGCTTGAAAAAAGCCTGGGTAACTAGCTCACCGGGGTAGCTCTTTTGAAATGAGCTCCAGTTTATTGATATTTTGCAAGAACTGTTTAGTGTTTGACAAGGGAAAAAAAAAGTCTGTTTCTAACTACAACTTCAAGATGTTTTTAATCTGCTTAGCATAAGAGACTGAGACATCTTTAGTGTATGTTTATTTTTCATATTTTAATTTTTTTAAAATAATGCTTGTTTTGTGTTTACATCTATGAATCTGAATAAATTTTTACCTGGGGAAGAAAAGCTAAGGAATGTGTTTTTCCATGAGACCCTACCTTCTTTTTTTTTGGTATTTATTTCAATTGTGCATTTACTAACCTTATTTTTTTCCCTCCTCATTTCTTTTACATAGTAAAAAAAAAATGCAAACTTCTTGCGGTAAATGTTGAAGAATTTCTTACGTTCCTATAATTCACACAATTCATAGTCATTGGTAGTAAAGATATTGCTTTGTCCCAGTTAAATGATGCTCACAAGGCTTGCCTAAGCCTGGAGGTTTTGTATGTTTTTTTAATGCCCCTCTCATCGAAGATTGACCAAGGTACAGCTGTGCTGTTAGAGTCTATTTTAAATAAAAGGCTACTTAACTCCCACGGAGATGTGAAGATAGGTTTACGGAAATGGCCCCAACTTGTAGCTAGGAGTGAGCACTTACTGACAAGTAGGTACTCAACAGACCTCTTTCACATGCTTCAGAGGTTATGCATCTTCTCCCCCTGGAGTGCTGGGAGATGCTGAGAATGGTAGTTGCTATCTTCCTGGGTATTTGTTTTGAAATATTTTTCATTGGTTTCTTTTTTTAATCTGATCATTACTTTCTGCAGCTGCATTAGCAGATCCCTGTTCAAGACAAGAGGTTCTTGCTTGCTGTTCACGTGTTTCTGCAATGGTGCTCTCTGATCAGAAATAACGTTTAGGGATAAGTGGAATGGCTGGTACTTGGAGAAGGCTTGTTTCTGTGTTTGTGCATAGTGCCTTTCTCTAACTTTTTTAAGGGTCTTCTTACTAAGCTTAGTTACTAATTTTAGGGGAATAAGCCATAGCTAGTAATAATAGTTGCTAATAATAGTTAGTTGTTAAAGGACTTTGAACAAAAGATAGGTATGCTAATTTAAAAAAAGGCTTTAAAACAAGACATAGTAAATGGATATCTTGGGAGAAGATCCCATGCAAGTAAGAGGAAGAGAGAGCATTCCTAGGGGATCAAGAGCAATCCCCTAAAGTTAGAAAAGGGAGCACCAATGGCCAAAAAAAAAAAAAATCAACTGACCTCTAGGAGTTTCTGCATTACTTTGCACAAGGAGAAGTGTTTAAAAAGTCCTAGGTGAGTGTCGAACATATAAAGCTACATATAAGGTAATCTTTCTCAGCAGTGTTGTCAGGGTTGCTTAGTGCCAGAGCTGACTCAAAGAAGTAAAAGTTGGGAAATACAATAGGAAATAGTAAAAACTGAGGTTTTTTTTTAAAGGAAGAGAGGAAACATGTTTGTAGGAATTTTTGTAGGAAAAAATTGGTTGTAACTAGAAAAAGAGGAAAGGATCTTTAAAGATTAATGGAAGTTTGAACTTCAGAAGAATGGAAGATAGAAAAAATTACACAGTTGACTGTGCTTAACATACTGCAAAGAGCGTTTTTAAAGTTGGGCCAGTAGAATGAGATGCAGGAAGAGGGAGGATTATTTTAAGTGGTGTTTTGATGGATGGAAATGATCAGAAATGAAAAAGGATGAAGCTACTGGAGTAGCCAAGCAGCTATTGAGACTAGTTTGGGGGGAATGAATGAAAAAGGAAGGATGGTTTTACAGAGTGATAGGTAGAAAGCAGTTAGCATCTTTTACCTATGATTTCCAAATCTTAAAAGTGAAGGGTGTGCTCTTCACAAAAGAGAACTGGAGTGAGTTCAGTCTTGGGAAAAATGCCTTGGAGAAAACTACTGGAATGAAGAGTAAAAGAAGACGTAAATGCTACTTTTAGCATAAAGCTGCTTTTTACATGTGCCATACAGTAATCAAAGCTTTTGGACACAGCAGTATGTGAACAAAACTTGTTATTTAATGCAATATTTATGTTAACATCTAATGACTTTCAAAGACAGAAGAATGAGGAGTTTTTCTTGCTTGGGGAAACAGCAGTTACAGTGTTTTTGGAAATCTTCACTGTTTTCATTATCAGCTCTTTGATGTCAGTTATCGGCTTAATTATTCTTGTTGCTACTGTCTGATCAGAGGCTGCAGCTATTGAACCATGCTAATCAGTGTTATTGATAACAGTCCTGAGGAAGGCAACTTATAAATCAGCGTGAGTTATGCAGAGTTTTGCATACTGAATTGCTTCATTTTAGAAGCACCATCTAGTGGTTTGAACACAAGTGTGGAAACTAATAATTCTTTGCTGTTTTATTCTAGCTCTGCAGCTGACTGAAGATAATTACCTGCAGTTGTATTGTCTCTTAGCCCTGATTTTTACCTGTATCTGAAAAAGGGAAGTAGGTAACTACTGCAGTTGTCTAGTAAGAGAATTGCTTGGCTGTTCTTAATTACTCTGATGCGAGAGAAATACATATACCTTGCAAAATTATTTTTGATGTGGATTACTGTGAGTGGAATCATGGTGTATCAGATCAAAGGTCCGTCTAGCTTGGTGTGATGTCTGGTGGTTATCTCTTTCTCAGTGTCCTGTAACAGATGCCTAGGGAAAAAAGATGAGATGAATAGAAACTGATATTTCCCCTGAGCTTTCTTTTAAACTTATGGTAGTCTGCAGCATAGGATTTTGCTGAGCTGCAGATTGTACCCTTATAATTCAATAGCTTGTGAACATTTTTCCTTAAAATCAGTTAAATCCTTGAATCAGTTTTCAATTCATTTATACTTCTGGTCTCCATAATGACCACTGACTTTCAGTGCTTAAAGCTGAGTTTCATTCTAGTGAGGTAAGCATTTTCCTTAGAAACTTTCTCAAGCAGCCATTGGTGTGACATAATGCATCCCTGTCCTGCAGACTCTCTTCTGCTCTTTCTCTTGGAAACTTGATTTGCATGTTTAGATTCTGTTCCCCTCCTCTCTCCACATGGTGGTAATTATCAGAATTTAGAAAAAATTGCTTTTTAAAGATCCCAATGCATTCTTCCCAGGTTATTTAGAAGAAGGACAAAAAAAAAAAAAACAACAAACAAACAAATACACAAAAACCCTGCCAAAAATACCCTCTGCATTGAACCACAGAATAATATTTTCTTACTGAACTAACTGAAAAAAAAACAGTGCAAATACTTTTGACATGCTCCACTTAACTGCTTTAATAGTTATGATGATCTACTTTCATGGCGGTTGTGCTAGCAATATTCATTTAAATTCATTCAGTAAAGCTATTTTTAAATAATGATGTTAAAAATAAATTAATTGAAGGCTGAGTATGTTTGTTTGGCTCATGTTTGAAGACTGACCAGCCTTCACAGTGCTTGGGAAAGAGCAGGTTTCTTGAGCTTAGTCATTTTACTGGAGGATGCTGCTAAATTGGAGTCTGTGTTGTTCTCAGCTGAGTCTTTGTTTTCATCTTGAAAATACAAAATATTCCCACTCCTTATTGTATCTAAAATGACAAGCTGGGGATCGTTGGGATAATGACCATAGGCCCCCTGCTTGCATTCGGGAGGTGAACGGCTGCATTCCCTGCTGGCTGAAGCTGTTGAATCCTAGAAACTCAAGCTGTCCCTACGTCAACTAAAGCGAAGCACTTAACCTGCGTCTGATGGATAGCTCGGTATCATAGAACACAGTTTTCCTTTGAGGCAGTGTCAGCTGCCTGCTGTTTGAAAACAGGTGAGTGACAAAAGTTGTAATGCATTTTATAGAGGTCTAGATTTAGGATATAGGAAAGAGTGAGTTTTGGGGGAGATGGAATTTTTGGACAACTTAAAGATACAGCCTTGCTGTCTCAGTATACCTTGCTGCTTAACTGGAAGGTCTTGCTCTTATTTATTTATTTTGATGACGTGGGTCTGACTTATGACATCCTGTTTGTGTATTTCTGTTCTACCCTGCAGGCTGTAAGATTTTCCTTCTTGTCTCCCCAGTAATCAGTGACTTTTTTGCATTATTTCCTCAGGGCTCTAACCTGGCAATTCTTCTTGATCTTTGTGATCCCATTGATAGTGATTCTTACTCCGATTCCTCTATATTCACCACCCTCTCCTCCCTGTAGTATTAATGCTTTTGATACTGTTTAGGAATAAGACGTTGTGAAGAGCTGATCGACAGGAACTGAGTTATGAAAGGAAATAGGATTGTGCAGTGAGGCTATGGAAATGCGTAACAATCTGCAGCAAGGACGGTTGACCTCTGAGCGTGTCGTGTAGGGACTGGCTCTACTTTGCTCTGTCTTTCTAGGCCATAAGCTCGTTTTTCCTTTCTCTCGCAGGGCCTTTATCCATACTTGATAGCTGTTCAGAATGAATAATGTACGAGTGATCATCGTGTCAGTTCCACATGTACCACGCTGGGTGAACGAATGAAAGGAAAGCAAAAGGGGGAAGGGACGCTGATGGGGAGAGAGGTGAAGAAGATAGGGTGGAAGAAAATGTTTGGCCTAAAAATGTAAGAAAAATAGTTTGAGGGAGGAAAAAGGGAGGATTACTCTCCTACTCTTTCAAAATGCCTGTTCTTTATTTTCAAACGGGGCACAGGTTAATTTAAATTGGGGTGATGTTTATGCTGGAATGTGTTAATTCCTGCCATCAACTGGCACTTTGATCTCTGAGAATTATAGGTGGTTGAAGCTAAACTAACCGGATGCTCAGGGTGTTCTGCATTTCTGCTTTGCATTCTTCTAATTCTCGCCTTCCTTTGTAAACCTTTTAATGTAGGAAATACTTCCTGACATTCTGAAGTTCATCAGATGTTCAAAAACCCAGTTATTGAGGTTATTGTTTCCTCCCATTAAGGGAGCTGAGCACGAAAGGGGTCTTGCATGTTTGTCTACAAGTGGCTTTTGGATGTTTGTCATCTAGGAATCTTTTTTGGGAATGGTATGGGCTCTCATATCAGTGCCTCTTTCTCTAATTCTCCTCTAAGCACCAGTCTCCTGGCAGAAGTTTCATCTTGCTGTCTTAGCCCAGTTGCTGGGGTTTGCGTACTCTTACCATAGAAATGAGAACATATCAGCATGCTTCCTATAAAACCCTCCCAATCCTCCCAAAGCACTGTCTGCTTTTACTTTATTTTCAAGATTCATATATATATGAGTGCCTGCTCTGCTGTCTTTTTAATGTCTTTTTTAAAGTATTTTTTTATAAAGCTGGATCAGTATACCTGATCTAGTCAACAGCCTTACAAAAATATCTTGATGCAGTTGAAATGGTGTCATTTTATGGTGCAAGATGGATGGAAGCCCTTGTAGAATAAGAAAGAGTTAATATGATGTAAGGAGTAGGAAAAAAATGTAAAGGGCCGTTAAACAAATCTCATCTTGAACCCATGATTTGTTTTGCTTTGTGTTTTAAGGAATCTTGCAGATCTTCACTGAGGCATTAAGAGATGAAGTGGAAATGGTAACTACATTTTTCTGTGTCCTTTGGTGATGACTGGTGCATGTTGATCCTTGAACACGGTGGTTGCGTGGTTACATGAGTGTAGAACCTGTAAGGACACGTGGTGCCATGGGTGAAACGTATTGCATTCTTGTAAGTGTACACATAGGTTCCATTGGGTGGTTGTAAAGAGGTATTAGAAAGTTTTGCATTGATTTTTCCGTAAGTCTGTTTCTATTTGGTATGTATGCTTCTGGTGGTGAGTTTGGCCAGATCTAGAGGTCTGTTTTGAAGACGATAGGTAGCAGTGGGTTCTTTAAAGGAATGAGTTTCCTGTGCATCTCATAGCTATCTTATAATTTTTTTGTATAAAAGAATAAGAATGTTATGTCATAAGCAGCACATAATTGGAAGAGGGCAGGTTATTTGGTGTGCCTTATGTTAAAAAGTGCATATTGTTTACTGACAGGTGTTCACTGGTGTAATTGTTAATTTGGCTAATATTTTCTTTACCGTGAAGTGGTTATTGAGCGTTTTCTTCAGAACTGATGTTCATGTTGGAGACTGGTTTCAGATATCATGGGGGTGTTTTGGAGGTATTTTATGGAAGGGCGTTGATGTAGTTTTACTGTATTTTGATAATTTTTTTGCTAATAGCTTTGTCTAAGCAGTTGATTGAGTATATTTAAGGAAGATAAATTACATCCAGAGCAAATGTCCTCAGCTTTCAGTAAGACTGGTTTTTGGTTTTTTGTGTTCTTGTTTGTGGTGTATTTTTTATTATTGCATGGGTTTGTTCGTTTTTTTAAATTTTTTTGCTTAGGCTATATCATACCTCTCTGTGTCCAAAAGTTTTGTTCACTGTTTGCGATGGCTTCTGTTTCCCTAAAAAGACATTACTTCCTCCTAGAACTTTTTTGGGGGTTTTGTACGTAATTGCAGACTTGCTACAAATTTTTTTGTCCTCTTGATTTCAGTCAGGATACTTGACATAGTATACCTGATAGTAGTGGTGACAGTAGGAAGACAGGTACTGAAGTAGAAAGGCAGTAGGCTTTTTTTCTCTGCTTCTCTCACTAGAAGAGGCAAGGAAGCAAGGCTTGTTATTGGGCATTTATCTTTATTTCAGAGCATATATTACCTTGACACTTTAATATTTTTGTCCAGTTATTTTTAAAGGTATATTTTCCTCAACTGGCCACAGTATTTCCTTTTACAATTAGGTTCTTTAAGAAAGCCTTAGGCTTAGGTTGTATTTATTTTTCAGTTGATTTCTTCTTTTCCTATTGAACTTTGAGAGTTACTATTTGCCACTTTCTTAGTAGACAGTGCTGTGTATAGTTGATAGCAAGAAACCAATAAATTAATGTTAAAATAACTCATACCTCTGAATTTTGAAGTATTTTTAGGTATGGAACTGGATGCAAATTTTTAAAAAATGAATGCATCTTTAAAAAGCCATGACATGCTTTTCAGTATAAAAAAAAAAAGAATTTTTTTACTCTACATTAGAAATGTTCTGCTAATTTCTTGATGTAATGTGTGTATATCAATCTATATGTACATATATATACACATATATAAAATCTACTCTTCTGATGTTAACAAATAAATGTAGGTAAACTGAAGGTGCCTAGTTGCTTTTGTTTCCTATATGAAACAGGTACTTCATTGTTTAAATTCATCTGACTTGGTGCTTGTCGTGGTTTAACCCCTTAACAAGAACCAAAACATCAGTGTATCATCGACATTGTTCTCAACCTAAACCCAAAACACAGCCCCATACCGGCTACCACGAAGAAAACCAACTCCATCCCAGCCGAAACCAGGACAGTGCTTAATAAGCTTTTTGATTAGTTAAGAAAAAATGTGTATCTGATAGATATTAATTCATGCTTTTTGAAAGAAGATAAACCGTGTAAAACTGTCATAAATAATACTTCATGAGTGTTTCTGAAGAGTTCATAGGTGACAACCTTTCTCCTGGAAACATTAGTTCTAATGTAAGAAAGCTAAGCACAATTTTTGCTTAAGCCCAGAGTCATTTGTTATCAGTCAGGTCAAGCAATGAAATGCTGTGAGGTTGGTTCCAGCTCTTTTTATAGTTATATTTCTCTCTCTCTGTCTCTATATTTATCTGTGTGTGCCTGCGTGTTGTGTGTGGTCCAAAACTTGTGTATCATCTGTGCATCTTTCAAATACAAATAGTTATTCTTCCTAGCTTTCAAATGGGGGACTGAGGTGTGAAGGTGAGATGAGGCTATTCGGTGCCCTTAAATGTAAGCCAATAGCCAAACTAGCCAGAAAAGCTTAATTTGGGGGTTTCTAAACCATTTTATTCCTCATTTGCCATTTCTCCCTGTCCACTACTTTATATGAGATAATTTTTCCATTTAGGTTACACTGCAATAACATTTTACAGCTGAAGCGGTGGACCAGATTGTATGTGCTTTGCTATTCAAAGATTGGAGTGCAACTTACTGTTGCCATATGTTAAGATTCACTGTCCAACTCTTGCTTACAAATGAGAACATATGGGAGATAGGTAATGGTGATTTTCAACTGTTAATTAGTCATGTTTAAACCAGTGCCTCACTAACCATGCCTCCAGTCAGTTCTGTCTCTTTCTCATCTCCCCCTTGTGGTAAAATCACTGGTGTATGTTGACACGCAAAACTTTTGAGGGGGGAAAAAAGGTTTCTTTCTACTGCAGTGCTTCTGTAATTTGGAGGGTGGGGCATGCCTTCCAAGTCAATAGCTGTCCAGCAGTCCTAAGTGCAAAGTACAGAAAATCCACTTCATTGAGGTGGGGTATTTTGCTTACAGATGGTACATTTTGTTTGGTTTGTGTAAAATAAAGTTGATGATGTGATAAATACAGCATAATAAAATAGGAATTAGAAGCGTCCCTTAAATGCTGGCAGCTGTGATGTACGTAGGTTTTACAGTGTTGGATAAAAGTTTTATCAGTAATGACTAGATGTAACCTTTGAACCTGTTCGCTGCAAACTCTTTTGATAGAATGAATCTGTTTTATAGTTACTCCATATCACAACTCCGGCTACTTAACTCTGTTACTATATACTGTTTATGACTCCCTTCTTTTACTGCTTACTAGGCAAGGTCTCTATTATAATGACCTAAATCTTCTGCAAAGTACTGTAAGATATGGTGAAATGTATCAGTGCAGTAGTGATCCCTTCAGACCAAAGGGAGATGTGTTCACTTTTCTTCAGCGTTCACAATATATGACTCCTGTGAAGAATCTTTGTGTGCTTCCCTTGTGAATTTTAAGTCAACCAAGACAGGACAGAAAGTGCAGAAACGCTGCTAGTGCGCTGCTGGTGCTTCAGCTTATGGCCATGTGCTCCCATCTTAGCTCCCTGCTGGTAGTACTGGAAATTGCGTGGCTGTGTTTGGCATTGGATTGGCCTCCTAACACTGGTGGAAACTTACTTGCTTTGTTTATATAATTTTGCAGAGTTAGTTGTCAGCTTAATGGAGGAGAGGGGCAGCATGAACTCCTCTTTTGGTGGCAGCATGGTCTTTATATTACCTTGTACCAACTCTGGAGTTGCATTGTCACTGTCTTTAGTGCTTGTGTCTTATGTTGTATTCATAATATAAATACTGGTAAAATGAAACCCTAATCCAAATTGCACCTGTTCTAGTGCTCCTTCTTTTTTATGAAAGATGTTAATTCCTGTGATGTCAAGAGCAGTCTGAAACCCAGGTGAAGTCATGCGGGACTAAGAGTTGGACTTCTGATTCAATTCTTCACTGTAAAACAGGCTCACCCAAAGTTATTTTTGGGTGACATTAAGGTGCAGCCCTTGTATAAGATGTTAATGCAAGTAATCTTGCAGTGACAAAGGCACAGATAGCATTTGCTGGAAGCAAAACTCTGCAGAAGTAGTGAGGCAAGACAGTGAGCTATGTAAAGGGCAGGGTTTTCATTCTTGAACTACTTGATGCTTTGAGCTAGCTGTTCTTTCAAAAAAGAATTGTGAAGGTATTTGGTTAATGCTCTATTGTGTGTTTGGCATATCTGTTCTCTGTTTCAAGTTCAATATGTGAATTGTCAAACTTAGAACTTGCTAATTTGGGGCTTGGAGCCAGCAAAGTGAAGGATCAGCGAATTACACTATTTAAACATTTTTTTAAAAAAATTAATTTCAAAGCCTTTAAAAGCCTTCCCTCTATTTAATTTTCAGCAGCTGGCTCTGAATTAATATATTTAAATGGCAGTATTGTCAGATAATGTAACATTTTTCACTGTGTGCTTACTGGAATGAGCTTGAAAAAACTGTAAGAAAGGGGAGAAGTACAAATTTTTGTTAAATTTAATTTTAGCTGGAAGAAGGTTTTATTTTTTATCTGCACTTTGCTTACTTGAAAGCTAGCAAATAAAACTTCTGCAGTGCTAAATACAAAAGTAAGATCTGGGATACACAAGTAGAGGTACTCTTCTATTTTGTGGATTCCCACCCCCCAAGAGTAAAGCACTCTCTGCACAAGCCACTGTGTTCTGCACTGAGCGTGCTTCGTAGTGGTGTTGAATGGTCGCAAAAAGAGCTAAAAGCTTGGCTGTTTTTGAGGAGCTATTCTTAAAGAAGCAGAAGTTTCTTCTAGGGAGGCTATTTGCTTGAGCAACTTAGGAGCAATGTGGTTGATATTACAGCATGTGGTTCCATATCTACGTGCCTGCTTTTCCCACTCCGCAGTCCATTAGATGCATGTGGAGCAGTTAAGTATTTCATATCTTAGGTGCAGGAAAAAGGCAACAATATGGAGAAGTGCTGCCTTCCTAGATGTTATTCTCACTCGGAACTCCTGCTGTTGGTGGGGGGGAAAAGAATTTTTTTGATTCCTATCACTTTTCTCTCTAGATAAAACAAGGTTAGAGGAAGTCTAAACCTGCCTTCAAAATTTTTTCCAAATTGTAATTACTGCTGAAAAATCAATGAGTGATTTGCTAAGGAATGTGGGGATTGAATAGAAACTGTCTATAAGCAGTGTTGGAGCACCCCCTGCAGCCTCATAATAATATTTAAATGAGCTCTGTACATTTCTGGTGATAGATTAGTGGCATGAATATCCAAAAAGGAAAATTAAGTGTCCAGGTGCTTTATACTGCTCTACAGGCCCATCAAAGTACAATGGTAGATCCTCAGGGAAAATAATTAATTAGCATGTTGTAGACCTTTTTGTGTCTATTATCCTACTGTACCTCTCCTGAAAAGAAAACTCTCAGCCGTTGCTGTCGGTTCACTGCAGTTCAGGCTGAAAAGTAAAGAATAGTATGTCCAATGGGAATTGCATGTGAACTAGTTCTGCAGGATAGGCAAATTATAATGCTATTAAGAAGTATTCCCCTGTTGAACTGCCAGTTTACTGCCTTATGATCACACGTTTCCAAGATTTGGTAACTTCTGAGAGCTCCATGTTCAGCAACAGACTAATCACTGGTGTCATGCTGGGACATTGGTTCAGGTCAGGTTGGGAAAGCGTGTGGCCAAGTGTATTTCCAATGCTATGGGCTTTTTGCAAACATCTTGGTTTCTTCTTACCTGCTGTTGAACTGCCTGACCTTCCTTAGTTTAGGACCCACACGAGGTTGCAGACTAATGTGTTGTAAGGCATTCAAGACAGCACAACTGAGCCATGAACAACTTGTGACTTGTTTTCACAGGTGAATGCTGTTCTTGACATACAACAGTAACTGAAATTTTTTTCTATAATGTCTTATTAGATCAATGACACTGTGTATACCAGGATGATGTCAAGCCTTCTTTGTGTTTCTTCAATGATTCGTTCAGAATATTGCAATGATAACTACTGACAACTAATGAAGCACATGGGAATTTTCTCTGCCGTGTCTGTGTAGAATTGCCTGGCTTTGGGTGATGCTATTATACTGTAGCTTTCTGTACGTCATAGCTGGATTTGCAGCTGTGCAAAAAATCACAGAATTGTAGAAAGGATGAGGTTGAAAGGGACCATGTCTGCTCAGGTTTTGAATGCCTCCAAGGATGGTGACTCCACAGCCTCTCTGGGCAACCTGTGCCAGTGCTCAGTCACCCTTACAGTGAAAAAGTGTTTCCTGATATTCAGATAGAATTTCCTGTATTTCAGTTTGTACCCACTATCTCTTTTGCTCTCACTTTTGCTCTCACAAGTCTCAGTCTTCTTTCCACCCTCCCATCAGATACTTCTACACATTGATAAGATCCACTGCGAGCTGTCTCTTCTCCTGGCTGAACAGTCTCAGCTCTGTCTATCCTAGTATGACAAATGTTCCAAGGCGTGAATCTTTGTGGCCCTTTGCTGGACTCTCTCCAGTATGTTCATGCCTGTCTTGTACTGGGAAGTCCAGAACTGGACCCGTCACTCCAGATGTCTCACCAGTGCTGACTAGAAAGGAAGGATCACCTCCCTCGACCCACTGGCAACTCTTTACCTAATGCAGCCCAGGATGCTGTTGGCCTTCTTTGGTACAAGGGCTCATTGCTGGACTGTTCTTCAAATTTGGCAAAAATGGTTTTCACCATCTCTTTGACCATCTATTGCTCTTCCTTCATAATTAGTTCCTTTCCAACTCTCAACGCCAATCACTTTTTTCCTGCAAATTAATCTAGTTTTTTCCTCTCTTAATCCCAAAGATATGTGGAAAAGAAATCTATTTCCTAACTTTTTCATACCAGAATGGTGGTGTTTGTGGGGTTTTTTTGAGTGCTTTTGGGTTTTTTCTACCTCCCTGCCCTAAATGAGCTCTCTTTTTTTTAATACTTTTATAGGCTGTGTTTTTTGAAACCACCTATTCTCATTTCTTTTCTGCTCTTTCTCTAGTTTGAGATGTAGATCTTCTATAAAGCTTGATAGGCAGGGCTTTAACTGAGACAGCAAGAGTGCGGTATGGACTAGAATGCACAACTGTGGTAGCTTACATGTGTGCTTGTTTTTATTGGTGTTATGACATTGACTTACATTCAGTTGATGATATGTTGTAATTAGCTGATCCTTCTTTGCGTTCCTCACTCATTAGAACCTGTTCTTCATGCGTACATTCCACTTTGCAGTTTTGTAGACTATCATCCTATTAGTTTTTGGATTGTGTCTGTTAAGACAGTGAACTTGATGTGATGATGCAGTTGACCCAATCTTACAGCGTGCTGTGACCACTTCTCACCCTCTGCCTTGGTCCCACTGCTTCCCCAGCTTTGACTTTGGCATTTGTTGGAGCCCTTGCTGAGCTGGCTCAGGCAAGAAGAAAACAGTTCGGGGATGTGTAAGGAGACCTGAACTGACCTCTTTTCCAAGAGGCAGAAAAGAGTGCAGAAAGCTTTTTTGTTTTTTCGTTGGTGTCTCCCCCCTTCCCCCCCCCCCCCCCCCGATTTGCTGATTAAAGCAGTTTGACAATGAAACACCAGATGAGCTGTAGTCTCATGCAAGAACTGAATAGTAGCCAGCCAGGTATGTAGGAGTGGGGGAGGAGGATTCAGAGAAATGGGATTACTCTTTTGGCAACAGCAAGGCATTGAAGTTCATCAGTGAAATTGAATCAGTTTATTCAAATGTAAATTCTTTTCCTGCTTTCCAAAGCATTTTTCTTGCCTTAATGCAATTCACATGTAAGTAGACTATATCCACACTTCATTTTTCAAAGTTGTATAGAAATGGGCCCATGACAGCACTTGAAACATGCTCAGATTTTAACAGTAATATAGTGTATGCAGTCTTTATCTCAAGACAACTTTATCTAGATTGTGTTCCTTTCGTTTGTTAAGAATGTCACATGGGTCAGCATGTAGAGTTTTAGTGAGGTAAAGAGGTTGTTCTGTCTTTGCTAGACCAGTCTTGTGATAGAAGAAGGGAGTTGAACTGACTTCTGTCCTTAATGGAAGAAAATAATGTCTGTAGTTTATTAACTTATTGTCCTTTCCAAGCTTACAAATTTATGCTTTGTGTCTCCCCCATATCTTTCTAAGCTTCTCTGAATCCTTCTTGCGTCCTCATCTCAGTAAAACAGTTTTGACTTCTGTTCTTGGTCCTCCTAGTGTTCTCTGCTCTTCCAGGAGGTGGTCTTTGGCTCACTCCTTAAGTATTCTAAGGGAAATTTTATTTGGTACTACTGATATGAATAATATTTAGTTTTTAACATTTTACTTGATAGATATGTGTTTATTTCAGTACCAGAAATGCACCTTTTCCAGGACTTCAAGTTTCTCATTAGAGGTAACTTGTTAGTACTCTTCTGTTGTAATATTGGAGAAATGAACATTTCCAAGCCTATGGATTCATGAACTTCTTATAAAGCACAATTAAAACCTTTGCATTCTTCCATATTGAATGGGATTGCCTCAGGCCAAAAGCAGAAGACAAGGAAGATCTGAGAGATACCCTAAATATACATGAAGTAACCAAAGCTATTGAATGAGGCAGTAAAATTAATAGATTTTCTGTTTTCAAAAATGTTAGAAAATAAAAAGGCCAATTGTTTTTTTTTTTAGATCCTTTATTGAGGAAGGACAGGTTTTGACAGATAACTTCTCATATTCAGTGGCTGATACTTGATTATTGGACCATACACCTTGCAAAAGCATTGACTCTGTTTCATTCTAAGTCGTCTTGCCAGATTTATGCGTGGGTGCATGGTGTGGGTTTGTGGGTTTTTTTGTTGGTTTTTTTTTTTTTAGATGAACATGAGGAATCATCAGTTTTGGTGGGGAAAATTCCTCTGGGAAATAGCTTTTTTTTTTTTACTCAGAAGCTTTGACTCTGGATACTTTGAATATAACTGCATTTGCTGATTTAGTTTATGGTCTGCTTTGGCTTCTAAAATATCTATTTGCAGCGTCCTGAAAGGTTTTCTTTTCATGAGAAGTTGCATGGGCTGTAGGCTATTTTTAAAAAAGTTTCTAAAGAGAAAGTTTTCCCTGAAGAGAAAGTTATGGCTTGCTTTCTATAATGAAAGTAGCCGAAGTCCAGAGTGGAGCTATTTATTCTTATGAGTTACTGCAGTAGAGGTTTCCAGAAGGTACCCATAAGTTGATGAAGAAGGAACATAAGAACTCAGCCTTTTTTATAGGTAGTTCCTTTAGAGATGTTTGCATGTGAGGAGAGCCTGGGGCAGGGTTGCTGCTGCCTCTGCAGGTCTCGTGTTTAATGGCTGTTTGCTGCCGCCATAGAGCACACCTTGAACAGCCTCATTTTCTAAAACTGTAAAGCTTTAGAACAAAACTATGTTGACTTTTTCTGTCTTTTCCGTTTGCAAACAGTCTGAGAGTATTTGCAATTATGTAGGCTTTACAAGAGTTGCAGGAAGGGAGGAATACTACCTCCTTTTCCTAAGGGAAGAGGTATTGCAAGCTATTCTAAGGCTAACTTTAGCCTAGTGAAGCTAGTCTGCTTCCCACATCAAGGAAGCGAAAGACACTTCTGCGGGAGACAGTCTGTAGCATATGTAGTTAGTTTATAGTGTGACTTGCCACCTAGAAGAGCTCTTCTCTCCTGTTCTCTCTGCTGACTCCTAAGCAGGGCAAGTCACGTTCCTGCAAGTCTAGCTTCTGTGAATACTCCTCTTGGAATTCCTGAAGTGAGCTGAGGAATCTGCTCTCAGCATTTGAAGTAGTATTATTTTCTCCATAAGAGGTACTTTGGGGTTTTGCACATAAAATAATTATTTTATTTAAAATTTTAGAGATGTTGGAGAATGGAAATGAATCATAGCAATCAGTTAAGAGTTTGTATATGCTATATAGGATTCCTTCAGTTTCTGACGTTTCCTAAAGTCATGTTCTTCTGTAAGAAAAAATTCAAATAGCCTGGAAGACACTAGAGGACATTCACAATACTGAACATGTTATTTTAGTCTGTTTTTCTCTTCTGACTTACTTCCTTTTATCTCATGAGAACAGCATCAGCTACCCTGAATCTTTGTTTTAAAGGTATTATGGATTCCAAGAATAAAAAGGAAGGATGTTAGAAGAGCTTCTTTAGTAAGATTTGCCACAACTTGGTTTATGTTTGAGTGCTTTCATACAGTTTTTGTAAATGCAATTTTTGTTGGTGCCAGAATGCTGCTAATGGTAGCAACTGCCTCAAGGTGCAATCCAATTACTGTCTCAGAAAATTCACACTTTTTATGGCTTATTTTTTGTTTGAGGATTGGAAAATACTGCATCTGTTTTAAGGTGATGTGTTGGTTTAGTTGGATGGTTGGAAGAAAATAACTTTGCAGGACTAGAATATTGTATTTTAAACGTAACACAATATATTTTGGCATTTAATTTTGCAGGTATTAGTAGGTATAATTTTGTTGGTAATTTTGTCATGTCTGCAGAGAAGGTTTGAAAAAGGATCATTATCTTTGTGTTTTGTCTCTATGCATTGTTTCTCATGTGAACTACAGAACCACAGAATGGCTGAGGTTGGAAGGCACCTCTGGAGGTCATCTGGTCCAGTCCCCCTGCTCAAGCAAAGCCACCTAGAGCCAGTTGCCTGGGACCATGTCCAGGTGATTTTTGAGTATCTCCAAGGATGGAGACTCCACAGCCTCTCTGGGCAACCTGTGCCAGTGCTCGGTCACACTCCCAGTAAAAAAAGTGCTTCCTGATGTTCAGAGGGAACCTCCTGTGTTTCAGTTTGTGCCCATTGCCCAGTGACAGGACCAGAGGCAGCACTGGAAAGAGCCTGTCTCTGTCCTTTTTGTACCCTCCCTTCAGGTATTCATATGCATTGGTAAGTCCAGGCTGAACAGTCCCAACTCTCTCAGCCTTCTCTCATAGAAGAGATGCTTCGGTCCCTTCATCATCTTCATGGCCCTTTGCTGGACTCTCTCTACTCTGTCCATGTGTCTCTTGTACTGGGGAGCCCAGAACTGGATGCAATACTCCAGGTGTGGCCTCAACAGTGCTGAGTAGAGGGGAGGTATGACCTCCCTTGACCTGCTGGCAATGCTTTGTCTAATGCAGGCCAGGCTACCATTTGCCTTCTTTGCTGTAAGGGCACATTGCTGGCTTATGTTCAACTTGTCCACCAGGACCCCCAGGTCCTTTTCTGTGGATGGCAGCATGACCCCCTGGTGTATCAGCCACTCCTCGCAGATTTGTGTCATTAGAAAGCTTGCTGAGCGTACACTCTGCCCCATTATCCAGATCGTTAATGAAGACATTGAACAGGACTGGACCCAGTATTGACCCCTGGGGTACACCACTAGTTACTGGCCTCCAGTTAGACCGCACCACTGATCATCACCCTCCGGGCCTGGCTGCTCAGCCAGTTCTCAGTCTACCTCACTCACTGTCTGTTCATCCAGGCCATACATAGACAGCTTGTTTATGAGGATCTTATGTGATACAGTGTCAAAGGCCTTACTGAAGTCCAGGTAGACAATATCCACTGCTCTCCCTTGTCGATCAGGCCAGTCACTTCATTGTAAGAGTTCATCAAGTTTGTCAAGCATGACTTCCCCTTGATGAATCCATGCTGATTACTCCTGGTGATTTTCTTGGTGTTCATATGCCTGGAAATGGTTTCCAGGGTTAGCTGCACCATCATTAAATTAAAAAGGTTTATGGATTCTTCCTGGTACCAGGAACTAGCCAAATTAACTTCTTTGAGAAAGATAGTTAGGGTTGTCAGATCCCATTTAGCATGCTCTCAGTTGTCATCTCTTAGAGCTCTCAGCAGAGGAAAGGGATAATTGTAGTATGGCTTACATTACAGCATGGATGCTGATGTGCGTTAAAGTAGTTATGAGGATTTTGTTGGGCTTCTCCTGGGGTTTCTAGTCCTCGGTATCTTCACTTCCATTGCCTGTGCCAGTTTGGCTAAAGCTAGCAAGGATCTACCAATCTATCGCACTTACCTTTTCGATCATCGCTTGTGTAGATGAATGTCACGTAAAAGGCACTTATAGACATGGCCAGCTCAAGAGTGCTGCACAATTTAGGCCTGTTCCTAAAAACAAAGTGACCTGAAGTTGTCCTGATTTCAGTATTTTACACTACTTCCCATTCATGTATTTAACTTGTAAACCTTGAGAGTAAAGTAACCACCCTGGGGAATAATTCAGATTATGCAAAGTGGCTGGATTAGCCCCTGTTGTATCCCCACCGTCTCACTCTTCTGAACATCGGCAATGCTTGAGTTTTAGCTGATATTTCTAGCAGCTTTTTCAATAGAATTGCTGAACTCAAGCAAAAAGTCTTAGGAGAATGGGACACAAAACTCGAGTTACAGCTTGAATTAACAATATGGTAAGGCAGAGCCCTCAATTTGTCATATGAAAAATGCATAAGTTTGCCTCTTAGATCTGAATTAATCTGATGATAGAGTATTAGTCCCAAATTTGAATACCTGTGGGTGCTGTACAGGTAGCAAAGACTGCAGGGAATTAGATACAGATTTTTTTTTCAGTATACAGATAATCTATATACTGCATTGCTTAAACAGTGCGCAAAAGAATTGGGTAAGTTAAGGTTTGTAAATGTCTAAATTTATGATGAAACTGATTTCTACTCATCTCTCCTGGAATTCTTCTTTTTCTCTGAAATGTTTAGCTGAGCAGCAGATGGAGATAAAGAGTACTTATAAAGATAAAATGTGTCTTTTTTCTAGGTTTTTTTTTTTCTGTCTGTTTAAATAAGCAGCACATATTTTCATAGCTGGTTAGGATCAAAGACCTGATACACGTGCAGTGTTAAAGGCCAGCTGTTGACAAGGTCAGTCTATGTAGAATGTATTTTTGTATGTTACTTTCTCATCCTATGTGATGTTTTTTATAGTGAAATTAAAGAAACCAAAACATCAACACTCCACTGCCCCAAATCCTTCAGTTGCAATCTCTTTTCTCCCTCATTGTTTTCCTTTGGAGAAATAAATCTGATAGCTCCTGAGTCTTCCAACCAAGCTCTACAAAGCTTTATTATAGGCCTGACTGGGCTCCCAAACCCAAAGAACTGCTGCCACTACGGATAGATATGCAAGATCACAAATGACTAAAATTACACCTTATTTTCTGATGTTTGAGGGACCACAGCATGCCTGGAATTTCCAAGCACATGGACACTGTGTGACTTGTAGCAAATGTGATGATAGATGATGGATGCATCAGTCTTGCCACATAGTAGAAGTGACTTGGTCACAGTGAGGTGTATCATGTGAAGTACATGTAATAAGCAAAAGCCGCTAATACTTGGTTCTGTCCACTGAATGCCAATGTTTTTTTTTCCTGGAAAAACACTTCATCTTGTGTTGTTTGGACAGTTAGCACCTACTGTTGAAATATGCACTGTTTTGTGCTAATTCCTGAATGGGTTTTTGTTGCTGTTGACACCTACAGGTGGGCAATTGATCTGAAAACAAACTGGCTGGAAATGCTACGAGAGGGTATGGCATCAACAGCTTTTCCTTATAATGTGTAACTAACTATTAGAGTTGCCACGTAAGTTTAAAGTAATGGGTTTAGGGATTGAAAGGATTTGTAGCTTCTTTTTAGAGGTAGAGTGCATTCTTCAACATCAATCTCTTATGCTCTTGTTTTCTCTGGCAAAGAGCTAAAGCTCGTGCTGTGGCAGGGTTTAGAACACTACTGAATTTGGACATGGGACTAGAAACCAGAAATTCTTGAACACTGGTGTTGTGTCTCATAACAGATTTTGCTATTTGTAGGTGAGTCACACAAAATCACGAACTTGTGTATAGGGATGGTGATCAAGCACTTTTGGGAAAATAGTTTACTAAAAACCCAGACCAGATGAGCTGTTTGGACTTTTCTCCTTGATGTGTTCTAAAAGTCTCTGTTGAGCAGTGTAACTCCAGAAGTAAAATCTGCCTTTCCAAAATATGTACCAAGCGAATAGGGGGAATCCTACCTCTGAGTAAAACTGCTATGAAAATTTTTCATAGAACAGGTTTCAGTAGGAAAAAAATAAATCAGTTTTGTTGAGATATGTGGCAACAATTCTTTTCTTGATGCTTTCTGACTTTGTTCGTTTTGGTATTCTCTGTCCTTGCTTAATTAGTACTTAAAGCTTCTGCCTGTTGCTGGTTGGTGTTGCACAAAAAATAATCTTGATATTATTAAATTAGAACCACTGAAAACTTTCACATCATTATCAAAGCTATTATGCTTCAAATTGGTTGAATTTCAGCTCAGGCATTTGTTTTGGGGGGGTCAAACCCATATGCAGTCTATTCAAAGGCATGTCTATTTTACTTCTGATAGCAAAGAAAATTATTACAACATTCTCATTCACTGTTCCATTTTCCTCCGGATTTGAGGTCAGATTATCTTTCTGTGCTTTGTGGAGCACATTCAGATGATGATAATTAGTTGCAATTTAGTAGTGGGCCATATTTTTGGCACAGTGTACAGGACCTGTGTATGCCACGTGAAACAGCTTGTGGGAATTTGTATTTCAAAGCACCTAATGGAGCTCCTGTTTGAGCCTGTGCTTAGCAGAACTGCTTCATGTGTGACTGACCAACTTCTAGAATAGTTTTGGATGTTTTTAAGATCTTTATTTGGGAAATGTCCATGTTACTATTTGACTTAAGGTGTGCATTTTCTTTCTTGATTTCAGTCTGGAAAGTTGATAAGATGATCGATTTAGAAATTATATTGGCAAAAAAATGAGAAATGTGAAAGTTCAAATTTATTTTTATTTATGAAGTTATTGTATGCTTTCAAAGGAAGGATTATCCCAATCAAAATGTGTGTGTGTGGGAAATAAAGCAATCAAATTCAATATATTATGACTATCTGGGAAGTGGAAGTAAGTGGCTGTGAGATATTTATTATTTTTTTCCTGTGTTCTGAGCAATTTTCTTCTTAAATCCTGAAGGTGTTTGGGTTTTTTTGCATTTGGTAATCTGAGGAATACATGAACAAAATAGAGATTCATGAGGGATTTATTGTGGTAGTTTGGCTGCCAAGAAACCTATGGTAAATATGTCTGGTTTGAAGATTATTTTGACTAGTTATGTCTCCTATTATATTAATTTTTTTCAACATTGAATATTTTGTTTAATTAAAGGATAATGCCAGAGATTTTTGATGCATTTATTCTTTACCGTTCTAGTTAGTAACTGATGCGACTCCTGTGGTTAAATCATTGACTACATGGTAAAAAGCAATAAGGGACCAGAGTGCAAAGTGCTTTACAAAATAAGCCATGGGCTATTTTGGATCTTAAACTTCTATGAACAATTTCAAATATTACATTAAATATGGAGTTTAACATAATTTCACTAAAGAATTTGTAATGTCTTACATGACAACTGTTTCAGTGTATTGGGGTGTCTTCCTGTCTAGAAATGGGCAAATGCCTTTAGTTATCTACGCTGTAAAATTTGACCTTGTGTAACCGTATTTAGTTTTTCAGAAGGGATGAAGTTTTTTGTAAATGTTAAGTGTGATAATTCACTGACAAGAAATTTAAGTTTGAATCCTACTATTTGAAATAACACTGTTTAATACAGTGTCTGAAGCTGTAGATAGGAATTCAGTATGAAAATTCTAACTTACCTTTTCTTGCCTGTCTTACGGTCTTCTGACATACTTTATAAAACCTTCATTGTATTGCAGTTGCCTTGCAGTGATACTTCCAGTATGGAAGTGATGGAAGAACAAATACTGTCTTTGATCAGGAAAAGACCAAATCCTCGTGTGGTGTAAGGGGATACTGATCTGTAACAGGGTCTGCTTTTTTCTTTAAATCTTAAATATGCCTTTTAGGCTGCTTATGGAGGAACAGAAATTGGGCAGTGTTTCAAAACTGGAAAGGATAAGATTTAAAGTGATTATGAGAGAGAGAGAGTTCTCTTAGCTATATATATATAAAAAAAAAACAAACACACAACCAAACAACCAAAAAAATTGTTCAAATATAAACCTGACTGCTGTCACGCTTGGTTTGTGGCTCAAAGGTGTGCTTTTGTAAATTCTGTTCTCGATGAAGCTTTTAAAATGGACTAAATAGGAAAATTGTTGTCATAACTAATACAGTTGCTTTTGCGTAAATCATTTTAATATTAACTTGCTCTTTTTTAACGTTGCTCATACATAGTCTCTTTATAATAGTGTAGCAATGATTTAAAAAAATACGTGGCTGTGACTACTGTGAGGAGTTAGAACTTTGGTCTCACTGGCTGTGGCAGAATATAGCTGGTAACTATTTAAAGTGTTCATAGTTGCAAAGAAAGCTTCAGTGTGGAGTTTGTGTCTCATTTGACACTAGAGAATTGTATCCTGAAAGTAAGTCAGGAAACTAAACTCCATTTAGCTCTGAGCAGCAGAAGCACCCTTCACATGGCGAGGTGCACTGGTGCCGCACAGCCCTCTCTTGGAGGGTGGTCCGTGCTCAGGGTGAATCAGTTCACAAAACTGAATGAGCGAATAGTTCTTCAAAGGAATGCTATTTGCAAAAGATTACTTGAAATAACTGTAGAGAACCTGCATTCTTTAGAATCATAGAGTTGTTAAGGTTGGAAAAGACCCTTAAGATCGAGTCCAACCGTTAACCTACCACCGACAAGTCCACCACTAAACCATGTCCCTAAGCACCACATCTACCCATCTTTTAAATACCTCCAGGGATGGGGACTCAACCACTTCCCTGGGCAGCCCATTCCCATGCCTGACTACCCTTTCAGTGAAGCAGTTTTTCCTAATATCCAACCTAAACCTCCCCTGGTGCAGCTTGAGGCCATTTCCTCTCATCCTATCGCTTGTTACTTGGGAGAAGAGACCAACCCCCACCTCGCTACAGCCTCCTTTCAGGTAGTTGTAGAGAGCAATAAGGTCTCCCCTCAGCCTCCTCTTCTCCAGGCTAAACAACCCCAGCTCCCTCAGCTGCTCCTCATAAGACTTATTCTCTAGACCCTTCACCAACCTCGTTGCCCTTCTCTGGCCACGCTCCAGCACCTCGATGTCCTTCTTGAAGTGAGGGGCCCAAAACTGAACACAGTATTCGAGGTGCGGCCTCACCAGTGCCGAGTACAAGGGGATGATCAGTGCCCTGGTCCTGCTGGCCACACTATTTCTGATACAAGCCAGGATGCCATTGGCCCTCTTGGCCACCTGGGCACACTGCTGGCTCATGTTCAGGTGGCTGTCAACCATCACCCCCAGGTCCTTTTCAGCCAGGCAGCTCTCCAGCCACTCCTCCCCAAGCCTAGGGACAGCACTAGTACTAACTTCCTGCTGATGACAGCAGCACACTGCAAGCCAGCACATAATGCAACTGAACGGTTAAACCCAAGCCTTGCAAGAAGATACAATCATTCATTTGCAATAACTATTACCTACCATTTTCACGTTGTGAAGAGAATCTTTTCTTTGTTCAGCAGTAGCTTAAAGGCTTTAAATAATTTTTTAGTTCTGAAATAAGTTTTGACACTATGTTAATGTTTTCTTGCGAAGGTTTTGAACCTTCCAAATTTTTTTTGCTACTGCATGTTCTGTGCTTTCAGTGTTTGACAAATTTGACAGACTTACTCTGCAAGAGAAGCCTTGAAATCAGCAGAACAGAAATAGAGCAGTTATGTGCCTGTTGGAAGGTAATGTATGTAAGGAGTTTGCAAGGGTAGCCTGAAAGAATCCTGCCATTCTGAGTTTTGTGTGCAGAGACTGTGTCACGGAGCAAGGAATAGCATGAGATCGGTATATTTTTTCTTTACAGATAGACTAGGTAACAAATAAATACTTTATTTCTAGTTTTCACCCTTAAAAATGTCATCACCGAATTAACTTTTTTCTTGTTTACTAAAGCATGTGGATAATGCACCAGCTGACATTATGTGAAATTTCTGTGTGATTTCTGAAGTACACCAAAGCATAAAACAAAATAATTGTAGTGCTACCTGCAACTTAGTAGAATCTATTATTTGAAGTTTTTAGGTGTGTTAGTTTATTCGGCTCTTAATAGGCACCTCCATGTGGCCTTCATTTGATTGTTTTGGGTCAACTGTATTAGAATTTAACTTCTTAAAAATGTGTGATATATTTCAAACGTATGAAGGGAAGGGCATGACACCTCACTGAAATTATATTATCTTTACTTACGGGTGGTATAGAACTGTCAGGGATAAACTTGATTTTGAAACCAATGCGAGTTGGCTTATTAAGGCTGAGAGCACCAAGGAAACCATGTTATCCTTAGGCAAGCTGTAGTTTTGATATGTTAATACTGAATCAAGTAGTCTAGGAGATGGTAAACCTTCTGTACTAGCTAAAGAAAAATATATCATCATAATTCTGCTGCCCAAAGGGAAATAAATGAGTCCAAGTAAGGTTTTATAAAATTTAAACCTGTGAATGCTCAAAGAGGCCATGGTTAAACTGGTTTTAAAATCTGGTTTTTGTAAAAAATATGCACCATATGGTGCACTAAAGGCTTGTCTGGTATCAGTTGTTCATCTGCATTTTTGCAGTGCTGCAAAGGGCATGGGGCGGGAGCTTCTGGGGGGAAGGAAAGTGATAGTGCTTGAATAATGTGTAACAAAAACCAGTAAAGAAAGCCTGCATTTAGCTACTGGCAGGCAGTGTCCTGCTTGCAGGTGCTTGAGGAAGGTGCTGCATTATTTCTTACAGAGTTTTTAAATGCCGTTCTTCCTGGAAGAAGAAAGTGCTTAAGCTTCTACTCTCAAATGTCGTATTTTTACATCTTCTACAGTTTTGGCAATTATTAGGTGTTTTTTTTATGAGATGTTAGTGCTCACTCTTTATGCCATTTAGTATTTCTGAGGGATTGCCTATCCAGTCACATTCAGGAGAGTTGATACAATTAACTAAAGATGAGAAATTAATGCCTGTAAGTTAAAGTGCATTACACCCATTTGCAGAGGAGAAGATGGCCTTCGCTTGATTTTCAGGTTGATCTTCCTGGAGGGAATGTCCTTACAAGAGTTTAATGTGCTTTAATTTATGTGTGCTGATGTAATGCCTTTGGCTAACTTGTCTTCTTTCTCTTGACTCTCCCTGTTTAGGTGATCTGTTAGACATGTCCTCTGAAGGCCAAACTCAGGAAAATAACTGCTTGATTATCAGATATTTCTTGTATTTCAGTTGTGCTGTTTTTGAAACCTTTTCATTTACACTTATGGGTTTCTACACTGTTCTGCTCACTTCCAGCTTTGTTCAATGTGAAGGGAGTGTGGGGAAAGATGTAATACTTCCTTTTGTTGGTCATTTATACTATATCTCATCTTTTTCTCGTGTTGGTACAAGTTGGTCTTCATGGCAAGAAGTGATGTGGTGGAAAAACTGTTCCCCAAGCTGGGAATCTGCAGCCAAGGCTGTCATTTGATGTGGGAAGCTCTTTGTGGGTGTGACTGTGTGGTTCCAATTGCTAGCTGCGTTCTGCAAAACCCCATGAGCCCGAGATGTGCAGCTTCTTCCCAGACCCACTTCCCTTGGTTGCACCTGGGATATGGGTTCCTTTGCAGGGTTCCTTCTCCTGAAGGCTGTGCTTTCTAGGGAGGGACCCTGCCTTTGGGAAACTCCCTGCATGTGCTGACAGGGATACTAGGGATGTGATTTTGGTCTCCTCTGTTGCTGGAGGAGGAGGAGGTATCATGTCTCACCAGCTAGTCAAAACCTCTGATTGCTGGTGTGCTCTGACTCTGGCATACTCCTGTGTCTGTATCTCTCACCAGAGTTCCGTTCTGGAGTGAGAGAGCTTGGATGCGACATGTTCTATGGAGGAATTTGCTGATGTGCTTAGCTAAATATTGTAAGTCTTTTGAATTTAGCTGTTGACAACATGTTAATTGTTGCCAGGAAAAAAAAAATAAAGGAAAGAGAATTTCATTCAGAGCCGTGGAGGTGATTGCTGAAGCTTCCTCAGTGACTGACAGCACGAGGAAAAGGACGCAGATACCTTGGCTTCAAGCCCTGTGTCCTGCTCAGCAGATTTCTTGTGTTAAGTGGGATTAGAAATGGCAGAATGTCTGTGCCCATAAACTATGTAATCTGAAAACACTTTGCTCGTTTTGCATTGTTTTCTTAAATTTTTAAAAGGAAAAAGAGAAACTTGTAAAAAGAAACACATGCAAACTACAGACCTATGGCAAGAAAAAAAGGAAAATGATAAATGATAGTTTGTCATGAACCTCGAGCACCACATTGCAGACTTGTAGCTACAGCCAGGGAGGGAGATGGTGAGTGGGGTCACAGCTGCGCTCCTCGTGCTGCTATGTTGCTGTCTGCTGGAGCGTATGTTTAGCAAAGTCATACCAAAACAGTGTTGATCTGCATGGTTTGAGAAGTTGAGAGCTGCTAAACTTGGTGGTCTCTTCCATCCATGGATACAAGTTTGAAACAGCAACTTTAGAGAATGTGTTCCTATCAACCCCTGGTACCATTAGTGGAGAGCAGAAAAAGAAGTGGTGTGTGGTGTGCCCTGGTATTCGTGTGTTACTACGTTTTAGTCTTAGGTTATAATGTGACACATTCAGTATTGTATTTTGTGTTTTAAAAAATGTGATGGCTTTCAAAGGAGTTGTAATTACTTATTAACATGTCAGATTCAAAAACCTGTTTTTCATACTTTATCAAAAGGTGAAATGAACACTTTTTTAATATTTCAAGACAAAGCAGGATTGAGTCAGTTACTGAATGGTGTGCTGCAATCAAACGTATGGTCTTTGTTTTCTCATGGCCATCTTATCACTGAATAATTATGGAATTAGTAGGGAAGGCAAAGGGAAATAGTCATGTGGAGTAATCATTATTTCTTTTGAGAGAGAGAAGTAAAGAACTGAACCTGAAGCAGGTTAGTTGCATGGGGTATGTAAATTTTAACTGTAGTTGCAGATATTCCTTGAGGTTAATGTAGTATCATTTTCATTTTAACATGTACTGAATTTTTTACTTATTTTACCAAGATTGTATTGACTTGTTCTGAGTGGTCAGTTTTCACCATAGTTTACAGTAATTTTAGGAGCAGTAATAATTTAGGCTGACTTCAGTGCCAGTGGTAAACTGGTCACTTATTCTAGAAAGTAATCCATCTAGGAACTAAGATGATAAAACCAGCAGGTAATGTTCATAGGAGTTGGTTGCGTTGTCCTCTTTCTTTTACCTAAGAATAGGTTAAATTAGTGGTACAGTGTAGTTCTGGAGTAGGTTTTCTGATACGGTGTAACTTCTGAAGTGTGATAATAGTAAATTCTGTGATTTGGAATTTTGAATCCATAATGGTGCTAGCTGTATGTAGTTTATGTAATCTCTATATGGCTTTCTCAGTTTGATCTGAAGTACCAAATTCTAGATGCTGATGGACTATAGAATGAGGTCTGTCCCTTCTAGAGCTTGTCTCCTGTTCTTTAGTGAATATTAATACAGGTCGGTTAGTTAGGAATCTCTCTGATTTCTTCTTGTGTACCAAGGAACTTGAGTTCAATGCTTTGTATGACACTGGTCATTTTAGACGATGAGAAGTGACATTAATTTTGCTGGATTGCTAGACTGAAATGAGTATTGCCCATTTCACTGAAAGTAGTCTAGAGCTAGGTCACTTCATCCCAGCCATTTATTTGTTGATTTAACACTGCTTCCTAGTGGAAGGAAGCTGAACTCTTGTATCAGCAAGTTCAAGTTTAGGATGTTATGTTGGCTAATGCTCATGTGGTTCTTCAGGAGAGGGTAATGAGTTGGTCTTTCGGCTATGTGGAAAAGTGTTGGAGAGTTACAAACTCTGGGTTTTTTGTTCAGATATTAGTATATCTTCAGACATATTCAGAATTTCTGTTCTTAAGGCAGTATCAGGGTCTCACGTTAATCATGACTGTTTAACCTCCTTGTATTTTTATCTTCCCTGCACCTCACATGTCTCTAGTGATGTTGCAGTTGAACTGTGCTGGAATTGAAGTTGCAGAGCAAAAAGAAGGGGGTGGGGGTTGAGGAAGAAACCAAGCAATAAAATAGTGAGCAAGAGTGTTCCTTAACCTATTGCTAATTTTGAAATTATAAATTCACATTAGAATGCAAAGAGGCATGTTGGGCATCTCGGCTAGCTTTCCACCTGTGCTCTGGTTACAGTAGAAGATTACATAATGTCCACTTAAGTCTTAGTTCAAAAAAAACCCCAAACCCAACAAAAAAAATATATGGCTGGAAATGTGCGGGTCTGCTTGCAAAATCAGTGCAGTCAACATACTGAAGATAAGTACTTGGGTACTGCCATTACTGACACATACCACTTCTTGCTGTTTTTTCACTGGTCAATTGCAATAGAAACTTCGATGTGAAAAATTACAAAATTTGACCAAAAAGCCACCCTTCAATTTTATACTTGAAAATTACAAATTAAATTATTAACACTAGTTATCAACACTGTATTTCATCACAAAACAGTACTTTCTTGAAGAAAAATTTTTTTTTCATAGCCTGGAACTTCACATGGCTTTCAGGAGGGCCTTACCAGAAATCATGTGAACACAGCTGAGAAATGTAATTGCTCAATTTCCAAAATAGACTAAGTAGAAACAAGACTAAAGCTACTTCTACACCGTATAGCACCATCAGTACTTATCAGAGATGATCCAATATACATAGATAACATTTTTAGCTTTTGCTTCAGTGATAAAAGGCAAGACCTTTATAGATTGACACTAGAAATCAAAAGAGGAATAGTGACCTTGCTCCAGTTGGAAGTATTCCTCTTAAAGAAGGAAAAAGATGAAAATGTCTTAAAAAATATTTTTGAATGTTTGTACTGTTGCTATATACTTTTTCTTCTAAAATGATCCCTGGGAGAGAATAAATTCAGTTGTAAGCACCTCATTAGTGCTGCTTCTCTTGTGAGTCCTTACGCGTAGAGATGCGCTTTGTGCGCACTGGTCCCTCTCATGGTGAGAGATGGCAGAAAGAGTTTCCTAGGAAAGGAAATTCCATTGTTTTCTGAGATTCACGCCTTCCAGTGGAGCATCATCTCTCATTTGTGCTGTATCACTCAGTTCTGTGGGTTCGGGATGATCCATGGCATCTGTCTACTTTTCCGTTCGCAGAGCTGCTTCAGTTGGTCTGGGCATCCTTTCACTTTCTCCTTGTTCGGAAAGGCCACCCAAAGTGTTGCCTTTCTCTTGTGATTTCCTCGGGTGCATCTGGTTATACATGTGTGTCTGTACAGATGTACACATTTATCTATACCCGTATCTTGCCTATATTGTTACAGTTTTGTAATAACACGGTAGTACTTGGAAATTGTGAGGTGTACTTCAGGGGGACTGTCTGCTCGGAAGACTTTTCCAAACCTTGCTGTTAGCTCATGAGCTATTTTATTTATAGCTGTACATATAATATAGTTGTTGAATTTTATTTCTCCTCAACTAGAGCAGTTGCACTACCATCAGACGTTATCATGCTACGGTACTTGCACTCTTCCCAGTATGTGTTTTCAGAGTCCATATTTTTGGGGAAGCTTAAGCAGATAAGTTAAAAATCTTGGTGTATTAGCTGTTCAGTGGTGATTTTTGAAAGGTGGGCAGCATGGTTTCCAGGAAACATTTTTTTTAAAGGAAGGAGTTCTTGTCACTGTTAAGTCAAGAAATCGTATGAATCTGGGTGAGCTCCTAACTCACTGTTGCAACAGTGGCCTCTTAGTGCTGGGCTCTGTGGCCCGTATCTGCAGCATTTGTTGCCTGGGCTGAAGCAGATGTCTGGCGGGACAGCAGTGAACATCAGGTGCAGGTGTGTACAGCTCATGTGGATAGGGTGTGCAAGTGCTTGAAACTCAATGAGAAAGAATTTCCCATTGATGGAGTTGTCACCAGCCAAGAAGGAATGATCATTGCCAGAGCAAAAATAACTTTCACTTTTTTCCCTCTTCAAATAAGAGGGTTTCCCCTCTTTGATTTTTCAGGGCAAAGTAATACCAACAGATTATTGCACATGATCAGATGTCTAGTAATTCTGGCAACAGTGAAGTTATTTTATTTAGCTTAATTGTCTTCTGTTGAGTGAATCCTTACCTCTGATTGCTTGGCATTTGCCGCTGGCGAAGAGCGTGCACAGCCGTCACCATGAGCCAGATGACGGGCAGTAACTTGTTTGTGTGCCGAAACTTTCAGATGCTCTGACCCTCTTCCCCCACCCCCTTCTGTTACAGATCATGGAACCACACCACAAATTCACTGTAAAAATCCTGAAAAAGAAATTAACAAAGATACAATATTAACATTTCACTGGTGACTTGTTTTTTTTTCCTAGCTTTTTTTTAAAAGCTTAAAAAATAACAGATCTGGGAAATACTTGCATTTTGAGTTAAAGGAGATGTATGTATTGTTTAAAAGCTTTCATCTCTACTTGCAGAGCTTATTTTCTCCTGACGGACAAAGTTACAATTTGCTGTTGGGAACTGAGGATGCTTCGTTAGAAGCAAGACAGGAGAAACCACTTTAGGGTTTATTTGCGACTTAAAAGAATGTGGCTTGTGTGGTGTGTTGGAGGCTTTGAAGTGATGACTCATATTATGCATCATCAGTATCAGGAAACAGTGCTTTATATAACATCGATTTTTGTATCTTGATTAAAAATTTCAGACAAGCAGACTACATGTAGAAACAGTGAATGTGATGTTTGAAGAAACACCAAGTTGGAATGAATGATGCACGTTACAAGTAACTTCAATAAGTGGCTTTGCAGCAAGAGGAATGGGGATTTCATATATTTATTCCAGCTTTGACTATTATAAGCAATTTGTACTTTCATGATTATTATAATTTTGGAATGGTTTAAGTACAAAATGATGGTCTATAAGATTATTTGCTCTGTCAGATTCTGTGTTGGATTTATCGTGACTGTTACAGTGACCACCTTTTGCTTAGCTTCCTGGATAGCATGAATAGCATAAAGCTTCATCAGCTGGAGCTGTTTTGGGAAAAATGTGCTCTGTAAGACTGAGACAAAAATGTTTGAATTGTGGAGGTGCCTCCACTGAAACTCTGACATAGCCCCTAGTATACTACAAATTTAGATATCATCAGTCTATGCATCATCAGAAGGGTTTTTTCTCATTCTCACTGTAGCTCTTTATATGCTCTTCATATGGTTTGGTTTTTTAGTATTAAGAAACATAGCTGTGACCAAAAAAACCTAAAGCAACCAACCCCAAACAAAAAAACCCAAACAAAAAAAAAAAGTGCCCTGGAAAAATTTGAGAAGTTGGCTAATACTGCAATGCTGCAGAAGAAGTACAACACAACAGATTGAATAGAAATAACATTTTTAGAATTCTGAAGCTGTCTGTTGGATGTGTTCAGCAAGTTCGTAAAGAAACTTGTCCAGTCTAGAGCAGGCGTAGGAGGGTAGTGCAGGAGTTGTATGGCCTGGGAGGGAATCCACATGCTGTGGTGTGACGTTTATACCTGTACTTTTTCTGTCTTTCATTCATCTGCAGTTAATGTAATTGTTAATAAGGACCCCCAGGAACAACTTCTAAAATAAAAATTACTTGCATTATAGTTGTAACAGTATTTAAATTTTGACCTGATTGATCAGAAATCACTTACTTTGTATTTCCTGTGGTTTGTTTGAGTATTTTTCTGACTTTCCACTATTACTCTTACAAGCATTTAAACTGTGATGTTTGGGAGAAGATCATGCAAGGTATTATCTCATGCTTTTCTTTGCATTTGAGGTCTCAGGAAAGTCAGGTGTGGTTCAGTGCCAGTTACACCTTCCTCTGCATTTTGTTCTGGTTTCGGCTTCCATGTCACCACTGAAGCCTTGTGCTGCCTTTGTGTTAAGGACTCGGAGGATTTAAAAATGATTATCGATATAAGCTGTTCATAATCTTAATTTTTGTAAAGGAAAATTTCTCTTTTTCAAGAGAATGAATATGTAAACCCCCTAATTTTTAAAGATGGTAAGAAGTAAACAGGTATACAAAATACCTGAAGTTGAATGTTTTTTTTCAGGATTGATGTTAGCCTGCTGGCTTAATTGTTTTTGTGCGTGTTTCAAGGAAGAATGAAGTAGTTCTTTATTCTTCTCTTTCCTTAGTGGTCTGATTTAGAAAGCTCTGCTTGTTAGGTAAGAAGAAGTCAGCAGTCTTTTTATAAAATTCTATTTTGTGTATTGAGACTTGAGTTTGGAGTACAAATGCATGCAATTAAATTTGAAGAACGGAATCCCCTTTCTTGTGCTTTCTTAATGTACTTTGGAGGAATTAAGTTTTAAATTGTATCTTATTGATTAAAACCTATGCAGTATGTCTCCTCTCAAGAGCTTTCATATCTACAGGTGAAGATAAACATAATCTCCAGTAGAAAATTGAAATCGAGGATGAAGAACTTGCTAAAAGCTGAGCTGAGACTGTAACCAGCTTCTCTTAACCCAGTCTTGCTCAGTAGTTACTCTTCTAAATTGACTAGCAATCTAACCTCCTCCTCTGTGGGTTGACTGATGGAAGAACTTTCTCTGGCTAAAATCTTGTGTGTTGCTTGATAAGAAAAAGTTCTTTTATAAGAAAAGCTCTTTGCATTGGAATTTCATGTTCGTATATTATGATGAATTCTATGAACATTAAGCTTTTTGTGGAACGTGCACATTAGTTACAGCAATCTCTTTACAATAATGTTGCGCCATATGATCTTTTTCATTACATCTGAGACCATTTTTATGGTTATCTTTTTTTAATGTGTGCAGTGTTTTGAATATTGAGTAAGAGGTAAGTACAAAAAAATTGACCCTCATTTTAGGAAGCAGGCTGGTTAAAGCTGGCAGACTCAAAGTACTTTTAAAGTCCTTGGTATTACTATGACCTTAGGAAAAAAAGATAGAATTATGGTTCCATTGCAAATATTTAATAAAACAGTATTTAGAATCATTCTAAAACAATATACTGAATGGCTTGCAAGTCTTTTTTTTTTTTCTCCCTTGTCTTTCTAGAAATTGGCAATGGTCACTTTTATCAGGAAATGAGAAGATTTCTGACTGCTTGCTTTTATGTTTGCTTTTGTTTATAACTAGCTGTGAGAGGGTCTGGAAAGGAAACATTTGGTTCAGTGAATAGGCAAAGAGATTACAAAGGATTGTGAAAATTCAGGTATATTAATATATTATGCGTCTGACTTTCTCTTAAAAAGATCCTATTCTCTAGATGTAAGTGTTCGTCTTGATTTGAAATAAAGTCCTTTTAAAGACATCAAAAGTTGACCATCCAAAAATAGAGGTTTCCCAAGTCATCTCTTCTGAAAACCTTTGCTCAGTGTGTTGAGGCTTCCACTTTTCTTCATTCCTTTATCAATTAAAAGTAGTTCTCTAAAGTATCCAAGAGTTCATTCTCATTCCGATATATGTTGATTTTTGTATTGTGACAAAATAACCTGTGCTAGTTATTGTTTAAAGGGTTTAAATTTCATAGAAATGTATCTGTAAGGAAATCGAAATCTTTAACAGAAACAATACCCTAAAAGTGAACCTTGAAATGTGGTCTTTTTGGTAAAGTCCAAATGCCAGGCAGGCTTTCCCTTGCAGGTGCAATGTGACTATGTATGTTGCAAAATACTGTAAATATTACTGTAAAATAAAGCTCAGCTTCACAGTAGCTTCTGCTCTGTGCATTTTAGAAGCATACTGTTACAATAAGTTGTCATAAAATCATCATTCCTAGCAATAAGCTAGAGATGTTTGTGGAACAATTTGCTTGTCTCTTGGCTTTCCCAGAGGTGGATATTAATCTCTGAGTTCAGAATTATTACTGCTAGAATGGCTTGTAATTGTTTTACATTTCAAGAATTATTTTTCTTTGTGAGAAAAGGTTATTTTGTCTTTCTCACTTCCTTTAACATAACTGAACTCCTTCTGTTTAAACCTTTCATTTTTGGGGGGTGGGGCAAGATTGCTTACTGCAAGGGATGCTGTGTGAAAAATATTGATTTGCAAGCTTGCTCTGGAGAGTTATGATAAATCGAAAACATCAGTATTATAATGGAAATATTCCTGAAATTCCCTTAGTGCTAGCAGATAGTGTGGTAGTACTCTGTAGTGTAAGGTAGTGTTAGTCTTTTTGAACAGTCCAATTTCTCTAACAATATAAAATAATTTTATCTTCTGTGATTTTTCCATTTGTGGCTCCTGATACTATATAGCTTCTTGTATGCACCTTTAAAGGAACTAGTGGTATTCTCATCTGCAAAGCTCTGTTTTCTGAGGTTTAGCCCTGAAGGCATTTTAAAAATAAACTTGGCACACTACACCCAGCTATAAGAAGGAAATTTCACTGTATTAAAAAAACCCCTCTTGTCTTACAGCGTTTTTTCTTTTTACTCCTATATTTATTTAACAGCTCGATTTGCTGAAAAGATGCAGTTAAATTGGTTCATACTTGATTGTAGGCGAAATGCTGGGGAGAGCCTGCTCTGCAGGAGAACTTGGTGCTGGCACGCCTGCCCCGGGCTGTGAGCTGCTGGGACCGAGAAAGGAAGAGGACATCCTTGCTCCAGTTGTCTGCTGCCTGTTGCTTTTTCTGTCCTGGGAGGAGGATGAGTCAACAAACTCACTGTATTGAAAAAAGTTTCTTGAGCATTTCAGTTCAAGTTCAACATGTGTCCAGTACCTTGCAGTGTTTTTCTGCATTAGATCTTGCTTACCATGTTTCTTGATCTTTATTTGGATAGATAGTTCCACCATCCTGATTTTTCCCTCAATTCTCTGCTGTGCCATTTCAGACTCTGAGTAGACTTCGCCTCTAATCTGTGTTTCTTTTTTTGCAAATGCTTTTGGCATAGCATCGGTATGATACAGCCTTCCTGTACATCCGTGGATATAAAACACTTTGAGCAGACTGCAGTCATATTTTTCCTCTTAATTCAGTACTTTTATTGACTGTGCCAAATAAATTTTTCTCCCTTTGCATTTAGATTCATATAGTCACTCAAAGTAATACCCTCACTGGCTACTGTGACCATGTATACTTATATGGCACTGTTTTCCACTGCCTGCCTCTTCCCTGTCGTAACAGACACACAAGCTATTTCCTTCGTTTCCTTTGTTTCCCTGCCTGAGCCCCATACCCCACCTAACTCCAGCATATGTAGGAGGTTTTGTTTAATGTTGGAAGGTCAGCTCTCTGCTGTTGGACAGTAATACCCAGCTTGTGTTGTTTGCTTTCCTCCCTGCTGCTTCCTGGTGGGAACTTCTGGTTAGTTTTATTTTTTTCTCCTGCTATGAAATCATAAAAACTTGGTTGTTTTTTTTTTTTAGCATGGTAGGCATATCTTGTTCCCTTATTTATAAGTGAAAATCCTAAAGCTCTTTCTCCCTCCAAATATTCAGGAGGTTCAGAGCAATGTACAACAGCCCTGAGGTGGACGGTAGGTTGGGAGAGAAAAGGACATCCTGGAGAGGTGAGAGATGAGCACAAGTACTGTTAGCTGGGAGAGGGAATTTATTCTGTGTTTTCATAACCCAAGTTACGAAACATCACCTGAGTGATGTCCAGGGCAAAGGGGATGCTGCAGTTGCTGGGCTGATCTTTTGAGTAAAAGAAGAGATCTTGCTTGTTTTGTGTATTTCCTTTTCCTTAAACAAATAAACGCAAAACCCATGTGAAACTCAGATGTCTGAGTAGGAACTTCATCTTAGCCCTTCTCATCTTCCCCAGTCTAGCTACAAATATTTATGAAGTTTTGTGGTGGTTTTTTTTTCTTTGAAACAGTAAGATTCTGTAGCATCTTATATCATACTAGTAATACTGGTATTATCATTATGGTAGTTCCTAGAAGCCACACACATTGTCCAAGTCATTTTGTTTAATGCCATTTCAAAAAACCAAACTGCTTTGCTGTATTACCAACATATTGATTTGTACCAAGTTTTGGAGGCTGGGAGATGATGATAGATGGTGATAGTTGTTCATCATCATGTTTCACGTAAAGACAAGAATTTAGGTCTTGTAACAGATAAATACACAAGTCATAAGTTCCCATCAGCATGTTGCTTGTAATGTTTAAACATATAGAAAGGTAGCAAAGCAAGGTGGCTGAGTGTTAGCTCTTTGTGTATGTTGCAGACTGTTTATTCTGAGTATCCTTATCCCTAGTTATCCTGTGTGGCACATCTCTGGTTTTAATTGAGAAATTTGTCTTCCAAATATTTTGTGGTGGTTTCTGCTTGCTCCCTCAGCCACTCCTGACACCAGTCCCTATACCCTAATACATAACTTCTAAAACCAGCAGCATCATGGTTTGTAGGAAGCGAGTCCTGTTTGCTGATCTTGGATGAGTTATTTGCCATAATTACTGGTTTTGTGGAGTTTAATATTTCAATTATTTCATGTTGTTTGGGTTGATGTTTGAATAATTTAATTTTAACCCTCTAAAGCAACTTGTAAAGATATATTTAATGTAATTTTAGTTAGAGGTAAAAGAGAGAAAACCGCAACTTGTACATTATGGATACAATTGAAGTATCACATTTGTGTTGGGTTTGTGTGGCAAGGTTTTGGTAGTGGGGGGGCTACAGGGGTGGCTTCTGTGAGAAGCTGCCAGAAGCTTCCCCTGTGTCTGACAGAGCCAATGCCAGCCGGCTCCAAGCCGGACCCGCCGCTGGCCAAGGCTGAGCCCATCAGCGATGGTGGTAGCGCCTCTGGGATAACAGATTTAAGCAGGGGGGAGGGGGGAACCTGCGCAACAGCGTGGAGGACACCACACCGGAGCAGGTGGATGCCCGAAGGAGGCTGTGACCCCATGGGAAACCCATGCTGGAGCAGGCTCCTGGCAGGACCTGTGGTCCCATGGAGAGAGGAGCCCAGGCTGGAGCAGGTTTGCTGGCAGGACTTGTGACCCCGCGGGGGACCCACGCTGGAGCAGTGTTCCTGAAGGACCGCACCCCATGGAAGGGACCCACGCTGGAGCAGTTTGTGAAGAACTGCAGCCCATGGGAAGGACTCGCGTTGGAGCAGTTCATGGAGGACTGTCTGCCGTGGGAGGGACCCCACGCTGGAGCAGGGCAAGAGTGTGAGGGTGAGGGGTCCTCCCCTGAGGAGGAAGGAGCAGCAGAGGCAACGTGTGATGTACTGGCCATAACCCCCGTTCCCTGTCCCCCTGCACTGCTCAGGGGGAGGAGGTAGAGAAAGTCAGATGTAAAGTTGATCCTGGGAAGAAGGGAGGGGTAGGTTAAGATTTGGTTTTATTTCATATTATCCTACTCTGGTTTGATTGGTAATAATCTAATCTCCCCAAGTGGAGTCTGTTTTGCCTGTGATGGTAATTGGACAGGGAGAGATCATTCACCTTATCTTGACCCGTGAGCTTTTTGTTGGATTTTCCCTCCCCTGTCCAGCTGAGGAGGGGGAGTGACAGAGAGGTTTTGATGGGCACCTGGCATCCAGCCAGGGTCAACCCACCACAACATTGCATGTAGCTGCCATTAGGGGAAAGCGTGCCATTTAAATTGTATTTTGCCAAAGCAGCTTGTGGTATGGATTCTGGTTTCTTTAAGTCTTTAAGATGATGATAACTTGCATTTTCTCTGAGCAGGATTGAACACTGCCCATTGTGACTTAAATGATGTTTCTCAGCATCGGTATAGGCCTGGTTCTCTTATGTCAATAGAAGATACAAAATAGATTCAGTGCAAACCTGTGAAGATTAATGGAAAAAATTAGTTTGTCAATATCTGCTATATTAGGGGGAAACGCTATGGATACTATTTTTATTTTTACCGTGACACTTCAAGGCTGTATTGTTTCCCATGGCACTCCGACTGAAATAATTTGTCTTGAAGGTGAATGATGTTCAGAAGAGTATTCTCCAGTAGTTCCTTGCATGGCAGCCACAAGTTAAATAAGATGATTCTTTAATGTGAAATCACCATCTTAATTCCCTCCTGTCACTCCTGCGTGTGTCTGATAAACTAGCAGTTCTGTTTTCCTCCGAGCTGTCAATCAGCTCAGATAAGCCTTTCCCTTTATATTTTAAAAGAAAACTAGTTAAATTTTATTTATACCATTTACTGAAATACCAAGAGAAGAGTATACATGAAGTTTTCAATAACAAACTGTCCCTTTTATGACCAAGATAAAACCAAGGAAGGATTTTCAGAACAACAGTGGAGCAGCCTCTTAAATACCGCCCAATCTTAAAAAATCAAAGGTAACTATAACAAAAAAGAACAAACAAAAATGTTGGTGGGCTTGTACAATTTTTTGAAAGGTTATGCTTGACTTGTTTTAGACTGACAGGGAAGGTAATTACTGCATGCAGGTTCCTCCTGAGCATGTTGCCTGTCACTAGGCATTTGTATTTTGGAAGCTCCAGTTTGAACACCTCACTTCACCCTGTTACTGCAGCACGGTACAAGAGCAGTAGCAGCCTCCTGCAGTAATGGTACAGGGCTCTGTCAGTGCTGTGAAAGCACCAGGACATAAATAGGGAGTCAGGATGTGTATCTGAGAAGTACCTTGTTACGTGGTTCTTGTAATTAATGTTGCCAGACCTGTTCAGCCGCACTTGTCCACAGCCCAGCCTTGCAGGGGTCTCCTTCGGTTCCATCATCAGCTCTTCCCAGACCTCATGGCACCGAGCTTCTTCCACAGAGTCAGGTTTGTATATTTTGCAGGCTTCCTGCGTCACGCGCTTTGAATATCAGGTTCACACAGATGGCTTCTGCGTTGCACTCCCGGTTGGCTGGGCTGCGATATCTGTTCCCCTCTCAAACCTCGTATGATGCCAACCAACGCATCTGACATGCAGGGCTACAGAGCAGGGAAGAGTCAGTTGCACTGTGGCAACCCCCCAGGTAGCCTGAAGGCTTACGCCGAATCGCTCCCATGTATCATCCCTCGATTGTTGTGCAGCCTCACATGATATCGCGCATTAAAAGAGAAGGCGATTGAAGATTGTGTGGGGTTTTTTGGGGTGGTTTTTTTTCTTTCCCCCCTCAATCTTGTATGATTTGGCAGCGTTCTGGCAGAAGGCAGAAAAAGAAAAATGTAGTTAAATCTATTATATAGAAGAAAAAGTCTGATAGATGAACACTTGTTTTGAGGTACTGAAAACACGGGACTTTGCCCATTTAGGGAAAATTTTACTCAAGGTTTATTTTGTAGCTCAAGAATTCATGTTTTGAGATTTTATTTTTTAATGCAATGTGTTAAAAAAGCATTTTACTTGTACTTGTTATTGCTAGAAAAAGCCTTTTGAGTTTTCTTGATATTGAAAGAGGTGATACTTTTATTCTCTTCTTGAAACACTCTAGCTTCTTTTAAGTAATAAAAACAGGCTATTTTTGTTGTTTGTTTGGGGTTTTTTCCTTCTGCTTTCACCAGGAGTTAAACATATTTTAGAATTTCCTTTCAGAATTTCACTTTCAGAATTTCCTCTACCTTTTTCTTTCACATCCCTGCCCCTCCGCTTATCTCCATTTGACCTTCTAAGCCTTTTTCACTCTATTCTCTAGTTTTTGTTGTTGTTTTGTAGTTTTATTCTTGTTTCCTTAAGAGCAAAACAACCCCCTGCAAGGCAGTTGAAACCTCTGGGAGGACTCAGGATATGAACCTAATGGACCAAAGCATCCTGAAGTCTAACTTGCCTTGTCCTTTTTTCTTCGACAGGTTTGCTCTGTCTAGTTTTTCTCCTGTGAATTTGCATAGTGAACTCCTCAGAGGAGAATCAATTTAGTTTTGCAAAGCAATGAAGCCCTCCCCATATTTTAAATCTAATGTAATTTTAAAAGACAAAAATATATCTACACCAGTAAAATTGTAATAAGCTGTAACATGTTGATATGGACTAGGTAAGTTGTGCTTCTCTCATTTCTTTGGTAAACTTCAAGAAGCAACTTCTATATGCTTATCGCAAGCTTTTATATTTCTTTGATTTAATGTCAAAACCAGTTCTTGCTTTACTGTTTACAGCTGTTCAAGATAGTCTGATTTTGCTGGGCTGGAACTTTGGGGAGTGCTTGGCTTGCTGCCTGGTTTTCAGCAGCTTGTCATGGACAGATGTTGTGCTGTCTCCTGAGTAATTTAAAGCTGCTCAAGTGAATTCTTCAGACAGCACTTATAAATCCACATGCAGGCTTTTGAAGGCTAATAATTTAAACTGTAAGGCTAAAAATTTAAAATCTCAAATGGCATCTTTGACATGCTATTCAGTGAGAACACACACACCAAAAAAGTGTCAGCCTTTGCTAGTTTAAAAATATACTTAGGAAAAAAATAAATACAAATTCTAATATACTCTGGTAATTATATAATATTATGAAACAGGACAGGAGCATGTTGCTCTACTTTACAATGAGTCTGTAAGATATAACTTCAAATATTCACATTTTGAACGTGCAAGCGATTGTTACGGATTCACTATGCCTAGTTCACGTAATTCCAGATTCATGTATATAATGGAAAATGTAAAACGATTTGCATGTCCATAACTACTGGGAGAAATTTGGAATGTAAATCAAGTCTGACTGCCATGTCAGTCATAAAAGCTGTCAGTGTTTCGTGTAATTATAAGTTTGGAAATGCAAGCCTAGAGTATATTTGTTTAAAAATTGCTTGAGTCTACTGTTGTATACCATCCTCGCATAAGGATAATTTCAAACCAGTAGTAAGAACTGTTTTTACTGGGCTAAAAGAAATTCCAAATAGGACCAAATGTATTTTTTTTTATTTTCTATCCAAAACATTCTCAAGACACTAAGTTGAACACAAGTGTGCTTGATACGCAGTTTTTTCTTAACCTTTTGTATTGTGCTCATCTAGAGAAATTGCTGTGTGAAAGAAGGGATAAGAATTCAAAAGTTGGTGGCTTAAAGAATGGAAAAATTCCCTTAGCCAATTTTGGTACTAAATTGTTCAGAAGTATTTTCCTGTTCCATCTCTCTCGTCCTTCCATTTTACTTGAATGGCATGTACCATCCTGGTATGTTTGTTTTACTCTGGGGATGGTTTGTAGCTGCATGTCAGCCACTAAAGCAAGGGACTTGTCAAGCTGTAGATTGAAAGGACCAGACCGTTTAAGCTAATGTAAGTGCAGGGGCTCCAAGAGAAGAGAAAATACTTTCATTAGAAGTTAGTTTGTTTTTGTTTTTCTTCCCTCAGTATGCTACTTGAATACATCATATTTTCTGTAGTTACCCCTTTCTCTCTTTTTTTTTTCCCCGATGACAGGAGGTATAGGGATTTTGTGTAAATGTGCTGTGTGTTCTTTAGTGTCCACTGCAGGCTGCAGGAAAACAAGACAGAAGTGATCCCAGCCATCCTTTATTTAGCTTTTTGCTTGTGAATAGACATGAAGGATGATCCTCAAGTTGAACTAAACTGAGTAATATGAATTTGTATTGTGTGGTCCCTTAGGGGGATTTAAAGGTGTTTGTTTTTTTTAAAACACATTTATCCTCACAGCAGTTTTGTTAGTGGGCTTTTATTGCCACTGTTGCCCATGAAGAACTGATTTATAAAGCAGCACAATATTTTAGCTTGCCTCTAGCAAGTTTTGGCACAGTGCATTGAATGGCAAGGTTAAGCTTAGTGTGTTTACGAAGGGGTGATCCAGAAGTTCTGCAACAACTTATGCAGAGACCACAATGTACAGTAGCCTGCAAACAAAATAAGCTATTAATCACATATTTGCACTGAATTAGCCTCTTTCTAGATGATCATGGTTTATTTCATTTGTGTGTGTTTCATTATACCTAAGACTTAGGTCAGTATTCTCAAATACTGAATGCTTTATGGCTTAGAGATGAGATGCAGATACTTGTGTAGTTGAAATCTGGTAACAATGCTGTTGATGCATGAGGTGGAAGAAAATCCTGCTTCCTATCTCATAACTATTATTTTCTAGTTTCTATGATAACATGGAATAAATTTATTCAGTTAACGTATTGTAGATATACCCGTGTCCTTGTAGATATACCTATGGATCTATATAATGTAGAGTGTGTGAAGGGGAATTTGGCACTGCTCCTACCCAGAGCTGGGTAAACAGGATGGGGGGACTCAGCCTCCTATGGTGACGGTATGACAAAATGTTCAGTAAATCTGCCTTGTTTCACTTCTAATATGTTTTTGTTTTCTCTATTATGGAATTTACAGAGCTTTTGTCTTTCAATATATAAACTCAGGTCTGGGGCTATGCTATTGGTTATGCGAATATTTGTCTCTTCTATACAATCTATAACCTTTATAGTACTTTTGGAGTTTGTAAGTAGGCACTGCTAGGATAGGGACCTGTTGTTATGGACTAAAACATGTATCTTCATCTCTTCCAAATTTGTAAACACATGACTTAAATTGGAATTGTCTCTTTTAATTTATACATAAGAAGCAAGTTAGAAATCTGAGTTCACTGGTTTGAGTCATCCTCCACTCATTTCCTGATTTCCCCTAAGAAACCCCTTTCCCTTACGTACTGCTTTCTGCCTTCAAACTTGTACAATTACAAATGATGTTGACGCACAATGAGATGTATTAATGCAGCAGTACGTTTTCCTTTCCAAATGTAATCCATGTAGAATAATGAAAAGCACAGGCTGATCTCATTTGTGATATATGTGGTGTTAGTAAGAGATCATTTCTTCTCCTGTCCTTGATGAAAATTAGGCTGTCAAAGATACTAGCTGTCCGTGTGTTAGCAGATGGGCTTCCTTGGCTCTAAATGTCACCAAGTTTTATTATGGTAATGGCTCAAGGTAGAAATTGTGGAGAATAGGTTGTCATTAGCTAAGTAGAATTTAACAATGAAAAAGCATTCTGACAAAGTTTATTTAAAAAGATGTCCTATCATCTTAGTTTGTCATCTTTAGGGTTTTACAGTTCTAGGGAAGAAAACAAAAGGTGCAGAGATGCATTTTAAAAAAGTAACAGCCCCCTCCTTGTACTTCATCTTTAATGTCCATTATAATGAACCTGCCTAAAGTTGGTTAGCTTTTGTAGCAGATAATTGATAGTTTTGATTAAAGAATTCTCTTCCAAATTCACTTTAATTAAAATTGCTGGGAATTAACTATATGCCAACTGATTGCAAAATTGTTAATGTAATTGTTGTGGTTTAACTTGAATATTGGCAATAAACAGTGTGGTTGACTTCAAATTTGAATCTGTCCCAGATTTGTAGTAAAATATTCATTAATTCTGATCTCGGATGGTGCATAAAGTCCTCCAAGTTTTGTGTTCAATATTTTTTGTATTAACTTACAAAAATAGTCACAGTAAGGTGACTCTTTAAAATACATGCAGAACTCTGAATCTGAATGTTACAGATGGTTGAGTCTCCGCGTTCCTCCTATCATGAAGCAAGCATTAATACATGGCTTTAGTATCGAATATCTTCTACTGAACAAGTCCTTCAAGACAGTAACTGCACACAGGGTAATTGAATCTGAGTAACAAAATGTTTTGAGAGCAACCTGTGCTTAACCAAGTAAGACTGAATGTGTACATCAGACACTGTGGAATATATACCTCCTCCAGCCAAGAAATGCCTGTACAAACTTTTTTCAGCATTTTGAGTGCAGCATCAACGAGCACCTAAATTGGCAACCAGACTAATACATGTCTGGGGTACCCTTGCTCCTCAGAGGAGGAGCATTAACATAAAAAAAAAGTGTCTCCATAACTTTAGAAAGCAAGGGGACAATAGTATAAAGCCCAAAATATAACCCCAAAGTTGTCTGAACTGACTTGCGCAAAAGTGGTAGGACTGGAAGGAATGAATAATGAAAACTTTACTAAGGAGTATTTTGCCTTCCTCTTTTGCTTTCTGCCTAGTAATGCCTGAGTAACTTGTGATGAATTTCCTTTATAGTTTTTTTGGGTTTTGTTTGTTTGTTTTTTTTAAACTAACCAAACAACTACTCTTCCAACAAAACAAAGCACACGCATTGCAAATTGTATGTCAGTGCTGCAAGCTTGCTTTTTCTATCAAGCCTGCCTCTGCCCTTTGTGGTCCTCTGGTCTGTGGTAGGCAGGACGTGAAGTGACTTCAAGAAACTGTCACAGACTTTTATTTAAGGAAGCTATGCACATTTAATGTGCTAAAAAATTTCTGGAAATGCCTGTTTAAAGCTGGGGAGATGCTTTTAAAGATCCTCATCCCCCCCCCATATTTTTCAGGATAGTGATGGAAAGTTATTTTGTAGTCAGGATCCTGGGGCTGAAGAAACAAGTCTTACACTGGTACTTGGAACCTCAGAGACATCTTGTAATAACTCTGTACTGGGTCTGGTGGAGATGGAGTTACGAAGTTAACTTTCTGCATAGCAGCCTGTATGGTGCTGTGCTTTGCATTGGTGGCTAAAACAGTGCTGGTAACTCAGCAAAAAACATGAGTAGGCTGGGGGTTGGCGAGAGGTTGGGAAGGGGACACAGCTGGGACAACTGGCCCCAGGAGGAGCGGGGAGGGATGTTTGTGGTTATGGCATTTGTCTTCACAAGCAAGCATTACCCATGCTGAGGCCCCACTTCCCAGGAAGCGACTGGACATCTGCCTGCTGATGGGGAGCAGTGAATTAATTCCTTCGTGCTTTTCTTATTAAACTGTCATTATCTCGATCCATCAGTCTTTTTGCCTTCCTTCTATTTTTCACCCCATCCCCAGGGAGACGGCAAAAGGCAGGGTGGGTGTCTGGCTGCTGGCTGGGGTCAACCCACCACAAACTCTTTCATGGGACAGCTGATACTGGGTAGGATCAAAAAGCCATTGCAGATGGAGGATGAATGTGAGGCCAGACCTGTTTTATGAAGTAAGAGGACCTAGTCTGCTGCTCAGAGGGAGGGCTTTACCAAGAGTTGCAAAGTAAAGGATGCTTAAGCATCTTCAAGGGGTTTGCGTAGCTGGTTAGGATGCTGCTGATAGAAACCATATGCGTGATAGCTTGTTCCGTGCTCTCCAGCCCTAGTCCTGATCAGGCTGGTGGTGTTGAAAGTGCAAGACAGGCTTTTAAACTAAGTTCAGGTCCTCTCTGGAAAAAAAAAAAGTGAGGCTGTGGGTTTTTTTAGAGCAGCTATGAAAACGGGCTGCTGATGCTAGTGGTATCTGCTGTTGCTTTTTAGAAAGGGTTTGTGTAACAAGCTAATGCCACTATCAGACTGTTCTTGTGCCAAGCTGAACTGATAAACTATTGGAGAGACTATGAGCATTTGGAAATTTGTCATTGGAGTAGTGTGTCTGTGTAACCTGTATTTACAGAGCGAGAGTTACAGAATGAAAGAATTCTGTACTAATTTGTCAGTGGAAGGTATTATTATTAATTACAGACTCTCTCTCGTGAGCAAATTGATATAATCTGACTGTGGAACTGTTTTTCTGCATGGGTAAACAGATGCATGAAACTATAAACAGAGATGTATCAGGGCTTCTACTTTAACACAGGAAAAATTAAAAGTTAAAGTTGGCGAGCAGATTCAACATTAAATAAAATTACCAGATCATCAGATAAATGTTTAATGCAGATCATCTTCATCACTCAGTATCCTAACACCTCCCGAGATAAATAGGATACTCGATGCATTTTAGTGCTCTGTTCAAGTTCCCTTTAAAATGAACCAGATGCAGCTTCATCAGTTTTTACTTGAGGGAGTTATGCTGATATGTAGCAATATAATACCATAATTAGAGATGTACACTCAGTGAAGTTAAAATTGCATATTTACAAGACGTAAATGCAATTCTATAGTTGTGAAGTCCAGGAATTAAATAGCTGAATTAATCTGGCAGAAACAGAGTCAAGAGAAATTATTGAAAGCCAGAAAAGGAAGTCTGCAGTACATTTTCTTTATTGCTTTAGTTTTATACAGTCTGTTACTGATGGGCAAACAGGGCAGTAACAAAGGCTCTGATTAGCCATGGGAAGGGCTGAGAGTTACAGTGAACAAATCTGCTCATCAAGTGAGTCCATAATGGGTAAACAATACCATAAACATTTTTCTTGGGTTTCTGCTGTTTACTGTCAAAACCTTTTACATACTGATGAAAAAAGTCACTTTGCAACCTGTAATCTCTGGCAGGTTTATTAATGCTGTAATTTTTTTCTTTTTAAAGGTGCGTGTAATGAGAGCACCTTAGGATGCTGGGTAGAATGTTAATAGCCAGTCTTGACAAAATATCCAGTATCAAGTGCAGCGTTCAAAATACAACATTTGCTGTATGGATGTGAATGATGAACTGGAATTTTTTAGTGACAATTAATTCATGAAGCCAAGAAAAAATTCTTATTAGGCACTGCAGTCACAGGTAATACTTTAGCATAGTCCCAAATGAGTCTTTTGACACTTTTGTTCAGACTTGGACTATTTTGCTCATCCTACTAGCACACAGAATTTAAATGTTTACTGTGAATTAGGAAGATTGTCCCACCTGCTCTTGGTATTTCTCTTTCAAAATGGTATTTATGCCATTAGTCACCATTAGTTCTCCCTCTCTCGAAGGATTCTGCTTGGGACTGCATGGTGACCTGCTTGAGAGACTGTATCTTCAGATTTATATTTCAGTTCAAAACTAGTTTTGAGAAATGTCGTATCAATGGGTTTGGATGTGTTACTCTAAGTTGAAAGCCTTTGAAATGCAGAGTATATACCTAAATCCTGTTTGACACCTTAGGAGGATACTAACAGCAACAGCCAGGAACAGATATAAAGGTTTAGTTTGCTTATATAATCATAGTGGGAGAAAAATCCTAGAAGGCGTAAGAATTAAAATAACGTGGGAATCAGTTGCAAAGTATCTGAAACCTTTTAGGCTTAAGAAAACAATCCATTCTAAAAAGTGGTAAAGGAACCTTTCCATTTAATGATGCACCTATGCACATGGTCATTCTCAAAATGCAGCAGTTTGCTCTCTCTCCTACCTGTTTCTTCTCCTCTCAGAAGTATTATTTCAGCTTATTGGGAAAATGGTATTCCTGTAAATTTCATGCCTTTATCTTAAAAATAATTTTATTAGATTTTGTGGCTTATTATAAACAGGTCAAATTAATAAGATGCTTTTTGTGGCATATTGGTAACTTCAAAGGTTTTAAGAGGTGGTGTGCATCTGTGCCATATGGCTGAATTTCTAATTATATAATGGCTTCTAATTTCTAATTATAGAATGGTTATAGATGCTGTACAAAGATACAAGAAGATAGCAAGAAGGCACTGGTCTTGGCTGTCCAGTTTGAGACTTGGAGCTGCATTTTATCTCATAGCCACCCTTACTTCCAGAAGCTTCAGATAACTTGTGAGCTCTCAGCATTCCCTGTTGTAGCTAGTAATTGTTCTCTTTGACTGTGAGCAGGATGCTTAACGATTGTGTGCTGTTATTTGTCTGAATTTGATAGCTCCACTTTTTCTTTAAACTGAGACCTGTAGATACCAAAAGTGCAAAATATTATTTTTCAAGCTTTCATTATGCAGATGCTCTTCATTTTCTGAGTTGTTTTTTTTTTTAGAACTTTAAAGTCATTAACCAATTACAACAGAGCTTGTTACAGCTTGGCTTGTTTAGTGTGTTCCTGAGGAAAAAAAGCAAATTGCTGCTCATGCATTCAGCTGTAGTTGAGTGTGCATTAAACTCTGCCTCACCCCCTGTGTGCTATTCTGAGCTTCTGCACGCAGACATGCGCTGAGTTGAGCCAGGTATACCAGCAAAGCCTTGATGTCCCAGGGATGTCGGCTGCGATGGGATGAAATCATACACTTTGCTGTTATAATAGACACCAGGAAAAATAAACTTCTAAAGAGTTTGGGGAGGGTTTCGGGGGAAGAGTTGTGCTTGTACAGCCTATGGCCTTCAGTCTGGCTAACAGAAACAGGGCAAAGAATATTTTTTGCCAGTATAACTTGCACTTTTATTACAGGAATTAGCAAAAGCTGAAGTATAAACTCTGTGTTAGAATTACTGTTTGTAAATAACTTCCGACTCCACTTCCAGCCAAGAGCCCTACTGGCGGGTGTTACGATGCCACTTACAGCCACAATTTAGGAGCTTTCTTCTAAGGAGGGCTGCAGAGACTGGTGGTTGAACTTTGATTGCTTTAAGTCTCCCAGCAAATGAGTCGGGTGTGTTCATAGACACAGGAAAGCCGGCTTCTAAGGTTGTTAAATGAGTTGATTTGCATCTGGGAATAGGAATTTCTTCATTACGGAATCCTTTCCCAGGTATTCTGGAGTACTCCTATGGTGGCTGTAGGTTTCTGTGACTTTTAATATGAGGTTTTGTATTTAATTGCATTTTGCTAAACTTTGTTAGATGGGAATTAGTTTTCTTTCTGAAAGCTCACAGAAGAAATGCTCAGCAAATAAAACCAAGTGCTTCAAAAATACACCATGCGAGTACCGAATTACAAGATTTCATTTTTATGGCCAAATGCCAATTATCCTAAAATCATGTAATTAGATCAAGTATTTTCTAGTACTCCATGTGCCCAGCTGTATCTAGTATTTATAGGTAAAAGAAAACAAGTGATGAGTCATGTGATAGGAACCAAATATGTGCATTTCCATAGCCTGTTCTATTGTATATTCTGTTGTTTAGCATCTAACATACTTAATTTTGTAGTCAGTTTTTATAGAAGTTGTCAATTGTATACCTAGTAGTTAGTATTCTGTACATGCTTTAACTATTTCCTTGTTTCTAAGTACATGTAGCACTTGAATGTGTAAATATTCTGAGTTTAAGGCAGTTTGAGAGGCAGAAGTAGTTAAATAAAGCTAAACCAAGTGAGTTGGTCTTTAAGATGTAACACAATGAAGTATTTTTAGCAAGTTCGGGGTTTTTCTGAAAAGTACAATGAGAGACTCTATGATAATGTTTGAAAAACATATCTGTCTCTGACCGAAGGGGTAACATTGAATAATACAATATCCAAATAGATGCCTTATGGGGTAGATAATCATGTACTGTGCATCCTCTGCTATAGTATTATGTAGTTTGGCTATAGTAAATTCTGTTTGTACCTGAGGGAAAGATATTGTAAGAGTAAATACCAAGCCAAACTTTTAAAATTCCTTATTCTGCAGTCTTTAGCCAGGCTTCCTCAAGCAGGGGTGGTTTGGGGGAGGAGGATATTAATGCTCTGTGATTTAGTGTGACCCAGTGAATGTGCACCTGATGTGACGCGCAGTAAAAAATGAGAGAAAGGAGCCTTTAGATTTACTGCAACAAGGAGTATAAACTGTCTGACTAGTTGAGGCCGTAGCACTGAAAAGCTGGTATTTCTTTACTGTCACTGTGGGTGTGTTTTAGGAAAATGCAAAACTGCAATTGCTGCCGGCAGTTTGAGTGCAATGGGATTGTGTCATGTTTCCGACAAAAGCTTTGCTGTGCAACCACATGACTGCGGCATCCAGAAATAATCACATAATCTTGCTGCTAGAGGGCCTGCGTTAGATTCACAGCAGAACTCCCTATTTGGAGCCTAACTGATCTTTATTTTTTTTTTTTTAGCTGAAGATGGAAGGAACTTTCCAAATGCACCAGGCCCCTTATATTACTTGTCTGTTTTTTATCTACCAGACATTGTAGAAAGTGAGTGGTATATTTACAGATAACTGAAATTGTACAAATGCATAATAATTTTTTAAAATTAATTTTTGCTTTAGAGGAAGCATCTTAAAATTAAACATAATTCCAGGTTATTGCTTGTGAAAAATAATGTATCTGGGAAAAGTTACAGATAATTGAATTTCCATTTTGTTCCTAGGGTTATGTTTTTTACTTCTGTTGGCATTTCTGAAAATCTCAGTAATTCTATTATGCAACTGGCAGCAATAATATGCTCTGAAAAAGCATGAGCGGCAGCCAGGATAGAATTTAATGCTTTAAATAGGGAAATCTATTGAGCAACCTGATTTAGTGCAAGATGCCCCTGCCCATGGCAGGGGGGTTGGACAAGATGTCCTTTAAAGGTCCCTTCCAACCCAACCTATCGTATGATTCTGTGAAATGTTAATATGTTTGAGCTTTTACCTATTTTAGAACAATTGCTATACCTTTGCTACGTGCCTTTCCTATTTAGATGGCAAAAGGAGGAAGTTGTTATTTGTAAGATCTACCAGGTTTTTACCCAAAGTGTTTTTTTCCCCCCAACTCTGAATATAATGTTATGTAACTGTAATAGACTTGGTTTGGTTGGTTGGTGGTTTTTTTAGTTCTGTGTTCAGTATGCCAACTTTCCCTGTTGTATGCAACCTTTAGAAGCCTGTTGGGAAGGGATGCTTTAGCTTTTGTCAGGGTAGGTTTCTCTTGTCAACAGAGATTATAAAGACAGGCAGTTCTCTTGTTTTGGGTAACCCAAAAAGCAGGGAGGGAGGCTGGCTGCCCAGAGCTCGGCTGTGTAAAAGGTGAAGGTGGTTCTGCAAGTCTTGCATGTTCAGTTGAGGCAGGGGGGAAGTTATAGTGTAAGGCTGGTTAGAATTGCCACAGTTTTATATGGTCGAGTCTTACCAGCTGACTGATATAAATCAGTATCTTCTGTCTTGGGTGGATTTTCTGATTTTTAGCATCTAGCTTGCCTGTGTCAAACACACATTTAAGAACACTTACTGCTTGAACCATCCAGCCACTGTTGCAGGATGCTTCATAACCAGATATCCAATGCAGTTAACTAAATATGGTGTGGCATATGTAGCCATCGCTCCTTAGCTATCATTATAATTTTGCCAGCTTGTTGCTCTGGCTTCAAGCTTCTAGTAAAAGTGTGGAAGAACAAGTTACTTCCCCATTCATTTCCATACTTGCCTGTAATGTCTTCACCGAACTGATCGCTGAAGCTGCTGTTTTTCAAATACCTCTTTTGATGATAAAGGCAAGTTAGGGATAACTTTTGATGCTACCAAATTATGATGTGTGTACAGCTACAAATAGCTGATGTGTGTGATGACCTCCAAGATCGAGTCCAACCATTAACCTATCACTACCAAGTCCACCACTAAACCATGTCCCTAAGCACCACATCTACATGGCTTTTAAATACCTCCAGGGATGGGGACTCAGCCACTTCCCTGGGCAGCCTGTTCCAGTGTCTGGCTACCCTTTTGGCGAAGAAATTTTTCCTAATATCCAACCTAAACCTCCCCTGGTGCAACTTGAGGCCATTTCCTCTTGTCCTATCACTCTTCTGTTGTATGAAATGATTGCTGTATGCATGAAAAATTATTTCAACAAAGCTTTCTGGGCTTTTTTAACTTGGTTCACAAGTAATAAAAAAGCCAGATGATAAAAAAATTTTGTGAACGGGGTTTCACAACTTTTTTATTTGAATGTCTCAGTAACCTTTCTTACTGCTTAGTCATGATATTTTTTTTTCTGCAGGTATTGATTGTTTAAAATTATAAAAAGTTATGGCAGCAATACTTTTAAGCTTACTGAAGGGTTACCATATTGATTCCTAACCTGAGTGAGGCTGAAAGTTTCAGATTTAGTGTGTTAGCCTTAGTTAAATAAGAAAACTGAATTTCCTGAGCTGCAATGGTTTCAGATTTGTAACTTCAGGCAGGTTTAGTGGTGGACTTGGTAGTGATAGGTTAATGGTTGGACTCGATCTTGGAGGTCATCACACACATCAGCTATTTGTAGCTGTACACACATCATAATTTGGTAGCATCAAAAGTTATCCCTAACTTGCCTTTATCATCAAAAGAGGTATTTGAAAAACAGCAGCTTCAGTGATCAGGAATTAACTTGGATTCTGTCCTTGCAGGCTCCATGGAAGTTGTAGCAGTGGTGCTGTGTGTTGGGATATGAGCTCTGTTAGGGAAGGATGCAAAATGCCTCCCACTAGTTCAGAGTAATTTAATTTTTAATTATAATATCTTTTGTCTAAGAATCTCCAAGTGCTTTATAAACACTCATGGCTTCGTTCTCACAATGTTCTTCCGTATTGCAATGCTTTGCAATAAGGGAGTGCTGTGAGAGTGAAATGTTACCTTAATTTTCCACATGCAAGATGGGCATGTTATGGGTCTAGTGCAGCAAATGTTCATGATGACTTCTCATGTGAGTCACAGGGTAGACCGCAGTTTTATTAAAGTTAATCATGCATTTGCAGGCTAAAATTAAAGGCTGTAACCATATTGTTAAAGGCCTAGAACTGCTCCACGGTCACAGAGGGATTTAGTGCTAATGTTGGTAATGGATATTAATACAGCAGTCAGCAGCATTGCCAGGTCCAAAGCTGATAGTTTTCTCATCATTCGCAGGATATAAAGTTAAAATAGAATGAAGATCAGGGGTGTCCATTCCTTATTTAATCCATTTGTTGGCTCATTCCACTTTTTCATCTTACTGTGATTTTTTTAATACTATTTTGCACAGCTTCTGAGTAATGAAAAAGTTTGCAAAATGGCTTTTTAAGATCTACAGTGTTTAATCACTTGAATAGAAATTAGAAAACTTGAAAGAAACACAATAAGAGAAAAGACTAATTGAATGAGGCTACAAATCTCAGCTGCAAGAGTTAAGAGGATGCAAGTTCTGTTTCCTTGGGGGCCTCCTTGTTTCTCTTTCTCTTTTCTTTTTTTTTGTTGTCTTATCTAATCAGCTAAGTTTTCAGCTTAGTGCTTCTTCGTATCATGGTTCCTTAGCAAAATGTCACCAGCCCAGCAATGCTTCAGGTTACAATCTGTATCACATCTGTAGCCTAAAACTGTAGCTGGAGTTACTTGTTTTTGCTCATACCTCCCCAACATGGCCATTTAATAATGGGTTTGTAAAAAGCAGAGAGCTTGATACGGAAACATTTACTGTGTGTTAGTTTTTTTCCAAAACTGGGCAAGCTTTAGTGGAAAAACACTTTTATTTAAATAAGAAATCATTAGAGTAAGTTTCTTGGAGACACGGTTTCAGCAAAGGGGAGGTCATGTGTAGTAAAGCTGAAAACTGAAATGCAGTAATTTATAAACAAGCTTTTATGAAAGAGGTAAAGAATAAGAAAGTCTCCCATCAGATGTTCTTGATTGAAAGGTTCTGCTTTTCCTTAGATACACATGAGCACTTCTATACAAATAAGGAAAGCCAATACAAATATGAAGGCTCCTTGTTTGGGTATCTTATTTGTTGTGTTGGTAGTGCTTGCTCTAGTCTTCATGCTGCATCAACAGTTGTATATCTGTGAAGACCTGTAAAGTTGACTCTAGTGAAGAATCAAGAAAGGAGAAAGATGTGCCAATGCTGCAAAACAAGTCTTTCCGTGAGGATCTGATGGAGGTTCTGTGTGGTCTTAGCCTGGATTGTTTTCACTTTACAAACAGGAAAAAGTTACTTGTGAAACTTGAATTTATCCAGATTACCTATATAGTTGGCATAACTTTTTTTTTACTTTTATGTGTAAATAATTGAGGAAACTTGTGTGTAGCATGTTGTAAAGATGAATTGTGAATTTGATTAATTCCACACTTCCACTTTGGCTGGATAGTGACACCTCTAGATGAATCTGAAAATAAGTTTTATAACATGACAAAAAGCAACTTCATAAAAAAAAGTAGCAAAACCTAGTTTGGATTATAACTTCTGTTTCCAGGTCTGGAGTTTGGCTCCTCTTCTGCCTTTAAACCTTATTTTCCAAATGCGTGGGCAGACTTCTCTTACCCTTTTTGCCCAAAGTCTTTTCTTTTTCTTAATTCCCCCTTTATAGTCATGTTCCTCAGAACAAGTCCATGTTTTTTTTCTGTTTTCACCTACAGTGAGGGAAGTAGGATTTTCTAATTCTGCAGTTTGGTGGCAATTCTCAGTTCCATTGGTTTCTGTGCTAAAAATGCAAATTTCTTAGAATATTAGTTGTCTTGAAGATTCATTTCAATTCAAATATGTGATCATGAACCAAGATTATTGTGCATTAAATTATCACGCATTAACTGTGAAAGTCCACTTCTCACCTCATTTTCCTGAGTCATGGTTTTTATTTTGTGCTTCGAAGCATATACCAAATGCTACTGCAAAACACTCAGTATAATTGCTAATAAATTGTCTAAGTGCTACTCTGCTCCAGGGGTAAAATAACCAAGGTGTTGGGTTTACAGTGGTGCTTTCTGCTGGTTCATGCAGGCCTTGCCCAGGTCTTCCTACGGGGTAAAAGTCCAGCTGGGACTGCTCTGAAGGCTCCAGTGAAATTAGGCTGAATGGGCGTTGTTTCTCTGCTAAGGCACTCATTAGACCTCTCCCTGCTTAAACAAGGTTTGTACACTGTGTGCCTTTGACTCTACTTGGAGTTGATGTATGTGATGGTCCTTTGAGTCATGAAGTTTTTCTTATATGTAGATGATAAAAATCTTAATGTGTTCTATGCTTTGTGTACTATAATCAGTTGTCTTGATTTGTTGGGTTATTTTCCAATTTTTAGTCTGCAAGTAAAAACCTGTCTTAAGTGTCAGTGTGTATTTAAAGGTATTTCTACTTACATCTGCCTCTGATGTAAACAATATGCAACAGCATCCTTGTGTCCTCTTATCAGAGGACATCGGTAAAGACCGGTTGCTAAAACAGACACTCTAATTTTTCTTAATTTTCTTCATTATTTGCTGGCGAGGGCCAACCGCTGCCATCTGCCCCTTCCGCCCCCCAGTATTTCAGTATGTACATGTTTACAGAATATTTGTGACAAATTTCTGGAGGAAACTGAGGCTCAAGGATGCTCATTGATATCCTGAGCATGCCAGAGAGCCTTCTTGGCTATCGTTAGTCAATGGAAGATGCATCTTCCTCAGCAAGCATTGCTTCTTACGCCTTCCTCCCATCCCCTCTGGTGCTCATTGTCTCTGTTGTTTGAAGTGTCCCTTCTTGTTGATCCTGTATGCTAACAGGCAAACTCAGTGTGAACACCTAGATGAGGCTAATCTGTTTAGCTTATTACTAGCTCTAAGATTTGAGACAAAACACAGAAGTGACATGATAGATGCTTATGTGAGAGTACTGTGGTGAGCAGCAGAGAGATTAATGTTTCTTCTCATAGTACAAAAAGTAAGGGTATTTCATGAAGCAGGGTCAAAACAAACAAAAGGTTCACTGTTTTTCTTCAGCACATGACTGACCTGTGGAGCACCTTGCCCTAGGATGCTGCAGATGCCCAGTGTTTACAGTATTTTCAGGGAGCAACAGGATGAATGGAATAAGTGAAGTGCGAGATGCTTCTCTAGTTCAGAAAGTTGCTTAGCTACAGGCAATGATTGCCAGATTCCAGCTGTCTGTGTAGTCTTTGGGTATCTGCGATCCACAGCTGAAAATGGGACCCTGGGCTAGACAGACACTCGTTCCATCCTTGTGCCACTGTTCCTTATGGGATCAAGGCTTGTCCATTCATTTGGAATAGGAACACACTTGGGTTCTCATTTAAAATGCTTTAAAAATTCTGTCAACTTACAGGTTTGAGCGATCCTCTAAGAAGATGCTGAATTTGTTTGCAGAGTTCTTACTGTAATAATTCTCAGCTGTTAGTTACAATTGATGCTACGCATCTTGGGTAGATAGCAATATTGTGGAGGGAGCCTGTAAGCAGTGAATGTTTTCTCCCCTTGCTGTGCGAGCTGAATTACATGGTTAATGGACGTGCTTGGATGCTGTGTTTAGCATGCCTCTGAATATGGCTGGCTTGCTGTCACAGTTATATCTAAATATTAATTTCTTCAATTTAAAGAATAGCCTTCAGGTTTGCTATTATAACACTTCTGTGTAAGTGTTTTTTAATTTTTAAATTAAATTTAATTGCAAATTTTTAAATTTGCAACATGCTAGACATTTTCTAATTAAAAGAAAATGGGGAGCAATTTATGCTGTTTCTATTCTGTAACTTGCTTATTGTCATTGAACTGATGAACCGGACATCAAGTGTGTGCTAGATGCAACAGGAATACAATGTTGTTTTTTTTTTTTTTTTTTTGCTTGGTTTGATTTCTGGAGAAGTTTGAGTAAAAACAGAGGTGATGAACTCTAGGTCGTCTTTTTTGGCTTCTTCTGCTGTTGAATGTTGAAAGAATAACATGCCTGTAGCCACTTGACATAAAAGTCAAATCCAAATAAATACTTGTTGCTCTGCAACAAATTGTGAAGACTACACATGCAAGCAGAAGCCAGCTTCTAGAAACAAAACCTCTTATTAGGTCTCAAAATATGCTCTTACACCTTACATTTATATGTCATACAGGAAAAAAGGTATTTCTGAAAAGGAGGCGAGAGCAAAACTGAACAGCTGAGCAAACTGACAAGGACTTCAACGAGAATTACGGAAAGGCAAGGGAGGAAAAGCAGCATGGAGCTACTGCCCCGTTCAGGTCTACTGAGCCACTCTGTTGCTTGCCTTCTGTTCATTGGGGTTCTTCCTCCTGTTTTTTTCTTTAAAGCTTGCTGTGAAGTTGAAGTCTTGAGGCTAGAGATGGTTTCTCAGGATGATTTGGGAACAGTGCAGCATAACCAGGTCATGATGAAGCCTGCTTAGAAGTCTGGTAATATAAATATTCTGTTAAGGTTGGTTATTAAACTGTAGAGAGTGACACAGCAGTTTTTTTGAAAACTGTAATTACTTAGGTTATTGCCAAGCTAAAATTAAATTTTTTTGCTAATAACCAAAAGATGGAAGATAAGTATGAGGGGTGGCATAAAATCCATGAATGCCCACTTTTTTGCTATTAAGAATTTGTTGCCATGTCCACCTTAATAAATGTGTTGAGAGAATTGTTTTTATTGCTAGTGACTCTTTGTTGCTCTCTCAAGATGCCACTGGAAAAGTAGATGTTGCAAAATAATTGTTATTGTTGATAAATAGGATAAGCAAAGAGTTAAGAAAAAGTTTTATTTCAACTTTGTAAGAAGATGCATTCTGTTTTATCAGCAACCAGTTCAATCTGTCAGTTTAGTGCTTTATGTGAACTTTTCCAATGGCAACCAGCAAAGATTTTTTTCCCCTTGTTTATAAATCTCTAAATCTGTCAAAGTCTGCCTTCAGCCTGGCTGTTCATCCATATGCTGCAGAATGCTGAAAGAACGGGAATGCAGCTATTTCTTAGACAAAGTATTTTACTGTGCTCTGGAATGCTGGATGTGGAAGCTAATTAGCATTTTTTTAAATTTCTTTGTAGTTTATTATTACTCAGTGCAAAATTTCACCTGAGTATATGCAAAGAAGTTCATGTTTATCTTAGCAGGGTAGTAGGATGTCTGAATGGCAATGGCTAACAATAAAAAATGGGATGCGGTTCATTTTCTAGCATCTTGCGAAACAGTTTCTCTAAGCAGTTTAACCTTTACTGTGTAAAGCGAACAGTCACTGGGGAACCTTATGTATAATTCCACATTATGATATGTTCTTATGCATAAACCAACTTTAAACTTTTTTTTCAGTGTGTTGCAGTGGTTGAATAGTTTGTTTTCAAACTGAGCCAAAATAACCATAACAGCTCTTTGTGGGTATAGAAACCAGATGTCAAGATTCTCGGAAATGTCTAGATGCCCTAATACTAGTATTTCAACTTCTACTGGCGCAGATGTGAACTGTGTAGGATTAGAGGGTCATCTGGTTCTCTAAAATTATTTCGCAGCTATCATATTAGAAATTGATAGGTTAAAACATTTCTGCTTTTTATGGCCAGGTACATAGAATCTATAGGATTTTGGTTGTAAAGAAAAAAAAATTTTGGACCACCAAAAGAATAAACCTTAGTGTCCATGAAAACTTTCTTCCCTGTTAAACGGAGCTCATGCATTTCCCCTTCCTTCTCAGTCCTCCAAATTTGCTGCACCATAACCTTTCCCATCATGTCCAGGAGACTCAGTGATTTCAAGGCATTAGGACAAACAAAACCATCAGTGTATACACTCAAATGAATGCATTCTGCAATATGTCACCACTAAAACTACTTGCACATAGTACAGATAATTAAAGTCCACTGACTAGATTATTTTTCTCTCATGGATGGAAAGTGTCCTTTTCACTTTTCTCTTGTGACTTTGTGATAATCAAAGCAACATATGTTGTAATTGCCGTTTACTTGATGAATCCATAGTAATAATCATGACCTGTTGGGGTGTTTTTGGCTTGATGCAAGAACATTGGTATTGTCTTGAATGAGGCATTGCCAACATACAAGTAAGGATTAGGTTTTTTTGGAATGCGTTTAGTATATTCAGTGGAGCTGTATTACAGGCAGAATGGAGTTTTAATCCAAGTTTTTCCCATCAGTCACAGGGAAAAAAAAAATTGAAAGCTAATTCTTACCTTACCCCAGTAGTAGATGCAGTTTCCAGGAGGTGCTTCTCTCTCTCTTGTTCTGCCAGGTTCTCTCTATATCACTGTCTTGCCAGTGTTTTAACCTTGATTGGTTTGATCTTAATTCAAAGGCATCTTATTTATACTTGGTGCAAAGCTTTCAGGGCAAGTTTATGGCATTGCCAACAAAAGCAGCACATCTGTATCCCTAGGAAGTGACTACTAATTTTTCTTGAAATTAACCTTGGTTCTTTACATCTTACCTGTTTCCCTGTGTAAGCTTTTTTGGGGATAAGCCAAGGCTGCTAATCCACGTGGAGTTTGGAGCCATCAGGTATGATGTCAACTTTTCCACTTCTGTCTGATAATTTTCTTTCTGAGAACTGCCATGTCAGCAGAGGGCTGCCTCAGCAGCCTGGTCCTAGAGGACAAACGGGTGAATCGAGTAGCCAGAGCTTCCATGAATGAACACATCTTGTATTTCAGAAGTATTTTGGCATACTAAGCCATCCGCTGCACAGAACTGAAAAGTTTCGAAGGGAATGCTCACGTGTGTTGGTTCCTGGCTATACTTTGCCCTTGCAGAATTGGTCTTTTTACTTTGCGTTTATGGTCTCACGTGGGGCTGGGCAGCCTTTCTCTTGCAGAGGTGTAGTGTCTCTGGATATGACATTTTAAAACTAGACTGGGTCCTTAATGCTCAGTTCTCAGAGGAATGTGGCGTGATTCGACTGTACCAAACTTGGTTTTTCCTTTGGACTGCTTGGCGTTATGCTTTTTCCTCTCTCTTCCTAGGGTGCTGTGACTGTGCCTAAGTGAGTTTTTTCTTGGCACAAGCTGACAGACAAACCTAAGAAATAGTCTGAAAAAACTGCTACTTTTGACTCTCTTCCCAGCTAGGAACTGCGCTGATTTTATGAATGGGGAGAAAATTCTCAGAATGCGTTATCCCAGTCTAGGTGGCATTTCTGGCTAGGCTGGATAAGGGTCTAGAAACTTCTGCGTGGACTCAGTAAGTCAGGTGGGAATATGAAGCAATAAACTACCAGCTTAGTCAGGAGACCTAGACATTTTTAATTTCTCAATACCAAGCATGTATATTCATATCTTTTTAAAGTATATAAAAGAATATTAGTGACTGGGATGGTAAATTTGTGATAATCTGTGATTGAGAACTAAAAGCTTTGTACGGCACTGAATCCAGACTTTCTTTTGGCTTAAGGGAAAGCAGCACCCCATGTTCTTTAAACACCCAAAGTATAGATCCTAAAATGTTAACAGTTCACTACCCACTATTCTCTGTATGTCAGTGATGCTGAGACTTAGGATGTGTCTCTCCCAATGAACATCTTATTTATCAGTTCCTGTACAAGACACGTATTTAGTGGAAGGCTGTGTTTTTGAGTACATAACTTTCTGATTATATTTTATTTTATGGGACTGTGCAAGTTGCTGTCTCTGGTTAGGATTGTGTCTCCCTCGAGAGTCAATTCATATCTCGCTTGCGTGCTTGTCTCGAGCCTTTGTAGTAATTCTGAGATAACTGGAGAGAATAATACAAAGCTTGATAAAACCACATGTAGTAACATGTGATGGAAAATGAAGAGAACTATACTGGGGTTTGTTTTGTTTGGGTTTTTTTTTAATTGCAAATTAGTGCGTTTCATCCAGCTAAAATGCTGTCAGGGCCTTAGACAACCTCTTGTACCTGAAGTCTTACTATGATACCAGACTCACATGTCTTTGCTGAAGAGGATCCTGTTACGATAAGAGATTTGAACTTTGTGTGTGTGTTTGCTGTAGGATTTCCAGCCCCCAGCTGTGGGCTGGCAAGGAGGGGGGTTATCCTTAATATGTAAATACCTTATGCACAAAAACATTTCTCATAATCAGATACAGTGAATACATACCATGTTTTATTATGGTTTTATTCCTTAACTTTTCCTTCAGATATCTTATTTCTCTCTAGGCTAGACATGCTAGCAATAGAACAGCCTTGGGAATAATAGCAGGTTTTGGGATGAATATCCTAAACTTTGCTAGATTACTGTGAATACAGAACATTAACCTTGAGTACAATTCCGGGTTTTGGCCTGATTTTAAAAATTGACATAGAGAAAATACATGTTAGAAATCAATTCTGGTGTGGATGCGCTTCATACATGTGGGGAGAGATGGTTCAGGAGTGAGGAAGACCAGGCTGCCAGAACAAATTCCTATGTGCCGTGGCTGCGTGTAGTCTAGTTGCATATGGCTTCCAGCAGCCTGAGAGACTTTGGTGTGTTCCAGAGAATGAGTGAAAAGCTTGCTTCATGTAGTTTCAGCTGTTTTGCTATAGTGTTACTGTTAAGCAGTAAGTTTTTATAACCGTATTCTGGCTCCAACGGTTTTTTGGAAGCTGACATGATTAAGTTGGTTTGATAAGGGCAATGTCTTTGTCCAAATTGCGGTCTCCTGCACTGACCGATGCTTGTGGTGAGCTACACTAAGGCAAGGCTTTATTGTAGCATCATCCATTGCAAGTCAGAATATAATTCCTCAGCATGTGAAATAAAATGTATGACAGTCATGTTGTCTTCTGCTACAATTAATTGCTGAAGTGTGTAATGGTGCTCTGCTGGAGAGTTTTCCCATCTGTTGCAGAGGATGATACATGGGTAGGAATGTTGAATCAGTGTTGGCTTGGGCAGAATAAAGAAAAAAGGAACTTTGCTGTTTAAATTCTGATTTTTTTTTTTCAAATTCTTTCATGCAGTGTATTGTTCTCTAAGTGCTGTACAACCAGTTTCTATGTAACAATATGTCCAGAGAGAAATTAAGTGTATAAGAGAAAGTTCTTTCATTCGTTCTCTGTTGGGAGTAACAAGGCTTTGTTGGGCCACCTGGAATACTGGTCTGAGTGCAGGTCTAGCTGGAGCCACACGTGTCCTACATGAGGGGAGTGAAGAGCACCCTGATAATGGGGGAGTGGCAGACCACAGCCTCATCAGGCTCCTCTGTAGAAATTTGGGGTATATAAGACAGGCTCTTTATGTACACACCTGCTCTTCACAAGTGCTAACACCTTTGTGGTAAGAAACATATATAATCATTAGGAACTCTAGCAGTCTCCTGGTTTTTCATGTTTTGTCTAATGAAATTATTTCCTGGGAAATGAAGGTGTTGGTAATGGCTCTTCTGGTAATTTGGCAAGTCTCACTTCACAGGTAATGTAGTTTTTCCTTTAAGGAATAAAATAACTTGCATAGCTTTCTTGACATTGTTTTTTACAAAGACAATTATATATACTAGAGCTGTTAATGTAATGTTCAGAATTCAAGTTGCCTCATTTACTCTAGGATTTATCCTGTTAGGAGGCCTGCATTCGTCACAGCTTTAGAAGTTAGCTTTAGGATTTGATGCTCAGAAGGTGCCAGTGAGAAGGGCTGGGTTTACTACGGAACTTGAAGATGCTTTTTTCAAAGAGGTGAAGTTTGTGTTGGGCTCATAAATCTACCTTTTCAGTTATATCTTTCTCCTATATTTGTCCTGTTCTCAACACTAATACTAGGGTTTAGCTTCTGTCTTAGCCTGGGTGCTTTTGTTTGTGCTTTTCTGTATCCTGTACTTCAGATTTTTATTGCCTTCCTAGTTGCAGTACTTAAGCATTCAGTGATGTGTTAAACAAAGACTACTATATATCACATGTGGATTTTGTGTAATTGAAATGCAGAAACTGTCTGTCTCAAACTGGTCTTTCTGAAACAATCTGCATTCATATACCTGCTGGAAATTAATTTTTTGTCATATTTTTTGACACATTATTTTGCTGTATATGAAATAAATATATAAATGCATATTCCTGAAATAAGTCATCATGTTGTAATGAGTTGGTACTTTTACCATCTTACTGCACTTACACACACGCGTGTGCACCCTGTAGTTAATGTCGCTTCTTTTGTCCTAGGTTGTACTGGGACCTGACTAGTCCTTAGACTGATGTAGGCAGTAACAGGAATAATTGAGCAGTAGCTACTTGGAGAGTAGAAGTATAATGCCAGCTTGATTTACATCGCTATGTTTTCAGTCCATTTCAAAAACATAATTGTGTTTTGCTGAATATAAATAATCTTTGATACTCCTCCAAAATATACACATATCCTCAAACTTCATCAGTTCCAAGCTATATTCTTCTGCCTGTCATCTCCAGTTGATAAATTCTGGACTTCCTTTTTCTCTCAAATAAATAAACAAAAAAGTAAATGAATAAAAATTGTTTCTCAACACATACTGTAATTATGGATGTTAGTCATGATTTTGAATGGTGTTTGTGTTCACAGCGCAATTTTGGGATGTGATAACATCATCCTCTGAAGTTAATGTGTCTTCCTGAACAGAGCCTTTAATTGGATGTATTCTATTTTAACCTAACTTGTAATGATTTTCTATGTGTATCATTGATAATTACAAATAATATAAAAATTATATCAAGGAAAACAAATAGGAGGTACAAAAAAATCTGGGTTATGTTATATTGACATGTATATTTGCAATTTTAAAGTCCCTATCAGTCTCCACAGCATTTTTTTGAAAGGGAATGCTGTATTTCACCTATATTTTGATAAGGAAAAGCAACGTAGCTTTAGGAGTTGTAAAATATTCAGTACATGAGGAAACTGTTGCCTGACTAGGTAAGCTAACTGCCTGGAGGAATAACCTAAAGGATTTTACTGTAGGACTTTTCAATTAATTGCTTTGAGTGTGTTTGCAAATCGCCACAAAAGTGCAAACTATGGGTCTCTAAGTATTTCTCTGCAGTTGCTTGGGTCATATATATTAAAAGCGGGTTTTTTGTTTAATAATGCCTTGAGAGTTTTTTTTAGATTATCATTGGCAGTCCGTGAAGTTCTGCAGGCATTTGCAGTCTGCAGGCTTGCCCATTTCGTACATGCTGGGTATTGAAAATTAAAGCAGAGCTGTGGCTCAGATCTGGTGCAACAGTAACCGCTGCTGGAGGGAGCAAAACTGAAAAGGCTACAGGTATTGGAGCTAAATTCAGATGCAAGGCAGCTTGTCTCTAAGGTAGCAAGTAAGGGCAAGAAAGAGCTTTTTTAGTTCAGTAGGTTTGAACAGATGTCTCACCTTCAGAAGGAAATTGTATCACCATGCTCGTGGCACATCTAGAGGGGTCGTTCTGCAGCTCTCATCTCTGAACCTTTGAATGGAACAATAAAGCATTGATTGGGCTGGAGGGAAACTTGACTGGTTCAAGCAAAGACCGCAGTAGGGAAAGTACTTCCAAGTTCCGACCTCCATTTTGCATTTGTTACACAAAACAGAAAAGCTTGAGCAGGAAAAAAACTGAGGGATGGGAGATAACTGTTAGTTTTGCCTGTTTTGGAGCAAATTCCCATGTTTTAGGCAAGTAATGTGATCATGTGACTGCAGGCAGGACAGCTGCGTAAGTCAGGCTGGATGCAGCTATTACCATTCATTTTCAGAGTAGTCTTGAAATTACTGGGAATAATTAAGAACTTCAATTTCAGAAATGTCAGAAAACTTTTTTGACACTTTGGTTTTATGTTGATTATTTTCTTCAGAGAAAAATATTCACTGTTTCTCAATTGAAAAGCAATGAATAGCTTTGATCCAAGACCGCATGTACGCTGAACCTGCTGTCAAATGCAGTATTCATAGTAAAACCAATTGAACTTTTTAACCAGTTATGCCATTGAAATGTAAGCTGTAGCTACTCCAGTAGGTGTTCTTCCCTAAGGCTTTGGAAGCACTAGAATTCTTTGCCCCAGGACATGTGAAAAAAGTCATGAGTCTGCCTCTGATTTTGGTGTGTGTCCATTTCTGGAGTCTGGCTGGGGTGTAGAGCCTGTGTAGAGCAGTGGTGGTAGAGAAGAAAGTTCAGCTGTGGTGGAAGATAAAGTTTACTATTGTCTCCTGATAAAGACCTCCAGTAGGTGTCTACATTGAAACTGAAGTGAATTGTACATGTATGAGTTAATATTTTTGCATTACTTAAGCATGCTTCATTTTTCAAAGATCAGATTTCTTTCTTTTTTGGTGTCTCCAATGTAGTGTTGTTTTTTGATGCTATTATCAAATACAACAAAGGAAAACTAGTTTGAATCATATTCTTGCCAAAGCATTGTAAATATTACAATAAGCATTGCTGGTAATGCATTTCCTTGCTTTTAACAGCAGTTTTACAATTAATCCCTTTGCATCTTTTGTCATTTAGCATACTAGTGAAAATAGTTGGCAACCAGAAGTTTGCAGAATGCATTTGGGGAGAACCTGAACATGTGTAGTTATAATATGGAAGTGATATTGCTGATCAATAAAGAGTAACAGGCAATAGGCTGTATGTGTTATAGCTTTTCTGAAAGCTGGTTTTGGGAATTTGACACTGTTCTGCATGGCATCCTTGTCTCTAAATTGGAGAGACATGGATTTGACAGGTGTACCACTCGGTGGATAAGGAATTGGCTGGATGGTTGCATTCAAAGAGTTGCGGTCAACTGCTTGATGTCCAAGTGGAGATCAGTGACAAGTGGTGTTCCTCAGGGGTCGGTATTGGGACTGGCACTGTTTAACATCTTTGTCGGCAACATGGACAGTGGGATCGAGTGCACCCTCAGCAAGTTTACTAACGACACCAAGCTGTGTGGTGTGGTCAACACACTGGAGGGAAGAGATGCCATCCAGAGGGACCTTGACAGGCTGGAGAGGTGGGCCTGTGCGAACTTCATGAAGTTCAACAAGGCCAAGTGCAAGGTCCTGCACATGGGCTAGGGCAATCGCAAGCACACATACAGGCTGGGTGGAGAATGGATTGAGAGCAGCCCAGAGGCGAAGGACTTGGGGGTGTTGGTTGACAAGAAGCTCAACATGACCTGGCAGTGTGCGCTTGCAGCCCACAAAGCCAACCGTATCCTGGGCTGCATCAAAAGAAGTGTGGCCAGCAGGTCAAGGGAGGTGATCCTGCCCTCTACTCTGCTCTTGTGAGACCCCACCTGGAGCACTGCATTCAGCTCTGGGGCTCCCAACATAAGAAGGACATAGACCTGTTGGGGCGATCTGGAGGAGGGCCACGAAGATGATCAGAGGGCTGGAGCACCTCTCCTATGAAGACAGGCTGAGAGAGTTGGGGTTATTCAGCCTGGAGAAGAGAAGGCTCCGGGGACACCTTATAGCAGCCTTCCAGTACCTGAAGGGGGCCTACAAGAAAGCTGGAGAGGGATTTTTTACAAGGGAATGTAGTGGTAGGACAAGGGGTAATGGCTTTAAACTGAAAGAGGGTAGATTTAGATTAGCTATAAGGAAGAAGTTTTTTAATATGAGGGTGGTGAGGCACTGGAACAGGTTGCCCAGAGAAGCTGTGGATGCCCCCTGCCTGGAAGTGTTCAAGGCCAGGCTGGATGGGGCTTTGAGCAACCTGGTCTAGTGGAAGGTGTCCCTGCCCATGGCAGGGGAGTTGGAACCAGATGATCTTGAAGGTCCCTTCCAACACAAACCATTCTATGAATGTGGGAAAAGAAGCATCTCTTCATTAAATAGATAGTACCATAATTGTGTTGGTTTTTTATATTTACCTAAACAGGTAGCAAACAGGACTGAGAAACTTGATCTTGCCAGAAGAGACAATATATGATTTTTAAATCCTTGTAAGAATCAGTAATATGTAGTGACTAGAGGGTTTGGGGTTTTTTCCTTTTTAATTTTCTCTCTCAATAAATGAATATAGAACTGTCCATCTTAGGAAGATATGTACCAGAAAAGCATACATGTTTGTACTTAACTTCTGCTTAGTTTTTGTGCCTTCTGTGTCTTGATGTAAAAGGAACCAGTTAGAGGGGTGGGGGAGGACGATGGGATGACAGAATAGCTGAAGGCTGATACAGCTTATCCACCATGCATGCTGATGAGGAGAAGTGGTCAAACTGAAACTGTATGCTGAGCTAGCACAGAAAATAGGAATAGCTGTACAAACCCATTTGTTTCCCAGGAGAGATTTTCTGTGTGACCAGGAGACCAAGGACAGACCTTGAGGATATTGTCTGAAAAGACCTAGGAATGCCTAATTGAGCAAAAAGATTCAATTCAGCAGGGGCTGGGAGCAGGGACGCAGGTGAGCCTTCTCCCATGCACTGTCATCCTGTTAATTTACTGTCTTCCAGCAAATATATACTTTTTGTGTACTTGAATATATTTTGTTGTTGATGGACTGTTTCAAAAGTTTTTAGCATGGTTTAAAGTCCTGTGCAGTCCTGCTGTTGGTCTGCCTGGTACCTTTCTCATCTCTTTCTTCTTGCCTGCCTTCTGGTAATTTTCAAAGCCATGATTCATGTTCAAGCATGCTTGGAAAAAGGATAGTAATCTCAGTATCAAGTCCTTAAAAGGAATGAAGTTCCTAAAAGTTCCCTAAAACTTTAGGTAGGTCCCTACATAAAGGAGGTGGGGACTTTCTGCAAAGAGAGATGATGCTAAGTGCTCCGACTGAAGGACTGTGTCTTGAATGTGTTATTAGACATGGATGAATCTCCACAGATAGGTGCTGTGGTGAGCACAGGACAAACATCAACTGAAGCTTGCTATTATCTGGAAAACAGAATAGGAAACCCAGTTTGACTGATGATGGCACTCGGAAAGCTACTCGTTTGTATGATTTAGCTGAAATAGTGGAAATAAGATCAAAAGATTTGCTTATGCAGACATTCATTTGAAGTTCTTGTCAGAAGGCAGAAGCTGGGAAAAGTTTCTGTGCTGAGGGCCTTAAGAACGGTTTCTTTCATCACTGGGCTTGAACAGATGCGTTTCGGAACAAAGTTCTGATGAAACCTTTGTTGCAATGATTGATTGTACTAGTGATATGATGCCAAGGTAGTTAAATCCTGAACATCTGGCAAGGTGTTCAACCTGAGCTTATTGAAAGCCTCCTACAAGGCAAATGAGGTTATGTATGAGCAACTTTACACAGATGATTGTGCTTTTATTAAAATACGATACGGAACACCTCAGACTCATCATAAGCAAGTTTGCTGAAGCAAAGAAAAATAAAGATGCACTTTCAATATGAAGAAACCTAAGGAATGTGTTATGCCTGTTGCTACCTGAGAAAGACTATGGAGTAACTCTTTTATCGTTAGCAGGCTTGAACTCGTTGCTGGGTCAGATTTCCCTCTTGTTAGTTTTGTCTAAGCTCTGATTAACTAAGACATTTATTTCATGATCCAGAAGGAAAATGCTGTATATAGCAGATTGTTCAAAACAGGTCGGTACTGAACAGTAAGGCAAAATTGGCGTTCTACCAGGTCTGCTAAGCATGAGCAAAATACTGGAACTATGGACCTGGGAGGAAAATAAAACCCTATTGGGATATGTGCATGCTAAAACAAGATGAAGCTGAAAAGATGCTGCAAAGCAATCCTTCAACTGCACAAACTGGGTTTTTTGAGGTTTTTGTTTGTTTTTTGTTGGGTGTTTGTTTTTCTTTAGAATAGAAGTCTGATTCTGAAAGGAAAAAGGTATAGGAAACTAATGGTTAGAAGGACATTAATATTGAGGACATGTCCAAGTAGAGGTCGTTGTTTGCCTCAATGTTTAGGAATTATTATAAATTATTAGGCACATCCATAAAACATGTTGTAACATAAGTATAGTGGATTAAAAAGTCCTCTAATCCAGAAAGTTGTGAAGATGTGCAGCATAGTAAGATGGAGGGTTTGCATTATTGGAGGAAAAATCGTTGGGTGCCGCTCCCAAATGCCACACAATTCCTCTGTGTAAGGGGGGGGCTGTAGATCTGGAATTGAACGTAGTCAATGAACAAGCCCAGGGAGCTAAAATGGCTATTTTCCTCTTAATAGGTGACAAATCACTAAAAACACTGCAGAATCTATTTTGTTTGAAAAGATACTTAGTGTAATGTTTGAGTTTAAATACAAAAATCTAGACAAATCTGAAGCAAACTGCATAAAAGCATTTAAAGAGTGATTAGTCCATTTCAATGTGTATCCTGACAAGCTGAATTTGCTGTTTCTAAGTAAATATTTGTTGTTTAAACTTGATGTTCTTGCAGCAGCTGAGAATGAAATGTGGTTATCTTAAGGTCAAACTCTGGGAGATTAGCTGCAGGAGGAGGCTTTTGGTAAGCGTTTTACAAGTTCAGTGGGGTTGGTTGGCCTTGGCTGGCTGTTGGGTGCCCACCCAGCTGCGCTCTCACTCCCCTCCTCAACAGGCTGGGGGAGAAAATAGGATGAAAAAGCTCATGGGTCAAGATAAAGACAGGGAGATCACTCACCAATTACCATCATGGGCAAAACAGACTTAATTTGGGGAAGATTAATTTCTTACTAATTAAAAACAGCCTGCCATAGGCTGGGGAAGGAGGTAGCATTGCAGGTCACCCACTTTTTACATGGAAGAAGTGGCTGTTCCATCACTTCTCACACCTGCTTAGCATGTTGACTTCCCCACAGCAAAACCTTCGTCTTCCTGAAGTCTGTCATCTTTCTTAGAAATCGAAGCTGCAGTTCAGCTGCAGGCCACTCCTATTCATCAGAGTACGTGTCCGAAAGCTTAAGTAATAGGTGTTCAGCATATGTTTATGTACTTCCCCCAGAAAATATGGATTTGAGCACATGCTTTTCTAGATTAGTATTATGAACACTCAAAAATAGAAAATCTGTATGGTGACTTAATCCATCATGAGTGAAAACCAACTGCATACCACTCTCGAGTATTTGCTACTCTAGTTCAGTGTAACCACTTCCAGATTTTCCTTTTTGGGGGCTTGGTTTTATACCATTCTGTAGGGGAAACAAAGCACTTACATGTGTTTGGGGAGAGTGTGTTAGTATTGCAAAAACTCATCCACCTGATTTTTGTTGTCCAATAAATCATTATCTCACTGATTTTTTTTTTTTGCTTAAAGTGCTGCTAGCATTTTATTGTGTTAACAACCTGTTCACCTGTCTTTCTTGCTTGTGTAATGATGTTCTGTATATAAACACAGAGCAGCTGGCAAAGCTTTAGCCAGGCTGTAGCTTTTCTCACAGTGCTTGTTTTTTATGAAACCTCATGACCAATTACCAATTGTTGTATTCATCCTGGAGTCCCTTTTCTTTTTATGCATGTGCAACACCAGTTTAAGACTTCATTACATTCTACAAAATATGAACATTGAGGGAATTTTTTCCCTTTTTTCCTTAACAGATAGCACTTCGGGTAGTCAGTAGATTAAAAAAAAAATTAAAAAAAAAAAAACAAAACCAAACAAAAAAAAAACCCAAAACAACTGCATACTTGGAGTAGCAGAGTTCCTCTCTCATTTAATGTGAAGAAATATTTTTGCTACTAAAAATTATAACGTTTGAATTTAACTATCAGAAATTTTGGTGAAGAGAATGATTGTTTCTTACTGTTTATTAGTGGTTGGGAATCAATGAAAAATTCAAAGGACCTGTCCAAAGGAAGGATGTGAGTACATTTGCTTACATGGGACGTGAAAAATGAACTGATATGAAAACTTGCTGGTATCATTTTCTGAAGAACTACCTTAAATCTTTGGAACTAGTCATCTGCCAATTAAGCCTACTAGTGCAAATGTGACTGGTGGAGTCAGTGTTCAATTGGATAAGTTTCTGTTGCTGTAAGTCTGTTATTTTTCACACTGGCAATGAATAAACTTGGGACTTTGTGCCTAAATCCTACTACTTTTGAACAGAACACTTTTTCCTTCTGTTAATGTTATGTAAGTCTTAGTTAAGTTCAGTTAGCTTAAAACTAGTTACATGCGACATCATTTGTAAGCTTTAAAAATGCTATGTTGCCTCATCACTGGCTATATTTAAAATGCTTAGGACCTAATACTGCTTTGGGGTGCACAGAACATGTCGTCATCTCATACACGAGTTGTTTTCTAAAATGTTAGGTGGTCGTTTCTGTACGCTGCAGAGTAGGAGTGAGTTCTTAACCTCTAGCTTTTCCAAATTCCCACCTCAAAGGGAACGTGCTTTCACTTGTGAAGTCCCCTTTCTGATTTCTGTGCTATGCAGCAATTGTTTGTGTTTGGCACTGTCTGACAATGGCAGCATTTATTTCAGGGAATGGAAAGTTTGAGGTTGATCCTCTTTGTCTGGGCATGTGACAATGCGCTTCTTTCTTTTCCCCGAAAATATAGTAGACAACAGATTTAGACTGAGAACAGCTGGGCCCTCAGTAATAGAGACGTTTATACCACCCTTTCCCTTACCAATTGGGCAATAAAGGAGGCTACACAGATGAAAGACAGTTCCATTGATGTGAATGCCATGGCCTTTCTAAGAAACTTTTTGCTTTGGGCATTAGAGTTGTAGCATCAGTTGTAGCAGAACAGAAATTGTTGAGCAGGCATTTGATGTTTGTTAACCTTCCAGGCTAAGGAAGGGTAGTGTCCTGTGGCACCTACAGCGGTTAAAGTATCACACATGGACTGTCACCCAATATTGTCCTGTGATTGCGAATGCAGTAGCTGCAATGCGTAATAAAATACGTGTACTTGTGTAAAATGCACCATTTAGCGTTACCAAGGATTACTTGAAAAGTTATCCTGATGGATGTAAGTTTGCTTTGTTCCCTTGTCAAAAAGCAGTCTGGATTTACCATCAGCAAAATGCATATAATTAATGCTTTTCCATATAGTTTCTTTCCATAGGGATCGAGTCAGGGTTTCTGGGCGTGTGGGAGAGACATAAATGCTTAGGGCTGGAAAAGTGCCAGTGAACAAGGGAGATCTGGAGCCTTTCATCTCGGGTCCACGGATTTTATTTTAAGCAGGGTTGGGGTTTAGCTGTTGTTCTGAAGCCTTTAGATCAGCAATTGAAAAATGATGAATATTATTTTCCAGAGGATAACTGACAGGCATCAGAAGATAATTATATCACTAGCAATTATATCAGTGCTCATCTGCATGGTTCCCTTGCTTCAGTCTGGCTCATTTGGGACGATGTCTTCTCTCTCTTTTTGTGGTGATGGGGCTCTGTTTCCGTTGCGATGTCAATAGAAGAAAAAGCCTGAATAATATCTCTGCTTCCCTACAAAGGATCACAGAAACCTGGGGGAAACATTCCTTTTAGTGTTCAAATTATGGGCTGCTGTCAGTTATGTTTATAAGATGATGTGTATTTTGTGTTACTCAAAAAAGAACCAGTATCAATACTTGAAAGCTGTTGTTAAAAATCACACAAAAGATGCTTGCAATGTTGTTTCAAAAGGAGGAAATCCTCCCCAAGAAGAACCCTTATTTCTGGAAATGTGATTTTCAAGGCAATTCTTAAATTCCAGAATGACTGTATGGTTTGAGATAGATCTCAGCACTGGTTTCTGGCTTCTTGTTATAGTATCAGTTTTCGGTCTAGCTGTTTACTTCTGTCCTGTGTTGAGAAGTCTGTGCTAGAATTTCTTCCTTTCCCAGTTAGTTGACACTTTTTTTAGTGACAGCTTCTGGTTTTCATAGACCAGCTTGTTTACAAGATGTGAGAATAGCATCTTTTCATCTGACAACATGCAATAAGTAATCTTATAGACTTGTTACTTACCTAATAACCTGTAGCTAACAGGTGTCTTAAAGTAAGATGTTTTCCTTTTAGCATTCTTTTATAGTCCGTATGAATTCTGATTGAAAAATCAGAATTCATTATGCAACAAACTGAACTAACCTAATCTTAGTCACTGTTCATTGGTAGGACTTCATGGGCAAAAGCAGAGTGTAACCGGTTCAATAGTTAATACAACTGTTTTGTACTGACCTTGTGGATGGCAGGCAGTCGTCTTCTGATTTTGATCTCTGACTAATGAGAGTTGTACCTAATAAAAAGTAAAAATCATTAAAAGAAGTGTTCTGTGAGTGATCTTTCATAAAAAAAAGATGAATGATGCGGTATTACGTGACATGGCTAAATGTTAAAAAAAAAAAGTAACTGATGGTGTGCTGGTTCTTGTATTTGTACTGGCAGGAGTGATAATCCATATATATCATATGAATCAGGGTAATAAGTTATGATCCACGTATGAAGTGATGATTTCAAATCTGTGGAGAATGTGCTCCAGTGGTATGGTGAATTACACGCTGGCAATATAGCTATGCAGAATAACCTGGACCATTTGGTGGGTTGAATCCTTTTGAATGTTAGATGTGGAATATAAAGAAACATTAGACAGAAGGAATGCAGAGTGTGTTTGCAGAATGAGACTCTGACCTGGATAGCTCACACTCAGGAGGGTGTTGGGATGATAACAGATTTAAAACAGCAATACCACATACAAAAAACTTCCACACACCCCCACACCCACCCCCAAAAAAACCCAACCAACCAAAAATCTCCCCCAAAATCCTCAAATCATATGTGCAACCTCCAGTGGTGGTGTGGTTGAAAGGCCTACTGCAGTCTGTGGATACAGAAATAGGCAAATAGAAGTAACATAAGTACGCAATACTCTAATGGAAAAAGGCAAAAGGACGAGTATTTAGAAGTTGAAGTCCAGCAAATCAAAGCAAGAGATTAGGTTCATTACTTTGATGGTAAATGTGATTAATTCCTGAAACAAAATACCGGGATAAGTGGTAGGTTTTCTGTTAGGTGCTTTCAAATGAAGTCTTTCTATTAATTTGAGCAGCTGAGGATGGGAATTAGTAATTCTTATTCTGCCAAAGAATAATAAGTAATTTGGATAGAATTATTTGAACCATATTTTGCATAAACTGAAAGTAAAAATTGGCATTGAGCATGGCACTATCTCTTATTTTCTGCTACCAGTTGGAACAAATTGAATTTAGAAAGTTGTGGTTATTTGCTTTAAATGGCCCCCTGCTAAGAGATTTAGAGTTTCATGCAGCTTTGGCTTGCCAGGGACCATGTATGATTGACACAATTAATCAAAGATCACGCTACTAATCCACACCAAACATAACACAGTAGAGAGAACTCAATTAAAACTTTTGTTCCTCCAATTTAAAAGATCAGCCATGTGGGAGCTAAGTATATCAGCCTTACTTGTTTTGCTTGAGACCAGTCTTAATAAATTGCCTTGTTTTGCTCCTGCACTCCAATTTAGATGCTTATAAGTTAGCAGTCATGCTTTGCCACAATTCCACATGTGAACTCCTGCATCTTTGGTTAACAACTTTGTCTAGAAAGTTTTAATGGATGTAGATAAATGCTGAAGGAAAATGTAAAAATTGAAAATAATAAAAATAATTGGGTAAGGGAAATGCTGAAAGAAATGCTTTACTAAGCCTCGCTTTATCAGCGCAGAAATTTAGAACTAAACAAAATTAAATTTAGTAGTTCAATTATAGGCTCTCCCTCTTATTATCATTAATTTTGAATTTTCCCTGACCATATATCACAAGCTTTATCCTTCTCCCTGGGCACCTTTATATCAAGGCTATAGTGAAGACATTATTCAAGACTGTAAATTTTTGACAGCTTACACTTAGGGTACTGAAACTGCTTAATAAAAGACAACATTGAAAGTATTAAGAGGAAGAAGCTTATGATTGGAAAGGCTCTCTATTTTGTAGAAAGTGACTGCTTAAAGAAGAAAAAAAAAACCAACCCTAGCACTTTCATTACTACATTTCAACTGCCTGAAAAGACATTTCATTTCTGACTTGCCTCAGAATTGGGGTGAAGTAGTGATGTGGGAAGCACCTGGGCAGTGTGAGGGCTCACAGCAATGTTAAAGGTAGCCTTAGATTGACTATATTTGTGCAAAAATAAGGCATATAGGAACAGGAGTCAGTGCCTTTGTTTTCAGGGAGGACTTGTTGTCTTGTTAAATTGCTGACTGAGAACCAATCCAGCATGTAACACTGAGGCAATATTTAGCATCACTTATAAGACTGAATCTTTTTCCTTAGGTCTTGCAGCAGTAAAGTACTTGCAGTAGTTAACTCCTTGATCCTGCCAAGCGTGGAGGATGTATACCGTTCTCTTCCAAAGGTGTTAATACTCTGTTGTTCTTGTTCCTTTTCAGGGACTAAACAGCTGTGCAGGTTTTAATGCTGTTGTGCTATGAAGTCCTGAAAAGATTTTTTTTCTGCAGGATTACGTATCTTGTGGAGGCTAAAATAGGGAGTTTAACAATATGTTGTGATACCTTCTGTTGAAAATTTTTTTTTAAAGTATGAAACAAAAATAACTGCTTTTTTTCTTTTCCAAGTATTCCTGATGGGCATTTGTTGTGCTCTGACGACTTTTGAAACTGTGTTGCTGTTGGCAGAGGTTTGCTGCTAATCTTTTTGTGTGATCGCAAACAACTCGTGTCTTCTGGACCGGTGCTGCAGGACTGGGTGTACGTGAAGCACGAGATTCAGCTCTCTAGTATACCTTTATCATGTCTATTAGTGCTTTAAACCTGTGGTTTGCTAACGGCAGCATTTCTGATCCCACTGTACCATATGCCTGTCCCTTAAGAACTTTGGTATTTTCTCCTTTTACAGTACTGGATATGGTTTGTGTTTCAGGTAGAAAATGTTATGGTTCACAACATATACTTCCTTATTGTACATAACCTCGGTAGTTTTGTCCTTTGCCATTTGTTGCATTTGGTGATGTCTTTTAAAGTGATGTTATCTTCTGTTTTGCTGTTGACTAATTTCTTTGCTGTGTTACACTTGTTTCTGTTGGTACATGTTTTGCTCTGATGTACTTATCTTGTACATCTTCGTTAGTTGTCATTTTCATTTAAAATGTGTTGCTTCTTGGTAATTTCTGTGTTTTTGAGATTTTTTTTTTTAATTTATAAAAGCAATGTTTTCTTTTTGCCCAATGTTTTTCTTAACATAGGGAAGAACTTCCAGGTAAATTCTTTTTTTCCAATGTTTGAGACTCTGTGAATTGCTTCCATGCAACTTCATCTTTATTTTTACTGGTTCTATACCTAACCTGGTCCTTCCAAAAGTATTTTGTGTTGCTTCATTCTTCGGTGGATTAAGAATAAATTTCAGATACTTTTGTAGCTATTTGTTTTCTGTAGTATCAGGTGTTTTTTCTTTCATCTAGTGGCAACTAATTCTAATTCCCAGTCTACAGTTAGTATAGTCTTAATGTTTCTTACACTGTGATTAAAAACAACTATTTTCACTTTATACACATCTTCTGCAAATCTCATGTATGTTTTACTGACTACTTCTTTAGAATAATATGAGGTTATGCTTATCTGAGCCCATGAATATTTCACCAAGTTGCTGGCACCTACAAAAAGCTACTCCCTCCTTCCTCCCACTTGTAACTCCACTCTCTTTTAACAGTCAAAATTCTTATCTCCTTCCTGCACACACACTGATCTCTGTAATTTTTCCAGTATTTTAATGAAAGCTTTCAGCTTTTTAATGATCAGAATTTCCAGTTGTTAATATTAAAAAAACAAACCAAAAACCCCCAAACTTTTATGGGGTAAACTTTTATTATTAATATTTCTCAGTATTTTTGATGATGCATTCCTTTATTCTTCTGTTTTTTCTATTATAATTGCTGTTCTGTTTTAATGTGGCCAAAAATCCATTTTGATAATTCTGTTCTTTGCCCCTTGGAAGACTCGTGGTGTAGTTTTCTCTCTGTGAAATACCTCGTTTAGTCATGTTATTTGCTTTGTGAAGTCTTTAGATCTGTTTGGCCCTGGTAATGTATCTAGTAGGTTCAGTATTTTCCCCTTCTGTGACTTGATTCTTGTGATCCTCAAAGTGAGGATTCTGACCAGGTAACACCGTCTATCCTGTTGCAGGGGTTACTGCATCGTGTTGCAGGGGTTACCACACTGCTTGATAGATGATCACATTGCTTGATAGATTTGGGGGGTTTTGTTTGTTTGTTTTAACTTGGAAAGCAATTTTGTCTTGTTTTGCCTAGGAGTGAAGTGTACTTTTGTTTAATAAACAAAACTTGTGATTCAGTTGTTTGCTCCACCAGATAATTATGCCACAAGTAGTGAGAATGCTGGGATGGTTTTGGAGATAATGGTAGCTGAGTAATGCCGCAAGTTCATTACATGAGAGAGTTTTTCTTGAAATTTTTTTCTTCAAAATTTGTGATTGTGTAAATGTCTCAGGATCGTTCTTTTCCATGCTGCCACATTACAAGTGTAAAAAAAAAAACCAAAACAAACAAAAAACAAAACAAAACAAAAAACCAACCCACAAAACAAAAAAACAAACACAATAAATATAACTAGCTGAAGTGTTTGGTTGTTTTTTTTTTTTTTTTCCCCCCAAAATAATGTAATGTCTCTGTCTTTGCAGAGAACAGACCCGCAGCTCCTTGCTCAGTTCTACTACGCTGATGAAGAACTAAATCAGGTAGCAGCTGAACTGGACAGTTTGGATGGAAGAAAAGACCCACAGAGATGCACGCTGCTAGTCAACCAGTTTCGCTCTTGTCAGGTAAGCAAAATGGCACCTTCCTGATTTCGCTGACACTTTTGTGTGCATTAAATGTATTACATTATTATTTATTGCATTAATTAGTTTTTATTGTCAAATCCCTTTAAAATGAACCTTTGGTAGATGTATGCCCTTCCACAGTTTAAAAGGTATATTTTTGAAAACACTATTCATAAATTAAATCAACTATGTCTTGTTTAAGAGTGCATTGATGCTTTCCCTTAAGTAAGAACATACGTTAAAAACTGTTTCCTTTATATAAAATAAGCATACAGAGCTTACTAGAACATGAGAAATATTTCAAAATTACAGGCAGTATAACGTAGCCATGTCTTTTGTAGATGCTCAGCTTTCATACCTCATGAATCTGATAGCTTTTCATTAGTAAATGAACTATATGAAGACAGCTCTTAGCTTTGCTGATTTTTGGATGAATATTATCTGCTTCATGTAAAAAGTCTTGAAGATGAGAGGAACTACTGAGGAACCAAGCAAAAGAGGGTTTTTATTAGTAAATTATTTCAAAAGTATGAATCTATCTCTAAGTTCCTGTTGTATAATATAGTTCACCTAAAAAGAGATTCCTGGTATTACTTGCTGAAAGTATGGCTATGCTTTGAGCAAGACTTGAAGGGAGAAGAACCAGAGACTGCCAAGACCAATTCAGTTAAGTCTAGCTTTCTAATTTGGCTGGTTTTGTGATTTGATTTATTAAGAAAAACAATTCAGAAATTGAAAAACAATTGAGTAAATATAACTTTCCCTGTCATGCTGTATGCCATTCTACACCAGGTTTTTCAATAACTTTTAGAGATAGAAACTACTTTTGTGGTACACTTCATACTGGCATGAATGCTTTGATACTTCTCCCAGTCACACCCAAGAAAAACACTTTAAACAGAAGTAGGCTCAAGCCCAGAATACACCATGCTCAGGTGGTAGGAGGATTTTTGTATGAGAAGTAAACACTTGCTGTCAACTCAGAATTGTAAGTGGAAAGACCGTAGTAATAAAGATCCGTTTACCTCTCCACCAAGTGAAAAATGGCAGTTGAGTGTAAAGGATGTAATTTGATTCCCTCCTTGCTAGAATTTCTTACTGTGAGTAATAGTCAAATGTACCAAGCCTCATTATGTGGAAAAATTTCATCACTAATCAAGTTAAGATGAGTCCGTTAATAAGTTAGCTGAGTCTGTTGAAAAGAGAAGTCGGGTATTATGTGCTTACTTGCAAGAAAACTAAATATAAAAAGTGCAGTTTTTTTGAAGACTGCTTACAGAGAAAGAGTTGACAGTCAATGTATTGTTACATCAGAAACAATTTTAATACTTCTGTCTACTTTTAATATCTTCAGTTTCCTACTGTACTGTCACTAGAGAAAAATGTGGAGTTTGAGGATTTACCAAACTGGAAATGGTGAGTTTAGTAAACAGTCAAAATTCAGTGACTTGGAGGGGAAAAAAATAGGGGTGAGAGTTACCTTGAAAGGTCATTGGCTTCAGTCTTCTGTATGATGGGTCAGCTGTACCTAAATCCCTTTTCACAAATATTTATCTGACTTGTTCTTACAAACCTCCAGTAATGGACATTCCACAAACTTTCTAGGCAAATTCTTTCCAGACTGTTGTATTAGGAAAGATTTTCTGATAATAAGGATGGATGAACAATACCATGGTGCAAGATAACCTCCTTGTTTGTTGTTTTATCCCTGGAGATGACAATTTATTCCCTGTTTCTCTGCAGGTGCACAGGCTTTCTGATTTTGTTTCTTGTAGTACAGGCAGACCTGAGGAGCTGTTCTGTTCAAAAAGTAGCTTCTCTGACAGTTTCACCTGTAGGAATGCAAGAAATTCAGACTCCGATAGTTCCTTGGTCAGTTTGCTTGGCTTGTTATACAGTGACTCACCACCTTGTGACTCTTAATACCTTCTGATGCCTGGTAATTTTGTCTTTTCATTTGTCAAACAGATTGCTGTTACTAAAACAATCTGTTGCTGGAGCTGAAAGAAAAGATGGAGATGGTTTTATTTTTTCATGTAGCTATTTTTGTAATTTCTAATTTTCAGAGTTCTGCAGAATAGGTCAGATCATCGTCAAATGTTATGTCAAAAATGGCTTTGCTAATTAGGACTTTACATTATTTTGCAGTACTATGTGTAAAAGCAATGTTTTTTGGTTTTTCCTTTTAAGAATTTGTAAATGCCAAACAAGAGAAGGAGCAGTATTTTAGTAAGGATTCAGAATGTAGGTATTTGCTAATCAAATATTGCATGGTAAGAGGAAAAATTGGTTTTATCCTAAGGTATGGTGGAGTTTGAGGAAGATGGAGAAAGAACAGCCAGCCCTGGGGTCAAAGTGGTTGTAATGGAAGGTTGTGCATGTGAAAGTAGGATAGTAGCTACGTTGTGCAATACCTCTGTGATATCTGCAACAACAATCATATAATTATGAGACCTTGTTTTTTAAGAAACGTGCTCTTTCTGACTTTTCAAGCAATGCTTTTGAAAGGGAACTTGTGACCACAGTACTTTTTTCCAGTTATGGCAGCCTATTGTAAAAATGACATCCCTTGTTTTGCTTTGGTGATTTCATGTCAGTGGTATAAGAACCTATTTATTAATACTGTGTTTTGCATTTATTGTGTGGTTAGTACCTGTGCAACAGAATAAACCACTCCTTCCTCTAGTGGTTTCTGTTAAAATTAACAATAACTTAAGTGTGCAGAGATGCATGATGAAAAGCTATGTAAGTTTTTCATAAATGAAAAAGGGTAGGTAGGATGTCGTGCTTTTGGTTTGCTGAACTTGATCGATGGTAATAGAGGGAAAGTACTTTTTTCTTAAGAAAAACATGTTTGCATCTGTGAATCTTTTGAGTAATATGCAATGCTGGTTCATCTGAGGGTTTTTTTTTCCCTGCAACACAAATAATAATTTGAAGGATTTTTATATTAGGATTATAATAAGGTGTCCTTTTCTGTGCTGCTCCCAACATCACGTGGTATTGAATTTCATAAGAAGTAATGGTATTTTGTGTACTTTTTAATTAATCAGTCATGCATTTGCAATCATTCTCTAAATTAATTTGCCTTGATCATTGCTATTTTCACATTGATTAATATCTTGTTACTTGAGTTGATAAACTGGTTTAAAACAATTTCTCAGCTATTTAAATGGAATTAGGTGTCATGTTGCATAGTACAGAACTTCATTGGTTTTGTTTAAGAGTCAAGAGTAAAAAAAACTCCTTTGTTTCTAACCCAGAGATTTTGTGAGGACTTGATAGGGAAACACTGAACTTGTGTTTAAGTACTTTACATTGTGGAAGTGTTTTCATAGTACTTGCTTGCTGTTTCGGTACACTGAGAGTTATTTCTCCGCATACAGTAGCAAGGTCTCAGAATAGCATGAGTCAGTTCCCAGCATGGTTTTATCAAAATTATTCCTTGAACTGCAGATTGTGTCTCAGCAATGTGTTATTTGATCTGCTAAAGTACACTAGGAAGGAATTTGCCCCTGTCAGGGCACTGACCTGAAGCAAAGCATAGACTTTGCCTGGCTGTCTTACCCCTCGCACCGTGCCACAGAATAGTAAAATGGGGAATTTACAATATTTGTGAAACATGACTGTTTCTGGCTCACTGGTAGGAGTGATTGACACTGCGTTGACTGGTAGCATATTATACTGGCTCTTCACTCTTCCTGCTATTTGCCTGTTTGGGAAGCACCTCTTGAATTACTGAAATTGGCAGTCCAGTGTTTTCAAGTCAGCTATCAGCAGTTATTTTGCTGTAACATTAGGTTTTAAAATGTAGCCTGTAGTGGGCTGCTTCATGCATAGGTCACTCCTCTGTATAGCGGGTGAGAAGCAGACACCCATGAATCTGAACCTCGTTATCTATCACAGCATAAGTTAATGTTGCTGAGGTATTGGAGCCCTTAGAGAAAGCTGAAGCATATTTCAGTGTTGTTATCACTTGTCTGTCTCAATTTCTGTAGCAATATAAAATACGTGGTGAAAGTTATAAAAAAATGCTGTGTTTCAACTAGACTTATCTCCATATTTCTTCCAGCTCAATTTAACAACTGAAAGCATCATTATGAGATGAGTTGAGATTCAAGTGTCAATGAAAACAAAGCTTTGCCCTTATCGTAAAGGAGTATGTGTTAGAGTGGTTTGAATCTACAGGCTGAAGGAGCTTACTGTAGTGTTTGGAAAGAGGGTAAAACTGGGCTGTGGGAAACAATAAGTAATAAGATGGTAGAGGGTAGGAGCCCATCTGGGGAATCTTCTTTGTCAGAGTGGCATGCTAAAATCATAGAATCATAGAATGGTTTGTGTTGGAAGGGACCTTCAAGATCACCTGGTTCCAACTCCCCTGCCATGGGCAGGGACACCTTCCACTAGACCAGGTTGCTCAGAGCCCCATCCAACCTGGCCTTGAACACTTCCAGGGGTGGGGCATCCACAACTTCTCTGGGCAATCTGTTCCAGTGCCTCGCTACTCTCACAGTGAAGAATTTCTTCCTTTTATCTAACCTAAATCTACCCTCTTTCAGTTTAAAGCCATTACCCCTTGTCCTACCACTACATTCCCTTGTAAAAAGTCTCTCTCCAGCTTTCTTGTAGGCCCCCTTCAGGTACTGGAAGGCTGCAATAAGGTGTCCCCAGAGCCCTCTCTTCTCCAGGCTGAATAACCCCAACTCTCTCAGCCTCTCCTCATAGCAGAGGTGCTCCATCCCTCTGATCATTTTTGTGGCCGTCTCTGGACCCACTCCAACAGGTCCCTGTCTTTCCTGTGCTGAGGACCCCAGAGCTGGATGCAGGGTTCCAGGTGGGGTCTCACCAGAGCAGAGTAGAGGGGCAGAATCACCTCCCTTGACCTGCTGGTCAAATATATATACTCTTCATCTTTGAACTATGGGTTTTGCATATCTTAAAAGCTTAAAAATATTATTTGCTTTCTGAAGCTGGAGGTGGATGGATAAGACAAGTCTAAAAGTGGGGGAAGCTGTTCATCTGATACTCCTTAGTGTCTCATTGAAGCAGTGATGATGTTTGATAATGGGCACTTTAGAAGGTAGTTACCAATTTCTGCCTGATCCAAGGAAAACAGGTTGTCTTTCACCTCAGCTTGCACCATGTACATGGGTAGATTTCTAGATTGCTTTTTTCTTTAATTTAAAAAGAAACCGAAACAACACCACTATACACAATGCTGAAGTTGTTGCAGGGTTTGCTAAATGCCTGTACAATTTCCCGCATGGAGGAGAAGCATGACTGAGCTGCGGTGAACTCTGTCATAGAACACCCGTGGATTTCTCTGGAGTGGGAAATGGAAAGGATCGTCAGAGTGTCTTTTGCATTTTTATATATATTTATTTATTTATTTAAATATATATATTTAAAAATAAATAAAAGTTGGTGTAGCATGGAATGACAACACAGGTGGCAATCAATAATGCACAGGGGTGAAACTGAAGCTAGATTGACAAGTTACTAAATAATGAAAAGGGAACTTATCTTTGTATACAAAATATAATTAATTTTTTATCAGTGAAGAAAGGGATGTGATTATATTAAATGGTGCATGCTGGGAAAGCCATAGGTTGTTATTGAAGGGACTGTGACGTGAGGTTATGCTGCACCATCTGCTCACAATGACCACATTCATTGCATGCAAACTCCTATGGAAAAACACTGTCTTTGGAAGATGAGGTAATCATCCATTTAAAACATGAGGATATAACAGGAGAGCAAGATTAATATTGTATCTTTACTTCAATTAAAACAGTATTGTTTCTGGGTTTTGGTCCAGATGTCACAAGTTTTGTTGAAATTGAAAAAAATGGTTTTTTTTTTTTCTTTGTGAAAAAGAACCCACCTATAGAAGGCTCTTAATTTCTGAGGTTATGAAGTCTTCTAACATTCTACTTAAAAAGATAAGATGATGTTTCATTTCTTAATGCATGATTACCTGCCCTAGATCATACTTTTTATATTAAGAAAAATTGACATGTTGGTATCTTGACTGAATATTGACATAGTGAACCTGAGACACACTGGTGTAATTCCCAGAGCATTTGAAGGCTAAATGAGGACAGTGGAGCCAGGTAATTTTAAAACTGACTTTTCTCAGCATTTGTGAAGTATGAGACTCTACCAGATCCACTTCTGTAGGAATTAATGTAATGTGATGTGTCTGACTATCAGGGGCTTTATAGTTCTTCCACATTCTTCAACGGTGCCATCAGAGAATTGCTGTCAGCTCTGCTATATTTCTCCCTTTTAATTTTTTTTTTACTCTTGCAAAGAAGGATGAATTCTTGTATCAGCCACTGAATAGTTTATGTAGTCTCATGACTTAAATATGCTGCAATTTGCCTTCTTTCTTCCACATGCACATGGTAGCACCATGTTAACAAGATCAGCAATACATGCAAATTATTTATTTGGTGATATTTCCGTACGTGGGATTAAGTCTGTTTTCTTCCGTTAGAAGCTTTTTTCACTTAATCATATAAGGAAAAAAAACCTTCCTTTCATTTAATTTTTCTTTAATGCTGGGGAAGTATGATAAGAAAGACAAGAAGGCGAATTACTTTTTAAAGACAGTTCTTAGCAGTGGAATTTGATTTTCATTGTGACCTTAACATACTTAAAAGTTAAAATAAAGGCTGGCTTTCTCTATATGAAATAATTCATAAATCACCAACTATTTCATCTCTTTTCAAGGGATATAATACCAATAGTATAATACTGTGTATATATGCATTTCAAAGATGAATAATGGATGAAGAATATTTTGTGGAATATTGTGCAACCTTGTTTTCTCATGTGTTAAGTTGTCATAAGTAAGTTTTCATCAAACAAAAGGAAGCCTTTAAATGTTTATCTACATATATACACATATATTGTGCATTGGGCACAACAAGGACTTCTACATCTTAGAAGGAGGGATTACAAAATATTTTGGGGTTTGAGAGAACAGATGAATTTCAGACTGCCCTATTGTTACTGTTAGTGTATAATTTAACAATAAACTACTAATTGAATGGCTGGAGTTCAAGGTGATGGGAAGAAAATAAACTGTTACCCATTAGGTAGCTTGTTCAGTCACTGTAACTTTATAATTAGACAGAGAGAAGTGCCTTGAATAGTTCAGTCATAACTCCAAGTTCTTTTTGTGGTGTAAAGATACAGCGACTGTCTTCTGCCTCAAACTTATGCTTGGGAAAGAATTCGTGTTAGCTCATTGCTCATGTTCTTGGTGGAAAAAAATGCAAACTTTAAGACAAATTTTAAAGAATTGTTCATTTTTGAAAGAATTAGATGTATTAGCAAGTTACTGTTGGTTCAAAGAATAAGAAATGGTTGATATGAAAACAGCTTGTGATAAGTGATTGGGAAAGTGATGTCGGCGAGCAGACATCGGATAGTGGGCTTTGTTACTACGTGCTTTTGCATGACTTGCACACATAAAAACTTACCATTTTAAAGGCTTTGGGAAATAAATACTTGTGTGAAATGAATTATGCAGAAAGTGTGCTATGTTGGCTAAGAACCTTTTTGCTTATGCCATCTACTCTCTCCTGCTGGATTTTCAGTTTTTACAGAGTAGTGCTAGTTTTTCAACACTTTTAAAAGTAGTGTTGAGATGAACAGCAGCAGTATTACCGCAAGTACGCGGTTCTTACGGCTGTGAAGCAAATAAAGCTAACTTCTTTTATATGCCCATACTGCTCCTTGTTTCATAGTTCAGAAAAAAGCCCAGAATTTAATTTAAAAATGTAGTGCTCTTGATACTACTGTATCATGTACACAATATAAATTCTTGGTTTTGCCCTGAGAATACATTTTCAGTTCTCTCGGGTTTCTGTGCATGAAGATTACTTACGCAAATACCAAGCAACAGATATTTGTATTCTTTGATTTCTCAGGTGCCCCAGGGTATCTGTAACTACTGCTAAAGTCGTTGTTGTTCCACTTATATAGTGCTCATAATAAAACAGCAGAGTAGTTCATGTAGAAGCGTAAGTGATCATCTTTAGGCTGCAAAGCTTGTTGAATTGATTTGTGCAACTAAGGCATTGAGATAAACTGTCTTATTGACGTAAGGTCTTGTAATTTTTACTTTGGAATTGTTCTGATACTGTGAGATGATCTTTTTTGTTGTTTTTCTTTTTTATTGTGTTTTTTGCTGGTTAGGTCTGATGTAGCCTCATAGAATCATAGAATAGTTTGGGTTGGAAGGGACCTTTAAAGGTCATCTAGTCCAAGCCCCCTGCAATGAGCAGGGACATCTTCAACTAGATCAGGGTGCTCAGAGCCCTGTCCAACGTGACCTTGAGTGTTTCCAGGGATGAGGCATCTACCACCTCTCTGGGCAACCTGCTCCAGTTTCACCACCCTCATTGTAAAAAAAATTGTTTCCTTATCTCTAGTCTAAATCTACCCTCTTTTAGTTTAAAACCATTACCCCTTGTCCTGTTGCAACAGGCCCTACTAAAAAGTCTGTCCCCACCTTTCTTATAGGCCCCCTTTAAGTATTGAAGGGCTGCAATGAGGTCTCCCTGCAGCCTTCTCTTCTCCAGGCTGAACAACCCCGACTCTCTCAGCCTTTCCTCATAGCAGAGATATTCCATCCCTCTGATCTTTTTTGTGGCCTCCTCTGGACCTGCTCCAACAAATCCATGTTTTTCCTGTGCTGAGGACCCCAGAGCTGGAGGCAGGGCTCCAGGTGGGGTCTCACGAGAGCAGAGTAGAAGGGCAGAATCACCTCCCTTGACCTGCTGGCCATGCTTCTTGTGATACCTTCTGGGCATCATGTTGATCAACATATATCATGTTGATACAGGATACAGTTGGCCGCCTGGGCTGCGAGCACACATTGTTGGCTCATGTCCAGCTTTTCGTCCACCAGTACCCCCAAGTCCTTCTCCTCAGGGCTGCTCTCAATCCCTTCACCCCCAGCCTGTACTGATACTGGGTGTTGCCCTGACCCAAATGCAGGACCTTGTGCTTAGTGTTGTTGAACCTCATGAGGTGAACACAAGCCTGCTTCTCGAGCTTGTCCAGGTCCCTCTGGATGCCATCCCATCCCTCAGGCGTGTCAACTGCACCACTCAGCTTGGTGGTGTTGGCAGACTTGCTGAGGGTGCACTCAATCCCACTGTCTGTCATTGAAGATATTAAACAGTACAGGTCCCAGTACGGACCCCTGAGGGATACCACTTGTCACCAGTCTCCATCTGGACATTGAGCTGTTGACCCTCTGGATGCAACCATCCAACCAATAAATAAACATGGATGAATGCTGGCAGGCTTGCAGAGTCATGTCTACTTTTGACTTGTGTGATAACTGGGATTAAAAAATATTTTCCATTTTCATACATTCCTGCAAACCTCTGGCCTCAGTGTCAGCCCTGTTTATTATTTTTGCTATTGTCCTCCATAGGGATTTTGCAAATTTGACTGGAAAATAATTTAACCCTGTAGTTGGAACGTGAAGAGTTTTCTCAGTAGATCTAATTAACATATTTGTGGTTGTCTGGCTTATTCTGCAATGCAAATAAGAGTCTAAAAGTACATCATATTTTATAATTTAGAAAATAAAATTTTGAGGGTATTCCTCAACAAGGAAGGGAGCATTATCTTTATGTAGATTTTTTAGGAGATCCTTAAATCACTCATTTAAAATATACAGATAGTAGAAATGATCCTAGATCTGGACACTCTGTGTTAGAATAGAGGTCTCCAAAGATTTGGGTCTGCAGTTTTGAGTTGAACTATTGTTGGATATAACTCTTTATTAGTAGTATCATACCATGTTGGCCTTTCTTTGTCTTTTGTCTAGATCCATAGAACTTCAACATATCTCTCTCAATTAACTCTGTATTCAGTGAAATCAGATTTTTCCATTGTTTTTTAATGCAAAATGTGTTCTTTCTCTACTAGCAGGTAAAGGCTTTTAAATCTACCAATGCTGTGGATTAGCACTGCTAGGTTTTATAACTGTGTTAATGGAAATGCATAGAGTGATTTCACAATAAAAATTTATGTAAATTTGAGTGGCTTTGGTCAGAGTCCTATGATAACTTTAGCAGCTGTGCATATGGATTGCCCAGTCTTTGATTCAAGCAAGCCCTTGGGCACTTGGTAGAAATTTTATAAACATTTTAGTTTCAGTAAATCTCTTAGCTTTATTGCTTGGATATGTGGTTGAGTATGGGCAAACAAGATAAACTTTGATTTTATTAAAAAAATCTGCACAAACATGTATTTCTGTTATCACACCTTGTTCCTTAGGCATAATTCCATGGTCCATTGGCAGTGTCAATTTAAAGGTTTTCCTTTCTAAATTTACACTATTCTTGTTCCTATCCCCAGACTTCAGCATGGCACCCCCTCAAGGCACAGCTTCCCATTAGCTTAAACTGATTTGAGACTGTGCTGCTATCAAAACAGGCAGCCTTGTCTGTCCTTTCTTCCTTCCAGCACTAGTCCGTGTGCACCAGGAGCCCTGGCTCATGTTCCAGCAATGAGTGAACAGCCACGGAGTGGGTGGGATCACCTGGAAGCCTGGCTGTAGAGGCGGCTTTGGTGGGGTTGCTGTATCTCAGCCAAATGGTCACGTTGATTCACTGTCCATGTGGATGCACAACGGCATGGAAGTGCTGATGTACAGCTGGAGCAGTGTCCACAGACAGGAGTGGAGAGAGAGGAGTGGGTGTATAGATCCTTATCCACAGCCAGTTTAAATAAGCTGTGGTCAGCTTTAGACGTCTAGGAAACCACATCTTCAGCTGTACTGATACACATATTTGCAGAGTCAGTCTGTGAACTTTAACCGTGAAATGACCTGGGTTACTGTGGATCAGTGCACTGAAACCATTGACAGATGTCCCGTGTGCAAGTAAGCTGAGAGTGCTGGTGAGACAGCCCGTGACAGCCTGGAGACAGGAACAAAAGCTGCGAAGTAGGTGAGATAAGGGGCTGGCTTCTCAAGTTGGCCTTGCTGCCTAATGCTTACACTGCAAAATGGCCTTACACTGTTTCCTGCCCATCTTTGAAAAGTGGCTTTCTATTTCAGGTGTAAAAGAAACTTATCAGATAATAGGAGACACCTTCAGATAAGTTTAAGTGGTATGAGAATAGGGAATCTCTAGGAAAAAAAAAACATGCCCTTTTATTCTGTGCTTTATCTGAATTGTATCCATGCTGAAGAGAAAGCAATTTTTAAAAAGTCAGCATTAATGAGGATCCCTTGATGAAGAAGGCATCTGTGAAGAGCTGTTAAATAACTCATAATAATGTCATAGTGGATTGGCAGTGAGTTATCTAAGAAGTACTAATTGTATTCATTAACATTCTCGACAAGAGCAAACTGGGAGTATGTACCATAATCACTGTGAACAATGAGGCAGTTCAGAGGTGCACCGTTTTCATGTTTGATTGCATCTGTCCATCAGAGAACGTTTTCTTGTAGAATTGCGCAGAAATAGATCTCATTAAACGAGGCAAGTTAGACTAAAGCTGTAAGAAAGTCCCTGTTGGATTCTGAAACCTAATGATTGGTTAGAAGTTGGCAAGAATCTATTCCTGATGTTACTTTGTTAATTGATATAAAGGTTAAACAGTGTGGATTGAACCAGGAGTACTTTTAGCTAAAGTAATGGCCAAGTCTTTCTAGCCTGCTTCATTTGCAACCCTTTTGACATTATATTAGTTATGTTAGTGGAGGTCAATGCAGGAGACAGCAAGGGTAATTATTGAGATCGAGGGAAGAAGTTGACTGAAAGAAGCCTTTGTGTTCCCAAAGTTTAGGAACTGTAGTGGACAAAGATATTTTTAACAGTAGAGGGAAGAAGTAGGAACCAAAAGCAGATCCTTTCCAGCCCATTCAGTTGTATGGGAACGCTTGGGTGTTACTCATTGATCTGTGGTGAGGAGGGAATAATGCTAGTTTTCTGAATTGTACCTCTTTGTGAGGCTTTTTCTAAAATATAACAGAATTGGTGGGCTCTAGAGAAATTCTCATAAGGTCTATATTTAAGAGACTTGATACAGATGTAGGAAAGCCAGAAATTTATGCCAGAAGGATTGGGCAGTTAGCTGATGGGAGAGTGAGCCAAGCAGTGTTCAGAGAAAATTATTCTCTCTTTTTATACAATCTTTTCCAATTTAATTTAAGTGGGGACAGTGCCAGTTTGGAAAAGAAAGTGAAACTGAGAAGAAAAGCATTTTTTATTTAAGTGAAGATGTCAAGATTAACCTTAAATTCCAGACAATGCACATTTCTTCTGTACTGTTTATCTGTGATAAAAGAGCTTGTAAGTTTTTGTTTGTTTGGTTTTTTTTCCTATGGAGTTTCATCTCCAGTTCAGTTATTTTATAATTGATTACAGCATCTGTCATTTCATTACTCCTAGTAATGATTACTTGTGTGAGTTGCATTGCTCCAACAGATGTCTTCTCTGTGCTGTCTGACATCTTCAAACAGTTGGTGTCAGGTACCTGTTTGCTGTTTGGGTATGCAACTGAGTGAAAGCTTGAAACATTTGTTTTGAAAACATGCAGGCTTGTCAACCCTTTCATATGTTTTTACTGTACTTCAAAGCACTGTGAATGAAGAAAAAGAACTTGAGTTAATTGTGCTAAATGCACTAAATAGCCTGTAAGTATCAGAAAAGTTGATTTTTCTTCTGTTGGGACTCAGGCTACAAATGCAGATTTTAAATTTACCTTTTTTTTCCCCCAAAAAGTGATCAATGGAATTATATAGCTAAGTAGAAAACAAATGTGCAGCAATAAACATTTCTGATTAGTAAATAAAATAATTGTGTCTTTTTAAATCTTGTCTGCTTAACAGCTTTTCTTCATTGTTGTTGGGAAACTTTTGGTCCCTTGTATCTTTCACTATAGAATAATTAGCACGATGGCTGGAAAAGATAAAATGCTTGGCCACAAGTTGGACCATCAGTACAACTCTTATCAACCAACCAAGAATTTTATTTTGTTTCTGAGTTTTCATTCATATTTGATCTTAGGAAGTAATTAATATTGTAAGATACTTTTTCTTTGAAAAAATGAACGTAATAGTGTGTACTACTGTAGTCTTACATTACAGTTTTGCATGTTAACAAGCTTTTTCATGTGTTTCCACTTGCTCATATGGATCAAATAGGTCATTTGGAGAAACTGCCTATTATCTAAGGTTGTGGGCAGAGTGGATTGAAAATGCTGTGCACTGCAGGTCAGGGAATTAATTTGCAGCAGAGAACCGTAGGGAGGAAAGCTGGCTCCACGCCAGCGCAGCACTGAATGTGTTGGGGATGCAGGATGCTTTCACTCTCTGCACTAGGGGATGGCAAAGCAAAGGAGGCAGTAAGTCAGGATGCCTTTGTTCTGCTCGTGGCCTCAGCTATGGAGCAGCTTTGGAGTGATTCAAAGAAGGTGCTGTCAGCTCTGTGCCAGGCTGAAATTCTTTCATGCTTGGGAAATCCTGAAGTACATTTTAGGGCAGTTTTGGGATCACTGTACCATGGTAGGAAGGCAGTTGCCTGGTACTGGTGGGAGGAGAAAGCCCATTTTATGTTTATTGCAGCAGATACCTATGTTCAAAGCCAATGTCTCTTATTCTTCTGTTGAGATGAAATTATGTAAAAGGAAATGTTAGTGTGCGGGGTTACTTACTGGATTGTTTTCAAATGTTTTTTTACATAAGATAAACATTTTGGGGCCAGTCCTGTTTAATATCTTTATCGACGATCTGGATGAGGGGATTGAGTGCACCCTCAGTAAGTTTGCAGATGACACCAAGTTGGGCAGGAGTGTTGAGCTGCTGGAGGGTAGGAAGGCCCTGCAGAGGGACCTGGACAGGCTGGGTCGATGGGCCCAGGCCACTGTGTGAGGTTCAACAAGGCCAAGTGCCGGGTCCTGCACTTGGGTCACAACAACCCCAGGCAACGCTACAGGCTTGGGGAAGAGTGGCTGGAGAGCTGCCTGGTAGAAAAGGACCTGGGGGTGTTGGTTGACAGCTGGTTGAACATGAGCCAGCAGTGTGCCCAGGTGGCCAAGAGGGCCAATGGCATCCTGGCTTGCATCAGGAATAGTGTGGCCAGCAGGACCAGGGAGGTGATAGTGCCCCTGTATTTGGCACTGGTGAGGCCGCACCTCGAGTACTGTGTCCAGTTTTGGGCCCCTCACTACAAGAAGGACATCGAGGTGCTGGAGCGTGGCCAGAGAAGGGCAGCGCAGCTGGTGAAGGGTCTGGAGCACAAGGCTGGTGAGGAGCGGCTGAGGGAGCTGGGGTGGTTTAGCCTGGAGAAAAGGAGACTCAGAGAAGACATTATCTCTCTCTATAACTGCCTGAAAGGAGGCTGTAGCGAGGTGGGGGTCGGTCTCTTTTCCCAAGTAACAAGCGATAGGATGAGAGGAAATGGCCTCAAGCTGCACCAGGGGAGGTTTAGATTGGATGTCAGGAAAAATTTCTTCCCCGAAAGGGCAGTCAGGCCCTGGCACAGGCTGCCCAGGGAAGTGGTTGAGTCCCCATCCCTGGAGGTATTTAAAAGCCATGTAGATGTGGTGCTTGAGGACATGGTTTAGTGGCGGACTTGGCAGTGCTAGGTTAACGGTTGGACTTGATGATCTTTAAAGGTCTTTTCCAACCTAAACGATTCTATGATTCTGTGATTTTAGAGTCTTTATAGAAAAGTCTTAAGTATGTATACACTGCTGTAAGAGCATCTCTGTGTCTACGATGTTTACCTAGTAATATTTTCATTCACTGTGGACAAAGTTCTTTATGTTATCTCTTACTGATAAAGGGAGGCTTGGCTGAAAAGCTCTGTACTGAGAACAGTCTTTCAGTACAAGTCTGGGTATACTTCATTTCAGTAAGGACAGTCATGTCTAATATTAGTTAATGGCTTTTTGGTGTGGAGGAGTAAAACAGATTTTTTCTTATGGTAGCATCAGGAACACTTAGATTTTTTTGAGATCTGAAAATGCTCTTTTCTGCAGGAGAGGATGATGCATGTAAGGATACTGTACTTAATGTAGCTTCTCAAGTCACTGTTAGTTATGAACAGCCCTTCTGTAAATGGGGATTCCTCTTCTATTTACTGAGAGCTATATTTGGGTGGGTAGTAAGAAAGTTAAGTTAAATTTAAATGTAATTTGTCAAAGGACTGTACACTGGCTTTGTGAAAAATGTCATTTTAGCCAATAAGTAAATACTGCATCTTTGTTAAAGAACTGTTTTTATTGGAAGCTGTGCTCAAATATCCGTGACCTCTTTTGTTTGAAAATTGGTGTGCCAGTGTTCACCACTTTGTATGTAACAATCACTCCACTTGGGGAGATGTAATTATTCAGTGTATGCATAATAAATTTTGAATATATGCAGGAGGTAAGATCAAAATTTCCATTAATAAACCTGTGATATTTGGAGTGTTTAGTGTCCTCGTGAGGGTACACTAGCAAGACAGTTCAGGAAGAGAAGCTTTGACGTCGCAGTTCAACACAAACTGGAGCAATCATTGTTGCTGGGCTGGGGCGATACAGCATTTAAATTGCTAGAGATCCAAGTTGCTTTTAATTTCTGATGAATTTTGGTACCACGCTGTAGAGGGCTAGGTTAAACTAGGAGCTGCTGCCCAAAGTTCACACACAGAAAAATCCTAAGTTACTTTTAGAAAGTTGGGCCATCTAGAAGTTAGCAATGGGAAGTAGTCAAATAGCTGATCAGGCAAGAGAGACTGAAAGCACGGCCTTTGGGAACTGTGCGAGATGGGCTGGAGGGAATGCGGTGGAACTTGTTGCTGTCTGGAGAGAGACTTTGGATTTCTGATGGGTGAAACGGCCGTCTGTAGGGACCCTGCTGGGTTCCGAAGCCAGGACTTTAGGTGTCTTTTGAAATCCTGTTACTTATATCAAAGAGTATGTTACATTATTATTGGTTTCTTCTGTTAATGAAAGTAACCCATAAAAACCTGACTGCTAGCTAATTGCTTTAATTACAACAAAACTTTCCTTTATGTTTGGCCTTAATTTGTGTTCATCAGTTGCTTCTGTTTGTCATAAATGTGATGTTGAAGGAGATCTGCAACTTAACATCAAGCCAGAAAAAGAAACAAAAAATGTGAAGGATATATTTAAACAAAGAGGCTACAATATCATCTTTTAAGCTCATAGTGATGTTATCAAAGACTGTTACCTTGATAATTCAAAAAATAAATATTAAAGAGATACTGAACAACGTGGGAAGTTATCTTTCTCTGAAGAAATCTTGCAAAAGACCTCAAGAAGGTGACATTCAATTTAATAGCGTGGAAGAGCAGCATAGTTTTTACCAAGGTCATGTACAAAAGGGTAGACATGTTTTAGAGCATAAGTGAGATGAAGTTATTGGCATTTCTTTTTGTACCTATTCAGAAAGCTAATGTGGCAGTTGCTGTTAGCTTTATGCTCTGATAATTGAGTATATGGCCAATTACCGCTGGGCCAAAAATAAACCAACTTCTTGTCCTCTACTGTGGCTAACTACATACATTGTCTCACTACCACTCACTGTCTTTCCTATCAAAATAAAATATAAGTGCTCTCCATTACATGAAACACTGAGCTCTATTTTCCAGGAAATGAGGAACTTGGAGTAAATCCCAAAACAGAATCTCCGCAGCGGCTGCCTGTTGTGGTGCTGGAAAGCCTAAACAGAACAGCTGAAACAAAACTGTGCTCATCCTGGTATGCAAATGAACCAAAAGATAACACATAAAGCCACCAAAGGATACATTAAAATCCGGAGGCTTTTATGTAGAAAGATGGATCAAGTGAAAGATTTACTACTTCAATTCCAACTAATTGATTTCTGTTGCTTAAATCAGAGCAAAACCTCAATGCTACCATGTATCCAAACCCATTCGTTCTTGGCTTACAAAGCAGAATACTGTAATTAACTAAATTGAATGTTTCTTGAAGCTCTTCTAAAGAAAAGACTAATTTGCTTACAATGCATTGGATAGTCTGTCTAAATTGGCTGTCATCCTTCCAGTTTCAAAGCAGCTGAGATTTGAAATCATTATGGGAGCAAGTATTCCAGATTTCTTATTTAGGTTACTCTGCTCCAGGTGTCATGAGAAGAAGGAATGGAAGAGGGAAGAAAAGTGATGGAGAATTGTGGTTTTTTCTGTAGTAGGATAAAATAAACCCTGTAGAAAATCAGAGAATTTGGGAAATTGCACATCTTGAAACAGCAAAAACAGTTAACTTTGTAGAATTCTCTCAGCGTTTATATACTAAACGGTAAATTTCCATCAACTCTTCTTTCCTTAATCTTCCAGTATAACCAATAGAGTATGCAAGAAAAGATGCTCATCTTTTTAATTGGCTTTTTCACTTAGCTTTTTAACAGATTGAGCAGCTGCCTATGTGAAGCCAGGTAACTCTTTACAAACAAATGCTACTAGTCCAGAGATTGAGCTATTGTGATTTATCTCCATTGGGAAGTGTATATTAAAATTCTGATTACCTATGGCTTAACTTACTAGTACTGCACAAGTTAAAAATAATGTTGTTGGTTTGTTTTTTGTTTTGGTTTTTTTTTTAACTGACTCAAGAAGTGTGGCATACATGGAGATATGTTGGTAGATCTTGGGTGCTCTGGAGCAGAAGCATCTAGAGATTATAGGAATATTGAAGAAATGAGGAAGAATATTAAATGTTATTTAGGTGGTAAATCATATACTGAAAAATTAGTATTATACTTGCTTCGTAAAAAGTTTAATTATCTTTATTATAACCTGTTGCCTTCAGTTGCAATATCTGATTTAAGTGCATTAAAGTGCAAAATTTCATGATGCTTATAACTATTATTTCCTGAGATGATTTAGACAGAATTTTAGTACTTTTTTATAGGTATAATGATTAGAAAAACAGAGCTAAAATATATAGAACAGTTGCTTAGCCAGGTATGAGTCTTGTTGCTTTACTTCGTTTGCATAAAACGTTCTTTGATATATCAGGAATTTTGAGTATGTATGTAGGTGACTATAAAAGGGGAATTCAATCTGTCTTGTAGCTGCTGTAAAATAAGATTGCATCTGAAAAGTAATGCATTGAAGTAAAAAAACCCACTTTTAGGGAGGAAAGCTTTTCAATATGGGTCTCATCCTATTCTGTGTAGCTTTTTAGAAAAAAAAACAAGAGATTGAATATAGGAAAATGGAATTTTTCAAGTTTAGTGGCAAGTAAAATAAATTGGAATATCATGTCCTAAAATAAAATGGAATTGGATTAATTAAAATCTGATATAATCAGATTCAAATATAATGCTTTTCAGACTTCCCTGCCTTAATATTTCTTTGTATTTCCTGCAGCTTTTGTAAAATTTAACTGGTAGGATTACTTTTTAGCACTGTATCTCTCCAGTGCTAAAAGATCTTTGCAAACTTTTATTAATTCCCTGAAAACAGGAATCTGGCCTTTTCATCCTAATGTGCCAACCTGTATTGCTCTGGTGATAAAGTGGGAGCTGCAGGCAAAGCACCTGGTCTCAAAATAGATGAGTAATAACTGATTTAAAATACATCATGAGTGGCTCAGGCCCTTCTACAATTTAAATGCTTTAATCCTCAGTTTCATTCTTTGCTCTGTAACTTTGGGTGGGAACTACGTGGTTTAGGAGTTGATTTCTTCTTGGGACCTACTTTCAAAATATTTTGGTTCCCCAGCTAGATTTAGGTAAATAATGATGAGAAGTATACTCGATACCATGAATTAAGAAATGGAAGGAAGGAAAGTGGGGAACTTGCTATTAATCTGCTTTTTCACACTCTGAAGCATCACACTAATTTGCGGGTGGTTCCTTGGCTGTCTCCGTTTTATCCCGGAGAAGGGAGGTGGTGGCAGTCTGGCTTCAGCCAATGGTTCAGGATGGCGGTGCTGAAACAGGGTATGGGCATCTTTGCTCTGTTCTGTCTTCTTACAGGATTTGAACTTAAGTTCCCCTTGCTGTTATGCTAGGGAATATTGTGAGGTTTGGTTTTTCCCTCGGTTTCTACAGTGGGCATCTCTCTGGATTCCTAGGGATCCAAGTGCCCCACTAATCCTGGCAGTACGCTAAAACCCAGCAGAGTGAGGAGTGCGTCTCTAAAATTAAATATTTAATATTTCAGTGAATTTAGCTGCATTTTCTTGTCTCTCTTCATACCTGCTGGCCACGGTCTGTGTTGTGATGCCATGGAGGAGCTACAGAGCATTTGGTTTTCAGATTTATTTCTAGAAAAGATGGTTGAATATTATGCGTGCCCGTGTGTTGTAAATGTCGGGGGTGTTTGGTTCTTTCAACAACTTTGTTGAAATGAAAGATGATAGACTTGCAAAAATACATTTATGTAAAAATGTTTTAATCATTAAAACATGAAGGACCTTATACCAATGTGTAATAAATGTTGCCAGTGGTTATTTATTTATTTATTTTGGATGAAGGCAACTGCAGTTATGGCATTAATGTTAAGATTATTTTGCAGCAACAGCAGTTCCAGCAGTCTGCACTGAAATTACAGAAAATGTGAATCTTTCTTTGTACCCAAAGTAGGTTTTGTCTTTCTCAGTAGGGAACATACTAAAGGGGCAGGTTTCTTCAAAATTCATGTCTTCTATTATTTTTTTTAAATGCAGAGGAAAATAAAACAGTAAAGTGTAGACTTAAAGCAATTCTGTCTGTTAAACAGTTCTATACAGGCAGATTTGTTTTTATTTATTTGAAAAATATTTTAAATAAAACATGAATTCTGTAAATAGTGGAAGAAGCATGAGACAGACAAAACATCTTTAATGAAAGCACTCAGCCTTTTTCATGTTCTGAATCTACCTTTATTATGTTAATGAAATTCCGTGCAGTTCCCAGCAGGGGTATGTGAAAATTATCTTTTCAAATAAATGAATACAGATTATTTACTGCATATCAAGAAGCTGGTTATAGGTCTTTGATCTTTGTCCTGGTGCAGACGTGGATCAGAGCAGTTATTAAGACTCTGACTTGTGCGGTGTCCCCTTATCCTCCTGGATGGCCGGGGGTGAGATGGCAGGCAGGTGTGCCAGCCCTTGCCCATTGGGGACTCAAGTGTGGAAACTACCTGCTTGCGATTCCCAGGATGAGTTTAAGTCTATTAAACCCCAATGGTCCCAAAATAACTCAATTTCTAACGCCTCCAGGGTACTCTGTCAGGCGTTCTTTTGGGGAAGAATGAAGTGCATATCGGGGCTGGTGAGAGGAAATGAGAGAAGTCTAATTTACTTCTAATTTATTTACTGATATTTTACAGATAGCTGGAGGAAAGGAGCTCTTTAAATCATGCCTCCTCATCAGAAGTCCCGCTAAAGTAGTCAGTTAAATGCAGTGAATCTGAGAAACAATCTCTAGGAAAACTAGAAGTGAAGTTTGCCACTTTTCTTTCTATGCAATATTCTCCTCTTTGTTTTCTCTGTGTGTGTGATGACCGTAAGACTTAAATACTGCGTTTTCCATCTTACTTAATTAGTTGGTACCTCACTAATAAATTCTTTTAAAGGTTAGAAAAAATTTTGTGGGATTTCTGTGGGAACAGTATCTATGCTATCCTATGTTTTGCTTCAGGATAATGTTTTGAACATCATAAATCAAATCATGGATGAATGCATTCCACATGAACGGGCCAACCGAGACTTTTGTGTGAAGTTTCCAGAGGAAATACGCCATGACAACCTTGCAGGACAGCTTTGGTTTGGAGCAGAAGTAAGTCTCTCATATTTCTGTTACATGGCGTTAATGGACAATTTTTTGTGGCATAAAGTCAGAAGTTTAAAGTACATCTTGAGACTTTTATGAAAATAGTACATATAATTACAGAGTGAGGTAAACATCTTTGAGAACTTGCTCTGGATGCTCAGTGGAAGGAGATTTTTTTAACTATGGTTTTGGTATTGGTTGGGCTAACAGTATACTGGTTTATTTTCATAATTGTCTGCTGTCATTATGTCATTACCACCTCTTAAAAACTATTCTTTTGTGAATTAGCATCTGATTAATATTCGTGATTTCTTTTTTTTTTTAATCCTGATGGGCCATCTCGCATCTCATGATTTGAAAAGTCTTAGAAGCAAATAAAGATATATAAGGGAATTTTATCAGATAAAAGTTTATCTCCAAGAAATATAAGTGCATGCTATCACTTTATTTTAATGGCTATATTATGCTGTAACTCATATTAAACATACATAACTTTGCTGAGATGACATTTGTTGTGCATAACTCACTTGTTCCATGTGTATGCTAAGAATATAATGGTTTCTGTGCAAAACAGTGAAGTCCCCTTTTCTTGTCTTACCTGGTTTCTCTAAGACCTGCTTCTACAGCAGCCTGTAGGAACAAGATATTTTTGTAGTGAATAAGCTTGAATTATTTTCACCAAGGGAAGCCTGAAGTGTCAGCAAAAAGGTGATATGTCAGATACTTATTCATGATGTCTGCTGGCTTAAAAAAAAAAAATCACTGTGGCATCTTTAATGATAAACTTAGTGTCTTCAGGTCTGCTGGCCTTAGGGCGACTTTAAGCACCATGGATTTGTGAGAGTTGAGTGGGGAGTAGCCTAGACATCCCACCACACAACAGCAGGTTATGGTGGTGGTTTCAGCTTTGCCTCTCCTGTATTTGAAGCAGTCCTTCAGCTCCTGTTGTTATCCATTCTTTTCTCTGCCAGTTCCTCCTTTCTTTTTAAAGTGCGTGCTCTCCATCAATAGTTCCTAGCTTGTTCGGTGCAATATGCCTCCGTATGTTCTGTTTCTGAAGCTTTCTTTGACAGTTGTTAATTGTAGGCTCCTCTGAGTCAAGGGAAGTCCCAGGCAGAATTTACAAAATTACTTTGATAATGTCAATGCTTTATAATCCTGTCCTCAGCAAAAACAGCAGTGGTTTTTCTTCTCATTATCACGTGACCTACACCGCCATCATCCAGGTGATGCCATGCTCTGTTTTAAAATGCTGAGAGTCTGACACGTTGGCTTAATGGTGCTTCCTTGGTAGCTAGGTAGGAGAAGATGGGGTAATTCTTTCTGTAACCATCCGCAGTGAATCCCTGTGAATCCCATTATCCTTTCTTACTCTAAGGGATGAACAAACTGGGATTACATCAATGAACAAACAGGAAAAATGCCAGCCAATGTAGTAACAACTTCTTGCATTGTGGAAAATGCTTGAAGGAATTGCTGAGACAGCCAGTAAAAGTCTCCCTTTACTCACTGTTTGTGTTACATATGCTAGTGCTTTTACTTCTTCCAAATCAAACTTTCATTGTCTCTAAATCAAGCCGCCAGGCTGGAGAGACCTGTTGGTTTCAGAGAAAGTAACATATGCAGTGATGAAGTGATGCTAACTCATACTACTGTAGACACTGTCCTCCTGTAAATTCGTGTAGTAAGGAAGATTGTACGGACCGTTATGAATGTACACTTACGTGTCCTTGTCAGTGCAATCGCTCTGCGTTATCAGACTAAGAGTACCTATCAACAGGTAAGACTTGCCTTATCCATACTTGCCCACAAATACTGCTTTGGCTGATAAGAGGTAAGACTGTGATCTTCTCTGAGTGCCCCTAAAACACGAATCAATACGTCAGGCTGCTGAGAAGGGCTGGGATTGCAGGTCCCCCATACAGAGCTGCAGAAATGTCTCCTATGCAGGGGAGAGGGGAGGGACACAGAGCTGCAAATGGAGATTAAAAAAAGAAAAAAAAAAAAAGAACTTTGAGACTAGAACAGCCTTGTATATTTTCAGTTAATAAAAAGATTTCCATTAAGACAGCAAGTATGATTTCTGTCAGTGCTTGTTGTCTTCCAAATGTATCCATAAAGGAATAAAGCCAGCAGCAGAGATTAAGTAGCTTGTTTTTAATAGCAAGATTTAAAAAAAGTTTTATTAATATGTTACAGTAAAAATCTACTTTTAATGTCTTTGTGAGCTGGTCAGAGGGAGTCTGTGTATAACTCTGGGGGCAGGGAGTCTCTTAAATAGCTGCTTTCCAGAAACTGAAAGAGAAGAAACACTCTGTGACCTGGTTTTTATGTTCTTTCCTATAAAATAAATTCACAGCTTCTGTGGGAGACAGGATACTGGTCTAGCTGGATCCCTGGTCTTATAGCCAGTGTGACCAGCTTTGCTGAAAAAGGCATCACAGTTGCAGAATTTCTGTTCTTTTTGTAAGTAATAGATTTATTTTACAAAATCAAGCAGTCCAGCCTGAAACAAACCAGTCCATTGACAGGACTTCAGCTGGATTCACATCCCTTTTATGCAAGCAATCCTTGCATACATAGAGTATATATCCTACCAATACTTATTGCCTTACTAGTGGGAGTAGAGCTTTTTTAAGTTGTTCTTACAGCTCTGCGGTTCTTGCACTTGAACCTCTCCCTGTTCTCATGCCTCCCTTACTGAGCTGCTCCCTAACCTTTACGTGAAGGCTTATGACTCTGCATATCAGTCTTAAATCTTTCACTTGTTTAATAATTTGCAACAAATTGGGGCTAAGTACTGCCCTTGTTCAAAGTATTAAATATCACATCTTGTGCTTTTTTTCAACATAAAAGTAACTTTGTAAAAATTAATATTTTCTTTCTTAATGTATTTCACAGTGTTTGGCTGCTGGTTCAATTATTATGAATCGTGAAATTGAGAGCATGGCTATGAGGCCGTTGGCAAAGGATCTGACCCGAAGCCTAGAGGAAGTTAGAAATATCATTCGTGACCAGGCCTTAAGGGATTTGAACCTCTACACTGAAAAAATGAAAGATTCACTCAAGCATTTTGACATCCTTTTTGCTGAATTTGAATTAAGGTAAAAGATCCGAAGTAAATGCGTTGTGAGCATTGGCTTGGCTACTACAGCTGTTGTGTGGCTTGTTGGTTTTGGGAAGTTGGCTGTTTTGTTCTGTTTTCTTTTTATGGAAAAAGCATGTAATTTTTTTATCATGGTATTTGAATTCTTCAGTAATTTGTTGTATTGTTAGATTTTTTTTCCCTTCCAGTGCAGCAATAATGAAAAGAAAATTAAATAGCTTTTTAGCAATCATCATTTGCTCTCTTCAGCTAAACTATAATCTTCTATTTGCATACTGGCATATGGCATTTGAGGGAGGTTTTCCAAGATGCAAAAGGAAGCCATAAATCTCTTCCTTTAATGTTTTCTTTGTCAGAGGAAAGGCGACAAATAAGAGACATTAAAAAAAAAATGCATGATAACAAATAGTCTAGAGATTGAGGTTTTGTTCTCTTGTGCTTAGAGATAAAAGCAAGATGCACCCAGTGAATTTAAGAAGGCAAATTGAAATCTGATGAAGGAAGTGCTTTTACACAAGCCATAATTAACCACAGGAACTCATTTAAAAACTTACGATTGAAAAATGGCTTGGAGGTTCATAGCAAAAATAAAAATAACTGCTTTTGGGGTGAGAAAAGTAACTGCTTTTTGCATCAAAGGTCACATTGACCAAGTCTTGCACTGTGCTTCAGAATTTAAGACAGCTTCCTGCATGTTTGTTAGATGTTTGCGGTGCTGGGCATAGTTACAGACAGGATGCTGGACAAGATCATCTATGGATCTAATTTAATAAAGCCATTCCTACCTTCGGCAGAACAGGTTTCTTATAATTGAGTAGTGTTTTAAATTTTTCTTGGAAATAATCCGTAGACTGTCTTGTCTCCCATTACTGTTTGCCCTTCCTCAGTATTCATATTCTCTTGTATTATTTTACTCAGGTAAGCAACTTTTTCTGATTCAAAAAAGCATTGTCATAGTGTTACATTGAAAAACATTTTAATTTAAAACATTGGCTAAAAACGTGCTTTTAAGAGCGGCTTTGAGTGCAGACACCGATGACAATCAGTAACTGGTTCTTGACAGTGCCCGTGCACAGTTTCTGACCTGGCCATACCAACTGTACGTACAGCACTTTTCTTTGCCATTGTTTTGCAAACGACTTTTTCCCTTCCTCTCTTACCTGTAGTCTACAAATGGCTGATTAAGTCATACAGTGACAGAAAACCTCTTACTTTTACCGATATTTCTTGCCTTGTGAATTAGTGCTTTTGCATGTAGTTCCATGTAGCAATGAGGCCAGCTGTTAAGTCTCCTGAATTGTCTCTGGCTAACTGAATTTCACTAATATAATTTCAGGTAAAACAGTTCTACGTAAAATGTGCATTGTAGTCATGTTTTTTTCTTAAGGAAATGCAGAGTAAACTATTCTATCTTCAAGATGCGGCAGTAAAGATCCTTCCAGGACCTACCTCCCTGTACCACACAGTATGGAGTTCCGATTGCTAAATGCGTGTAATTATACTTACAAATTACTACTGAGTTCCACTGCCTCAATCTGCAATAAGTACATCAGCTGTATTTCTTATAGATTCTTATACTGTACGATTTTCATAGTGAGTGCTGTCAAAATAAATACAAAATGGTAGAGGAAAGGTTATGTTTCTAAGATTATTTGTCTTAGGTTTGTTTTTTATTTCGAATCTAATTTGTTAAAGCATGTAAAACAGTAGTACATTATTTTATAATCTTTACAGTTATGTGTCGGCCATGGTACCTGTGAAGTCTCCAAAAGAATATTATGTACAGCAAGAGGTAATCGTACTTTTCTGTGAAACTGTGGAGAGGTAAGCATTTTAGTTAAGCACTAGATTTTCACTTCTGTGTTTGCTTTTGGTCTGAGCTTTCGTAGAAATACTTTAACTGTAGTCTTTAAGAAGCATCATAAAACACCAGGTATTTTGCTTTTCTAGTAAGTATCCAAGTACAAAGTTAAAAAACATTAAGCATGCTTGCCAGTCACAAACCTATGCTTTTTTGTGTTCTAGACAAAAAACCCCAAAAGTTAATAATCCAACAATAACAATGTTGTTGGTGTGCCTAGTTGTAGATGTGTAAATGAAGATGAAGCATTTAAACGAGCTAAATCTGTTTAAGGCATCAAAACTTAATGATATTTCATGCAAGAATACATGGGGAGATGGTTTAAATCATCTGTGAACCTCTAGTAATTATCATAAAGAACTTGTAAAGGCTCTTCTCTGGCCACGCTCCAGCACCTCGATGTCCTTCTTGTAGTGAGGGGCCCAAAACTGGACACAGTATTCGAGGTGCGGCCTCACGAGTGCCGAATACAGGGGCACTATCACCTCCCTGGTGCTGCTGGCCACACTATTTCTGATACAAGCCAGGATGCCATTGGCCCTCTTGGCCACCTGGGCACACTGCTGGCTCATGTTTAGGTGGCTGTCAACCATCACCCCCAGGTCCTTTCCCGCCAGGCAGCTCTCCAGCCACTCCTCCCCAAGCCAGTAGCGTTGCCTGGGGTTGTTGTGACCCAGTGCAGGACCCGACACTGAGCCTTGTTGAACCTCACACAGTGGCCTGGGCCCATCGATCCAGCCTGTCCAGATCCCTCTGCAGGGCCTTCCTACCCTCCAGCAGCTCAACACTCCTGCCCAGCTTGGTGTCATCTGCAAACTTACTGAGGGTGCACTCAATCCCCTCATCCAGATTGTTGATAAAGATATTAAACAGGACTGGCCCCAATACTGAGCCCTGGGGAACACCACTTGTGACGAGCCGCCAACTGGATTTAACTCCATTCACCACAACTCTTTGGGCCCAGCCATCCAGCCAGTTTTTTTAGTGAGGTTTTGAGCACTGGAACACTGTTCTTGAAAGGAAACCAGTGAAGTGTAGTCTGGGTGATGATATTAGCGACCAATTGACTGTAAAATGCGCTTGGAGTAAGTGTTGGGTTTACTGTCATATTAGGAGAGCTTGTGAAGTAGGACCCTGGGTCTGGTGTGGCTGATACTTTCATTAAGGAATGAAGGAGTACAGAGCACACTGCCACAATCCATAGATGACACCAAGATCACAGGTGTTCAAGCATTTTAAAAGACAGGATTACAACTCAAAATGGTCACAAGTAGGAGGAATTACCTTCCATCAGTCAGAGAGCTACTACATATGCACATATTTGCCCAGTAAGAGGCAAAAGATCGTTTCTCATTTGCAGCTTTGGATAATCTGGCAGTGGACTGTAGGAAAGGACGGGGGGTGAGAGTGGGCCATGCACTGATGAGTTGTACCATTAGTACAAAGCAGTGCTTGCTTTGTGGTCGTTTTGTCTTGCCAATACTGCTGGTGGTGGACAGCAAGTACTGACAAGGAATAAGAAAAAGTTGTTATTTCCATTCTTTTCGGGACCAGTCAGATCTCAGTGGGACTAGCATGCAGTTTTGAGTGTTATCTTATGCACTGATATGGACAAATCAGAGAAGAAATTTGAGGATGTTATGAAACTTATGAGGAAATTAAAAAATTGTGAAGAAATTAGTTGCCAGCTGGGGTTAAACCACAACACCTGGAAAACACAGCCAAGTGAAAAGCCTGAAGAAATTAGGTTTCAGTCTAAAAGGGGCTCAAGATATTTGAAAAGTTATTAGAGGACAATGAAGTGTCCCCCAAATATTAAATCCTTAGACTTTAGTAATAGTTGCTGTGTAGAACTAGGGGTCTTTTTAGCTTGGTTTGTTAGTTTGGGGGGGTTGACCTAGGTGATTATAGCAAGTTTTATTTTAAAATGAAACCAAATACTTATCCCTATTACTTTAAAAATGTTTCTTTTAGTTGAAAAACTCTTAAGCCCCAGTGGTTTTCAGTAACAAGCTGAAGCTTGGCATGAAATAGTAAATGAAAGGGGAAAATGGCATAAAAATTATTTTGGTTTTGGATGGCTATAAAAGCTTTAAGTGTTTAAAGATTTTCTTTTTCTTACATTAATATTTTCTAAAGCAGAGACTACAGCAGTCAGTTATAGTGTTTTAGATTGTACAAAAATAATTCATGAGTTAAATACTGTCGGTTTGGTTTGGCTTATAACAATTTTTTCAGATTTTTTTTCCTATTGAAATGTATTCTTTTGAGAGTTTGATCTCTTAATTTTATTCTTCTGCTTAGAGCCTTAAGGCTTGGATACCTCACTCAAGATATGATAGATGACTATGAACCGGCTTTAATGTTTACAATTCCAAGATTAGCCATTGTATGGTAAGTAATTTTTTTAACTACTTTCTACTCTGCCTCACTTAAAGATTTATTGAAGATTTCAAAAACTTTGTTCTGAATGTTGGCATATTTCCTTTCACCTGAGTTTGCTTGTACTTTCTTTAAAAAAATCAAAAAGAGGATTATGTTTTGTTTTGTTTTTTAAATCATTACCAGATTCATGTAGAATATCAAGAAGGAAAAAAAGAAAAGGTAGAACTCTAAATATAGAAGGCAGGAACATGGAACAATTGATCAGTCATCCTCCAGAAAGAAATAAAACATGAACTAAGAATGCCAGTCTATAGAATGTCATGTTGTCAGAAATATTTTTTGAAAGCAGGTATTTTGTATCACTCAAAAATAACATGACCTAAGGATACAAGTCTTGAAAACAAAAATTTTCACTAGGAATTGTGTATTTTTCTTAATGACTCTAGGTTCAAAAGGAATTGTCATGACAAACTGCATTGTGACCACTGAGTTAGGCTTCAGTCTTTTTCAAGGAAAGTATTAACATGTGTAACTTATGTGTAGATTTATGCCCTGTATTGACCACTCAAGACAACTAAATTAAAACAGTTTTTTTGCTTCATGCAGTTTTTGCAATATTGAACAAACCAGATGCATTTTTCCTGATGAATCTTCATGATTTAATAAGACAGCAGTTTCTCTGGAGTAAAGCCAGCATATTTTTAATATTTTACCATTGTGAATGTTTTAAAGTTAGCTAATCTAAGTAGTATAATGAGGGAAATAAGAAACCTCAAATCCCGAGTGTAATACGCTTCTCCTCAGCAAATCCCTGTGGCCCATTGTTCCTGGTAAATAGGATATTGTCTGTAACTGTCATTCTAAAAATAATAACAGTAATAATCTGATTATCAAAAGACAACAGGAATCTGAGAACTCAGTTTGAAGCTGCTGGAAGACACAATGAAGAAGAATACATTATGACTAACTGGAAAACACGCCTTATCAATACCAAATTACAAAGAAGGACAGAGGGAGAAGAGAAAAAAGTTTAACTACTCCGAAGTATCCGGTGATTTGAAGATAAATCACTGCCGTGTGAAGATCCACAGAAAAACTACACTATCCAGATAGGGTGTTGTCTGGAAGAAATGCAAGCCTTTTATTTGGACTGTGAAAGGAGAAGCCTTTAAACACAACAGATGCAACTCAAAGTTGCCATGCTGTTGCTCTATTGTGTCTAAATGAGAAGGATGGGTCTGGAGCGAGGAGAAGTGCTGCATCCCCTCAGTATTCTAATAGCAAAGATTTAAGGAATACTTTTCAGAGTCATTTTTGTCTAAGGTTTCTTTTCAGACATCAGTTTACCATGCACATCATACAGTGTATGTTGCCTAGTGTGTTAACAGGTGTCAGTGAACTTTGAACCTAGTAGGAAATATTAAGACACACTTTTTCCCAATTTTTAATTCTTTCCATGGTACAGCAGTATTCAAACTTTGATTCAGAACTCTTTCAGAGGTCATATATATACACAGGCCATTTCATAATCTTTTTCTGTAGTGCTGTAGCCCTCTTCTATTTTTTTTAATTTCTTTTGTGAGTTAAGCTTTATGGAAAGTGAACTATACCTGGAAATTGCTAAGGAAATTTTTGCTTCAGTTACAAGTTTGGTGAGAGCAGCCTCAAGCTTCCACTCAGCAAAGAAGTAACATTTTTTTAGGCAGAACATTAGTATGTGAGTCAGCAGTAACTACTTTGCTTCATGGCAGCCTGCTTGTTGAAGCTCACAAAGCTTAGGAAAAAATAAAAGTATGTAACCTTGGTAACAGGATAATTTATCTTAAGCCACAAAAAAAAAGGTGACTCACAAAAGAAGCAACTTTTTTCTCTCCCCACTTCTCCTCTTTCCCTGCTCCTGCCCTGAAAACCCCAGTCCCCAAAGCAATGTTGATCAAGTTTAGTCGTCGAATGTTTTGGACCCTCTGTTCTCTTGACAATTCTGAACTTTCTGATGGCCATATTCCAACCTGATGGGAGACCACGGTACTATCCTGGTACCAGGTCATGAGCCAGACTCTGGGTTTATAAACAGAAGAAAAAGAGCAGTATTTCCCAGATGGTAAACAGAGTGTAAGTGGTCTTTTTTTTTTTTTTTAATACTTCAGTGGGATTCATATAACTTGTGACATCAGCCTTGCTGCTGTGTCTCAGAGAGCCTTTGGTGGTCACGCAGGGTGCTTGTTGTGAACAGCCGGTGAGCAAAAGACATCAGTGTCTTGTTAGTCAGCCAAGGTTCCCCATTACTCTGGATAGTTTGGATGCAGAGTAGCTACAATACTCTCTGAAGCAACATGTAATTTGAGTGGAAGAAAAAGAACATAGCTTTGAGATACAGGCAGCATTCAGCTACCCAAGCTAAGGGCAGGAAGGGGAAAATGCTCTGGCTAAAATATGTAATCTCGAGTGTGAGAACACATGATCCATTTGCCTTTGAGAAACATGTATTGTTTTTGCAGTGGGCAGAGGATTAAACAGTTTTGGGCAGAGTGGTGCCTGGTGTGGGTGGAATCCACTCTCAGACACAGTGTGGTGTGATGCAGCAGATAATGGTGAAGAAGGGGAATTTTGTTTAATCCCTGACACACAGACAGGTTTGGGCAGCAGTGATTCGATCAGGAGGAACTATCGAGGTATCTACAGTGAAATACATGGAGACTTTCAGGTTCATGAACTAACCTCTTTCCAGGGAAATTTCTACAAGTGCTGAGTTGATTGAGAAGCATGATTTTATCAAAATGTGTTTTATGTGATTTAGCAAACGTGTTTTCTTTTTTACCACATGTTAATACCAGATTGTATTTATCTTAGAGGTAGAAAAATAGGAGCTCAAGAGTCAACTATCTTACTTAGAAATTATTTAGACTGGAAAGAAAAAGCCATTTGCAGTCTCAAGTCGGTAGACCTTCCCCAGCTTACTTGATAATCAGTTCCTTCGTTTAGTTTGGTTTTTTTGTGGGTCAGCTGCAGCAATTAAAGTAAATGTATGTTCTTCCTCTTGTATTTCCATTGCCTCTTCTCCCATGCTTTAGGGGACGTGGACAGAGGGGAGGGGACCCTTTTCCTGTTGCTTTAAATAGCATTTAATTCTAACTGTGGGTGTATAAGACACAAATAAGATAACAATATGTAACTTGAGTATAGTTCTAATGTTTATGTACAGTTGCTTTTCTGACTCCTTATTCAGTAGTTGCCCTGCGTAATGAAATTTTCATTTTTGTGTGTGTTCGTGCATGTGTTTGAACTACAGTGGCCTTGTCGTCTACTCCGAGGGACCATTAAACTTGGACCATAAACCAGAAGATATGTCTGAACTCTTCAGACCTTTTCACACTCTGCTAAGAAAAATAAGGCAAGTAATAAAAGATGGTTGTAACTGCTTCTCTCCTGAAGTGAAAATCAGATCCCTAAAAAAGAACACGTAAATGCCTAGAAAAATGTTTGTTTGCTATGTTGACCATAGACTGCATTTTCCTCTCATCTGCCCATATACCCATGAAATAACTAAATGTAGTTTTTCATTTCATGGGAGTTTTCTGAACTTTTCATATATTTGTGATAGTTTCTTTTTTTTTTTCTGAATATAATTTTATTACATTTCATATTTTCCTTATGATTGGATGATGCCTGAAATACTAAAGTTGCAGTTTATTTTTGGGAGATCCTGTTTCTAATTAGCATCAATGTTTCTGATTAACTAAGCTTATTACATTTTCTCAGTATGTTATGATGCAATACTCAGGTAATTCTTAATCTAATAGAAATGACTATCAGTTTTTCATATTGTGGTAATGTTTTTACAGGATGGATCATTTTATATATACCTCGTTTCACAGTGCTTCAGTCTTGGTAACTGTTGGAGATGTGGGCTTTGGCTCAACTTAAGTATAAAGGGCATGAAAATATTTTTTTCTTAGCTGAGATCTTTAGAAGACTGATCTGTTACATTGGAGAAATCAAGCTGTATCTTTAAAGGGTCTTTATATTCGTTTTTTTTATACTGACCCTTAAGGTATCTTATCTGGGCGTTAAACTATTTTCTAAATCCCTAAGGCCTATTATTTTCTTAGAATTCAAATTTATATATCAACTGCAAATTGTGTTCCTAGAAATCTCTAGAGACAACTTAGCAGAAGTTTTTCTTTCCTGTGTCCAATTTTCACCTGTTTATTGCCTTCCCTGTATGTCATGATGACGATCTGATGTAAGAATAGTTTTCACATAGATAAGTTTATCCAGATTAATCTCCTCTCACCCATTAGAGGTGAGGCATCTCCTGAGGGGAAAATGCAAGCTCTGTCAGGGATGGTTCAGCGAGGAGCCTATTTCTGAATTTAGCTTTTATGAATATCCAGACCACATCCTTTTGTGTCCCTAAAGATTTCCTAGTATTTCTGTCTAGAAGTGATACAGTTTTATTTTTAGGTACATTAATGATATTCATATTGAAATCTCAGAATTGACAAATCAACATGTTTGGGTGTTTTTGAGTGATTTTAGTTTTATAAAACACTGGGTAAAGAACAACAACATGAAAATTGAGGGGCAGAACTTAAGTTAGAGGGGAAAAAAGCTTTAATGGTACTGAAGCGTAAAAAGTCCATGAAGTTTACATTAAAATACCTTATTGCTAATATATGGCAATCACAGAAATTTTCATCAGCATTCCACTGGCTGACTAAAGCCAAAAGAATGTTTAACAGCTAATATACTTCTCATATGTACTTTCTGCTTACTCCTTACGTTTTACAACACGGAAAATGAAAATCAATTAAGTCAGTTTATTGCTTAGTCCATTTAATTTTCAGTTACTCTGAACTTAATGCTTGGGTTGAAAACACACTAGTAAAATGTTTGTTTGTTTGTTCAATAACTACAGTTTTCAATGCAAACTTCAAAAAAATGAAAAGACACTGTCAGATTCGGTTTTGGAAAAAGTTCTGATGTACTTTGACTTACATCATATTTATTCTTTCAAGTAAGCATTAAGGAATGTGATTTCAGTTGTCTAGCAGACAAAGTTTGTAAAGTGTTCTTAGTAAGATAGCATCTATCTGAGCAAAATTTTAAGCAAGTCAAGATGTAATGTGAAATCTTATCTCTGGCAATCTCTGAATTGAAGGAATGTCAGGGAACTTGAATATTTGAAAGAGCTGGGCTCAAAAAGATCCTTTAGTAATATTCTTGAATGAAAAATGCATTGAATGAAAACAACAATGAAAGACAAATAAGTGTGCAGTTCATGTAGGATGATTAATTTATATTAATTTTAATTAATTAATTTATTTTAATTTTTAAATTACTTTTACCTAAGCTGTCTAGATTTTTTTTATTATCACAGGTTTTTTTAACTCGTCAGGCTGCAATTCCTACTCAGTGAGAACAATCACAGAAACCTATAAGGGAAGATGGAATGAGATATTTGAGCTTGTCCCCAGCAAAAAGGGAGCATTTTTTCCAGGAACCCTTCTTCAGTCTCCATCATGAGGCGTTAAGGCATGAAAATAGATTCAAATAGTCTTCTGTTAAAATAGTTGCATCTTGCGTTGCAGTTCTGGGCCTGTTGTAAGAATATAGAACAACATCTTACTGCAGAATATGATCACAACCCAGTAAATTTCTCCATAAAGTTCTATAACTTTTTAGCCAACTAAATATTTTAACTCATGGAATAACAGCAAATATACAGCTGATTATTTTGTAGGATTACAGGTAATTTTTAAGCTGTATTATCCTAAAACATCCCTCTTGTTAAAGGCAATGATAAGCACTGTATTTATGTGGATCCACATAATTAAATCAGAACTAGCAAAAGAAAAATATCTATCAGCTAGGAAGATTTTTGATGTCCTGTTGGTGGTTGGCAACTTTGAAAACAGTAGAGATTGTGGAGAGACTGAGCAAAAGCAGTAAGGGTTCTTTTTTAGGTTTTGGTAAGGTTGAGCAGCAAATGATGACTTTGAATGTTTTAATTAATACCTAAGCCAGGTGCTTGTGTTGATTTTTATTTTAGATACAAAACATCAGCATTGGTATTTTATACATCTACCAATGCATAATTCTATAGTAGTGTTATCTCTGTTCCTTTTAAACTAAGACATTCAAACCATTTCTGCCAAACTACTGTAGTCTGCCTGGTAAGTATACAAAGCATATCATCTGGTATATGCATAGATATTTAATTTAGATGCCTGTGACAGTGAACGTTCTCATGATAAACCATTATCTATACTATATATACATTTGAGGCTGCTATACAGAGATTTTCAGAGGTGAGCAGACTTGGCATTTTGCAATACTCCTTAATTCTGCCCTTTTTTCAGTGCCCTTTGCTTGCCTGGTGCTTGTTTCTGGACTGTTACAATTGATGGCAGGGTCCCTATGGATTTTGAGGGTCCCTGTGGATTTTGGTGGTGCAGAATCAAGCAGATTGCAGATCAAGTGGTGCAGAATCAGAGGATCATACCATTTTAAGTACACTGAAACCTTTCTGTATCATTGACTAGAAATCAAATGCAGTATACCTGTTGTTAATATGTTAAAGAAGGACGGGGGGGCTTGTGAAACTCATGTGCTTTTAAAGTGTGCACAGTGATCGGGGGAAAACTGGTTAGTTTTTCCAAGACGATTGTGTTTAAAACTTTGAGTTGATTTAAAAATTTTGCAGTAAAGGAGGAGCACCAGTGATATTTGTTATATCAGTGTTGGTTTCTCAGTGTTGATGTATCGGAGCAGATCTGTGGACTTTGGTGTGCTGAACTCAGCTCAGCGCTGCAGCAGCAGGAGGATGCAAATTGCGTTCCTGTACCTGCATCGTGTCCTTGTGGTGGCAGCTCCATAAAGACAGCTGTTTATGCTCTGTTCAGAGCAGGGACTGAAGCACAGGCTGGCAATGACAACAATGCTGTTCTCTGAAAACAGAGAATTGAAACTTCTCATCAGAAGAGGAGCAAAGTTAATGAAGGAGGCTTGGAGAATGTGCAAGAGCAGTGTACCCGGGTTTTTGTGGTCCTGTCCTCTATTCAGCCAAATTTGTCTTTAAATGGACATCTGGCCTTAGAGCTTTGAAGAAGTAATTTCTGCACCCTGGACATTGGCAGTAGAGTAAAATATGTTTATTGCTTTTGCAATAGGCAGAGTAAATTTCTACTACTGCTTGTAACAAGCAGAGTACATCTTAAGAACCTGCCTTGTTTTTCTGCCAGTGGCTGTAGTCACTGGAAGAAAAATGTTCCTCGTATTTCCAAGGCTAGATTGCCTTCCTGTGATACTATGCCAAAAAGAGTAAAAGCAGGTGAAACCCCAACATGTGCCTTTTTTAAATTTGGTGTTTTCTAAAGCTTCTGTGAGAAGGAAGCTGCTGTCAGGGTGGATGGCAGAAGCTCTCTTTACCTGCGGCTTCTGAGTAATGAAAGCAGAGGGAGAAATTCTTTTTTCCATATGAGTACGGCACTCACTTTGATCCAATGATGAGTTACAGATGCTTCAGCAGAAAGGAAATGAACTGTGGAAGCAGCTACAGCTTAATCAAACCCTATGGTTTAGTAATGATGCCCGAAGTTTAGTTTTAAACTTTCAGTAGTGAGACTTAACATTTCTTTCAGTACACTGGTTGACATTAATTTCGTTCTCAATATCTACACAGGCATTTTAAAACATGCCATGTTCCTAACGTTGGCAGCAAATCCTGTATAATCTAATACACAGTGTATCAAAAAGATAACTTGATCAAACGTTTCTCACCTTGCAAGGAAACTTGTTTTAAATAAACAGCGCAGTGAATCTAAGGGGGTTTTATGCAGAGAAGTGAAGATAATTGTCTGAACCTCGTTTAGAACAAGCTGTATTTGTTAATAGCAAAATTTCTGGTGTTTGACTTGGGCAATTAAGCATATTTCCTTTTAATTTAAAGTAGGATTATTTCTCTACTGAAATAACAGGGTTGGTGGACTACCTCATGTAATCCAACTGATTGTGTATAGCAGCTCTTGCAAGGCAGCATGGATCTAACCCACCTAAAAAGACATGAGGACTGATAGCTGATTTTGTTGATTTTTTTTATCAAGCTTTATTTACTTATCCTCAAAACTGCACACAATTGTTCTTAAATTTGAGGTGTTGTTATTGGCAGAAATGAAGAGTTCTTTATTCAAGTGAATGAAGCTAGCCAGCATAAAGTAAATATGTATTTCCAGCACTTATGTTACAGTGAATGTGTGAAATCTGTATCAAATAGGTCCCAGCAGTCAGGCTCTCTGTGCCTTCAGAAAGGCAGCAGAGCAGCTCTGGGCACCCAGGAATCCTGGGCGCTGCCGTGCGATGTTCTGGAGACTGAATAAAACCCCAGACTAGATGCTGAAAGTCAGAGGATTCAATCATAAATTTTCCCTGGGTCCATTTCATTCCATTACACTGATGAGCTTGGATGGAAAGCAAATTCCTTTGAATGTTGCCAGTATAGTCTATATTTGTAGAAGTTGCTAATTCTTATCTCATGTGTTTTGAGAAGAGGGTATGACTATGGTATATAGAGGAGCGTAGGTGATGTTTAAGCAGTTGACTGTTGATCAGTTCCTGACAGGCACATTTTCATCCATGCAAGAAAAGTCCACTGAGGGTTATTGAACACAAGGATGCCGCCTTGGTTCAGAAATCCCTGAGCTACAGGCTGCTGGAAGCCAGTAGGATGCGCTCAGCAGAGATCGCTGTGTGCTTGTCTTCTTATCCTCTTCCTTAGAATCTGTTATCAGAGACAAGCTTCTCTACTTGGTGGACCCTGGCCTGACCCAGAAATATCTTATGTTGTTAATATCTTTGCATAGGTGAGGGACAAGCTTAAACCCTTCACTCTTGCATTTGTGTGCTTACTCTGTTGTGGGTTTTTTAATTAAAAAACCAACTGTTTCTAAAATCCCACATTACTTTGTTTCTGTTTATAAAATCCTACATCACAGCATTTCTGTAAAAACTGACAAACTGAAAATTCATAATACAAAGCCTCATGGCAAAAATCGTGTTATTCTGTGTTTTTATTGATTATATTGGCATAATTCTTTCAAAAAATAAACAATAACAATACAGCTATTTTTATGTTGACCTTAAAACTTAAAGCATTGTCTGTCAGTTTGTTTTTATGGTGATGTTACAATGCTTATTTTCTTAAAGACACTGATTACTGTTTAAATAAAAGATCTTGAGTAATGACATGGTATCATTATAAACTGTTTAGACAAAAGAAAGGAATGTATAGGTCTTTTAAAATGTTCTAGTGTGCCAGATAGCATTACTGGTTTATAGCTTTATTAGGTAAGTGGGTTGAACAGAGATTGCCCATTTCCCTTTCTTACTCATATATGACTGAAAAAATTGTCAACCTTTGGAATCGAAGACGCATATGGAAAGATTTAAAGAAATACTGATTTCTCTATTAGAGAATGTGGAAACAAGTGAAAAAGGGAGGATACGATGATGCAATTGTTCTTATAAGGCACTTCTTCCACAGGCTTAGAATTTTTATCAGGGTGAGACGTGTTGAATGTTTCTTTGGGAGTTTTTTTTGGTCCTCTTGTTTAGACTGAAGTTATTCCTTTAAGGGAATTCTTTTAATATGTGCTTATTATTATTATTATTATTATTATTATTATTATTATTATTATTATGCCAGCTGTATGTCACCTGCTAGCCAATGATTTCTAAACACGTGAGGAATAATGGACTCCTATCCTCTGTTCAAGCAGAAGGTCTTGCTTTTCCCAGCCATTCATTTATGCTAAAGTATACTTGCTGGTCCTTGAAAATGTTGACAGCAGCTCTTGACAGAGGATATTTTTATATGTGGTTTCTAATTGAGAAGCATAGTGTAAATCAAATTCAGACCTAGAATTAAGTGCTGCTGTGTCTATGGATTTGCTTTAAAATTGTAAAGCACTTAAACATAACAGCTGCAAATAACGCTTTGGTTTTAGGTGCTTGTAGTCCTAAACTGCAATATCGAGGACACTTGATAACATTGGGGATGCTGCATGTCTCTAGAAAACGTAGTTTAGTAAATACCTAAATGTTTGCTTTTAGGCCTGCCTGATTCTAAACATCATCCAGAAGCTTGGCTCCCTAATGACTGAGTTACGTGTTTGAGGCAGGAGAAAGCCAACTTCCAGTCCCTGTTTCAGTGAACAGGTGTCCGAGATGTCAGCGTTCCATAAGGGATATTACTATTTTTAATGGATTCTCTTTATCTGACAATATAATGGTGTGAAACTCCCGTGGTATTCTTTTGCAAAACAATTTTCGGAATGTAGTACGAAGGATGGCAAATTGGTTTGCTAATCAAAGTCAAATTTGTGAATTAAAAAATTAAAATGACAAAGTATATCTAATTGTGGGTAACACTTTCGTTATAAGTAGATGGGGAGGGGGAAAGATCCATTTTTGAGTGTTTTGATTTATTTTTGGGCTCCGTTGCAAGGATGTAAATAACTTAGTACCCTGAATTTGCATAAGTAATCTCAAATTCAGGCATCAGCAATCACATGTGTTCTGAATATGAATGCCAAATGCACCTTGAGTTACGCAGCTGAAAGCACCCTGTGCCCCAAGTTCTGGATTTCTGTACTAAACAGTAAGAGCTTTTTTAAAATCTGTAACATCAGTGCCTCCTATGATTGTAAATGCAAAGTGATGTGTATATTCCTTCATTTTCAGGGATCTACTTCAGACATTAACTGAGGATGAACTGCACACACTGGAACGTAACCTCTGCATCTCTCAAGATGTGGATTTTCCTGTCAGAGCCGATCCTGAAGTACCCTCTGTCATTACACCGGGCATAACTGCAACTTTGCCTGCTAAGGAGCTTTCAGCAAAAGCTGAAAACACAGAGGCTGAGCTGGCTTGTTCTATGCAGTATGATGAACAGGAGCTTGAACAGCTGAATAGGATGGTACACAGAGTCGGAGACGAAATGTCTTCTCTGCTTTCCCCTCCAAGCATCTGTCAGTCTCCAGCTCACAGACCTAGCCTAAGAAATAGTTCTAGCACAGAAGCTTCACCAACAAGACACCATCTTGACAATTTAACTGAAGAAGAAGACAGAGTGTTTTTTATGGATGACCTAGATGGAGCAGGAGAAGCTCTTGCTGGGTTGGATTCAGTAAGTGATACTTTTGCTTGGGTGAATAACCCTTGCCACAGTTCCAAACAGAACCTGCAATATAGAGACGCTTTGCTGTACGAGAATGGCCATCAGACAGAGGAAACTTTGCTTTTAAAAGATGGTGAAAGTGACTTAAGCAATAATAACAATATTGAAGATAGCAAACAGATGTCTGGTGTCTCAGTTCAGAATTCATGCAGCTGTCTAGAGGGTCCAGACTCACAGTTATACCTCAATGGCTGGGATGCGTATGCTGATGATGCAGAAATGGCGGAAGTGATAGCTCATAGGACAGGGGGAATGAAAATATCTGCCACTGTAATATTCAATCCTAAATCTCCCTCTAGCTCAGAATCCCCAGTAACAACTCCAGAAGCAGCTATTAGTTGTGTTCCTGGATCTGCTAATCCATTAGCAAATGAGGAGGAGGATGAATCCCATAAACTCAGTATAGCTGCCACAAACTGTCTAATTAATTCCTGTGTGTGTTGTGGCAGCTGTGAAGACAGCAGGGAGGACAGTGTTGAAGGTTTAAAGACTAAACATTCTGCAGGAGGTGTTGTAAATGCTTCATACACATTAGTAAAGTCTAAGGAAATGGACCATGTAGATAACTTGGACAATTCGGTCCCTGCACAGGAAACATTAAAGCCCGAAACTTCTGCTTTGTTAGCAGAAGGAGGCTGTGGCAGAGAAGAGCAAAAACTGCCCATCTCCTCTAAGTGCCTGGCACATTCCTCAGGTTCACAGGTAGGAGCAGAAAATGACTCGCAAGGAGAAGCAGAAAGCATCTCAAATCAGCAGAAGAAGTGGGAGAAGAGAAAACAACTATGTGAGAAAAAACAGGACAACAATGAAGATGCTAGTAGTGAAAGGACAGCAAAGGAAGATGTAAAGTCAAGATCTAGTTCAAGGTAAGAGCAACTGGATTTTTTTGGTAGTAACTTGCATGTAAATACATTCCTGTATCTTTGTACTTTAGTGATTGGTGTATAATGTTGATTTTAAAGAAAATAGTGTGTTGCAGTTGGACTTCATCAGCTTTTTTGGAAAACATTTGGAGAACACCTGAATTTTAATCATATAATGTCTCTATCATTGAAATCAAGTACACTAATCTTACAAGTTCAATGTAACAAAGGGTGCATTGCTGCTAAACATTACCTGGGTCATTACCCCTATTGTACTCTGCTGTTTTGCAGGAAAAGTGTGTCTGGCAGGTACTAAAGTTAACTTCTGCATCAGTGCACGGGATTAAATTGGGTTCTAAACACATCTTACCTTAGTTTCATTTGAGAGAATGGGGTTGATCTGATCATGTTGCCTGTGGGCACAAGTGTATTTGTGAACGTCTGTGTGCTGAAGGAGCCTAATAGAGTGCAGAAGCAGCTTTTAAACGTATTGGACCATTTCAACCAAAGCTGATAGAAGAATAGAGGTCATGGATTAAGGTTCTACATATTTAATGACAATAAGGAACAGGGAGAGACCATAATAATAGTTGTGTTAAAGAAAATGCTATATTTCAGCTCAACTTTGATTAGACGTTAGGGATCCTACACACATCAGTAGGAAACCAGACTTCATTTTGGTTTACAATTTAGAGGATAACCTGTTTTGTAGTGAGTAGTGTCCTCAGTTTCCCTAAAGTATTAATATCATAAAGCAGATGGAAGAAATTAAATATAAGTTATTGTTGTTTTCTGTATTTGTGGCAGTTTTCTTCCTTTGTGCCTCACTGTGTCATTACTGTGGAGATCATGTGTGCAGTGCAGGCTCTCTCTTTTTGTTATAAGTGTATAGACTTCAGGATAATGCAGTGGGGGCAGCTTGAACCATGAAGCATTACCACAATATAAAGACTATGGAAATAAACATTTGTTTAAAAACATACCAGTTGAATTATGAATAATTTTACTGGTAGTGGAAATAGAATTAAGAGTTCTTTCTGCTGGAGTTAATTCCTCTTACAGTTAAAAGACAACTTAGCGTGCACAAAACTTGACTTTTGAGAAGGTAATTTTATCTTCCTTGTTATTCTGAGTATTTGCAATCTTAGGCTTGCAAATAAGTTCATATTCAAGGCCTTACAACAGGGTTTTTGAATGGACTTCACTTTAAGAAGTAATTCACAAATCCCTCTGACATTTCATGCTTTTGCAACACTTCAAGTGAGATATTGCTTAAAAGTAATTACTCTATAATTAGTGTCCTGAACAAGTCTGCAAAATATAATAAAATTAATAAAAGCTTCTTTTTCAGCCTCCCATGGTTTGTGTATGTAATAACCCCTTTTCCATGTGCTTGTCCAGCCTCCGTTAATATTGTTCAAAAACTTTGTATGAGAATTGTCCTTTTACGAGAGTTCTGTAGGTCCATGTTCCTCTGTGTCCTTTGTTTGCTCCTAGATCCTGCCTGGCCTCTCTGCGCTGGTTGTGATTTTGTAGACCTCGGTCGCGCTTTGCCTTCGTGGTTACTTTTTCAGGTTGGAAAAGTCACAGCCTACTTGATCTGAAGTTGTCCAGAAGCTGTCCGTAGCTTTGATCATTCCTTTTGTCTTTCTCTAAACCTTTTTCAATTATACTATTTCCTCTTAGCGATAAGTGAATCAGAACCACACTGACTCAAGATATGAGCAAACCATGGATTTGCACAGTGGCATAATTATTTTCCATTGTTTTTTTCCAGTGGCTCCCAATATTTGTCTTTTGATTTTTTTGCCAAGTGGTGAGATGATTTTTTTTGAAGTTGTCTGCCAAAGCCCCAAGATCCTGCTTGTGAGCTCAGAGGCTGTCATTCTGTATCTGATACTAAAATTGTTTTCCCTCTGTTTACCAGTTGAATCTCATCCTGCCATTTTATTGCCTGTTATTCAGACTTTAAGATCCTGTGCAGTTCTTCAGTCTGTTGTTGTTGTTATTACCCTGAATAACTTTGCACCAGTACCAACCTTTCAGACCTCATTGCTCTCCCCATTTTTGCAGATCGTATGTGAAAACAAAACTCCCAGGGTCCTAAAGAACTTCAGCAGTGGCATCCTGTTCTTCTGAGAAGTGGTTGTTTAACAGCTCCTCCCTACCTATGGTTAAGAATTATTTATCAGTTTTGAGCCCCTTCCTCTTATGCTATAGCTCCTTAGTTTTCTTAAAAGCGTTTAGTTGAGGTATTGTGACAGAACCTATTTGGAAATCCAGAGGCTGCCAGCTGAATCACCATTCTTCACAAGCTTCTTGACCCCTTCAGAGGGCTCCCAAGAGGTTCCTTCTGCAGAAGCCACGTTACTTCTTCCTAGGCAGATCTTCCCATTACTGTCTACCTATTTGAGCTTTGGTTATATTGTTAAGTTGCTTGGTATGAATATCAGGCTCACAGAACTAGAGTTGTTTGAATCCCCTTGGAGTCCTTTTTATTTTTAGAGATTGCCATCTTTAAACTCCAAGCATCAAGGAAGTTTTAAATGAGAGGTTAATTATTAATCTGATTCATTCTTGAGCTCTCCTAAAACTGTTGGGTGAATATTTTTGAATATTTCTGTTAACAACTTACTGGGTTTTGTCTGTTTTCACCGTAGTCTCTTCCACAGTTACTTTGTTGATTACATCAAATTCTCTGTATTTGTTATTGAGACTACAGTGCATGCTATTAGTTGGCAAATATTCCATCTTTGCAGAAGTGGAGAAATAGGGATGGAGGTGTTTTGTTACTAGATTGTTGCTCCTTTATTTGGAAATGTTCTGCTATTAACTCCTTCAGTATATTCTGTGAGAGATGGAGATGCTGGGGATCTACTGAGGACTAGATTAAAAAATTGTATGTGTGTAGATCCTTAGTTTCCTCATATATCTCTCTATATATAGATTTGGTTCTTGCCTCTGAATCACTAGTCATGTTATTGGTAAAAGAGAGAATTCAGTTACAAAACAGAACTTTGTGGACCTTTTCTTACTCATGCTGCCTGGGTGGTGACTAATCCCTGCTTTTCAATGGTATTTTTAAATTGGAAGATCACATTAGGCTTCTGCGGCTGCTCCCTATTACGTGCTTGTGAATGCCAACTTAACCATAGGGGAAATGTTGGAGACAGTAGATTATTTTCAGAATGATGGACCCATTAGCTAGAACAATAAGCAATCTAATATACATGGAATAGCTGCAGGATATGCCCATTCATCAAATTGATAAATGTATTTACTTTCTAGTTACTGCAAGTCACCAAGTAGGAGAAGAAAATTTTCTTTCCCTTGTCTGAATCAAGCAGCTGTCAAATGTGTGCATTATGACACAAACTTCTTTTAGTAAATCAGTTCTTATACTATGCAACATGACGTTAATTATAGGTATAATTTCAATGATCCGGTCAGGTTTACTGTAATTAGAATCACAGAATTATAGAATCATAGAATGGTTTGGGTTGGAAGGGACCTTCAAGATCACCTGGTTCCAACCCCCCTGCCATGGGCAGGGACACCTTCCACTAGACCAGGTTGCTCAAAGCCCCATCCAGCCTGGCCTTGAACACTGCCAGGGAGGGGGCATCCACAGCTTCTCTGGGCAACCTGTTCCAGTGCCTCACCACCCTCACAGTGAAGAAAAAAATTAATCCTTTAAGTCTGAAATACCTGGTATTTCAGGCTTCTCTATCTAGCCTCAATATGCAGTGGAGTTTCAAATACAGATTAAATACTCTTCTACTTAAGATTTTTGTGTTGACATATCTTCACTACTTTGGTTTTTAAGTCATAGCTGATGTTATGTCTTTCTCCATTATTTGCTTGTAAGTATCTCAAAGATATAAAACACAGAGGACACAGAGTCTTGGGCAGCAGCATTAATGAAATGGGAATACAAGAAAAGCACTAGCAAAGATGTATTCAGTATCTGATCTGCTGCAGGGCCCATGTGATAAGTAGAGGCTGTCATGTAGCAATACAAACAGTTAGAGGAGGGAAATAATGTAAGAATAATACAGAAGATAAAACTGACAAAGCAGCATTTGGTGTTCCGGGGTAAAAAAAGACATAAGTTAACACCAAACCCAAGCTTTTGGTCTGTATGTAGTATTCCTACTTTTTCTACTAGAAGCAAGCTATACAGATTTTTAAAATGCTCATTCTGTCATAGTATTCTGCCTGCTTTTTCCAAGGGGAAAGAAAATTACAAAGGGTGAAGATCATGTTTATTTTGGTGTTTTAGAAATACTTGGCTTTCTGTTCTTTCCAGAGTTGAAGGGTCCTTGTAAAACTGCTAATTCTTCTACATGTTTTATGAAGTTTGGCAGCTTGTTTCATATTGTCATGCAATGCTAGTGGTTTTATGTTTTAGTCTTAAATATTTGGTTCTGTTGTGTGTTTGTTTATCTACATACTGACCTTGCAACAGTTCTGAAATAAAAAATGATTCTTAAGCATAGTTTCTCTCCTTTCCCCTGCAGGTCTATTATGTCTAGCTGAAATTATACAATTTTTTTTGCCATTTTCCTTGTTCTTCATTTATTTGGTGAGTGTTCTCTTGACGAAGCCTCTTACAGTGCACCTGAGAATTGGCAAAAGGAGCTAAAATTTACAGCGAGGAGATCTTGTCTTCACGCTTTTCGCAAGCTCTGGCTGTGTCCATCGGCTGTTAAATGCTGACACTGTTCGCATTTATTTGTGGAGGCTTAAAAAAGAGAATATTTTGCCATATACTTTTGTAGTGTAAGGAGGTGGAATGAGGCATCCTTGGAAGAGCATGTTTTGCTGTTTGCTGATCTGCGTTGCAATTGCAGAATAAGATGAATAATTTATTCTTCTCCAGCTTGATATTCAAGTTGTCCCATTTCTTAGTGTTGCAATTCTGAAGTCTAAAATTGTGTATATTGTAATATATTTATATATATTGTAATATATTTATTTATTACAATAGTCTATATTGTAATATATTTATATATATTGTAATATATTTATTTATTACAATAGTCTATATTGTAATATATTTAAAGTTTTATTTCCTCAGCATATTAGAATGACTTTGTAAAAAGATGAACACTTGTTTTACACAGTTGGTTTCTAATTTTGATTTTTCTGCCTGTATTTTTATTTTGTTCACTCCTTAGCAACATGTGACGTGTGCACATTTTCAGTACAGCGACTTTAAGTCATTCCACCTTTATAAAGGCATGGAAAAGAAGAATTTGTATTTTGGGGATGGCTAGCAGTTATATTTAAAAAAAACAAAACCAAACCCACACAAATTACCTTTCTAGCTTGTCTTTTAGTTTATAGCATTTGGTTCTATAAGTGCTTCTTTATCAAAACGAGATTAATTGATATTGCAATGCAAATCAACTTGATTAAATGTCTTAAATTATGCTTTCCTTATAGTATTCCCATCACAGTAAGACTTAAAATTGTGTGTGTCTTTACATGATAAAGCTGCCTTTTCCATAGAAATTAATGGACAGCTGTGCATGTTCACATAAACAAAAACATGTCTGCTTAGTGTCTTGTATTGATTAGTCTTTTAACTAGCTATTCAGGAGTAAGGAAACTTACCAGCAAGAAGGAAATAGTAGTTGATTGGGAACAAAGTATCAGCCTTTCAACTGCAAAACTTCCCTTAAGCAATCCTTATCTGGCTGTTGATTTAAATTCCTCTGGTCCCCTTCTGGTAGTCTTGTTTCTCTTCTTTGTGCAACTGGCCAAATTCAGATTCAGTATAAATGAATTTTTTCAATCCCTCCTCCCCTTCTTTTTAACAGTACAAGTCTCAAATTAAAAGTAGCAGCGTTTGACCTTGTTGAACACTGATTTTGTGTGGTATCCGATGGTGTGACTGCTGTTACGAAGCCTCAGCGTGCAAATAAAAGGTGTCAGTGTTTTGTACCAGCTTCCCTTTCGGTAGGTCCATAGATCAAATGCAGCAACAGTGAACTGTATTAACTCTCAACATACAGATTCCTGAAATGAGTATAGTAGGTACAACAGTTTTAAAAGCCACTTATTTGAGTGGATTTGGTGTAGCTGACACAGAGACTTTAGAGTTAGCTCTCATGTAGTGAGAGAGAGACAGAGAAGATCTGTGCCAATTAACTAATGTAACATGGAATGTAATTGTAACTCAAGTAATAGAACTCATGAAGAAACCATCCCATGAAACAAGCAGAGGTTTAGTTAAACGTAAGAGGCTGAAAACACTTTCCAGTAGAAAAGAGCACACAAGCCAGGATAAAGGTAGCTTTCAATTTGTTTTGGTTTTGTTAGGGTTTTTTTTTGGTGGTGGTGTTTTTTTTTTTTTTTACTTAGAATAGTTACAAAAAAATGACCAACAGCTTTAAATAAATTGTTCATTAGTTCAGTCTGCCAGTATTCCATGAAAAGAGGCAGCCACATCACCCTGTATCATTTTGGTCTGTTGCCTCAAATCTTTATTCTATATTTTTATCAGAAGTGCTGAAGAATTTGATTTTGACGAGCATGGATGGTGGTTTTATCCCATGCTAGAATGTAATTTTTAAAATAGCCCTGTAGGTGTTTAAGACCTCACAAATGAAACTTTTGCCACCTTACACAGTTTAAACAGTCCTATGAATCCTGATCCAACACGGCATTAGTTTCAAATGAGCATGAGATGCGATGAAGTTCAGGTCACCTGTGGGCTCATGTGGGAAGAAGGGGTGAGCTGCTATCGGCTACAGAGCGTGTCTATATGCACATGCTGTCTCTTCTTATAATTGTGCTAACGAACACATGCGCCAAGCTACCATCAGCTGATAACAGGAATCATGAGTTGGGAAAAGCAGGTCAATTCACCTCAGGATGTACCAGCATCTTAGAAAAGCTGAGCGAATCTTCAGGCAGACACTAATGAGAAGAAAATTCTACAAAGAGGTATCCTGAATCTGTGTGTACTGAGAAAGAATGCAGTGAGTATGTCAGGAGTCTGTTTTTTGTTGGGTTTTAGGAGGAAAAAAAAGCTACTTAGTATGACTCTGAGAAGGTATAAAACAGAGTTATCGTTATTGGATTCCCATTTCTTGGTACTAAATAAAAACAGAATTTCTTCTCTGAAGAGTTACAGCCTGAATATGAACCAGAAATAAAAATTGTAAATAATAAATATTATTTCTGGGACAAAAATTAGATCTGTATTGGTACACAGGAGTGAGAAGAATGTTTACACATAGTAATTGTCAAAACCGCGCATCCTTTATGACAACAAACTCGCCTCTGTGAGCATGGTTTGTGTCAAGCGTGTCCAAGCAGTTTACGTTGCCAAATGACAACTGACCAGATGGATATCTAATCCTGAAATCAGCAGATGCCTCAGCATGGCCAGGTTTGTGCACCAGGTAAAAGATGGAGTAGTGGAAAATGAAGGCATTTATGAAGCAGTTTAGAATGGCAAACAGTGTTAAGACAAGGCTCAAAAAGATGGGAGAGAGTGGAGCTGATGAGAAAAAGTTATGCTAATAGGGACGGGTTAGAGGTGAGAGAGGATTCAAATGGGGGGGTATGGAGAAGAGGAATGAGATGAGGCTTGTCAGCTGATCAGAGAAACATCCGTGAAGATGAAATAACGATAGCGTTGAGATCTTCTTCGATAATCTGGTAAGCTGGTCTCTGAGGTTACTCATCAGGTTTGCTTATTATCAGGGTCTAGCATTTTGTGCCTTGTGTATCATTTTGCCTTCTGGCTTGCACTGTCCACTCCACAAAGGTAGCTCAGGATAGAAGGTGATTCTGTGACTTGGGACAATGTTGACAATAAATATTATCTAACCTTGAGACATATTTTGATTGGATTTCAAATATATCAGGCAGAGCTTCACAGAAAGCACTGAAGGACAGCAAACCTGACATCCTTCAGAAAAAATGTTACTCCCCAAATCAGCTGGCAGGATTGTACACTGGAAAAATCTGGAAACGGCAGGGAGCGGAGAGAGAATAAAAGAAGGTGATGAGTCTGCGAGTTGTTCTTGTTTCCTGGTTCTGCTGTTCAAAGATTACTTTATTCTGAACAACATGTTTCATCTTTGCAAGACAGCTTCTCCTGCTCAATCATGCTGTGAAATCACATGCTAATGGTTTCTTAATATCATTTAGCTGCCATAAAACAGATAGTAAAAGTACATTTTAGTAGCATGACCATATTGTAAGATTGGATGGGTAAAGGTGATGAGCTATAAAAGAGTAAGCCTTTGTTTAAATGCATATATCTCTTCATAATGAGCAGAATTAGCAAGGGAAATTATATAAAACGAATGAAAGTTAAATAGATTTTTGTTCAAGTCTGATAAAATTATTTTCCAGTTGTGACGGCTCTCCTTTCAACTAAAGCATAGCACACTTGGGATTTATTTTCAAATTGGCAATCAGAAATGAGGAACATGAAGGGGTACATTTTCCAAGCGATTAGTGGGAGGTATGCAAACAAATCCTATTATTTCTTAGTGGGATTAGCGCACATACCTTCCGTACACTGCTTTGAAGAATTCCTCTTAAGCATTCTTCCAGATTTCTAGCTGCAAAAATAGCTACAATAGTAAATTTGGTAGAAGAAAAGAATTTGGAACGTAGCTGGTTTGAATATGTACCCCGCATATGTCTACAAATCAAAAGAGCATAAAAAAATCTGCTAGTAATTGTGGAGAAGTAAGGTAAAATAATCCTGACCTATATAATTACATCTCCTTTAACTAAAGATATTTCTTAGGTTTCTCTCTGCGTTGTCCAAAGATTTCTGTTGACTGAATGTTTGAGTTCAGCAGGCTGAAATGATTCTTCTGTGCTGCCTAGAGCCAATACTGCTTTGATACCTCTGCTCAAGATCACATATTTTCTTATCTAGTATAATTTAATTTTTTTCAGCTTGTGCAATTTCCAGTAGCTGAGCAATAAATTGTTACTGAAACAAAAAATTGGTCTTTCAAAGATAGTTCTGCAGTGCTTATGAAACTATTTTTCATCTTCCAATCCTAGTTTATGTTGATAATATGATGTAATATCTAAAATGATGTGTTATTTAAAGGCTTTTCATTAGCCCAGGGATCCCAGAGACAAGTTGCGTACCGTTCATTTAAATTATTCATACCCTTTTACTTAGCAGCTGGTGGATTTCTGCTAATGAAGTGGCAGTGGTTTGCCATGGGACTGCTCCTTCCCGCTCATCTGGTTGGTTTAAAGCACCATGTTTGGGGTGTGTATATGGCGGTTCCAGGGACTGAGCAAGTGTAGGGGTAGGGGAATTACCTTCGGCTCCTTCACCGAAGAGTCAGCTTTCTGCTTTCTCACAGACTTTTTCTTTCGTGTTGGAAGGAAATTTAGGTCAAACTTGTCATGATATTTCAGAAGTTCTTGAAGCTTATTGTTTGGGATGTCTTGGCCTGAAACATGCAATGACTTTATGAACTTTCAGGTTTTTTATGTCTTTGTTATAACATTAAACCACACTTAGCAGCATGGGCATGCTATTCCCTCTACACCCTATGAAAATGCAAGATCCTCAGTTCTTTCCTGAATGTTTTAACTGTATGACATGAATTAAATTGAAGATTTTTGTAAAATGTGTGCCCACTGACTTTGCCAAATTGTCTGTCCTTTTGGGAAGAAAACAGAATAGGTTTGTATCATTTTCTGAAGAGCAAAAAACCTGCCAGTTTACTCTTATTGCTGTATAATCCATGAGAAGCCATGAGTTATCACAGTGCTCTGTTTTACCTTTGTTTGCTTCAGCAGTTCATTTTGTTTCCGTATGTTTTTTCAGTTCTCAGGATGGCTTACGTGATTCCCCCCTCAGCTCCATCTCCAGCAGTGACTATGAGAGTGTTTCTGTCACTACATGTAGTCTCTCCAGCATATACGCTCTGAGGTAATAACATCACTTCGCAGTCAGATTTGACGAATGGTATTGGGTTATGCTTGGTTAAAAATTTTCATTGAATTAACGATCAAGTGACAGCAACACTTCTGAGTATCCTTCCTTTTGAACAGCAGGTGCTTTTTTTCCCCTAGCAGTTTCTTACAGTGCTGTGGCATTTGAGAGGCAACTATTTACAGAAAAGTTTTAATGCATACAGCAATGAACTATATATGCCCATGATCTCCCTTTTATTTGTCCATATGGCATTTCTTAAGAGAGACTGCAGGTTTTAGCTTGAAAAAGTACCAAATGTTTGTCTTAGCTAGGTCTTGGCTTTCTAGAAAACATGTTTTTTCCATTTTGTTTCGTTTAGCAAAATGAGGTAGTAAAATGATGGGATGTTCCAGTTAACAATAATTTAACTTCCACAGTGTTGTTGGCCAAAACTGGTAAGAATACTAGTTTATATTCTCATCTTCTGAAACTGCATGAGAGTTTTAACTTTAATTAGTTTTGTTCAGAGCACTTAATGAGAATAATAGAGGAATAAAGTTTAGGGCAGAAAAATGTTACTAAAGGAGAAATGTGAGTTCTTTGCTTTTTATAGGGTATGCATAACATACATGCATGTGACATATTGCATACATTATATGCAATAACATTATTACTCTGGTACAGGCAGATTGAAATACCACTATTTCCATTGAGGTAGATCTTCTTCCACTGTTTCTTGTCCTCCCTTTTTCATCTGTTTATCTCCATCCGACACTGCATTTGAACTTCAGGAAGTCCTAATGTTATCTAGGTTTGGGGATAGAAAGAGGGCGTTAAAAGATTTTTTTTTTTTCTCTAGCAGTGATAGACGAAATAGTACATATAATAAAATGTATTTTTTTAGGATGTGCACATCTTCAGGCTCAATTTTTTGAGTGTTCCATGTTTTTTAAATAACGGCAGAAAGATGCAACTAAAACTATTTTTCATGGGTTTAGTTTTGAAATACATTTGCTTTCGACTCTTCTTCAAACAAAACCCAATTTACCTGCATGCAACAGTTGCCCTCTTTGAAATAGTGCATACATCAAGGAGGCTGTTTCACACAGGGCTGTCTGAACGGACTATAGAAGTAACCTCAGTTATTCTTCAGGAATAACTGGAGCAGTGAGAATAAGTAAGTCTTCATTAGGTGCACCACCTCTTTTCAAGGCCTTACTGTACTGCCTTTGTATGTTAGTATTGTAGTTGCCACTGTATTGATGCTTAGGCAAATTGAATCTGTCTTTTCCCTTTTTTCAAATTTTGTTTTGCTTGAAATTTGATTTATAAGGCAGTATTTGTACTTGTGCATTTGTGCTTTTGTCCACTGAACTATAGCATTGTATCACCCCTGGGTGTCATGCAAGAAGTCTAAGTTGCCTGTTTTTCTGTATCTGATTGATATTACTAGAGACCTAGCTAGTGTAGCTTATGGTCTAATAAAAAAAAAGCTAAGTGCACACTTGGCTATACAGATATGAATTTCCCCTTTTGAAATATTTAGTTTTAAAAAAGTTTAAACTCCTTTTAACAACTTAATGTAATAAAATAAGAAAAAAACCCTCTGAAATATGACTGCTTTGCAGTAGTATGTTCCTAGACCTGTGTGCATAGAAACGTAACATTCAGTACATCTATTTGTATTCTATTTTAGCATATGTTATTTTTAAGGGACTCCCCTGTTCTTTTATTTGTATTACCTGAAGAGTTTTATTTGGCTATTAAACAACTTCTCTAGAGATGTATCATTTGTTCACTACAAGCAGCATGTTTCTTGCAAAGGCAATCTCTACAAAATGTTCTCTTCTGAAATAACTAAGTTCTTCCTGATGTCATGTACATATCAAAATAATGCCTAAATTGTTTTTTTGATTGTTTCTTTTTGTCTCTGAAATACGCCATTTTTGATGTACTTAATTTCTTGCTGTTTTCACTTAACAATTAGAAATTTAAATTTAATATCTGCAGGTTTTTCTGAAAAATAATTAGCTAAACGTAGAATTCTTCAAATGTATTTATTTGGCCTTTGAACCTCTCGTGGATCACAGACAATTCCTTTGTGCTATTAGATAACCAATACTGAAGCTGAAAGTTGAGTTCTCAGATTGCGGTGTTTTGGAAATACACAAGTGCTTTCAAACAATTCTGCTCTGGTAGCAAAACCAGCTTAGCCAGAATAGCACAGCGTGTTGAATGAACTAGTAGTGTATTAAATAGCATGGATTGAATGGATTTGAAACAATGAAGTATTGTATATATGGAATTCTATATATTTATACATTTATTGTTTTCCAAATGGAGAACTAGGGAGAAAATTCCCACTCCTTGGATCCCAGAGCACTGTTCAACCCATGGGTCATTGTTTGCCATTTTGGTTTTTATTGGGAGGAAAAAGCTGTTAGGACTGTAGGAACCATTTGGGACCTGTTAAAGAAAGCTGCTTCAAATCAGCCTGTGATTTACTGCCTTAGACTTTTTCCATCATCCGGCACTGTGTAATTTTTTGAGCTATATTCATCCCACCTAATTTTAGGCACCAAATTGATATACCTAAATTAGGAGTTTTGCTTCTGTAGGTTCCCTGTTCAGTCAATGGCGAAGAGTGGAAACCTCTATTAAGTGTGTAATTTGTTGAAATGCATCTGAGCCAAAGATTTTCAGTCTTAAATCAGAACTACAATTGCATGCTTTGATTACTGACTATGCTCATACAGTAATTTGAAAAACATTTTAAAACCTTGCTCAAGGTTTCTAGAGCACAAAATGAAAATAAAGGTACAGAGGGCTTCTCAAATGGTTTTGCTAAGGAAAGGTTGATTATTTCATCGCTACCAGATCTGTGTAGAAGGTTCCTCCTTCTAGTCGCAGAGCTCTGATGGTCAAGAGGTTAAATGTTCAGCCCACTTCAGATGATTTTTTGCAAAAAGTTCATTAAGCAGTATCCAGACTTGAGGTACCCATACCAGCAGTCAACTTTCTCAGCAAAGAATAAATGTATTCCATGTGTTTCAGAAGGTTTCAGAGAAACTGTGGTTGTATGCAGAATTTTTTTTGTTACATCAGTGTGACTGTGGAATAACACTGCTGGCTTGAGTGAGATATTTATAACTACAGCAGGGAAGTGGCAATTGGTCCAGTGTTTATATTAGCTCCAGGAAACAATCCTTCCAGTTTTTCCTTTTTAATGGTTTCTTTTCATAAATATAATTTTAAGAACAATTTTTAATATAACTATAACTTACTGAATTGTAAATAGGCAGCTAATAAAATACACTGCTGGAATCTTATCCATTCAGTGTTGGAAGTAGTAAAGTCAGTAGTTTTTAAAAATAAACTGCAGGAATTTGTCAGCTTTCAACATGCATTAGAATTATTGGGCAAGATCCTGATACAGCCATTAATTTGAGTGGAAACCTAAGTGAAGGCTATTCATATGCTAACAGAATGAGATGACTCCATATATTTAAAGCCAACAATGAACCTAAGTACTTTGAAAGACAGGAGATAGGAAATGGCAAGAGAAGTGTTGTTTTGGTAATGATGAAGAAAAATAAGTGAGACAACAGAAGAACAAGGTAGTTACAATTAGTTGATTTCAAGCCTCATTGGAGTTTTTGGTGTAAGACAGTGCAAGGGAGGAAGAAATACTGATGAATCTGTATTCAAGCATTTGCCTGCCTAGAGTACGTGGTAAACCCTGCTGCTTCATTTTAAAGTTATGATGAGCCAATAAATGACAACTTTAAATATAAATAATAACTTTTAAAACTAACCTTAGTGATACAATAGATGCCTTCCCTGGTCAGCAGTCACTTCTTTTTAGATATGTCATTGTGGCTTAAATATTGGTCTTTTGTGGTATATTTTTCTACAGTTTTAGGCATTTACAAAATGGGTTGTGAAGTTTTAGCCTATGTTATTTACAGTCTGTAAAAGGAGGTATCTGAAATGTATTGTGACTCAAATCTGTGCCAAAACAGCAAGAGTCTGCCAGCAATTACAGTGGGATATTTATCTGGCTATTTCTGTTAGAATATCTGTATTTGTGTACATGTGGGCAGAGCCCAAGGTTGTTGGCTTGCTGGATAGAGTTGAAGGATATCACTTACTTTACTGCGTATTTTGAGTATATCTCTGTTAGTATAAACACGTGTGAAACAAGGCAGGGAAGGTTATCCTAGTTTATAAATGAGATGAAAATTTTGCCTGCTTCAGAAATAGAGGGTGTTTTGCAGGAGACTGAAGCTACCTTGCCAGTCAGTTCATAGAATCATAGAATAGTCCAGGTTGGAAGGGACCTCAAAAGATCATCTGGTCCAAACTATTGTGGGAAAGGGAGCCTAGATGAGATTTTCTAGCACCCTGTTCAGTTGGACCTTGAAAACCTCCAGCGATGGGGACTGTACCACGTCCTGGGGAAGGCTGTTCCAGTGATTGATTGTTCCTAGTGTAGAATACTTCTTATATCAAGATGAAGCTTTTCCTGGTGCAACTTGTCCTCTCCGTGTGGCTCCTTGTGAAGAAAGAGCCTCAGTACTCTCTGTAGCCACCCTTTACGTACTGGAATACTGTCGTGAGGTCCCCCGTGAGCCTTCTGTTCTCCAGGGAGAAAAGACTCCTTCAGTCTTCCTTGTAGGACAGATTCTCCATCACCTTCATGGCCCTCCTTTGGACCCTCTCCAGTCTTTTCTTGAATTGTGGAGACCAGAACTGGGCACAGTACTTCAGGTGTGGCCTGACAAGCGCTTGGTAGATTGGGATGATCACATCTCTAGCTCTGATAGTAATGTCCCTGCAGATGCAGCCCAGGATCCGATTTGCCTTCGTTGCCGCAGCACTGCACTGTGGACTCCCGGTCAGGTTGTTGCCCACCAGGTCCCCCAGGTCCCTTTCAGCAAGGCTGCTCCCCAGCCACACGGATCCCAGCCTGCGCTGGGCTCTTTGGTCGTGTTGTCCCAGCTGCCGGACCTTGCACTTGTCTCTGTTAAACTCCATGCTGTTCTTGCTGGCTCACTCTTCCAGCCTGTCCTGGTCTCTGTAAGATGGCCTTCCCTTCTGACGCGTCCACCTCACCACCCAGGTTGGTGTCATCAGCAGCCTTGGTGATGGTGCTCTCAATCCCATCGCCCAGGTCATTTAGGAAGATGTTGAACAGTGTGAGGCCCAGTATTGATCCCTGGGGTTCCCACTTGTGACAGGCTGCCAGCCTGAGTGAAAACCATTGGTCACCACTCTGAGTGTGACCCATGAGCCAGTTTCTTGCCCATCTCGCAGACCAAGCCAAGTTCTTGTGGATGGACACTTCTTTACAAAACCGGCTTTTAAACTGTGCTTTTTCAGCAGTTGAACTCAGTGCCTTGAAGAGGATGCAAGAAGGAAAAATAACTTGGTCATTCACCAAGACTGTGAATTATACTAGGATAATTCAGTTCTTTCATCTCATGGTCCAGAGCTATGCATTAATCTATGCTGTCAAGGCTACAGCGCCAATTACGTGCCCACAAGTTTTAATAAAGACACAGCTACTCTGGGGATCTTGTAGGCAATAGTGTGGAGGACAACAAATATGTGAACAATGTATTTTAACTGATGCATCCCAGTCTACCTGATCAGCTGTGTCTCCAGATCTCCTCTCTTGTAGTTTTACCATTGTTAACCTGGTCAGGTTATATTTGTTAAAGCTATGCAAAATGACTGATTAATGTTTGGTACTGTCATTTTTGTTTTGATCAATGCATTACTGTAGATTTTTTCCCCTCTTTCTGTAGAGCTCTTCTTCATGGAAAGACTGCTCATAACCAGAAAAAGGCTGGTGATAATGGCTTTACACGTACTGTACTGGAATCACGGAAAGAAATTGCTCAGTGAGAAGAGTTGTGGGAAGAGAAAGGGATTTATACCTTGAGCAAATCAGAATGACTTATGCTAGAATAGATGCTATTCCTGCCTAATGATTTTGAATTGCAAACTGTCTGTGTATGTCTTAGGCACTGTGAGGCTATGCTGTTTTGTATAGCTCTGTCACTCAAGCAGTGAGGGCAATTAATATGCATATTAATACAGTCATAAACAGGCTGCTGTGTACAATCTTCTTGCTTTGCCGCTAAATCTCTTGCCCCAACAGCCAGCTGAGCAGTACCAGCAAAACAAAAAAGTCAGCATTGATGAGGTCTGTCAGCTTTTGCTTATGATTTTAGTCAGCGAGACATATGTGACTGAAGCAGATGTCTCTAGTTTTTCACCGCCAGGATTCTTCTTGATGTGTTTCATGCCTATCTTGTTCTTCACCCTGCAAGACAAAAAAAATCAAATCTCCAAATGGTGCAGCATTTTCTAAGCTATAGTGTTCCCTTTTAGGAAATTCCACAAGGTATTGTGGGGTATATTATATGCGTATCTTTGTCTTCAGTAACAAGTAACTGATGTAGATTTTATTTTCTCAAGGAATAACCCAGGCAGCTCCTGTGAACTACTTGTTAACAAGTGCTTGTTACAGTGGGAAGGTGAAAATTCAGTTGTTTGAAGTTTTTTGGGCTTTCCCTATTAAAATGATAAATTTAATATTTTAGTGATGTTAAAACATCTGATACGATTGAAGTAAATTAAATATAAAATATGTTCCCCCCTGTGTAAATCAAGTGAAATAGGGCAACATTTTAAGCTGACTAGCATCAGTGGCAGAGGCAATAAGTCTGTTCTAGCAAAACTGGTAAGCGCCACAAAATTTGCCATTTGGGGGCTGTATTCCAGGTGGCATATCATCTGGCTGGAGACTACAAAAGTGATCATAATGGGTTTGTGCTCTTGTTTCCACAGAGCTCACTTGTAATTTTCATTTTTAGTAATTTGGGCACATTTATAATCATGTTCATTGTAATGATGTGTAAAAATCTGTTGTTGAATGTCACTTGGTGTTCCCTGTGCTACTAATAGAACAAAAATTACTAGCTTTCAGAAATTAGATTTTATTTTACAGATTGTTTTTTTTCCCCCAAAAAAAAACCCTTAGAATAGCATGTTTGGGAGTTTTGAGATTGTGTAATTAACTAAAATCACTGCAGTAACTGCAGTTTTTGCAGAGTTTTCGTCAATGCCTAAAACCAAGATATGTTGTTAAACCACAATTATACTGGAGGAAAAAAGAGAGCATTTCCTCATACTTACAGCACCACTGAAGGTGAAAAATGAAGAGAAAGCTTTCTTTTCTAATTAAAATTTTAAGGCTCCACCTAATACTTTAATTAGCTTTTCTCAGCTTTGACTCCCACGGCTGGATACCAAATTCCTATGGGATTCTCCTAGACCCTAGGATGCTTTAATGCTTCAGCTGGTTGTTCTGTATTATTTTTTGAGGGAACTGACAGAGGCGATACAGAAATGTTGTGCTAATAAGTTTCCCTATCCCTTAGAGTTCCTCTTGCTGGAAAACATTTTGCAGTGCTGCTTCTCCGTCTCCATTTCTGCCACACACAGGAGTTGCAACCCAATGAGTATCTGCTGGAATTGGATGCTAAATTAATTCACTTTTTATTATGCCATACAGAATAGTTGCTTGTGTATCGCAGAGGACATTGCTGAAGAGCTGTATGAAATGACTCTTTGCCTTTGGAAGAATTTGTATCACATATCCATGTTCTGTCTGTCCTGTGTCAAGTTCTGGATAAGGCGTAAAAGCTGGGCCTGATGCGTTTCTATCCCTGTATCAGATACCAGAGCTGATATTACATAACATTTCTTCATAAGCGCTGTACTATTTCTGTTTTTCACTTTCAGTTTTTCCAGTTCAAGATTGTTTTTGAAGTTTAAATATTTATGTGCTCTAATCTCATGTTATTTGTCCTTTTGCAGTGTGAGTGCATGTTTGAGAGCTTTAAATGGATGTTTGATTATAAGGAAGTGTCGGAAAAAAACATCATGGTGGAACTGAGAAAATCTGAGTAGAACCTAAGCAATATTCTAACTTCCTATATTTTCAGTTCTATTTTTTTTTCTTGAATTTTACAATATCCTTATCTTGCAGGTTTTATTCCTTTTTGGTTTAAATTAAGAAAAACAGTAAATGTAGTACCTTGCAAGTATCTGACATTAAATCTGATGGTTTGAAAGCAGCCCTGTTCATTACTAATGCTCTAAGTTATTTGTTCATAATCACTCTTAGAGAAGTTTTATCTATAATGAACAAAAAAGCTATTTGGGAGAGAGCACTGTTAAAGTGATAAATACTGTGCTGGCGATGTTTATTTTAATTCCCATTTGAAATACAGGAAATCTTTGCATTCTTCTGAAAGCTCAGGCTGCAGTGGTAATGAATTTGAATAAGTCCGTTGTCTAGGTAGAGTTTCTTATGGTGGATCTATTTGGCAACATCCTGCTTCAACAGCTGTGGTTTTTTAAAAGTTCAACATGGTAAGGACAACGAGAATGCTCTGCAGCTTGAGGTTTGAAGAGCTGAGGAAGGATTTCAGATGTTCTTCCAACAGAGTGGGCAGCTCCAAAAGCTGCTGGAGTGTGGAGCAGAAGTTGTTGCTGTTGATTTCAAATTCAGTAGTCTTCAATGCTCAGGAATTTTTCCTGATTGAAGATATCACTTAGGACATGTGGCTAATCCTGTTAGCCAAATTACTTATTTAATCAGCTCAGATTTTCTACCTCTACTGGGGCAAAAGATGCTAAGGAGGGGCTTCTGCAAATCTTGCAGTGTATGAAAAATAATTCCCCTACTGTGGAATTCAAAAGGTTGACAGCAGATGGGGCTTCTAGCACATGTCCTACCACATATGGAGCTAGGCATTGCTGATATATGTCATAATACTGAAGTATAGTCAAGTTCACTCCTTCTGGTGGTGCCTAGCTAGATTGTTCCTGATGGAGGAAATTGCGTGCAGTTGTATTATTTGTTTCTCATGACAAAGTTTTGAAGCCTTGGGAACACTTTATGGGTTGTCTCTTCCTCCCCCCCCCACCCCCGGCCTCTTTAGCCTTTTCTCTTAAAATGGAGAGAAAATACCTAAGGGATTGCATGCAAAAACTCTCTTGACTTAGTAAAATATTAGGGTTAAAAAGTCAAGACATAAAGTTCTGAATTAAAGCTTTTTTTAGTCTGCTTTAAATGTAGCTTCTGGGGTCATTCCTTAACATATAGTCCTTAGCTAAATAACTATATGCTATTAGCCAAATAATAAGACATGTTCTGGATTTCATTTAAATGACTCTAAAATTGAGTGTGTAGCCACCCCCTTCACTTAAACTAATTGTAAGAAGCTGTTAATCTCATAGTTTTCCTTCCAACCATATCAAAACTAGTACATGTTAGAAACCAAAGGGTTTTAACCTGCTGTTTATTGTGTTTCTTGTGAGAGAATCCAAAAAGAAACACCAGAGGTACTGCAAAAAGCAGAATGGGAAGTAGTAATATTTTTTTTTCTACTGACATGGAGTCATACTGCTCTTACTGAACCCCTATGATTTTCCTTTTGTCATTCCTCAGGTATACAACCTTTGTCTTCCCCCAGCTATTGTCTGATCATTTAGATGGCCTTTGGAGCAGTTGTTTGTTCTTTTTTTGCAAATTGGAACCCAGAGTTCACTACAGCCTTATGAAGTATAAAAGTAAGAGTAATAAAAGTGAGAATAATAGCTTGGGAAAGACAGGTTAGTGGTGGGGTTTCCAGTTACAGCCTACATGAGTATTAGTGGGATGAATGTACCAGTTACTGAAGCAGTTTTAGAAATTTTGTGCAGACAATAACATAGATTTGCCTGCAAGAGTTTTGGGTTTGTTTTTTTTTTTTTTAATTAAAGTATGAAAAAATTCAGATGTGAGAGAAAAAACCTTAAATATCGTAGGTTGGATAAAAAGTGTACGTTACTGATATTGTACACAGAGCATAAGGTGACCATTGGCTAAATTCTGTATGAACAAAAATGAAAACCAGGGAGCACATGATAATGTGTTTTGAGAAATATAAGAACTAGAATATTCAAAACATATATCTAAATATGGAAATTCACGTACATGATACAGCTATACATGTATATATCTTAGTTATTCAAAACATGTGGCATTTTCAGTAATGGACACGAGAGATTTGTTAAGGCCAACTAGTGCAAATGAATTGGTGTCATTGAAGTCCAAGGAACTGCACTGTTTTATAATTTGTGGGCAGTCTGTCATCAATTTTTTAATGAACTATAATTGGTAACTTAAGAATTGGACTACTGTTCTTTTGTAAAACCTTTCAGCATGGTTTATAGTTGCAGTGTCCTTTTGTGTAAATAGGAATGTGTGAAATCATAGAAAACCTTTTGCAAAATTGTCACATTTCCTTACTGTAGAAGGCATCTCACCTGCTTCCGTATAGCATGTATGAAATTTTGCAAGAGCAATTTTGTCTCAAAACTTATCACTCTGGTTTTGCAGAGTAGGTAAACCTCTACGTCAGAATACTACCATTTAATACATGGATTTTTAATTCACTATAAAGTGGATTCACAAGCTTTGAATTCACACGACAGCAGGAAGCATTACCTCTTTTGTTGCAGATAGCTGCCTGCTACTTACACCTATGCATGTGCGGTTTGCTGGAGATTTCGAGCATTGGAATAGGACATTCCTATTCCAGAATAGGAATCACTGGTGTCACAGGTATTTGTATAACACAAATGGTGTAAGGATAGTCACTGAATTATGTGTGAACACTTTTCCAGTAAACATTTGTAGTATCGTTCATAGAACTTACAAGTGTTTTGTTCTTAGACTTTGTTGGGATGAGTTTGTCTTGCTGGAACTTGAGCCCTCTCAGTTTAAAGACACCACTGACAATCTTCTGAAATCTGTGCCTGAAAATCAGTTGTAATCAAAAACCTTGCCTGAAATTAGAGACTTAGAGGGTGATCTTAATTTCCTATTAAATTTGGTGACATAATTGCATCATCTATAGTAGAATAGGTATGTTGGGGTTACTCCTTTGCAAATAGTGACCACTTTTGATCTAAGATTTCTGAAAACAAACAAACCCAAACCACTTTCTTAAAGTTTTTTATTATTCTTTTGAAAACGTGATTATTCATTTGATTTCTTTGTATTCATTGTATTTGATACAGTGAAATTTTAAATTCTTTTTATCTGCCAGTCCTGTATATTTAATGCATACTTAAGATACTCTGAGGGTTTGTTTGTGAGTAATGAGAAGTTCTTTGAGAGAATCTCATAAGTTCTGCATTCAGGTCAGAGCAGATTTCAGGTTTAATGGACCAAATACTTCTAGACAAATTTGGAAGGAAACACCTGTGAGTAGGCACAGATTTCTACTGCTACTGACTATTTTTTGAGCACCAATGTAAAATATTTAAATTTGGACCAACTTTGAATCAATTGACTTCGGTTGTTCAGTTTTAGACTTTACTGTTTTTACTGGTTTTGGATGAGTGTCAATGACCAAAAAATTCAGCACAAGGCCATCAGTAACACAGATACCTAAAATGACCGGCCATTTCTGAAAGTGTCAGTCATAATCTTCTAGTTCCACAGTCCGGTTTTACCTTATAGAATCATAGAATCGTTTAGGTTGGAAAAGACCTTTAAGATCATCAAGTCCAACCGTTAACCTAGCACTGCCAAGTCCACCACTAAACCATGTCCCTAAGCACCACATCTACCCGTCTTTTAAATACCTCCAGGGATGGGGACTCAACCACTTCCCTGGGCAGCCTGTGCCAGTGCTTGATAACCCTCTCAGTGAAGAAATTTTTCCTAATATCCAATCTAAACCTCCCCTGGTGCAACTTGAGGCCATTTCCTCTTGTCCTATCACTTGTTACTTGGGAGAAGAGACCAACCTCCACCTCGCTACAACCTCCTTTCAGGTAGTTGTAGAGAGCGATAAGGTCTCCCCTCAGCCTCCTTTTCTCCAGGCTAAACAACCCCAGCTCCCTCAGCCGCTCCTCACCAGCCTTGTGCTCTAGACCCTTCACCAGCTTCGTTGCCCTTCTCCGGACACGCTTCAGCGGCTCAGTGTCCTTCTTGTAGTGAGGGGCCCAAAACTGAACACAGGATTTGAGGTGCGGCCTCACTGCTGTAAAGCAGATTGGTTCCACGGGTGAAAGATACTGTGTACAATTGCATTGTTGGGTTTTGTTTGCTTCTACATATTTGGCTAAATTTCACAGTCAAGCTTTGACACCAGGCAACTGTTCTAGAGATACATCTTTAAAGGGATGAAAGAGTCTTGCTACTCTTCTAACATGACAAATGGAGAGTAGTTTTAAAATTGCTAGCCAAGTTAGATAAAAACTAATTCACTGTGTCTGCCAGAGGGTATCTGTTCCTTTATAACGTATAGGCAGGTTTACTGTTTGGAATCAACCTTTTACATAATGTCTCATTTCTTGATATTCGCCTTCAGACATGTTAACTTTGCAGTGTTTCATATATGAAAAATAAACACATGATAAACATTGTTTATATGATAAACATTTCACACGGGGAATTCCATGCTTATTTTGGTCCTATCTCTTCTTAACCTAATTCCTTGGGTAATGCAGGGTTCCCTTCTACCAAGAAGTTGAGAAAATGAGGACTTCTCTCTAGCTGTTTAGTATGGCTATTTATATTCTGCAGTGATACGTGGTTCTGCAGATACCGGCAGTGAAACATTCCAGATCTGAGTGTAGTCTGACATTAATGAAATGCTTCCTACACATCTGGTATCAGCTGAGAATTTTGAGCCAATTTATGCATGTTAGATAAGCCAAGTAGGAATGGTATTCCTTATAGAACTAAAAAAATAACTTGTTTGTTTGAAAGAATAATTTGGAGAAAAGGTAAGCTGAATTCTGTAGATCAAAATTCAGGTTTATTTTCTATAATTTCAATTCAAAAAATCAAGAGAATCTTTAATATTTGCATAAATGCAATCACTGCTGTTTGGGATACCCTGTTATAAGAAAAGCTGTCTATTTTGCTCTTTATCTGAAACAATTGCTATGTTTCTGTTCTTACAGTATTTCTGACTGCCTCTACAATATTAATTTTCTGGCTACATTCTTTAACAGTAGTATATATTTTAAAGTAAAGAATAGATGGTCATTAGTCATTCTATGAGAGTCATTTTTGTTTAAATCTGACTTGGTCCTGTTGGTAAAGGTAGAGTAATTGTTGCTAACTCTATAGTGATTCTTGGGTCCAGTTTTAAATTATTCTGGAATGCTCACTTTTCTCTTTCCCATGGCACAAGCAATCCTGAATACAAAATATCTTCTTTTCTGAACCTCTTGTATATGGATATTGTACTTTACATGTGAGTCTGCATATGAAAGTATGTTATAAATGGGAGTATGCATACATGCTGACCTTCCATCCCACAGTGCTGAAGTGATTCATATGCTCTGTGCTCAGGAGTTTTAGGACAAAAAAGTCCAGCCAGGCTTGTGGTGGGACATGGCCAGTCTTAATGACACACCACAAAAACTAACACAGAATAGCCTGGAACATAAGTAGGTCAAATCACATTCTTTGGAGGAATTAGGAAATAGGTAAAGCTGCATTCCTCCCAGTTGGAGGAGACTTGGAAAGGCAAACATTATAATTAAAATTGGTCAGAGCTTGGTCAGAATTGTGGAATGAGCCTTTCTTCCTTTCTGCAAAGTGGGAAAGGACTATGTAGTTTATATTCTTGAAAAGCACTCTTCACAGCTCTCTGCCCACTTAACACCTTACTTTGAAATATTTCTTCAACTGTAATTTGGAGGGAAGAGTCATCCTTGAATCAGCACCCCTGCTTTCCCCTGCACTAAGGTTTTTGCTTATGTCTGCATTTGTCTCTGTCATGAGGTCCATGCTTGCCTTGGAGAGCAATTTATAGTGCAAATGTGTGTATCGCTATAAGATCAAGTCTTTTAAAAACAAGGAAAAAAGTAGACCTTATTTGGCCATGTTACAAGGCAGACAAACTGCTTTATCTGTATATGTGAGCATTTGTGCAAATGGGCAATCACCTGCCGCATACCGTTGCGAATCAGGGATCGCTTCCTGGCTCGTACTGCCTTTCAGCTTACTCCTTCGTAAGCCACGTTCTTCATGATCTCTTCATTGGCTTGAACACAAACCTTTCCGTATTGACAGGCTTGCTATTATAATTTTTATTTACAAGAATTTGCTTTCGTTAATAGCAATAGATAACATGAACAAAATGAGTCTTTTGCAAGCCCGCTCTTTACTCTGTCTTTGAGAGAATGGGAAGCCAGTTAAAGTATTCATGCTACTCATTCTCCATTGTTATTTCTGTCAGTAACTAATCTCCAGTATTTATTTATTTTCAGTTCTGTTTTTACTAGGGCATTTAACACTGTATGGCCTAATAAATACATTTTTACATTTTAAAGGATTTCCTGTATAGCCTACAGGTAGAATTTCAAAACTATATCCCATGAAATTTTGTTATAATAATTATAAATGTTACCTATGTGTCTTACTGTGCAATAACTGTTCATGCATACTGCCATAGGGATGGGATCTGCAAGGGGTGAATATTTCAACACGTAATAAAAGCGAATTGAACTCGGAATGTGTTAGAAACTACTTCCTTCATTATGCATGCTATTTATGCAGTCAGTAACCTTTTTTTAACATAGTTGTTGTCTGCATAGTAGGGAGTGCTGGAGTTCTGGACAGCCAAAGTATGATTATAAGTAAAATATTCTTGTTTTTTGTAATCGTTGATGAGATTAATTTCTTTCCAATATGTGGGGAAAATGGCTTAGTGTTCCTCTGTCTCTGTAGAGTAAGAAGGCATGTCTCCTTTGGTCAGCACAGTGAATCCTTAGGATTTCAGTGTAATTACATCCTGTGCTCTACTCCCAATTAAGGGCTTTTCCATTGGCAAAGTGCTACTCTTTCCCTAAGTACTTCCTTGTTTTAAAAATACATCTCGATTTACAAATAGTTGAGGTAATTCCTGATATTTGAAGAATCTGGATTCCCCCCTGAGCTTCCCTGCGGTCTCAGGTTGTCTCAGGCTTCCTCTCCATAAAGAGGGGTGGGGGTGGAAATGGCTGGCAACTGTGCATCTGGTTTTTAAAAGAAAATTTGAATCTCTAGTAGACATTTGGTGACACATTTTAGTCTCCTTGGAGTTGATGAACCATTCTCTTACAATAGTTTGACATTTCAGCAATTTCTACAGTTAGGTATATAAGGGGACTAATCTACCTCTCCGTGTAAATTATATTTTATCACTCTCTTTTCCATTTTTTTTATGTTAGGTTATATTTAGATTCTGTTCTCACTATTTTAAGGTCACATAATTCAGAAATTTTTTTCAAGTTAACTTCCACATTAATAAATTTCTAAGTTGACTTCAGAACTAACCTTCTCATTTTAGGTTGATAGTCCCCTTTTGGATTTTTGGTGGAGTTATGGTCTCAGGACTGAGCTTTTAGAAGAAGTTAATGTGAAAAATGGCACAGCACTTTGTCATAGCTAAGGAAAATGCAATAAAATACAGACAAATGATTTTCTGCTTAAAAGTTTTTTTGCAGCTATGCCACAGAGTGAAAATCAAACATGATGGTGATTGATTGCATGTTGATTAACTTCAACGAGAATTTACAGCAATTAGTTCCTGTTTGCTCTAGAGCCTTGCCTGAGTCATAAATCCATTAGGATTTGCTGAACATCCTGAACAATGGAGTGAAGATTTACACTACTTTTCTTTACATTATTTTTTTTTTCTCCATCAGCAGTTTAATGACAAGTTCTTGTTCATCTGATGACATTGATCAGGAAGAAATCCAGCTCGCTTTGCAGGCTGCTAAAATTGCCACCCGAGAAAAGATCAGATCCAGATTTCATGGCAGTAATGATCTTATTCACCGCCTTTTTGTCTGTATCTCAGGTATGAGAGTAGCCTTTTGTTCTGAATGTAAAAACTATTCATCCTTTTTTTTTTTTTTTTTTTTCCTTGATGCACATAAAGTTATGGTAGAACAGACTAGAGCTGAAGTTGCAGGAAGACTGTGTTTTGGGGCCCAAGTTGCAGACTGGTGTAGAAGGACCTGTTACCTGGTGGGAACTCACAGAATCAGAGATGCAGACATCTTAGACCTGTAGTGATGAAGAGTTTGGGCATGCCAGCAGGTTTGACTTGAAAGTGCTTCCTTTTCCTTTGTGATGCCCAATGTCTTCAAGTGAAGAAATTTGACGCAGCAGTTGTATTTTGATGCAAAAGAAATCTCTCAGTGGTTTGCTGCCAAAGGACAAGGAAGCTATGTATCGAATTGCAGGTAGCATAAAGGCCAGAATGTAACTTGGCCATTATGGAAAATTAGTTTAATTAAATGTTAAATTTTTATTCCTAGCACAAGCAAGTGATCCCTTCAAAAATAAATATGAGGCTGTTACTGGTAGCAATAGACAAATTTACCTTTTTTTTTTTTTTAAGGGTGGTGTAATGGTCTAGTAATGGTTCACCCATTTTTTTCACTCCTAGGTGTTGCTGACCAGCTGCAGACAAACTATGCTAGTGATCTGAGAAGTATCTTAAAGACCTTGTTTGAAGTTATGGCAACCAAACCTGAAACAGAAGACAAGGAAAAGCAAAAGAAAGGTAAAAACATTTACACATTGGTTTTCTGTAGTGAATTTCTCCTGGTAGCCTGTGGAGATCCATGAACTATTTGACAAGAATTTCCTTAACATTCTGTTAACTTTTTGACAGGGCTCACTGTCCAGTGATTTGACCTAAGTTTTAAAAAAAAAAAAGTCATGGAAACAGACTGTAAACAGGATGAAGTCACTGGAAGTATAGGTACATGGGAGTAGTCTTGAGGCAAATGTTGAAAGAGTTAAAGCCTTCAGAGTGTGTCTGCTCATTTCCATATTCCTGTGTATAACGGAACAGTGTTTGTAGCCCATATGGTCATAACATAATCTATGCAGGGTTTGGACTCCATAGATTTTCTTTTTTTTACTGGTATTATTTCACACTGGACACAATTTACCAAGACATGCATCTTTGTGAAGTTTAAATAGCTGTGTAAAAAGAGCAGGCTATAAGATGAGAATGCTCAGGAAAATGCTGAAATCTGGCCACTCTTGTAGACATCGCAGAATGCTGAATTTGGCTTTAAAATAGAAAAATATGAACTTTTGAACTCTAGTTAATTAAGATAATAGAACCAAAACTAGATCATGAGCCAATGCAAGAATTTTTTTTCTCTGTCACCATTTTGATTATTTCTTTTTCAAAGAGGCAAGTCTGCTAACTCATCTAAAAATAACCACGTCATCCCAGCAAGACTGCAATTACCTTTGTCCTTTGTTATGATTAGAACTATCAGCATCTGAAGGTTATTGGAGCTCTCTCTTTTTCTCCCTGCCCCCCCCCCCCTTCACATGATTGAAAACTTTTCCTTTCCCTTTTGCCCAGCTCCATTTAAAAGCATTTATGATTTTATATGAAACACTAAGTTAAAAGCTGGTTAAATTTAGCAGAAAAACTTCCAATCCAACCCAACTCTGCAGTGGGATAATGCACAACGTGCATTACAGTCCTCTATGACTTGTGGTTGAAATTTCCACAGCATTTTTATGGTGGCAGGATGTCATGATGTGAAGAGAGACTGGTTTTTTTCATTTGCAAGAAAAAATGGGGTTAGACAGAATTGCTAGAGAGAGGATCAAAGAGCTCCTGATCATTCAAATAAGAATAATAAACAAACTGGAGCTGTGAAGAATTATCACTAGGAAATATATTAGCCAGCAATATTTGGTTGGAATAATTTCTAATGGATGAACTATTACATTAAAAAGTGTTGACAACAGTAAGCATAAACAAAATGAGCGAATAGAAGTCGGGGACTTCTGGAATGACGTTTCTCTTTGATATACGTGATTTGATGTGTGTGTGATTCACCTAGGGAATCTCTGGTTGTTCTTATCGTCTCCATCTTTGTAAAGGATCCAAGTTAAGAACTGGGAAACAAAATACAGGATGCAGCTAAACTGCTAGAAGTAAGAGGACTGTATGTCTGTAATAACAGCATCTTTCATTTCTGTTGTCATTCCAAAGAAGAATAGAGGAGACTTTTAAATCACTGTCTGTGTTGGGGTAAAGAAAAAGCAAGTAGTATAAGAAGGTTCATATAGATGCTACTCTACTCTAATCTCGGAAGTCCTAACGTGAATATTTTAAGTGCAAATTGGAAAAATACGAATTTCAGTACTTTTTTGTTTCTTTTACAGTTAATCAGGGTTTAAGGAATGCAGCACTGGAAGACTGCGCTTTATGTCAAGAAAGCATATCATCCTCAGAACTTGCAGCAAAAGCCAGAGATGGTGACTTTGAAGGTACTTCCTTTTTTCTGAGAATTAAAATGAGACAACACTGATGTATTTAAAAAAAAAATCATTAAAATGAAAAGAAAGAAACTCTTTTAAAGTTTGGCTCTGGAAAGTGACTATAAAAATGTTGTCATAGTATGGTTTAGAGGCTAAGTCAGATGATAAACTAAGCATATTTCTTTCAGATTTTTTCTAACAGCCTCATGAAACTCTGATCTACAAATTGTCATATCCAGTATGAATTCCTTTGTATCAGTGGAGAAAGGTTCTGTATAGTAAAGGCTTTAATATAGCCTGTGGCATTACATGTGACAAGTTTCAGGGGGTTGTGTAAGATGCAAAGCCCTAAGTAAGGTCTTCTCAGCCAAATCTAAAGAGATCTTCTATATCGTTTGCTGTATGTGGAGGTGCTACTTTTCCCTACGGTAGAAGTACCTTTCATATTTTCTTCACTTTTGTCTTCAATATTATAAAAATACTTTGGTTATTATTTTCATATTCTTTACCATATTACTTCAAAGAAAGTTAGTTTTAGGTAAGTCTGCTGAGGTTACTCGAATCTCACTGAATACATGGTAAGAGTGAAGAAAAGTGCATATGTGAGTCTCAAAGTTTTGGTCGGGATTCAAGCATTCTGAGAGCTCAAAATTTTTTGTTTCTCTTTTTTTTTATCTGAGCTGCTGCGGGAGTGCTTAGGAGTCAGTTAGGGACTATAGCCTTAGTATGGTAAATGTTGTATAAAAAATGGATTAAAAGATATCAGAGCACTTGCAGTGAAAGAATAAGAAAAGAGAAAGTACATGTATGAGATGGAGCAAACAAGAAAGCAATCAGCTTTGATCTTCAGGGCTAAGTGGTGGTTTCGGCACACCAGGAGCCCAATTATCAGAGCCGTGGTGTCTCTGTGGTCAAGTGAGAAATAAAAGACAATCATCAACTGTGAAACTGTATCTAAGCTTCCCAGAAATTCAAGTGTGCAGTAATTTCCCCGTGCTTTAAAACTTTGATATATTGTTGTCTATTTGTCAACATACATTAGTGCTCTTCCAGTGAGAGGTTTTGAATGCAGGATGACTGGGAACTGAGTGCTAAGCTGTGTATGTCTCTGCTTGTGTGCAGAGGGGGGTGACCAACAGAGAAGAAATGTTGATTCATGTCATTTGTAATAAAGATCAGAAATCACAGGGCAGGGGGGAACTCTTAAAGATTAGGTTTTCGAGTAATGCTACATATTTATAAGTTATTTTGTGCTTATAGAAAACCCATGGTTTGCTTGCTTGCCCTTCTTCTGAAGCTGCAGGCTAAAGGATCTCGAATTTAATCTATTTATTTAGAATAGCAGGGCTAATTCATGTATAATGCACTGTAGAAATATTATCTCTTCTGGAGGAAGATGATTTGGTGGCAGATAAAGAACTATTCAGTAGTCATTTTAATTGATTTTTCCAGTGTGCCATAATTCAGAACATCACAGAAGATGCAGTAAAGAACAAATCTTTAAGCAAAATCCTTACCATGTATAGGCTGTATTGGAAAAGAATGCAAGAGATTATTCATTCTCTTCCATTTCAGTTCATATTCTTTTGTTTTGAATCGATGCCTGATGCTGTCAGTGAATTTGACTTACAGAACTTGAAAGCAAGTTATTCTGAACTGTGGGATGCTGAATAACTTTCTCATGGATGTACATTTTGTCACGGCAAAGTCACTTCACTTCCCTGGCGTATTATTCAGCTTTTACTGTTCTTCAGCTTTTCATGGCATCTTCTGTTGGCATGGGGAAGGTTTTATGTTTGGAGAAGTGCAGCCTATGGCTTGGGGTGTTACTTATTGAAATAGAGGGCGACAGTCTGGGCAGTTAGGTGATGTTATGGCTGCTAGGAGTGCGGTAAGGGGGGATCTTTGCTGTTTCAAGGGCCCCTGCAGCACCCAGGCAGCATGAATCAGTTACGTCCCTGCCCTAAGTGAATGGTAAAACCCAACCTGTAGTATTAATAACACATGCAGATAACTACAGCAAAACCAACCCCCTGCCTGCACCTTTGTTCTGAAATAGCAGGTGTTTCACGTATGCCTGTGTGATGGAAAGCAGAGCTTTGTAGGATAACCAAGTCCCTTTTGAATAAGTAGATTTGGATGCCAGAATGAGCTTGGCTGCTGTGGCACAATGTTTTCCCATGCTAACACGTCCTCTCAACAGAGCCAGTTAGCCAGTGCTCCTGCAGGTACTCTGCTTTTGGTACCCATGCTTCCTCACTGGGAACGCTTGGGCACATCTGACTCAATCTCCTTGCAGACTTTCTCCGAGACTCTTACTTGGCTTGTGTGTAAGTGGTTATGCTGTAAATACCTACTTGTACAAATCAGTACGTGTCCTCTATGTAAACTAACTAGCGTAGTCTGCTGTAACTTAGCTTTCAGATTTGCTGATGGGTGGGAATTTTCTGTATCACAAAGAGACAGAAGGTGCTGGGGAGCAGGGAGATTAGCTCCACCTTCCAAACCAGGACAGACCACAAAAGATCTAGAAAAAGGGGCATCTGAAGTGGGTCAGTTTGTTGAATTTGTGGGAACTGTAGAAACACCCATTCTGTCCTCTCTCCTCCAACACATTCTAGGCCTCTGTCCCTTCAGGTCACAAGTTGTCATTGCTGACAACGCTGTACAGACCACTTTTCTACTGAGGTATGCAGCGATAGCTAGTGGGATATGTGTTTTTGCTATCCCTAAGGCATCCAGTGTGAGGCATAAACTTACAGCAGTATTTTAACCTCAGCAGCCATGTGCCTTTTCCCCCTTATAACACCTCCCCACCTACTTCATTTTTGCTGGCCACTGTGGAAGCAACAGACTTTGTGCTGGGTGGTGTTTGGGTGCAGACGAAGATGTCTGGTGGTTAAGGCAGCCTTTACTGCATCAACATTGTGCCCTGTTTCTTGCAGCAAGCCTGACGGGTTTGTCCTCTAGGCCAAATCTGGACCGCAGGCCACCAACAGGAGTGCACCGCAGCTATGGCTGTAAGTGGATTCAACGCAAAGCCTGAGAGCATTGCACCAATCTGTTGACAGCATTGCACCAAAATTAATTATATTCTTTTTTGTACATCATTTCTACACTTCAGGTCACTCTTAATGATTTCAACTGAAAGGGAAAACAATTTAAAGTAAATGAGCACATCAGTAGCTCCTCCCTTCTGCCATCGCGGCAGAACATGAGTATATATCAAATTGAGAAAGCCCAGCAAGCTACCTGCCAGGAAAGCTTTTTCCAATTATCAAATAAATTCTTCTTACCGAAAGTACCGAATATTTAAGATTGCATCCAATCAATGGTAATGAAAAAAAAAGAAAGCAAGCCCAGCAACCTGAACAAATAAATGAAGAATTTTAAGATTCTACTGAAGGTTCCAGCCTCTACTCCGATTATGAAGATGAATCAATTGTTTTTGTCAGATTTCTCATTCTTACTGTATATAAAACCCACCAGCTGGTCTGGGTCGTAAAACAAATATGAATGGTTATTATGAGCCAACTGACATTGGCAAGGGTGTAAGAGTTAAATCCTGTGACCTTCTGAAGGTTGAAATACAATAAACTACAGATTAATTGGCATTGCAAAACAAAGGCATTTTTGAAAGTACAGATGAGCCTATGGCGTATAAGTTCATCTTTGCTGTCCTGATGCTCTAGGACTTTTCGAGGAAGCATAGGTATTTATACTTCATAGAGCACTATAAACACTAAAAGCACTATATTTTTATAGGGAGAGAATGTAAAGCAAGTATGTTTCTATTTTCCTAGAATATAAGGTGAATTTATACAATATTCCATAAATAAGTTTTAAATATAGTAAAATTTCATGCCCTGGTTGTGTGAGGGAGATGATGGCCAGTGGGGACAAAATTCTGTGTATCAACTCAAAGCAAATTCTAGTCGCAGCTGCTCAGAAAAAAGCATTTTGGGCTCTTTGCTACCAGTGGCACTTGCTCTGAATTGCAGTAATAGCAGAAGGTCCCTGTGTCCTGGGACCTTTTGTGGTACTGCCTTTCTCCCTGTGTCCTGGTGAGCTGTGAGCCAGCATGGAGAGAAGGTTGTTGGGAAGTTCCTGAGCTCCAGCCTGGGACAAACCACTGATGGATAATAAGCTGACCAAGAAGTTTGCATGGGACTGAGAGTGGGCAGCATGGGTTACACATGAATTAAAGGAAACCTCCATATTTGAAAATGTAAGAAAATTACTCTTCGTTAACCTAGTATAAATGTATCCCTGCTGGGACAGAGCTGTTTCATTTTTAATATGTACTACAGCTTTAAAAAAACAAACATCAGGGAAGAAGTTGTTTAATGTCTTTCTGCCATTTATGGGTGTGGGATCGTGTTTCTAGCCCCAACACAAAACTTGCTTTGTATTTGCCAATAGGTTCCCATATATATACACACACATGGAATAACTTCTTTTTTTTGTCTTGATAAGGATTTTTATGTATTCATTTCTTTATCAATCTGTAAATGTGATCAAGCATAAGTCTCTGCTCACCATATTTGGGAGCATTACGTTTACCCTTGTGAGCTTGATGATTTTAATAGTGAACTTTGGCAAATCTGAGTTTTGACCATACCTGTATTGTGGGGTAATTTATTACTGAGGAAGATTGATCTGTTGCGACTGAGGGAAGGTGAATATTTTTAATTGTCAATGTCATGAAGTTACAGGCTGGCTAAGAAAGTGAGTTACACTTCTTGTCTAGGAATAAGCATGAGACATCTAGAAATCGGAAGATTTTCTCAGGGAAAAACACTAAAGCTTTATGAAGCTGTTGGTGCTCCGTGCAAATATTTGCTGTAGCATCTCAGCGTTCTCTGCAACCATACATTCATTTTCACTCCTTATCCCTTTAGCATCCATACAGAACTGCCTTGCTTGCCACCACCTAGTTATAACTCCAGCCATAATGGATTTGCTGTGGCTGCCAGTACAAATATCTGCTTGTGCCAAATGGTGTTAGCATCTGTTTGCTGCACAACAGCACGCTATTTCTCCTTGATCCTTTTCCATCTTGTAATATTCCAGCCCACCCACTTTTGTCTAGTCACCAGTCCTCGCTGCTGTCCAACCAGCAGCACGAGCACAATTCAATAGTTTACGGTCCCAAGGCTCGAGCCTCTTGTTCTTGTTGCAATAAGAAGTCACAAGGTCAAGAAAACCCACCCATGCTACTGAATGTGCAGAATATAATCACTGTGAGTCTAGAATTAGCTGTCAACTCTAGCTGAATGCTTCAATTTTCCTTTTGTCCTCTACACGCCTATGGCTACTCTATTATTTATAGTAATGACCAGCAACACTTTCTAAATGAAGAAGTTAAATTGTTGCACAGTTCAGTGGCCAAACATATTCTGTCCACGTAACTTTTTTACTTTTTCCTTATTCAGCAGCTCTGCTTACACTGTGCGAGAGAAGAATCTAACCTCAAGTTTTCCATATTGAGGCAATGTTTTATAATCAACTGAGCATATTTAATCATGCATGTAAAATTTTGTACAGTTGTTTTTGTTGTAATCGTGCATGTAAAATTTTGTACAGTTGATTTTCTACAGTTGTTAAATTGTATTGCAATAATTTGATCTGACTTACGTTTTAAGAACTTGCTCAGAGCCTTTTACCTTTTCAAAGACTATCCCTCTCTCTCAGTACAGAATGGAACTTGTTGAGACTTCATTGCAGGAGGAGAAAGCATCCCATAAGTACTGTAAAGCACAGGCTTGTTCAGCTCCACAATGACATAACTGGGATTTTGATTAGGTTTGAAATTTTTTGTCCTAAAAATACACATATTGAGTGTTCTTCTGGCATATAGTGTATAGAGCTACATTATCAATTTGCTTCTGGTTTGTAATCTTGATATTTCTTACAGAGAAAGGCTCCTAGTAACATGGAAGATCCAAGTGTCTGGTTCATCTGACTTAAAGTGAAGATTTGAACCATATCCCAGTGGAAGTCAGTGTTTTCTGTCAGAAAACATTGTTCCATTTTATATAAATAATTATTTTGCCCAAAGAATGCGTTGCTGATCATATATATACCTGTACAAAATGGCCATGGGATGTTATCGTTCAAGATAGAATCGGGCAGAGCAGAGGCTTGAGCCCAAGTCTGCAAAGCTCCATGCTTTGGTGAAAGCTTTCTAGATTTGCACAGAAACTCTGTCCTAAGAAAGCTGTTTGACCAGAGCTGTCTCTGAAGCTAATAAGTCTGTACCTCTGTTTTCTCCGTCACCCCTGAAATTTTCATCAAATAATATTGTTGAAGCAGAAAATTTATTTGTATTGAAAAATTTCAAGCCAGCTCTAATCAACACTGAATCTACTGAGCAAGGGTAAAGATTCCTTTGGTACAACTGCCTCCTAGGAATCTTATATAAAAGTCAGAGATGGCCCAGAATGACATGCAGAAAATTGTGTGATAAGGGACAAAAGGGTTCATCTTACTATGGCAGTTGAAGTGAGGGGTAGAGTCATGTCACCTTAGTTCTCTACTTTCCATACTTAAAACAGTGAGAATTTACAATTCCTGCTTTCATCAGAAGAGCTACAGCAAGCCCATCTGACCTTTTTTGCAGCTGCGAGAGTAATGCACTTTGATGGCTGCAGTGGCGTAAGTTCTGCAGGCTGCTGTAGGAACAGCCCTCTTAAGGTTAGGTTGGTAAAAGTACCATGCATGATGCGCTCTAAAGTCTGATACTCATCGATGCAGGAGGATCTTTCAGTTTGAGCTCTGCTTTAGAAATATTGGATAAAAACAAAAGATGCAGAAAGGGGTCTTTTCTCTGAATCGTCTGGCTGTAATGCAAACACCACCACAAGCTTAGGGTCCAGTAGCTGCTGTTAAACAGGGAGTTGTGGTGCACGTTTTCTGATTTGTTTTCTACCGGAGTATAGATTTGCTAAATTAGACCTTCTGCATGCTCCAACAGCTTTTGGGATTATTTCCCTCCCCTGTGGGGATTATTTCCCTCTCTTGTGTCTCAGCACCATGGAATGAGCTTTCTGGTCTAATCTTGTTTGAGTCAACACTGTTGATGGATCCAGGTCCAGGCCCTCTTCTCCTTGTGTTCCGGGACACAGAGATGTTCTGCTTGGCTTTGTACGATTAGATGGGACTGCAGTAGATCTGTTGCACATACTTAAGCAAAATGAATTTGCATGTGCTTTTTGACAGTGTTTACAGAGTCTATGATTTTTATCATGATTGTGGTTCTTAAAGCTCCAGCATCTTGGACTTATGTGAGATTTCTAACTTTCATAGAACAGAAAACTTTTTTAGCTAATAAAGTTGCAGAGACATGTGAAGGTGAATTTGAAAAGCTACAGCATAAAACGAATAAAAAGACTGTAAAATTTCGTGATTTATGGGAGATCGTAATGCAAGATTTTTTAATAGTTAGGAGTTGGGAATACTGTTTCTCCTTTTTAAATGTCTTATTCAGTCTTTCCACTACTTAATTTTATCTTGTGCCTTTTAGTTTCTCTAAACTTGTTTCTTATTTGTTTAAATATTTGTTTCCCTTCCTTTCTCTGCCTTTTTTTCTGTACATGCTTTTAATGTTTTCTTCTAAAATTTATTTCTGCAGTCTGTCTCATTAATCCCTTCCCTCCCTTCCTCCTCCTCTTTGATGTTTGGCCTGTGGTCTTCATCCATTTCCCAACAGACTTCTCTTAACTCTCATTGCATGATAAAGCAGCGGGCCAATTAGCCCACGAACAAGGTTTTCCCTCCGTTCCCCATACAACTCCCCGAAGCACAGGCAGACGGTGCTTTAGAGACTGGATGTTTCCATTTGCTGCTGCATGCAGAGGTAATGGAGCAGCGTAGCCCGGAGAAGGACTCTAACATAAAAAGCCTACGGGTGCGGTGCCGCTGCCCTGCTTCCAGTGCGTCTTCAGGCTCATGCTGGGGGCTTCATTTGTGTAACTCGCTCTGCTCCTCATATTGAAGCTTTATCCCCTCATGAGACTGCTCTTCGGAGAATATTTCAAAAACCTGTTCTATAAAAAGCCTGATGACTCAGTCGTTCATATATGTAAGTCAGAAAGGCTGCTCCCAAGGTTGAGCGAGATGAGGCGTGTGAAGGGGACCGAGGGGTGTTGACCCCGTTGCGGCTGGGACTTGCACGGGCTCGGAGAGACAGAGTCACTCAGGGCTCATCCTTCCTGGCAGGGCGAGCGCTTGGGCTCCAGTCCAGGATGGCGTTTAATTTCTCAGCAAGTGCATACTCTCAAAATGAAGCCTCTGGGTTTGTACTCAGTGTAAGGACTTTTTCAGTCACAACTGGAAGCAAAGGCATGGGGCTAATGGCCCAAAGTTTCTTATTTCGAGTGTTATTTCAGGACTGCACCACTGTATGATTTTGGGCAAGACATTTCTTTCCTGATTTCTCCCCACACAGACTTACTGACTGGAGTGAGTGATGAGGATTAAAGCAATTAATGTCTGTACAGCATTTTGAATGTTAAAAGCCCTTACGTAACGAAGTGTTACTATTTGGGGGTGTGCTGCAGTGCAGCTGGGCTCGCTGCGAGCAGCTGGGACGTGAGCAGGGCGCTACAGCCCCGAAGCAGTGGGGCACGGGGTGGCCGCAGGGCCCTCTCCAAGGGCCTTGCTGCCGTTGAGTCACCGTCTGGGGGAAAACGTGCCCTTTAGCTCACTGCTGATGCGTTCATGGAGTGAATCAGCTGACGTGACACCAATGGGGAGGGAGAGAGAGTCACGCTAATGTGGGAGAACAGTCTGTAGAGAGGGTTGTACTGTTTCTATACATTGAGTACCACTAAGATGTGATTTATTTTTTTTTATGCAGTTATAAAAACAAAGTTTGCAAATGAATTCATCTGGCAGTCAAGTAATTCTGTAACCATGAACTATAGATTATATGACTATTATGAGTTTATAAGGTCATTATTTATCAAAATAAATTTGCCGTTTCTCATGGGGGTTTTTTGCAATTTTTATTTTTATTTAGCACTGGAGACAATTAAATCCATACAAGGTCAATTAAAAAATAACTTTTTCAACATTACATTTCAAGGGCAACCACAGAAAAAAACAAACCAAACAAAACCCAACTGGTAAACACCTGATAAGAAAGCTGCTTTCTGCTGATGAGCTCCAGGGTCTTTGTGGTGGGGTTGCGTTAGCTTATAATGTCTCTGGACTAATCATGATGTAAGGGAAGGAGTGATTACGGTACAAGCTGCTGCAGAAGTAGTTCAGATTAGCATGCTGCAGTTTGTACAAAAAGGGCCTGTGTTTTGTGGCTTTTCTGTGAATATTAAAATTAGTAACTAGCTGAACATGGTAGCCCACATTATAACGCAGCTGATAAAGCTTCGGTAGTGAAGTAGGCATCTTACCAAACCTGAATAACTTCCTAAATTTTTCTGTCTTTAAAATTAGTGAGAGTCAATGGGATGGTTAAATCCCTGAAACGTAATCAAGGCAATGTAGTCTAATGGCAAGTTGTAAACATGAATATCGTTACTGGGTCAGTTATTTTGTTTGGAATATATGTGATAACCCAAGGGACCTCCTGGATGCAGAACACGGAGATGCTCCAAGGTCAGCACGCTTGTCGTGGTTTCAGATCAGAGATTCCTGTGAAAGTGATACAAGTTTTCGATGTCAACATCACGTTAGGAGTAAGTTTCACTGGGCAAGTTACATGTATAGCTAGGGAGGTTGCAGAGAAGGAAAAGAATTGGGAAAGGAACATCCCTTGGTTTCATTGCTATTAATGCTTTGGCTTAAGCTGGCAGTCCTGCATCTCCCTGCTGCTGTAGGAAAGCCTGCTTTTGAGTAGGATTTTATAGCCTTGTGTCCCCACAGAACATTTTCTGGTGAACTGTTCCCAGGGATGAGGTGAAGGCTGCTCTGTACAACCTCCTCTTTTTCACCACATCCGTCACTTCTCTGCATGCAGATGCTGGTTTTGGTTGCTGTCCCTATAGTTGTGACCTTTATCAGACAAGTTTGTTCATTAAATGAAAGATTGCTTCCTTAAACTAGTTTAACTTCCAAAATAGTTTAGAGGAGCCCATAAAAGCTGAGTCAATATTTTGAAGTTCTCTTTGTTTTTATTAATCTGCTCTTTGAACATTTTCTGCATTGAATGCTATATCCTTTTTACTTTTAATTTGACAAATGTTGCACTGTGACAAACACATGAGAACTGGTCACGGTTATGTTTGAACAATACAGTGGATTTTTCATTTAATTATCTTTGTGCCTGTAGCTGTAGCCCTCTTGACCTCTGCTTTAACTGCACCATATATTTCCTTGTTTGATAATATGCTCCTTGAGGCAGGGATCTTGCTTGTCAGGTTTATAAATCAGCAAGTGCATGGGTCGCATACTGTAAATAATACTCGGAGAGGAGCTGCATACAGGGAACTTGGGTAAACAGATCCAGCAGTTCGTGTTCACTGTGTCCATGGATTCCTTTTGGATAGAACTTGCATTGCCCTTCATTAGATTTTTAACAACTTAGTTAAGCAATCAGCTACATCATTTCTACACTCATCATTTTAGACTCTTGAAGGTCATGTCAGCCTGTCGCTAGCAGAAGCAGCTCAACAGAAGTGAGCCTAATACCTGCTGCTTTGCCAAAACCAAATCATCTCTCTGCTTGGCTTTTATGAGAAGTTAGGGAGCTCACAGGAGAAATGAACAACTGAAACGCGCTGTTAAGGATAATGGTCGAATCCTTTCTCTGCTAAGTCTTGTACACTTGATTTTGTGGTTTTGTTGTAGTTACTGGTGACTTCCAGTAAGAGTCCTAATAGGTTAGCAGACAGTAATCAGGCTCCGAGTTTATTATCTGCAGAGTTGCTTGCCTTGTTGCAGAAAAGCAGTCGGCCTTTCTGTAGGGAGCCCTGAAGAAGCTGGGGATGGTCCCAGCTCTAAGCTTGTTTAGATGGCTGGTTGCATTGACACCACCACCTGTGTTCCAGCTCAGCTTTAATAGTCTCTTGTCTTCACACTTGATTTTGCTTATCTCCTTCTCCCTGCCACTTTCACCTGAATAGGATATATTTCATTCTGAGTCCAGAGCTGCCGTGTGCTGTTTCAGTGCCTGCTGTGCTGTGCCCAAAGGTGGGCGCTGGCCGCGAAGGGGGGAGTCAAGCCCTCTTGGGCATCCTCAGCTCACCCAGCTGCCTCTTCGCAAGGCGCCTTGAGAAACTCGGATGAAAGCAGCTGTTGTTATATTTCATTCTCCCTGCTCCCTTGAGGATCTGGCAATTGCATGTTTGTTTTTATTCCCTTTTGATTTATGTTCCCTTTTTGTTGCTGTGTTTCTGACAGATCCTCCTGACTGGGTTCCAGATGAAGTCTGCAGCTACTGCACTGCGTGCAAGGCTCCTTTCACAGTCATTCGCAGGAAGCACCACTGTCGGAGCTGTGGCAAGGTAATGACTCAGTCAAACATGTGAGAAACTATCCGCCAAAGAGAACAGCAAATTTATGCGTACCACAAACTCAGCTGTGCAGCAAAATGCATGCGCTTGGCCACGGTTTTCAAGTCACAAGTGTTTTTGTATGTCTTGGCTGCTCAGCTTACGTTTATTGGGGGGGGGGGGGGGGTGTTGACTTTTATACAGCAATAAGCATTTCTCTTCTAAAAAGCAGAACTCCCTGTTGAGATCCTGGAGCAAACACCCCAAATCCAGAGTCACTCTGGACTAGTGCTCTGAGCTTTACCGAGCCACAGCAGCCTGCACCACGAGGGGTGATGCACAGCTCAGCCGCAGGGACGGTGTGTCCCTTCGCTTTCTTTGGAAACCTTTGCAGGAGGACTGCGGTGTGTAGGGCTGCTGCTTGGCAAGGTTGTGGGGGAGGAAGAGGGAGCGAGGGAGAATAAAGCAGTCGTGTGCCTCGGGAAGCCAGAAATCTGCAGTCCCATTTCGCTTGCTTGCTGCTGTACAAGTTAAAAAGGAAGAGGGTAGAGAAGCTGTTTTTGATAACTTTACAGTGGACTTGCAGGGGTAGGAACTTTGGAGATATTCACAAATATTCCCCTAGTCTGTCTTTAAAGCTAGCAGAGAGAGATGCTTCTTTTCGTCTCTGGTGGAGCTGCCTTCCGCCGTGACCTGCAGAGACAGACAGGCCTGCCTTGGCTAACGTCGGTGCTTGGGCACCCGAGTCAGAGAGGCTAAGCACAGGCAGATTAATTGGTCATAAGGCTATGAACCTGATGCAGAGGGCTTTCGCTTGCTGTGCTGGGGGAGGTTGGTGTTGCCGATTCACAAGAGCCCAGCGCGTACAGTCTTCTCTCCCCTCCCTCGAAATCAATCTTGTCCCATCCAGTTCTTCAAAGGAACTAAAGCGAAATCTCCCTCTTGTTTTTCAGATCTTCTGTTCCCGCTGTTCCTCCCACTCTGCTCCATTACCTCGTTATGGTCAGATGAAGCCTGTCCGTGTTTGCACTCACTGTTACATGTTCCATGTCACTCCCTTCTATAGTGACAAAGCTGGTATCTGACATATTAAACTACTGGTGTGGCTTCTGGAGTCTTACACGGACTGATATATTTGACCTAAGCCAAGAATTAACTTGAAAGAGGGACCCCGTGAGGGCATGTAGGCTTTGACATTCATTATTATAAATTTTGTACAGACAGTTTTTATTCCATTTTACTAAGCTGCTAAAGGGAAGTATGAAGTGTCTGTAGCTCTAAGGCTGCAGTACAGTCTTCCATAAATTTATAACATTAACGTTACGATGCCATATGCAGAACAAATGCACTGTGTGGAAGGAAATAGGGCTCAGAGAATTGAACAAGCATTGCTGCTTATCTTACATGCTAGGAACAGAGTAGCCGGTTAACTAGTCCATCCCAGCACATCAGTCCCAAAGCTCGGACACTTCTGTGCTCACTAGAATACCAGCATGGCTGTGGATGTCAGCGCTTTCCCTCCTGCTGCGGTTTAACTTCCCCAGTACTAGATTTGTGCTACCTATGCTAGGATTAATTAAAGCAAAACTAGTTCAAATCCATATTTGATATTTACAAAGGCAAAACTTTCTGTGAATCACGTAGGAAGCACTGAGGGTCCTGAAGCAGTGTATTTTTGTTGCCTTTCATTTACCAAGCAGAGCAATAACTCCAAGTTGTCTCCTAAAAATTAAGTTTTACAACTTCCAGTTCCATATTTTGGAGTTTTGGAAGTATTTATAATCTGCATCATTTATGCTAAATCCTGTTAATAAAATTATAACACAGAGCTTTGGTTTCTATATCAGCATGTCAAACAAACTTTTTTTCGTTTGAAATGCTGATATAGAAATCAACAAACTTCAGAGGAAATGGTTACCAAATGGACGAATTAATATTAAAATACATATTTTTGAAAGAGTTTAGCAGCAAAATTCAGTAGATGTGACAAATTATTTCTCCCATACTGAGTTTGTAAAATGGTTTTTAAAAGGCAAATACGTAATGATTTATTGAAAAGGTCCTATGGAATGGTCAGCCAGAGAAGGGTACTTGTTGTCCACATTTGGCAGAGTAACTGTGTAAAATATTGCATACTGTTACTTCACTCATGCTAACAACTCAGAAGACGTTTGTATTTATTTGAAACACCAGGGGTTAATTTTTATCTCCACTTGGAGAGGAAAGAAATAAGACTCACATGGATTCATGCTATGATCTTGCACAAACTATTTGCAGTAAGAGCTCCCTGAGCACTGAGGTTTCAAAGGCGTTTGGACATGCTTTGAGTTAGCCACATGAAAAGCAAGACAGTGTGCGCTGTGGTTACAGAGGAGACGAGATCAAGAGCTCTTTGCTGTATCCCCTTTCCTGACTCGCGGTGTTACACACTGTGTTTCAAAGTGATAAATACAAAAAAGGATGAGGAAGTTGTTTGCGGTATCATGCTCAAGAAAGGTCGTCATTCAAAATGATAAAGCAAAACTGGCCAGCGTTGATTTTTCTTTTTTTAATTTATTTTGCGGGGACATTCCCTTCGTTAAGTAGTCTAATATTCAGCGTTAATGAGCCGTATAAGGGTACAACAGTTTGGCACTACTGTCGTTTTGAATCAGATGGAACAGCTTCACTTAGTGTATGTGTAATGCACAAGCCTTATGATGCTGTTTGTAGACAATGTCAGCTATGATGTGTTATCATCACCTTATTTATATTTTTTTAATTATTATTATTATTTCCCTGAAATCCTTCCCATGGAATCCTTGAGTTGGAGTGTTGGCATTCACCAGAGTTTGGAAAGGCATGGGGTTGGGCGATCGGTGGGAGGTGGGTGATGCGTGCGAGCAATGATACCTATTCAGGCTTAAATCTCAGGCTTCACATTGCAATGATTATTGCAGTTTTATTTTTAGAAAAAAAACCAACAAATTTAATGCTTCTTTTATAGGATAAAAAAATACAACAAACTTCAATTGTGAAATAAATATGCACAAAAAGTTGCTTCTGTGAAAAAAAAAAAGGAATCTTATTTAATGGACTGAATATTTATTCAAGCTTGTTTTTATTTTGTAAATGCTGTAATTCAGAATCATTTCCATAAATATGATATTTAAAGATCTCAGACACTATAGTTTCTTATGTAAATACAGACTCCTATTTCTCTTACTGAAAAGCACAATGACTATATCAATACTAATATACATTTGCCTCAAGGAAGACTTTCATCTTGTAATCTCTTCAGATAATTAAAGTGTCAGGACTTTCTACTTCCATGTGCTGGATTGCTCTTTCATTTCGGGGTCTGTTTCCATGGAGTGACAGCTGCCATCCCGTCAGACAAACTGGCCTTAAGTCTTTCTCACTTTTGCAAGTAACATGAAAGAAATGAGTTCAAATTTGAAAATGGAAGTCGCCCGTACGGCGAAGGGGTGGTAAATCAAAGCGGGAGTACTAGCCTGTCACTTAACACTGCCTTGTGCTATCCCTTGCCACTGGCTGAAAATCTCCCTTCCCGAGTTATCTGGTGTCAGTGGCCACTTCACACATTAGGCACATTTGATCTGCCTGCGCCACATCTGAATAATCTTTTCTGTGGGGGATACAAATCTGCAATGAAAATAGCGCTCCAGGATCTACCTGCACAGTTATTCTTGTGAAGCATAAATACCCAGTGCTGATTTGTTCTGCTCCGTGTATGAAATGTAACTGTGGTAGGTTTTATGAGAATTAATTTTATTTTCCAGAGGACTCCATGCATGGCTTTGGGATGCCATTTCACTGGAGAAAAACCATGTTACGGCTCCGTGACATGAGGGTCTCAGCTTCAGAGGTGCCACGACAGGAAAAATTTATGGAAAGTCTGCACACAAGTTTAAGATTGCATTTTAATTAACATAGTTAATATTTATGGGCAAATAATGCTGCCTTAAGGTGTGTATAAATAAATGAACAGTAGAAATTTATCCTAAAGGGACTTTTTTAATGAAATTTACATCGCTTCAGGGTTTCAAGGGAAAAAGGGGATCTCTCTTCTCCAAACCACAGCAATGCGTTCCACGGCAGTTTTCCTGCTGGGGATACCACAACAGGAGCGATACGGGATAATAAGGTAAGACCAACATTGCCAAAGGGGGCAGTAATTCACCTGGTGTTGGACTCTACTGTATGACAGGCTCCCTCTGAATCACGGCTGTTTTCAGGAAAAAAAAAAAAATTAGAGTAAAGTCTGAAGTAATCCTTTCTAGATCTGTACAGATCATACAGCGTTTCCTGCTCTCTCCAGGTCTGTAAGGGGAGGTGGGATATCAGGGCGCTCTCTGCAATGAAAGGAACTTCAATAAAAAAACCACTCTGCCTCCAGAGAATACCCCTGTCCAGAAAGCTCAAAAACACTTAAAAGCTGTCACACGGCAGCTCGGTGGGGAGGAAGCTGGATGGAAGCCATGGGTGAGGCAAACGACCTTTGTGTGTGTTGTCCAACTTGGGAGGAAGGAGGAGGAGAATGGGGTGCGTGCATGCGTGGCTGCGCCTGTGCGCAGTGGGGGGACACGAAGGGTGGGCTGTGGAAGAAGCAGGAGACTTGGCTGTAGGAAAGCTTCAAATACAGCCCCGTTGCAATCCTGCCTGGGAGCTGGAGGAAACCACCAGCGTTCTCAGTGTCTCGTCCCCAGCTGAACTCGCTGTCGGTTTATGCAAAGTCAAAGCTGCTGGGTCTGCATCCTCCGGTTTCCGTGGCAACCCCCGATAGCATCTCTCTACCGAGTGCCAAGACTGCAGCACTCCGTTCCCGCACAGGCAGGCACGGAGGCTTCTGCTTTCTGCTTCGTCAGAGGGATGGTGATTGCTCAAACATCTTTATTTGTAACAAAGATTTATGCTGCAGAGTCAGATGCTTACTGTGAACTCTATTTTCTGGTGATAACATTTTACTGAATTATGCTTTATTGATGTTGCTTGTCTGGAAGAAATCTCCTCTGTGGGTATGCTTTTGACTACTTTTCAGGGTTCTTTAGCTATTTTCCCTTCCCTTCTTTCACCTTTTACCCCACCCCATCACCCAGCTTTCAGTTTCTGCTGTGTACAAGCTAGATGTCTTATGTAGCCTCCTTGGGTATCTTCCAGATAGTGCAATATCAGAGGCAATATTAGACAACTCAAGGAGCTTTCAACCCTATTGCCTCCTGATCTTGCCCTTCAAGATCCCAGGCACAGACTCATTTCGAACCCTCATTTGGTGTCCTCGTACCTGCCCACAGGTCCTGCCTGGCTGCCCGAGCTGCCGTGGGATTGGCACCAAGGTGTTTAAAGTCCTGCAGTATTCCTTTACTTTGTGGAGGAGAAAGGGTGGATCTTATATCCTAGGGTTTAATAGCTGTTACTAAAGTATAGATATTGCAAAGACTGATTTTTTTTTTTTCATTTGGCTCTCTTGTCTTTGGTCTTAAACCAAAAAATGGCAAAATACTAGGCCAGAAGGATGAAGAGGAGAAGACTTGTTATAGCAAATCTGGAAGTGAGAAGATGATGTTTTAATGAAATAATTGGTCTCTTTGAAAACAAGCTGTAACTGCATGTGCTAGGAATGCTGGGGCTCATGCATAAAACAAACCGGGCAATTAGTCTTTCATGAACTCATTTCATTTCTTGTTTTCACTAAGCATGAAGACTCTGAAATGTAAAGTATGATTTTCCCTCATGTTTCACTCAAAGGTATGAAGCTGATTTGTCTTCTGTTCAGTTTTTCTCTGCAAACCGCCACCAGCCTGTTAGGGCTCTAACCGCGCTTGTCCGCAAAAGAGAAAATTCTTCCGTACCCAAAGCGAAGCAGCCGCCAGCGGGGCCTGCAGGCCTCCCGCCTGCTGCTTGGGACACTCCGGGCAGCAGCGGTGGGCGGCTGTGTGCGGGCACGGGGCGAGGGTGAAGGGGGCTGTTGCTCACGGCCAGTTGCTGAGTGATGCTCCCATCGGCTCTTTCTCATGAGCATGAGATGTCCGACACAGCCCGGAATGCGAGGGACCGCTGTGCCTGGGAACGGCAGAGCCAGCCAGCATTTAGCTGTAACTACCTCAGATATTACAGAGATTTTGTTTTCTGAAAATAGCCCCGTGCCAGGCACTCATACCACTTATGCAAGCACTAAACTCGTATCTTACTCTAGAAAGTCTTATTTACGTATTTTTGCAGTTTTACATAGTTCTTCACAGGGCAATAAAACATCGTTACTGCCATGACTTTTTTTTATTTGCTGAGTTAATAATAAAAAAGTAATAAAAGAGCAGCAGGGAGGGTGTTAGAGGTGGCTGCCTTCTAGGTAATATTTCAGCAGTGGCCAGCTTTCAGTTTTTTAGCTGGAATTAGGCTGCGGTACCCATGGGCTTGTCAGCATGGGGGAAGATGCTGGCAAGAAACAGTCCTGAATAGCATTTGTGCTGGTAACTTCTCTCTGATGATGTCCTGTAAAACATGCTGAAAATATCCATCTTGCTTTAAAGATGTGTCTGAAAATGATGCTGAAGTGCCTCAGCCTTTTCGGACGGTTTGGAAGCAGTCGTCCCTCATCCTTCAGGGGCAGAGACAGTGGCTCCACCCTGGGCTGTCCCAGACAGAGATCCTTGGTTGTGAGACGTCACCTGTCAGGAATGTTAAGGCTTTATTAGCAAAGGACTTGTACCGTGCCATCTTCCTTTCGCATTTGGCAAGCCTCTGAGATCAAGTTTTGAGGCACTTGATAGATAATTATTTTTTCTGGCCAAGACCATTGTGGTTGTTGCTTCTTTAGCAGCTTTTCTGTTTACTATGCAGCAGTAAAGCCTGCTGGTTTGGGGTAGTTTTGTTTTATTAAATTAATTTCACTTTCTTTGGCTTATCTGCAGAAAGCTAGAAATTAATAATTAAAGATATAAGCAGAACCACAATCACTTCTGTAAGTTCATAAATAGATTTAAAAGGGAACTACCTTGTGATCCCTTGACTCCCAAACACTGGGAGATGGTACAGAAAAAAGTGAACCCCACGTAGTTCAAAAGTCCTGGCTGTCAGTCTCTGAACCATCTGCTTTTGTTGAGGAGAACTTCTTGTAGCTAGGGGGAAGGGTGATGTGGATGGATGATCTCTGGGGGAAATGCTCTCAGGGAAAATACTTCCATATTTCTTTCCTGTAGGTAGCATTTGGAACAGGGCTGGTTTTCTGTGACTAGTGTCCGTCTCAAAAACTTACGTTGTGAAAAGCTGAGGTGTTGGATGCGAACTTGCATCCAGATGCTGCCTCCGTGCAACTTTTGTCTTACACTGGAACAGGAGCAAAGTAGCTGCTGCAGTACAGAACCAGAAATCAGGCTGGTGTAAAGCGTGAAGGCTTAAGGGCTTCTTAGGAAGAGACTCTCAATGGTGCTTACTAGAAATACCCAAGTAGAGAGCCAGCCTCAGTCACCAAAAGGCAGGAGCCTGCAGGTGATGCAGCCCTGAGCTGGGGACCTGGGACCTGGCCAGGCTGAAGGGAGAAGCCAAGGAGCTGCCAGCCCAAGGGACACAGCCCAAGGCGATGGGTTTTTTTTCCCATTGTATTGCTAAAATCAAATCCTAGGAGGAATGCAAGGTGTTGTCTTACCTACTGCATCGAGCATGTTTTCAGCTTGGAGAAAAATCCACTCAAGCGCATTGGATTTGCTACTTCTATGTTCCCACCCAGTGTTAACAGGAATACCAGTCCTTGGCAGGTGGAGGGGGACAGAGAGAGGCTGTTGTCTTTTTGCTTGTTGATTATATTTTTATCTTTTTTCTGCTTGCTTGCTGCAGTAAGAAATTAAAAGGAAAAAAAGTGTTCACTTTTAAAAATCTTGAATCCCCATTCATTGCCCAGAGAAGCTGTGGATGCCCCCTCCCTGGAAGTGTTCAAGGCCAGGTTGGAGCAACCTGGTCTAGTGGAAGGTGTCCCTGCCCATAGCAGGGGGGGTTGGAACCAGATGATCTTGAAGGTCCCTTCCAGCCCAAACCATTCTATGATTCTGTGATTCATGCAACAAATAATTCTCATAATGTGATCTAATTGCATAGTGCAAATAAATACCAATCGTTAAATAATATTAGGTTGGTTTTAAACAGAGAAATCATTAACCCCAAATCAAACAACTACAGAAGCGCTTCCTCTGAGTACAAACAGCTCAGAAGCCATTGAGAATACCAGCATGGTGTGATAAAACCCCCTCTGCCCGGCGTGCTGCTCCTGGAGGCTTTCCAGTGCCCTCCAAGGTTCAGATGTTGTCACGGCGTTAGCTGCCAGAGGAAATCGGTTCTTGCCAAATCATATCTTCATTGCTGCTCTGTGTGCTGCTGGGGTTCAGCGCTGATGGCTCTGCCTGCCTCTGCAGGGTTGCTTTTATTTGTAATATTTATAAAATGGCTTAAGCACCTGGTGAAAAGGAAGATGTAGCTGAATGGGGGAAGGTGTTGAGCTAGTGTACTGCTAAAAACAACATTTCTGGCGTGTTTTGCTGTGAGGGAAAAGCCATGGGAATGATTAAGGGATTGGAAATCTTCGAGGTTGCAATCTATTCAATGTATGAAAATATACCATCAGTGTGCCACACATGGGAAACGAGCCAGGCTGGGTGTGTAAAATCTCTGCTTTCCCAAACCCAGCCTGCAGCTAAAGAAGAAATGATCCTTCCACTTGGTTTTCCTTCACAACTGCTGGATGTGACTCTGCTGCTCAGCGTGACTCTCCAGCTGGGCCCTGGGCGATGGAGGCAGTGAGGTGGGATTTGGGGAGCTGGGAGTTGTGTCCCTGCTCTGGGATTTGGGATTCAGGCAGAGCCTTTGCAGCCACTTCCAGGGGTGCTGCATCAGACCCCAAAATCCTTCCTGTGCCTCGGTTTCCCCACCACGGAGCAGGGAGGATGCTTGTTTGCCTGAGGAAGCGGGCATGGATGACAGTGGCCGACCCTGCACAGATGCTATGGTGAGGTACAACAGAGGACATAAGGAAATCCCATACACCAAAGGGATTTACTCATATTCTCACCCAGCAGAGCACATCAGCCCTGAAGGACGGGATGGGGGAGCCATGCCTTTCCCCTGCCTGAGCATGGGGAGCAGGCTACTGGCCCCCCGCCGCTCCTGCCGAGCCCCCGTCCCAGCCCATGTGCACTTCTCTTCCCTTCAGAGACGTTCAGGCCCAAGGGACTGTTGGGAGCGTTCATTTGGGCATCCCACAGCAGAGGCATTGCACTGTGCCATAGTGGAGTCTATAGGATGTTGTATAGTAATTCCTCCTCAACCCTACACAATGCATAGTGCCCCTTATCTTTCCCTGCTAACCACCGTCCCAGCGTGCTAATGTGCCACCACGCGGGGCCTGCCTATGTCACTGCTGTAGGTGTGTTATCTCCACCCTACAGAAGAGTTTATTAAAAGAGTTGGGAACACACGATTGGATCGTCCCATCCTGCAATCTCAAACTACTATGAACAATCCCTTTCATAAATCACTTGTACCCCATCACAGAGGTAAGTGCAGTTTTCTTTACTGTAATCTTCTCAGTTGACCGAAGGTCTTAGAGATGCTGAAGTCTCCAGACTCTGATGTTTTAGTGGCCCTTTGAAGCTTAACCTTGGATCTCAGAATCAGTCCTCCCTGTTCCTCCTGCATGCCAGGGGACCTTCTGCTCTCTGCCTGTCACCTGGACCCTTATCTAGAGATGTGTCTGGTGGGAAGAAGAGAGCTTGTGGGAAATGTCTATGCTGTAAAAGAAAGGTGTTGTGCCATGTAAATTGAGGCCTGTGGGCTCCAGCTCGAAAATCACAGCTTCTCCAGGCCCTCTGGAAGTGATCAGTGTGCTGTAGGTTCCCTTTCCCTTTGGCAGGCTGCTCTCATCCTAAAAGCGGTCTCTGGCCTTCATTTGGCTTGTTAAAACTTCCCAGACCTGCTGGACACATCAAGCACAGGCGCCGGTGGTCAAGGTGGACCTCTGAAGGCTAAATTCTGCTCTCATCTCCATCGCTCCCATCTGGGTCTACAGCTCCATCTCAGCAGGTATTTACTGATGTCATGGGGCAGCTCAGCTCACGAGGGTCTGGTGTCAGCACGCCTGGAACAGCAGAGGACATCTAAAATCTGCTCCCAGGGACTGGCTGGGGAGCAGAGCCACCATGCCGGGCTGGAGGGCATGGGTTACGGCTGCAGTCTGGAGGATGATGTTTGTGTCTCCACATCAGTCTCTCCTCTGGGTAAACACAGCAGAGACTGATGGGTTTGTTTTGCTTAGATGGTAATGAAGCAGTTAATTGCACTTGGTAATGGCTGTCTGCCCGGCTGCTCAGGGAAGCATCTTAGAGGCTTGCCCCACGGATCCCGGTTGTGTAAGCACATCTGGGCTGTCTCCTGCTTCCCAGGCCGCTTGGCTTTCCCAGCTCCCTTGTTGGCTTGTTTTGTTCTTTCCAAACACGTTTTATCTCCTCGTCTCACCAGCCCTCCATGCTAAACGTTGTCTGCACTGATTCGCAGCACGAGAGGTGCCTGTGCCAGCGCGGGCTCCTCCTGGGGATGCCCGGGCGCCGGAGCTGCCGGCACAGCACCGTGCTCGGCTGGCCCCGTACCTGCGGGAGCAGGTGGCTGTGCTGCTGAGTCAGCATATTACTGCTGTGGTGTGTGTTCCCACTGCAGCTCCTCGCTGTCCTCAGGTATTTTGGGGGTGCGGAGGCTCTGCACTGCCCTGATGGATCTGCACGAGCTCTTCCAAGTCTGCCATGTGCTAAAATGTCTCCCCTCCTTCCCACCCCCACCGATAGCCCCCTGCACCCCTGTCCTGCTGGGGCATGACCCACTGCTCTTGCATTGCATCCAACAGCTACCAGGTTTATTTCTTTTTCTTTTGTAGTTTCTCCACTGGGGCCTTTGAGTGTTTTTAAGGCCTGGCCTGGCATCCCAAAGTCATCTTCCAACAAAACAAACATTTCATATTTAAAATGCAGCAAAGCTGTTCTTTCCAAGTCTTCTTGCCAAATCATAATTTCTCCTCCTTTAATGGCCCAGTAGCTCGGGGCGGGGAGAAGGCAGTGCTTTCACAAATGAGCCTGCTTTACCTGCTGTCACAGCACCACGGTTTGGCTGTGCAGGGTCAATTATATTTTTAAGTCAAATGCTTGAGCTGCATGGAAGCTGATTGTGCACCTGAGTGGTGCGGTTGACACGCCTGAGGGATGGGATGGCATCCAGAGGGACCTGGACAAGCTTGAGAAGCAGGCCCATGTGAACCTTATGAGATTCAACAAGGACAAATGCAAGGTCCTGCACTTGGGTCGGGGTAATCCCCAGTATCAGTACAGGCTGGGGGATGAAGGAATTGAGAGCAGCCCTGAGGAGAAGGACTTGGGGGTACTGATAGATGAAAAGCTGGACATGAGCCGGCAATGTGCACTCGCAGCCCAGAAAGCCAACTGTATCCTGGGCTGCATCAAAAGAAGCGTGGCCAGCAGGGCGAGGGAGGGGATTCTGCCCCTCTGCTCTGGTGAGACCCCACCTGGAGCCCTGCGTCCAGCTCTGGGGTCCTCAGCACAGGAAGGACATGGACCTGTTGGAGCGGGTCCAGAGGAGGCCACAAAAATGCTCAGAGGGATGGAACAGCTCTGCTATGAGGAAAGGCTGAGAGAGCTGGGGTTGTTCAGCCTGGAGAAGAGAAGGTGCTGGGGAGACCTCAGAGCAGCCTTCCAGTACCTGAAGGGGGCCTACAAGAAAGCTGGAGAGGGACATTTTACAAGGGCCTGTTGCGATAGGACAAGGGGTAATGGTTTTAAACTAAAAGAGGGTAGATTCAGACTAGATATAAGGAAGACATTTTTTACAGTGAAGGTGGTGAAACACTGGCACAGGTTGCCCAGAGAGGTGGTAGATGCCCCGTCCCTGGAAATATTCAAAGTCAGCTTGGATGGGGCTCTGAGCAACCTGATGTAGCTGAAGATGTCCCTGCCCATTGCAGGGGGTGGGACTAGGTGACCTTTAAAGGTCCCTTCCAGCCCAAAGCATTCTATGATTCTACGATTGCATTGGGGGCAAGTACTGAGTCCTACTGCTCTCTGCTTAACTTTCACGCAGGCGCGTTAAAGCCTCTATACTCCAACATAAAGCACAATATTTGGGTCAAACGTAAGCGGTTCAAGTCCTGAAAGCTTTCCCACCTCGCACGTTAACAGGGATCACGCCACCCTCTCGGGGCTCTCACCAGCCCTCGTCCCTAGCGCGGCTGCGGGGCTGTTGGCACTGAGCCGTGTGGCTGCAGGGTTTGGCACGAGCGCCAGCGCCTCGGAGGCCTCTGCTCTGGTGGTGCCGCCATAGGAAGCCCCGGCTCTGCAGGGCTCCGAAGTGAGAAGTTCAATAAGATTTTCAATGCTCTGTGAACTCAGCGGGAGACCCCAAGCTGCAGCACTAAGCTGCCGAGCCCTTTGGGAGGGAGCAGCTTCCCCGGGCGGGATAAAAGCAGCAATTCTGGGTTTCATTTCTAACCTCTCTGGGACAAAACGCAGCCGACGCTTGTCCTCTGCCCAGCCCCTGCCATCACCTCCGCATCGCCCCGCTGCCCGCCTGCATCCCCCGCCCCGGGGTCTGCCAGCCCCGCCGATGGAGATGGCTGGTTTGTCCCTATAAATAGCAGCTGCCGGCGGCCCGAGCCGCGGTGAGGCGGGCAGGCAGCGGCAGGCAGCGGCAGGCAGCGGGCTCGGTGTGACACCCCGCGGCCGCCCGGCGCAGTGCCGGGGCGGGGGAGCGGGGCTTCTCCCCCCGAGGGTAACGTATCCGAAATATTACAGCTTTCAGCCCATTACAGCCCAATTAACCTCCAGCCTTATTTTAAAAAAAAAACAAAACCCAAAAAAAAACTAACAAGAAAAAAAAAAGAAAAAAAAAACCTAAACCCAAAAAAACCCAACCTTTTTTTCTGTTAGGCAAATTCAGATGCCGGGGCTGGATCAATACCTCTTAAATAATGATGGCTCGCTAAGCACAGGGGTGCCAGTGCCTGCGTCCCTCAGCTGGGCCCTTCTGGCAGCCCCTGAGCCCACGTAGCCACGAGTGGGTGCCTCTCCACCAGCCAAGGTTCCAGCACCATTCAACCCGCTGTCCCCTGTGCTGGCTGCGGCATTTAACGGGGGAAACAGCAACAAATCCCATAAGCAGCCAGGCCTCCAGATCCCCTTGGAATTACAGCTGGAGATAATAGGCGTCTTAGTGTGTTCCCGGTCTCAAAAAGTCTTGAAATGGCAATCGGCGGTTGAGGTTGTTCGGCCAAGGCTCAGTGCCCAAAGCGGTTGCTGTTCGGTTTCCGTGGCCTGGCTGCGCGCAGAGCCGGCGGCATGTGGGGCTGCCTCAGGACGAGGCCAGGAGCTTTGCACTTTGCTTTGTCAAAGATGATGGCTGTGTCCGCCAGGGCTGATGTGGGAGCCTGCTGGAGGCTTTGGGCTGGAAAACCACTCAGCCACTGAACAGACCCAAGCGGCTTGCGAACATCTGCTCCGGCAGCAGCAGCACATGGGAGGCAGGTTTTGGAAGCGTGTGGAGCAGGACAGCCAGGGCCGGTGCCGCTCCTGCTGCGTTGTGACAGCTGAGAACAGAAACCGGCTCTGAATATTTTGCAGTTCAGTTCTCTGAGGCTTAGCGTAGAGCCCGGGGAGCGCAGAAGGAGTAAGTGTCTGCTGTGCTGTCCTTGCCAGGGCTGGCGTTTAATGTCCTCCCCGGGGAGGGGGAGCAGGAGAAAGGTCTGCTTTTCTGCTGCCCTGCCACAAATGCTTGGTCTAGGCCTTTTTTCCTTACAGTTCTCCACTTGTTTCTCTTACTGCACTTGCCAGTGGTCTGCCTTTTGGTTAGTAAGCTCCAGGAGCAATAGGGCAAGGTGTTCCTCTCGGAGTGCTTCCCCGGCCTGGCGAGGAGCAGTAGCCACGCAGAACCGGCCACCCCTGCGCACGATACTTGGGATCATCTTTGTGTGGCTTCTACTGAAACGCAGTGTGGCATTTTCCACCCACCCCGCCCATCACCGCATGGCTGGGTGATACCAGGAGAGACTGGAAGGGTGGGACTTCTCAGAAGAATGACATTTCAAGGCCTCCCGTGCTTGTTTGTTAATTTACGCTGACAAGTATTTATAAAAATTTCCATGCATCCAGCCCAGATCCCGCTGTCTCCGCATGTGCCATACGGCGCGGTGCTCAGCTTCTGCTCCAGAAGCATCTGTGCCGCTGGGCACAACACGTGGGACCAAGGCGCTGACCATGAAAAGCTGGTGAGCAGCTGACAAGGCAGAGCGGAGCCAGGCGGCTCCGCAGGGCTCCCGCTCCCACATGCCGCTGATTAAATACCTCAGCTCTTCCTTCCCCTCTGCTTGGAAATCTCACCGTTAACTTGACTTAAGGCCACCCTGTGGGTTTGCAAACTTGGAGGAAATTTTTTTTTCTTTCAGAGATGAGTTCTCCTTGCCAAGAAGGTTTTAATAACTCACTACGAAATTTATAGTGTTTAAATTTAAACCACACGTGGGAAAGTGGAGCTGTAACAGTTTAATCCAATTTAACCTTGAGCGATCCATTCCACAGAACTCGGGCAGACAGTTCACACCACAAGCAAAATTCCTCTGCGGCGTGGCAGGCAGCGGCTCCCTCATCACGTCTGTGTCCTTTCCGAAGCACAGAGGACCAGGGCTGGCCATCTATGCCCCTTTGATCAGACTTTTTCATCCTCCTGCTGGTCTCTCCCTGTGAAACAGCAATGTCTGATGCAGCTTGGAGCTGGGCATACCCCGGGAGGAGGCCGAGATAAGTCTTGTTCTAGCTGTCTTGTTTTCCTTCCTATGTTAAAGGATATCCTTTCCACAACCCAGTTGCATGCCACCTCCTTTCCCTGTCCCATCACAAGTGGAAGGCACATTTCATAGGTGACCATATAAATCTACCCCTCTGGGGAAGCAATCTCCTGGGGATCTCCCCGATACCCTCCAAGGATGGGAGGTGGGAAAGTCTCATTGCCAAGTAAATGCTGTGGATCGTAAAAAAAAACATAAATATTGAGCTACATTACAGCACAAAGAAAATAGCTGGGCTGCTTCTGAGCAGTGCTAAAGACTTAAGCATGTTTAAAGAGTTGTTCAAGCATCCCTCGGCAGCCAGCACAGCAGGCAAGTCTGTGTCATTGGTGAGGCGAAGCAACATATGCTGAGAAGCTCTGACCTGCACAGCATCATCACATCCATGGAATAAATGGTCCCTTGATCCTGGTAGGGGCTGTGGTAGGGCCTCGGAGCTCACCATAGCCAGCAGTGGTGGAAACTGTATTGTGGCATAAAGCTCAGATGCTGCCTTATAGCAATTGTATCTCCCCAAGTGCAATGCCCAGGAGACCACCACCACTGGTGCTGGCATCTCTAAAATAACATAGCATTGAAGCTTCACAGCCTTTGGCTTCGCAGCCATTGATGATCAGGGAGAGTCAGACCTATCATGGTTCCCAGCCAGTTCTGCCACTGGATGGTCCAATGCAGAGATGCTGAGCCGAGCTGGGAGAGCCCTGATGTGTTGAGCTCCCCTGCCTTTTCAGGGTTTTGTCAGCTTGCTCCTATGCTTTGGTGCTCACCTAAGCAGCTCTGCTGGACAACTAGAAGCTCCTGTACTATGGAAGTGGACGCTTGCTATTGTGTCTCAAGGAAACTAAGGCACCAGTTCTGCTGATGGGCTGCTCTCCTCTCCAAAGTACCTAGGTCATATCCCTCATTTCACAGAAACGCAACGGTTACAAATCACGATTAACGTGTATTGGACAGGTAAGTGTTGAAAGTTTTCTTTCCATTGACCTGCTTTGTCTTTTGTAGCAAAGTCAGCTTTATATCAACACTGTTCAAGTGTGGAGACCTGAAAGACCAAACGTACATTCGTAGCACAAGTGGGACATAGAATTGGCAAAAGCCTGTTGAGTGGGGGTGTAAAGTGGTTGCTGACGTGTGGATGCTTCAGCCCTGGGAGGATGTACTGACTGCATACGTTGGTGGCTTAAACCTGGGAGGGCTGAAGTTCTTGCATGGTGTCCAGCTAAGGCAAGGAAATTCAACACTAAGCAGCTGCAGTTGTAAGACACCTTTACGCGTTGCGTACATCCACAGCAGTTGTGGTCGTTTTAGTAACGAGAACTACGCTTGCTGCTTAGCTTTCCATTGCAGTCCACAGGACGCTATGCCTATTGGAAATGGGCAGACCTGATGATTTTCTGGGATGGCCAGTTGGAGAATAGAAACCCAGGCTAGACTTGTTATGGCTGACTTGAAGCTTGGAGGAACTACATGAATGGCAGTGCTGTTTCTGATCCAGCTGAACCAACACCACCTGCGTTTGGCGTGTTTCTGCACAGCTGTCCTTGGTGCTGCCCTTCTTGGAGATATCTCAGCAAAAAGTGCATAGATGGCAAATTCTACTTTTTGGATGTTTTTTTTTCCTTTCCCTTGGACTTGTGCATTTAACAGAAGATCATCAAATAGCTTGCTTTGGTGAGATTTGCTTCTTTGCTGTTTTTCTGGAGAGAGGGAACTCATAGCCAAGTATTCTTCAGACATTAGATGTGACATGGTGAGACCATAAATGGGTTTCATGTCATGTTCCCTGCCAGGCAGTCTCCCAGGGAGGCTGACTGCTGCCTGTGCAGCTCAAGTTGGAAACTTTGGGGTGCTGGAAAAAGAAAAATCCCAAAACCGGATTCTGTTCCAGCTTGCCAGGTATGCCAGGCACCTCAGCTGACTCACCAAGGTGGAGGTTTCCAGGATGACTAATGACCTAGCAGGCATTGATTTCTGCCTGTCTAATGGGACACATCTTACAAAGTCTCCCGTTTCCAGACTGGGTGGGGTGTTCGCCCTTTGAAAATCAGATCCATGTATTCTGTATTGAGTTGGCTGCCCCAAAAAAGAAACCATAAACTTGAGATCAGGTAAGTGTGTCAGCAGTAGGCTCCAGGCTGCCAACAGTCATGCAAAGTGCTGAGGCAGCTACTAAAGCTGTGCTTGTGTGCTCCCATGCTTCACCATTGATATTGAGCAGGGCCTGAATTACAAACTAGACTTTTCAAAGCCTTGTGTCCTCATGTAATGGGTTAATACGCTGCCTAAAATGGAGTTTCCCTTCCATTTTTTTTCCCTGTAAGGGTAATATTTGCTCTCCTGTTGCCACCTCTCTGCTCTTGGTGAACACACAAAATTTCTACGTGCTTAGGCCTGGCCCTTCAGTGAGGCTTGAAGTTGTTGTTGATTAGCAGCTCCATGTCAGCTCCACAGGAGGCGAGAGCAGACCCTAACGCTATTGTGAAAACAAGAGCATTGAAACGTTGTATGTTATTTCTCATCATGGCTGTAACTGTTTATTCCTGACTCAGTGTCACAGAAGAAATACAGAAGTTAATTAGACACCTTCTGCCACAGAACTCGCCATTGAGCACCCAGTTGACAGGAGCGGCTTCATACCTGATCCAAGCTGAGGTCTTCAACTGATGTGGGAGTGGGTAAAGCCCAGGTCTGGCTTGTAAATCTGCCAAGCAAATCTGCTGCCCTACACAAAGCTATCTCCCCTGAAGAGCACCCACTAGGTGTGAGGGTACATGGGTTTGGGTTATTTTTGCCCTTTCTTGTATTCTGCTTCATTAGTCTCTGAAATTGATTGCATGGCACCACGCATGTGTGGCTTCCCTGCTCTCTGGTGACAGCCGTCAGCACAGATGCAGCATGATGTCCCTGCTCCCCGCCGTTTCAGAGGGCACGGCAGTGCCGGGCTGCTGTGGACCCGGTAGATGCCCTGCTGGGAGACGTGCCGGGAGGTGGGTGGTTTTGCAGCCCCGTCTGGGGATGTGTGTCCCACTTGCGAGGTAGGTCTGTGGCGCCGGGTGCTGCTCCGGGTTTAGCCCTCCTTGGGGCGTCCAGGGGCAGCTTCTTGGCCCCAAAACACGGGGCTGTCTCCCTGTGGAGAAGAAATGAGGGCTGCTACTATAACCCAAGAAAGGGTCTTTCCACTCCTCCTCTGGACTCACAGTCACCCCTGCAACTGGCTGTCTGTGGGACTCCAGGGTCAAGTCCTTTACGGGTGTTTTCAGACTAATTGTGCCTGGGCAGGGGCAGCAGGAGAGCTGGACGCAGTCGCCATGGACTGATGACATCAAAGGCACCCAGGTAGCCTTGATAAATATGACCGTGATCAAACCAAGCAGTGTTTTGTGGTCTGTGCGCTACACCGGCTACGCACACATCATTCATCAAGCTCCCCTTTTCCTAGGAACAAAACTTCAGTCTCAGGCAACGGAGGAGGGAGAGAGCATTAGGCTTTTAAGAAGCAGACTTCAGCAGCCTCAAATTTTCTGCCATTTAAAATGTTTCCCTAAGGTTTTACCGCACGTAAATGAAATGATAATTACAATATTTTAATCCAATTAGCTCCCTTCATGATCTGGCAGGTGTGAATTGGAGATGGATCAAACTTCTTACTGCGGATTATGCCTGGAGCCTCCTTAAAGCTGCCGTCTGGCCCTGTGTGTACACGCAGTACAACGTGTGCTACGGGGGGGACTGCAGCGAGCTCCTAAATTATGTATAGCGTATGAATTATTGCTGAAATGCATCGCTAAGACTTCACTCATCAAACATTTCCAGCTCCATGTGAGCAACATGGGAAAAGCAAAGAATATGCCTGTGGCGTGGGCAAGGTTTTCATTTGCATGGATTTAAATGGTGTGTGTCACTGACAGAGCCACAGGTCAGCCGGAGTTAACTTAGTACATCTTGAAGGAAATGTATTTTGCAAGCTTTCATCTGATTAGCACAGAAATTACACTGGGACTTCTCTCTAAATTGGGGACAGAGTTGAAGAAAAAATAAATCTTGATGTGTTATTTAAAAAAAAAAAAAGTCTTTGAAGGCTACTGCAGGCAAATCTCCAACTCACATCTGGGAGAGCATCCCCTCTTCCTTCTGCCCATCGAAACCTGGAGCAGTGAGCCCACCCTCTGCAAGGACAACGCGAGAGGGACATCTCCACAGCCAGAGCAACAAATATGGCCTAAGCGGGCAGCATCCCATGGAGGCCAGTTTCATGCTGGATTTCCTACCACCTTCAGATATGGTTACGCTAAAAATGATGGAAAACTGCCAGGTAAAACCCACTGGACAATGCATTTACAGAGCAGTAGGGTTCTCATCTCACAGCACTGTCCTGATGTGGCCATTTTGCCCCAGGGACCCCCAAAGTGCACTGCAAGGATGAAGAAATTGTCTCTTGACAAAACCCCTTTGACGAAACCCAATGGGGCCATTTTGACAGCATTACATCACCCATCCCTCAACCTGAGGCAGGAATAAAATGACACCTTTTCTTTTATTGTTTTATTTTATTTTATGGAAGTGACTGCATTTGCTGAGAAATGACTAAACCTCCAGATCAGCCGCGTTAAATGGCACAACTGTCCCTTGCACGTACAGGTCTGTACTGGCTGGGCAGCTGCCTTTGCCGCATGGATGCGATAAAGGATAGCTTTCTTATCTTTACCCCATTTTGAGTGGAGAAATATGATTTATTTTGCCGTTTATGTTCTGATTTCCCCTCGGAGGACTGCTGTCAGTCTGCACTGAATGAAAGCTCCCTGCCTTATGGGATGGGAAAACTTCACTCCTTTTAAAAGGAGGACTGTATTTCAGAATAAGAATTTCTTTCGATACTTGCATTTGAAATCCCTGCATGCTGACTATATTACACCCCTTTTATGCTTCTGTACCTCCATAGTCTCCCGTCCTCAGGACAGGTGGAAAGGGAATTTCAAATTGCCTCTCCTTTAGAATTAGCACCAAAACCCTCGCTGCAAAGACAGTGCTCGCCAGTGAAGGGAGAGGAACCAGCCCCAGTGAGATGTTGGCGCTGAGTTGTGAGGAGTGAGCCACAAATCACATGAAATAATAATAATAAAAAAAAGAAGGCACTGAATGTTTTCAATCAAACTGGAGAAAATTGGTTTTTGCACATTAACAGTCTGTGAACATAAGGTGGTAAAATCCTGCCGGCAGTGGTTTACTCTGCTGCCTGGTGGGAGAGGGACTGCGATGGCATGAAGGGGAGCGAGGGAGAGGTGTGTGTTTGAACGAGAGCTGTACCGTCAGCGTGAGCAGTGGAAATGCTGCATAAACCCTGAGACAGATGGGAAGAACCATGCCGGAAAGGCTGTATATAAGATTATTGCTCAGCAGAACTGTGCACGTAGGAATGTATATTAAGAGGGTAGTGAAATACCAGCTGGAAAGGATGTTTTGGTGCGCAAAGCAAACTCTTTAATGCTCTGTGGTGCAGTACGGTTCTACCTTTCATTTCCAGGGGATGGAGAAATGCTGTCACCTTGAGCCGAGACTGAGATGGGGGTAGTCTGTTATCTGGTTTGACCTTGTGATTCGACGTCCTCCGCTTCAGGTGAAGTTCCCCCGTTTAATGTGGGGGCCAGCCTGACCCCTGCTCTGACTCTCCACAGATAAGATGCAAAGTGGAGACATCAAGAAGCAATTTTGGGTGAGAAGGTCTTTGCTTCTGTGGGAAGAGATGCAGTGGTGGATGTTCAAATGACGATTTGGGTTTGGAGTCCTCAACCACCCCATGAGGTTGGTTGATTTGAGTTCAGTTCCGTATTCCACATTAATTTTTTAGCACAAAAGCACAGAACACAAGAAGCAGAAGCCTTGGCAAACTGAGGAAACCCACTCAGGGAGAGACGGAAAACTTCTCATGGTTGGTAAAACAGGAGCCAACAGAAAACTTGGAGCAAGGCAAGGGGCAGGGGAGACAAAAGGTAAGATTTGCTCTAGGTAAGACAAGTAAAATAGTCAGATTTGAGTCCCATAACCAGTTTAGTGAATTTACTTGACAGCTGCCTAAAAACTCATGTCCTTCATAATTTTTATTGAAAAATGAAAATGAGGCAGGTTTGGAAAAAGCTCTTTTTTTTCTCTGTTTTATTATTTATTTATTTCTCTGTTATACCACATCATGGTGGTATACCCCAGGCCTCCTGCTGGGAGGGCTTCCTACTGCCAGGCTAGGAGGACATGGGTTAAAACATCCTCTCCTCTGGGAACAGGTCCCTGTTGAGTCATGCTAACTGTGAGGTTTGAGGGAAACCTTTTACTCATCCAATATTTCGGGGGAGGGGGAATAAATTTGTTCTTTGGGCAAACAAAGAAGCAGCCACTCATTTGTTTGCCAGGTCATGGCTTGCAACACCTCTGCTCATTTGGAGCATCTCCTTACAGACAGTGCCCGAAATGTCACCTATGGAGTAAAGCACAGCCCAAAAGGTGTGAAGGTATCAGGGCCCATCTTCCCCATGTTGCACATGAAACAGAAATGGATGCCAAAATGGTGGTGTTTCCATGGACCCTGGAAATCCCACAGTCACGCTTGCCTTTTCCCCACATCAGTTATTTAGGAAAGAAAAATAAACCCTCGGAGCCACGTTTCTGTGGGAACAGCCCTTTGCTAGAGACGTCTGCGCAGGGTGCATCTCCCAGCGATGCCCTCTGAACGGCAGAGGCTGGCGGTGACTTTCTGGTGGGATGTGAACATTTGAAGGGTTTCTTGTTCCCGTTGCAGACCTCCTGCATTCTCCTGGGAGTCTTCCTCCTTTCCTTGCTCCTCTCACTGCTGCTGAGCTGCGTTTCCACGTATCACAAAAGGACCAGGACACAGCTGCGGTCACAGAGGTGGAGAAAACACCTCAGCCACCACACCAGGTGAGGTGGCAGGAGCAGCAAGCCCCACCACAACTCCCCTCCACCTCCTTGCTCTGCTACTTTGCTGCCCAGAACATTGTGCAAAAAAAAAAAAAAAAGCTGCTTTGTCCACAGCAAAACTAACCATCCCCCAGCCCAGGCAGGGGAGGGGTGGTGGGCTGAAAGTAGCTATAACTTGATGGGGCGAATTTCTGGGTACTTAGTTGCATCTTTTGTTTCTGCCTCGCCACTGACTTCTCAAGAAATCTGCAGCAGTTTAATGTTTTTCAGGCTGCTTCCCCTTGCTCGAACTGCCTGACCTTGGCCAGCGCGGGCTCTGACACAGCACCGCGGTGCCACAAGCCCTGTCGCAACCCTGCTGTGCTCATTGCCGGTCCTCGTGGGAACCCGGCACTGTTGGGTAATGCCGAGACTTCTGCAAGACTCGTGCTGAAAAAGAAACCAGAGTCTGGTACTGACCAGAGAAGAGCTGGTTAAGGACGAGGGGTTTTGTGAGGTGCCTGTGGTCACTGGGGAAGACGGAAGTGCTTTAGGTCTGTGTTTATTTAACAGTGTTACATCAGTGGGGAGGTAGGAGTTAGGGTCCTGCCTGAACCTGGGCCTGGGAGAGAAAACCCCAGACAGTACTTTGGCTCAGTTTGGGAGCAAATAACCACTCTGCTCCCTGAGGAAATCCTTAGCCCCAGAGAAACCTCTAGCATAGAGCCTCTGCTTAACTGAGGTGCCAAAATTGCCATCTCCTGACTGCATAACATGGCTGCATAAATGTCCTACATGACCGGTCAGACATCTCGGGAGCCTGCAGTCTGTCTCACACAGGCGCTTCTTTCTCTCCACTGACCATGTAGGAAAACTGGGGTGCCTCCAGGTGGCAGCCCTGTCCACTCGAAAGAGGGGTTTGTTTTCCCTTGAGATGATAAGGAGACATCGGTAGTGGAATTAGCTTGGGATTCAGTCCACCTTAGCAGCACGGTGGTAGGACGATGCTGTATGTGCTGGTGGTGATGCCCCCTGATGTCATACAATGGTCCAGCACCTGCAGGACTCGTCCTAAACCAGAAATTGTGGGCTCTGGGCTCTGCCAGCGCATGGACATGGTCGGAGGATTGCAGGACTGACCCCGCAGCCTCCACAGCAGCTTTGGTCCTGCCCAGGACCAGGCTGGCAAGAATCATGGGGGCAGAAGGATGAGCAGGAAACCAAGCACAGGCCTTAGTGATCGCAGCATTCAAGTGACTGGTTACAGATAGAAACCTGGAAATATAACATAAAAATGTAATTAGATTTAAAAAAACACCAAAAAGTATAAACTGGAGTCCTACACAGAAGTCACCACCACCACCAGCAAGAAGCCTTCTTCTAGCACTGGGTGGCAAAGTCATCATCTACCCTCTTTTGTGCCTGGGGCATACCTAACAGCTACTGCGAAGAGAGGTGGAAAGCTCAGGCTCCAGCCAACTCTGCACCACCAAGATTTAGGTGGTCGGGCACCCACAAGCGCATTCTTGGTAAGAAGTCAGAAATCTGTGGGTAGGAGCTGAGAGGCTCTTTGCAAAACTTGGGCTTGATCCCTTTGTGGATCCAATCAATAACACCTTGAAGGACTTCTTAAAGGAGTTTAAAATAGTAATAAACCATTTGCAAGTTGACAGCAGTAATGAAATTTGGGTGTTCCCAAAATTTGCAGCTCAATTTCTATTCCCAAAAGAAGGATCAAAATCTAAATGTTTTAAGGATTTGACTAGCTCATTGCTCACAGGTGCTTTATGGCATTCAGAAAAATGCCCTGTTTTCTGACCAGAAAGGAGACTTGGTAGGCTGATCATGCAGAATTTGGAATTTTGCTTTAATGCAGTGGAAAAGCAATGCAAAGAGCTGGTGTCTGAATTCTGGTTGATCTAAGGATAGAAATCCCTTTTATTTATACTTTTAATTAAGGATGAGTTTTTGTTTCTGTCACAATGCACAGAATTATTTCTAAATCATATTTGAGACTTCCAGCAGAAGAGGTTAACTAATACTGCGAACTCATCCACCCAGGGGAGCTCTGAATTAATGTGGTATTTAAGTGGGGAGATCAAAGCACTGATACCAAATGAAATGCTATTAACAGTTTCTCATAAGCAAAAATCTTCGAGAAATTTCAGTGCAAGACATTAGAACAGAGCAATGGCTGTGGATGGGGAAAAGGTGGCTCCATCCCAGTGCTGACCTTATTTGACGGTCAAAGCAGGGGCTGACGGTAACAAATCATTCACTGACCATTGTGGATGTATTGGCCATGGTCAAGGATGCAATGTACCATCTGAGAAGTTGCAGGGCAGAAGCAGAGGCATCACTCTGCAACCCTGCACTGTCTTCTCCCAGGTTCCCAACGAAGACAAATGCCAAGGTGTATTGCTGTAGTTTGGATGTTTCAGCCTCCCAGCTTGCGCTATGAGCTACCTGCTGCTTTTCCCACATTGTATCCCACTAAGTAGTTCAGGAAGCTGCTCTACTCAGTGCCTTTTTCTTTTTTTCTCTTTTAACTAGAAAGCAGCCAATTCCCAATGTTCCCAGCCGGACGGCAGTTCTGCCATTGACAGTAAAAGTCAAATTCATTGAACAAACCAGAATTTGGTTGCCATCCTTTCATCCCTTGTTGCTTTGCTAAAAAAAAAAAAAAAAAAAAAAAAGTATTGCAGAGAGACTTTGCATTTTTCAAAGCCTGCTTATCTGTCTTACAGCAATATTTTCCTAACTCCAAAACTGCGATCAAGTCAACAACTTATAAGGGTAGTGTTAGACCATTAATTAAGCGAGAACTGTAGGCAAGATTTAAGTGGGATCTGTGGGGTTGACCTGTCCTTTTTCAAATGCCAGGTTTATGTACGTGACCGTGCATTTCAAATGGGTCAAGAGAGCTTGGCTGTAAGTACCCAACACATTGCTGTGAATTAATATTTAATCAAATGTACAACATAGGGCTGAATATTAAAGCTTATCTTTGATTTTGACTTCCATGATTTTCCTGGGTTTCTAAACCCCTCTGAAAATACTTCAGCATTTCATAATAGTGTTACTCATACGATACATTTCTTAGCTGTGATTAAAGCTAGTGAGAATGTAAATCTACAAAGGGAAATCTAAGCATGACCTCATCAGCATAAAGTATGTGGGAGACTAATTTAGTTACATCCCTATTAGTAATGACAAATCAAATTGTTCCTCCTGTTAAATGACTGATATAGCAAGGTTTTGCAACTCAGCATATAGCACGCATGATAAATCAGTTCAGTCTGTACACAAATACTGATGACTGCTTTAAATCTGGGTTAATTTCTGATTCCAAACGATTTCAGTGCAGTTCAGTTGAGCCATCCTAGTTTCTTTAATACCTGGAAAGAAAAAAAAAGTTAATCTCTACTCCCATGTACCGTATATTAAGCACTCAACGTTTATAACCCTGTAGCTGATTCCTTAGCAACGTCTTTGGGAGGAGCGGCTCACCTGATGCGCTATCGGGCGCTCCTCTGTTGCAAGGGGAGAGGATGGATGAAACGAGGTCAGGCAGCGTAAGCTTATCGTATGCCGAGTGGCGTTCGCTCTTCTTCGTAATGAAATTAATCAAGGTCGTTAATTTGATCCTGTTTTATTTTTATAATTTGAAGCTATAATTTGAGGTGGCTTAAAGAGGCACAGTCTTATCTGTAATTATACTTTTATAATTACATTTGTATTTTAAAGTAAACATTTTCATATATTGCTGTAAATAGACTATGTGATAGAGAATAATGCTGTCTCATACTGCTTTTCAGCCAGAGCTGCATTATTGAAAACATGGACTGTAAATGGGATGGGGGAGCTATTGAAATCAGTCAGTTGTGTGCTGTTTACTTTGTTTTTATGGGAGTGTTTTATCTATCTTACATCTTAAGGTTAAAACTGAGCCTAAACCCCTATATAGGCCCAAAATCAAAGGCTAGGGCAATTGAAAGAGATAAAGGAGAATTGCTGGTTAGTCACGTTAACTTTTAAAAATTGCAGAGTCAGGCACAAAGATTGTCCTCATCTGGCAAAGCTCTAGGAGTTCATGGTGGCTGAAAAGCCACGTGCCGGAGTTACCTCCAGACTGATGGTTGTGACAACGGTGGGCAAGCAGCGAGGGACCAGCCCTGCCGATCCTGCAGGTGATGGTGAGGAAAAATTGCTTTGCTTGTCCCACGTTTAGCATCTCACTCGGTGAGACCATGATGGGGCTATGAAAGCACCTTTTGTCTGCACAGCCAATTTGGCTGCCTGTGCTCCCCCCGGGGCTCTGCTCACTGTCTGTCTCTGTGGCATGCATATGAGCTCCCTCCTGTCTCTGCTCTGGAGCAAACCAACTGGTTTCTCCCAAGGAGAAACCTTGACACAATCGATGGTGCTTTTTTCCAGGGTTGCCCAGACAGAAGAACCTGTCATGTTCTGTGTCCAGACTCTACCCTGGACAGTCCTCCAACCATCCCAGGAGACCTCATGCCCACCGACCTCCATGCTGTGCTGCAGAAACCAAAATGCCTTCACATCCTCCTGCAAAAGCATCATGCTGGCAGGCTGCCACCCAGTCCTTTCATTGTTTGAAGAATTTCAAAATAAATTTTAGAAGTCCCTGCTACAATAATTATTGACCCAGGGTCTGTGGTGCTCTTCAGGGAGCGCAGAGGAGACCCAAGCCAAGTGCTGCACAGCACGAAGGTAACCATTGCCCTTCAGAGTGCTGGTCCTTAGCGGTGTGGACATAAGCCAGCCCATAGCAATGAGCAAGGAGTTAATGCTGCCTCCCAGGCATTTTCCACAGTGGCAGTGAACTTGCAGCCTTTGCCAAGTAGCCAACACTCAGCATTTCCTTTCTTCTCCCTAAGATTATTTCTGGACTTTCCAAATCTCTTCTTCCCTGTGGCTCAATGCTCCGGCAGCAAAGCGATGGAGGCTCTCTGGAGCTGTAGAAGTGAGTGACACAGAAGCGGGTGATGCAGCAGGTCCGTGAGGGCGCGTCTCCAGAGGCAGAATGAGGACACCAAGTGCAGGGAGCCCGGAACGAGGGAAGCAAAGAGCCTGTGCAGGAACAAGAAAAGTACAGTGATGTTGTTGGAAGAAAAGAGCTTGGGAACGAATCCCAACCCTACTCCATTTTGGACGGAATCTCCTGAAGCATGTAAGAAATCTGGCAATTTACATTGAATAGTTGAAAAGCAAAAGTTGAGATGTTTTTAGTGTAGTAAAAACTGCATTCCCAGATTTAGTGAGAAAGGGGGAGTGAAAGGGTCCTGAGTTCTTTACTTACTAATAACCTTGATGCAGCTGCCAGCAATATCTTGAATATATGTCCTCCTTGGCAAACTAGTGCCAAAACGGGGAGCTGAACTCTAAAGGGCACAGTTGGCATTGCCCTTGGGTACCTGGCTCAGCTCTCAGCAAATAGACGTTTTCCATTTCTCATCTATATTTACCTCATAGTATATATATAATATATTTGTAACCAAGCATCTGTCTATACTTGGCTTATTCCCTTCTCTGTTTAAACACACACCTGAGAAGAATTGCGAACAATTTGCAATGAAGCTGATCGACTGTCACCAGCAATAAAAGCATTTATAGAAAATGTTCCAGTACATCTCTGCAAAATGAATATGTGAACATGGATTTGTAAAAGATGAACTAGAACTGAGTGACAGAGGACCTGGCAGGCACTGCATGAACAAGCCACACAAGAACCTCATGGCCCAGCCATCAGGTCAGCGTACTTTATTTTAGCTTGCCACAATTTTTAGAAGTGACATGGTATTCTTGCAATCTTCTTTTTTCAGTTTCTCATTTGAGATGATTTTTATACAAGACTGCTGCTGTGAAAATGCTTGCTCACCTCCAGATGAAAAAAAGAATTAGCTTCTCAAGATGTTTCAATTTGGGCACCCAAAACCAATGGTCTTTCTTGAAAATTTTGGCTGTGGAAACTATATCAGGGCTGGGAGAGAGGGGCCATAAAAGCACGGCGCTCTTCATGCAAGTACTTATTCCAGCAGGAGACCAAACAGGTACCTTTTGGGGCAGGTTTCTCAAGCGGGGCAGGGGTTTTTTTAAGCAATCCAGAAATATTCTGTTTAATTCAGCAGTTGTGATTGAAAGGGGTGCAAGTTCACTTTGACCACTTTGGTCTCCTTCACTTGCTGTATTGTCCCAGGATCCTTCGGAGCAGGTATCCCCCCTCCAAAAAGTTGTGTAAATGTGTAGAGCCAAGTGACGGGGAACAGGACTCAATCAGATGAAGCTGGAAAGGCTGGAAAAACTTTTTGTGCCTCGTTTCATACAAAGTCTGGGCTGGCTGGGGTGATATCAGTGGCTTCACCAGCACGACATCCAAAACTAAACACCCCACGGTTTCCTGATTGCTCTTATCCTTCTTCAGCATCTCTAGTAACAACACACCAGCAGCAACCTTGCCTGTTTGAACAGAAAGTCTCCCCTGTGTAGTCTGTTATTAAATTCTCTTATGTCTTTATTAGATATCAGATGTGATGAAAGAAGGTGACATCTCCAGGGAAATCTTGCATGAGGTGTGGGGATGGGATGTTAATGGACTGGAGGAGACGGAAAGTCTACAAGTGTAATGATCTTCTAATGTCCCCGTGAAAGTGTTAAGATCCATATGTCTTTTTTTTTTTTCTCCCAAAAGGAAAAGGTACTTCAGGAGTATATAGAACAAGGTACTTATCTCTTCCCTACCCAGTACTGCTTCTTTCTGGTTTAAGGACGGTTTTGGTGCCTTTGTTTTTTATTATTTTGCCATTCTGCTATCTCCATCCTTTCTATCTCACCAACTGGTACAAATGATGAGTTCTCCTTTCCCTGTGACAGTTTCATTTCAGAGAAAAATGGTAAAATCACTGCATAATCAGCATTTTTAAAAATTGTTGATTAAACAGGAGAGGGGAAGATGGATGCAGACTGCAGGACTAAACCCCGAGGAGCTGGTGGGCAGGTGGCAGGCAGCATGGCGGGGGCCTGCCCGAGGCAGGAGGAGGCAAACCCAGGGGCCTGGGTAAAGAAATAAATAGGTTAAAATATGGCACTGTATTACATTTGTATTCCTTAATTTAAAAAATGTTAAAATAGAGGTAGAGTTGAAAGAATATAGTTTGAATTATTTAAAGCCAGGTGTTTAAAAGCTCAGGAAATGCAGAGATATGGTTAAACCTATACGTTCAGGAGTGTTGTGTTTATGTTAGCCTCAGCCCCCTTTTCAGTTGGGATGAAACTTCCCTTATTCCTAGAAATCTGGGATATATTTGAGGATTAAAGTGAGTTAAAACACCCTAGAAATTTAAGCTGTTTTTTTCTTTTATTAAATTTCCAAAGGATCGAAGGGGAGGGGGGAAAAAAGACATCTTAAAGTTCTCTTTAAACTCATTTTTTAGCTGTAAACTAATTGGAAATTTGTGTTTATTTCTAATGGGGAATGCATTCTGCACTGCAAGTGCTGCAGCGTGGTGAAGGAGATGCTCTGTTTTCCATATATAACAGAAAAAGGATCTTCCCTTCCAGTGGAAATCCCAGCCAAAGCTACGTGGGGCAAGGAGGGCTGGATCTGCAAGAGAAGTCCGTGTGCTCCTGGGTCTTGACTCACACCCATCTGGTCACGGTTTCAGGTCTGGCTCCAGTTTGCTCTTTGTAAGCAGATTTCCCTTGCGTCTCTCTGGACAGGGGTACGCGCTCACAGCACCGTTGGACGCCGCACACACCCCCTCATTTTCGGGAAAGCAAATCGGAGCGCTGTTTGCTCCCAGAATACGTCTACATTGCAGCTGCGTTATTAGTTGGCGCTCAGGCTCTTCTGAGCTCAGCGGTCAGATGCAGCTGCTCGTTAACTGCACAAAAACCTGCGCCTTTACGAGGAAGGTGTGTTGTCGTTGGCCGGGTGGGCTGTGTTTCTTGGATTGCCTCAAAAATAGTTTTCTGCTTTAATAGGCCTGAGTGGCTGATGATCTTAACATTTGCTCTAATTGCTGTTTAACTTCAGAGCTGGTTTAACGCGTGTAGCAGTAGTAGTTACAAAGAAAATACTCTACCAGAATTTAAATAATTTAAAAAAAAAAATCTGAAGCCTTTGTATGTAGAGGGGGAGACTTAAACATGCCAGAGCTTTTTAGGCGCTGGGTTTAAAACAGTGAAATCACAGAAAAAACAAAATTGGCCACAAGGGCAAGAGAGGTGGTGCCCTGCAAACCAGAAAGCAAATTGCTTTCTAATGGATTTCTTAAGGTGTTGAAGGAGACTTGTTGGTTAATCTAAGCTAAATCTAAGTTTAATTCTTGTTTTGTTACAGTTTATTACGATGATGATCAGGAACTGATGTAGGATTGCTGGAAACAGATAAAGTGCTACTAAAACCTATAATATTTTATCTTTGATTTCCCTATGCAGAGGATTGGCACATTAGCAGCCAAGCTGCCATCAGGACCTGGTTCTCTTCTTGCAGGAACTGGCACCGGGGTAAATCTCTGATTCAGCACAGTATTTCAGCAGGAGCCGAGCACTAAGTGCATGGGAAGGACAGCAAAGTCCCTTACCCCCTTTTAGACCCCTCACGCTGCCCGGAGCTCTGTGCAAACCTCTCCACAACTGTCCCTTTGGATGAGGCTTTGCCCTCCTGCCCTTGGACCTGTGAAGAGCTGGGAGGTGCAGGAGGGGTGGCAGCCTCGTGGAAAGTCCCAAAAAAGAGAAGGGAACAGCTCCGACAGAGATGACCGATGTTATAACTCAACAGCAGAGCCATATGCAGACATGTTTTCATGGCCTGTCCAAGCTGCAGGTAAGACAGTGACCAAAATCCAGCTAACATCCAAATGGAAATTTAAGATTTTGGCTTAAGGAAACCTGTATGCCCAGAAGGTCTGCTGGGGAACAAAAAAGCACCAGCAAACTACAAAAAAATCATAGAGGCTCCACAGTGACATAATTGTGTGACTTAGCAACAGGGCTCCCATGGGGAATAAGGAATGCATCCGAGTGAACCAGTGATTTATTGCTGCAAACCCTGGCATGGACACTGTCTGCGCTCCTGCAGACAACCCCTCAGCACAGGCAGCTTGGCAAATCTTGTCTTCTTCCAGGAAATCGCTCCTGTGTCACATGAAAAACCCTTCCTTACTCCCAATGCCACAAGCCGGTGGATGCCAGAGGGCGAACGGGGCATTGCTCTCCATCGGAGCACCTCCGGGTGTCTGTGTGTGCAGGGGCTAAGCCGAGCTGTGGTTCTGCGCTTTGGGGAAGCAGAGGAGTTCAGGTTGGTCTCAGCTTGGCTTACATCTTTTTGCACTACCAAATATTCAAATCTTCGATACTCAGATGTCTACAAAAAAATAATAAAACGCCCCTCCTCTGCTTGGGATGTCTTTTATAAACATTGAAGATCAGCGTAAAGTAAACAATTACCTTGTAATTACCATGAATAATGCCACCACCATTCCCTTGCAGTAATACAGATAAACGCTCCTGCCACAAGCCCTGCACACAAATTTATCAGCAAAGTTGCTCTCCATTGGCACAACCCTTTGCGATATCACATGTGAGCCGATGGCAGGATGGCAGGAAATGCTTTTTTTTCCTCCAAGTATTTCCATGAGCAGCCAGGCTCCGGTGGTGCAGCTGACCCTGCCGAGCCCTGAGCACAAGGAACAGTTTTTCCCAGTCTCCTTCATCTGTGGCTTGGCTGAAGGCTGGGGCATGCAATTGCAGGAGTTTTATGCCTCTTTTTTTTTTTTTTTCTGCTGGGAGTATTTGGGATCTTGCTTCTGCGATTTCAGGGTCCCCACATGCCCTTCCCTTTCTGGCCATCGGCTGTCAGCCTGGCTGCAGGAGCTGCTGGAGCTGAAGCTGTCTGAGACATGGATTCCTTCAACGACAGAGCAAAATGACTTTTTCTTAAGCGAAGGCCTGCCATAGAAAGTGAGATTTATCTCAGCTTCTGAGTTCCCTTGTGTTTTGACTGACTTTTTAATGTCTTGGGATGTGTATCTTTATTTGCAAATAATTTTCACTGAGAAATGACCGAGGACCTCTGGATACAGCTGTTCTCTAAAATCAACAACACTTTTGAGCCATCACCACCTCCATCCCAACTGTAACTCAGCTGTCCTGCAGTGGTTAAATACAACCAGGAATTAAAATACTGGGTTTGGGGGGTTTTTGTGTGTTTTGGGTTATTTTTGGTTGGCTTTTTTTAATTCTCACTGTGAAGCACTGAGATTTTATGTCTTTCTGTCTTGTGAGTTCAAACTAATGCTAAGGGAATCATTCAGTGAATGCTGCTAAATATTTGTTCAGGATGGGAACCTCCAGCACTGCTTCAGCTGAAAGATTTTCTTCTGTGCACTCCTGACTAACAGAATTTTCCTCTCCCTTTGTAAAAAGCAGATTTTCTTGCTGTTGTTTCAATGAGACTTGAAGGTTTTGCACCCCTGGGGCCATTGCGTAGCTGCTGGAGCTCTGCTCTACTGGCAAACTTTCTTTGCTTAGTCGTTATTAATACTTTCTTCATTAGCAATTTAATATCGCAAAATGAAAACTGCTTACATCAGCTACAGACACACTGGAGATAAGTTTGTGAATGTAAAATATCATCATGTCATGACGATGAGCAGGTAGCAAACGTCTGCTCTCTGCTCCCCCACAAGCAGTTGCAGGTTGTCCCGCTTTTTATCAGCTTGGTTTATAAAGTACCAGGTAATGGTATCAGCTCAAAAAGTCCTTCATCATAGCATTTAAGATCCTTTCTCAGGTGTTTCTACCCTTTTTGTTTCCCAACACCCTCCCCTTACTGGAACAGGCTGCCCAGAGAAGTGGTTGAGTCTCCATCCCTGGAGGTATTTAAAAGATAGGTAGATGTGGTGCTTGAGGACATGGTTTAGTGGTGGACTTGGCAGTGCTAGGTTAACGGTTGGACTCCATGATCTTAAGGGTCTTTTCCAACCTTAATGATTCTATGATTCTAATTTGTGTCTGTAAAACTGTTAATATGGCGACTCATATAAAGATGCCCATGGCTTTAGATAAAAATATTTAACTGCCCTTAAGATGCTAGCCTCATCCTATGGGGGAATTGCCTTCTTTTCAGCTTCCTCTGGTCTGTATTTACCCTGCGTGGCCTCACCAAAACCTGTTCGCAGGAACCATCAACTCAGGAGCGGGGCACAGGGATGGACCCATGCCCACAGCCGAACATCTGGCAGCACCTCTGGTGCCAGCTGTGCCAGCTCCCAGCTCCTTCCCCTGCTGCCGGCTGAGCCTTACGGGGCCAGCACTGCCAGCAGCATTGGGTGAGGGATGTGGGAGCTTAAAGGGGAACAAAATGGAGGTAAACGCCTTGCAGATATAAAGCAGAGCGATCGGAGGGAGTCTTTGTGGGACCATATTTCTGGGTACCACAGGCCAGCGTGTGCAAGTGCTTCCATTTCTCTGCTGGTGCGTCTGATGTTCTGATATATCTCATGCAGCGCAACATCTGTGACACTGGCACAAGCACCCATGCCTTTCAGCAGAGGCGTTTCATTAACTTCGAGAACACTAATTGCTTAAGCTGAGCAGGGAGGGTAAGACACCCTTTTGCCTGGGAACCATAGAAAAGTTACACTCTAGGGCTGTGCAAACTGAGAACTGTGTAAACAGAACAGATAAATTATCCCCTAAGTTACAAATGGGCTCAGAAGTAGAGCTACAGCCAACCTTTGCATTAGATGAGAACAGCTGCATACACCATAGCCTCCAAATTTCCATAGAAACTTGGATCAGCCATAGATTATCTTCATTTTGTAAATGTTTTAATTATTATGCTATAATATTGTTCTGTAGGGATTGCAACGCTAAAACCAAGGCTCCATGGAAGCCACATTTTAAAAGCAGTTTCCCTAGACCATATTTTAAGAAAAGCAAAGCTGGTTTAGGATTAAGACTTATGGTTTCTGATAGATTTGATTTTTTTCCATGCTACTGCATGCACTCTTTTAAATAAATAAACTCCCACTGAGCTTGCTACTCCAGTGGGACTGGATTGAACTTCCCAGGCATGCATGAATTATAAAGTCAGATATATGTTCCTGCGGAGAGGAGAATTACTCGCAGAAACCATCCACGGATGCACGTAGCCTGCCTCAGTCACTTGAAAAATAAAACCCCGGGTGCGTGCGGGTGCAAAGAGGCGGCGCCGCGCCCCGACGGGAACCAGCCCTGCATTGCCCCACACAGACGTGTTGCTCCCCGGGTGTCGCAACCCCTCTGCGTTGTGGCCAAGGAGATGGCCCTGCAGATTGCAAAAGGGGTTGACAGGATGTGGCTTCTGCGTGCGCGGCGGCTGCGCCGTCCCCGACGTTTACAAGATCAGGTACCGAAGTGGAAGCGGAGTCCGGCAGGCGGCCCTGGGAGATCTGGTTAGATCAAAGGCTTTCCCACGGTGAGGGCTCCCGGCGTGGCGGCAGCAGCAAGCGGCGAGCATGTCACCGCGCCGGCACTGTCCCCCGGGGTCTGTGTGTGCCTCAGCACAGCTGGGCTGGAGAGCTCTTCTTTGGCTCAGCTTTTGTAAAACCAGCTGGAGGACCCGAGCTGCTGTCGCTTGATGCCACAAGGTGCACATAGGTTGTCCCAGCATGGTGCAGACGTGGATGTGAAGCTGCACAGTGTGGTCGGGAGCCTGCCTGCAGCCAGCCCTGCCTGCGGAGAGGGGCCGCGGCAGCGGTGGGTCGAGCTGTGGGCACTGCCACCAGCGCTGCCACCAGCGCTGCCCCACTGCTGCTCTGCCCCTGCCAGGCTCAGTTGCTCAGATGAGATGAAGCTTATTTTTTCCCCTGCAGGGCAAGGGGGAGCTGAGCACCAAACCCCAAATCTGTCAGCTTTTTACGGGCACTGAGCCAGCCACGACTCCGTGGGTTTTATGTGCTTTCTCTATAAAGCGCTGTGTTTTGCTGTCCTGCATTATAAAGAGCAGAGACGTTGGCAGGTGGGGGATGGTGCAGCCGAGCAGTCGCACCACGTTCCCACAAGGCTTAAGTCAACAGAAGATATTTGCCCAAGCCCAGCAAACTGTGAATCAGAATATGGCTCTGAATAAGACAGAAATCCTCCTAGCCCGTGCTTTGCTAGTCACTGATCGAGGCAGTGATGAAATACTTGGCCCTTCTCGCCCTGATAAGCGCCTTATTTTTAGACTACCTTTTAGCATCGCGTCGGCAGCTGGTCCTGCAGGCTGGGCTGTCGCCTCGGGCTCCCGACGCAATCACAGACCCCGCTGTCGGCACGTGCTGGGCTGTCGCTGAGTCCTTCCAGCTCCTAATTTACACTCCAGGAAAACGTGTCACTGCAAAACATTCGCTTTGTTGTGCCTTCGTCTCCCTCTCACCTTTTGCTGCTATCCCGGATCACGCCGTGACTTTTTGCAGAAACAGTTTTCTGGTCAGCTGAGCAAGAAGCATCCTACGTCTTCACGTTTCTCCAATTCCTTCCAGCAAGCTGACTGTTTTAGGGGCGCTTCGGGGTAATTTGTTAAGACAAGAAAATGCCTGGCAGGATATTGTTCTGTGCAGAGGCAGCTGTGTCTGCAGCACCCTCCGGCTCTGCCTGCGGTGACAGAAACCAGCCGGCCGCGTGTGCCTCGCTGACAGGGCTCTGGGTGAATGCTTAGGTGTCTGCTCCGGGTATCCCAGGCGATCCCAGTGTATCCCAACTAGAGCCCACGTCAGCGCACGGGGACCGTCCCCAAAAGCTGCTGCCGGCGCGAGCGGCTGTGGGTCCCTGGCTGCTCTGGCTTCAGATGCTTTGGGGCTTTTCTGGCAGCGGTGTGGTAACAGCACAAGGGATGGGAAACTTTGGGACCAGTGTTCTTCTGCTTGGAAATAGCAGTGTTGAGAAAGGTATTCTCTTGTAGAAATGCTTTGAATTGGACAAAATTTCATTTAAATAGAAAAACTGGTAACAAGAAAGAGTAATTTTAGTTTCTATTTTGGAATGTTTTGGTTTAATGTCTTTCAGTTTTATAGAAAAAGATAATGTCTAATTTTAAAGGCCTACATCAGATTTCATAGAAACCAAACACTTTGATCTACCCAAGATTAAAAAATTTTGGAATTGCAATCCATGACAAATTTATTACCTGCTTTGGGGTGGAAAACAAATTCCAAAATTGCAGATTTTTCCCATAAAACAAAAAAAAAAACCCTGGCTCCCTCCCAGATCTCCCTTCTGAATGAAATATGTAGCCCAGTTCCCTGCAAAAAACACAGAGCTGTATTTATGACCAGGATGGTCCCTTTCACCCTATGTCTCAGGCTGCTGGATTTCCATGCAGGATTTCTTAGCTGTGTCGGGTCAGTTGGCCATGTGCTAGGCAGATGCTTTGCACAGGGGCGATAAATCGGAGGGTTTCAGGAACCAGCAGATCTCCTGTGCCTGGCCTTACGCCCTGCACATCCCGTCTCCATTGCCTGACCTTTCCCGATGCCACAGCGGTCCCTGTATGTTTGCTGTCCCGTGATTTCTGCTGGAGCTTTGGAGCGTTTCCAGGTCTATGCCAGCCTGTGGAAATCCCTCAGCAGCAGAAAAGGACCTCAAAGTCCCCCCAGACAAACTTTCCCAGCAGGAAAGAAAGGGGTTTCTCTGGGGCAATACCTTAAAGGTGTTTAATTGCAGCATCTTCATTAAGCACAAGTGAGGAAAGTCTCCCTTGTGAAACACTCATGTTTTCTCCCAAGAGCCTTTCCCTGTTCTCTGCTATAGCTGGTCTTCCTCCACCCTCTTCTTCAGCAGTAATTAGACGGCAGACTGCAAAGCTGCTTGCAGTAAGGCTCTCAGCTGCCTCGCTGCACACCGTGCGCACTGGGAATCATGCTCATTATTATTATTATTATTATTATTATAGTAGCATCTAGAGGGCTCAGGCATTGTGGCAGGTATTTTGCAGACGTGTAGGAAAATGCAAGTCTTTCCCTATGGATGTGCAATTGAAGGCAAGATTCAACAAGCAGGAGGCAAAATTAGAAGGAAGGGTTGGTGCTAGGGATGAGCGGCCAAACCGACCACCACTGCTTGCCCTTTGAAGCGTTGGGTAAGGTTGATAAATGAAAATGTGCTCCATAAAAAGTCATTAAAAGTTTTAAAATTTTAGGTTAGTTACAGTCTTTATTTATTTATTTTTCTCAGCCACACAATTTTGAAAGGCTTTGAAGTCCTGTTTTCTGAAGCCACTTGGGCAACCAAAGTCCCAGTGACTTTCAGGGAGATGGGAACTGCAGGATCCCTTTGCTGCTGTAAGAAGCAGCACATTGTTTCCTCCTTCATCTGAAGATTCTTCAATACTGCACCTGGGGTCAAATGTTTTTGAGCTAAGATATGCATGGGGAGAAGAGAATGAGGGTGATGTGTCTAAAAAAACCCCAAACTTTATCTAAAATTGTCCATTTTTATGGCATTTATGACTTTTTTCAAAGGTGATGCTGCTAAGTACTTTATATACTGGTAAAATGTGAATTTATGTGACAATGACACTTTAGATGTATTAAAACATTTCAGCCTATGTAGGCCTCTGCTCAGTTTATGTGTTTATAGATATTTGGGGGAAAGAAATAGCCATTTTAGCTGTTTGTGAATCTCTAAGGACAACGTTCATCATTGACACAGTGTCTGCAATCAATCAGCCACGATGCTGTGTCCCCGCGAACAGTGCTGTTCTGCAATGCCAGTGTGCCAGAAATCCCCGTTGGTGTCCAGGAGGGACGGCAGGAGGGGTCACCCCACGCCGAGCTGCAACTGAACAAGAGCTGAGGTATTTCCTAAGCATTACCTGTAACTCTCTTACAGAGATATGACTTAACGCATGGACGAGCGAAAAAAAAAAAAAAACACTATGGAAAAATGACAGGAGCATTCAGGGTCTGTTTTGGATGGTTGTTTTCCAAGGAGCATTAACCTGGTCTTTTTTGACAAGGGGAGATGTTCATGCATGTCCTCTTCAAGCGCTGATATCTGAAACCTGCCGGTCGAGGATGCAACACTGAAATCGCAGGAAGTGGAAATGAGTTTATCTGAGTAAGCGGGTATTTGTCATGCATCTAAAAGTATGACATGAGAGCTTTGCAGAGCTGCAATCCTGAAAAAGCTTGACTGCTCCCATTCAGAGGAAATAAATAAGAATGTTTTACTCTGCTCTTACCACTGATAAAGGGCTGGCGTGCCCCGAGGACGGCGAGCTGAGGGAGAAGGAGCAGAGGGAGGAGCACTTCAAAATTTGGCTTCAGTAAATTGTTCCTTAAATTCAATGACTCACGATTTTCTTTTGGTGCATGTGGCTCTCTGTGTATAAACTCCAGCCCAGTCAGAAAAATATCCTTCAGTCATTTGTGAGAGCTAGTAATGGTTTCCTAAGGATTAATTCCTCCTAAAAGATACCGTCTGCATTCCTTTGGAAGATGCCCTCCCACAGGCCCTCTCTTACAGTGCTGCACTAAAAATAGTGCTCAGAGCTTCGTTGCGACAGCTCCGTGTTGCAATTTTTATGGCTAGGTAGGTGAAGTCACTTTAATTCACCCAGCTCAATTCACTTAAATTTGCATGATAATGTTGTTAATTATCCATATACTTCAAACCGAATAATGATTTCACAAAAAGATAAGACAGGGTCCTGTTTTTCTTTCCTTATATTTTAAAAATGCGCATACAGTTTGCATAATTAAAATGCATTTTCTCTGGAATGGAGATTTGTATCTATTGCAGGTTGAAGTGCAAGCTCGTCTGCACACTGGGATGCCGTGTCCAGCCGCTCGCTCGGCATGCACGCTCCGGCAGACCTGACTTGCCGTAGTTTGCTGCCACGTCAGTGCTGGCCAAAGGGAGCTGCTGGGAACGTGACTCCAATCCGGGTTAATAATCACAGAAAAAGGCTGTGCAAAACGAGCTGCTGCCCGGCTCCTCCGTGGCTTTGCTGTGGGGTGGCAGCGGTGGTGGGGAAGCGTGGCAGCTCACCGCCCGGAGAGCAGACCCTGTCTCTTATCTCCGTGCAGATAAAGCGGCCGGTGGCAAAGGATGCTTCCTCGCGGGCTGCTGCCATTGGCAAATTCGGTCAGTCTTGGCAGCATCTTTAGTCCTTGACCTTTCCTGCAGTCTGTGCAGATGCAGGAATCGGGGCAGGCTGGAGCTCCCGGGTGGGAGTGAGCGCCCTCGACGGGGACAGGGCGGGCAGCACCAGGTAGCCCATGGCTGCTGTGGATGTTCAGCCCTTGCCTAACTGCACACCCCCAGAGCAGGGCATGGTCTTAGAGAGCCCCGAAACCCCTCCTGGCCCAAAGGAATAATAAATACAACGGATATTTTTCCACCCACCTTTCCTTACATCGCTTTCTTAGTGCATTATCCCAGTTCTTCAGAAAATGCAAGGCATTTTGTCTCTTCTGAGTGAGAAAAGAAGCATCTTTTTTCCATTTGAAAAATGACCTTGTGGAAATGGGGTTGTGTCCCTGCTTTTCTGTTGTCTGGCTTGGTCTGAAGCACTCTTCTTGTCCCTTCTCCAAAAAACAGACAAGGCAACCGAGGACGGAGGAGTGCTCCCGCTGCTGGAGCAGGAGCAGGAGCAGGAGGGTGCCTAGTCTGGGCTGGCATGTGGTCAGGTAAAAACGTCTCTTGGCCCTTCAAGATGAGGAAATTCATCCGGTGTTAAAAGGAGGTTGTGAGGGGGTTCAAGACGCATCCTTCCCCTGGGAGAGGGAAAGAATGCTCCTGTGGGGACCTGAGCAGTGCCCAGCACCCCCGATGTATCTGAGACACATGAAACTCCACGTCTGCTACTACTTGAACCAGTGTTAATTAAAGCATTTTAATGAGGATGTTTTGAGAACTGCGCGTTAGTCTGTGCATGCCCTTCGTGAAATATTAAACATCTCTGCCCTTTCAGAGGCGTCCTCCTCCCCAAAAGGTCTTCCTGCAAATGGGGTTTGACACTCCTGATAATTTCAGAGCTAAAGAAACCCAGAGAAATAATCTTCTACAAAAATCTTAATGTGATCTTTGATGTTGCAGTCAAAGGAGCACATGCCAGAAAATGTTTTGCTCTCTTCAGTTCATTCTCTGGTTGTGTTTGTTGTTATTTTCCCATCAGGCACGACAACAAGCAGCTGATTAACTCATTAGCCGAGAGCATCAAAGTGCAGGGCGAGAACGTGAAATCTGCTCCTGCGTCCTCCATCAGCTCCTTGCAGCTCGGTAGTTTCTGCAGGGCCTGTCTGTGGTACAAAAAGTCGTCTCAGTTACTTGTGGACAGAAGCGTGCCCTGTCTTTCTCGAGCCCATGTCTCCACACTCAAGGGACTGTGGCTGTGCCGGAGCATCTCATCCTCCATCCAAGGGGACAACACAAGCTCCAGCCCATGTGTTCATCATCCAGCGGGCAGAGGTAGCCCCACAGCATGGCCCCATCCCTGAAAAACACCCCATACCCTATGCCAGGAGCTCCTCAGGGCCACACCACATGGAGGGTCCCCTGCAGAGAACCACAGCCATGGGACAGTGAGGGGAAAGTGCCACATGGTGATGCTCCAGGTTGAGAGGCCAAACACTTGGTGGACAGGTGATGTAGAGAGCACACATGCAGTTTTTCAAAGCTGCTTCTAACTATCCAGCTCACTGGAGTTGCAGAAGCAACTGGTAATGTCGAGTTTCTCTTGCAGGTTCAGGTCACGTGGAATTATGCTCAAGGTCCGGTGAAGGCGGTGGTTTGCACCTGAGTGCTGCTGCCTTGGGTTGAAGGCCACTGAAGGTGTTTTCTCCCCTAAGTGGTGTGCTCCATCGCAGTGTGGCCTTGAAAAGACCAGCAATGCCCCAGATCTCACTGGTGGAGGGTAAGGTGATCCGTCTGCCATCTGTATATACCTGCAGCCCTTCAGAAGCAAAGGATTAGCAAATAGTTTGTTGCAAATATGGTAAAATCTTGCAGATCCAGGTATCTAAGCAAGCCCTGCAGCTGTGGCACAGGAGCACAGCAAGCCCATGGCCTCCCAGGAGTGCTCCCACACAGCAGACACCCAAGAGATCACCAGCAGATACCCATCAGGTACCCAGTGTGTCTCTTGCCTTCCACCTCTTCTCACTCCTACCCCAAGCTCATGGTCTCCTGCCCTCTTTCCTCTTCACCTCCAACATCTGCCTCCATTTACACCCCACCAACTTCTGCCTTCTCCTTGCTTGCGCCCCTTGTCCCAGCGCCAGATGTGTGGAGCCCAGCAGGACCAAGACGGCTCTGCCCAGGGGCCTCACCACGCTCTGCCAAAGCTTCTTATTTTGACCTTAGCAGCCTCCTAAAGCTTCCACCACCCATTAGGTGTTAAGTGTCGACTCCGCCCACAACAACTGTGGTTCGCCTGACTTCCTTGAACATCGCTGCTAACGGCAATCACCGCAGCCCAGTGGGGCTTGAATGCAACCCAGCACCATCTTGCAGCTACGCACACAGGAGCCTTCCGAGCTGATGAACGGTTGGTATTTATTGGCAATACTGGCTTCAGGTCCATTATGTGTGGCACTGTCACAAGGGGAAGAAAGCAGACTTTGCACCTGCAGAGCTAAAAAGGATTCGCAGATTAGCTCCTTTTTTTTCTCCTAGAGCAAAGGTCTTTGCAAGGAGGTTGCTTGCACTGGCAGCACTGGGGGATCGAATCTGTTCCTGGAGAACTCATCAGAAAGGTTGACGGGTTGGTAGCATAACCAATGGCAAAATGAAGGAGAGGAGCCTGGCAGGATTAAAGCATTTTTACATTGCTGAATCTCCCGAGTTCCAGCCCTGGCAGCAGTGCCGCTGCTGAGCTCCCGGTTCTCCAGTGTTCCCCTCTCTCCTGCAGCCCAGCAGGCCTGTGGTTCATTCAGCACCAAGCGAAAAATCAAACACTGAGGCCCTTTGTTTTGCAAATCTGCACCACAAAGACCAGTGTCCACTCACACACCCACCACCGACTTTGGGCTTCATTAGCACTTGAAGCCCTCTCCTGACACGACGCTCCACAGAAGGAGACGTAAGGAGACATAATCCTAAATGAAGTCATGCAAGGAAATGGTTATATTTTTTTCCCTTTACATACGGAGCTGCCACAGTGCTCCTGAGAAATAGATATCCAACAGCAAGCCGCAGGCAGTATGAGATGACAGATACATGTTTAAATAATGTCTTTATTCCAGTTCAGCTGAAAAAATAATTATTGAATTTGGGTCTTAAGCCAAGAAGTACCTTTGTTTCTGAGTGCTCATTGATTAAAACATCTTGTGCTTTCAGCTGGGTTCTAATAAAGACACTACATTACCCTTCACACAGAGTATTAAAATAATATCTTTATTTGGGAGGAGAGAGGAATTTAAAGAGTGACCTTAATGTTTCTTGAGATTTGAAGAATTTCACCCAGCCTAGAGAAACTCCTACTTCTAAACTCAGGGATTTCTGCTAGCACAGGAAGTTTCTCTTGCATTGCTCTCCAGCAAAACAGCTCTGGATTATATTTAGCTCCATTCATTCAGCACAATGAAAAGTAAGACTCCAGCCAATTTCCTTAAGCAAGTTTATTAATAAGCACTAGTTGTTTGGTGGCTGGTCATTTCTAGGTGGCTGGGGAAGACAATATATGCAGCACAAGCTCCCTCCCTCCTCTGAACAAGGTTCCCGGTGGATTTGACCACTCGAAGCACTTTATAACCTCTACTGGGTACCCGTGCAAGCCTGGCAGCCTAAACAGTGTCCCAGGTACAGCTTCCAACCCTGCCCTGGTCATTCATGCTTGCTGGCCCATGCTTCACTGGAGCTGCAAACAAATCATCAAGGGCAGTTTAGCAGCTTTTAAGCAGGAGGTAAATAATCTTTCAGGGGCCCCTAACTACGGGCTGGAGGCAGCTCTGTGTAAAACTACTAACGCTGCAGCTGCTGAGCTGGAGGAAGCCTCGCTCGCTGCAGATACCACAATAACAGCAAAGACTCCCCCAGTGTACGGGAGCACGTGTTGAAGCCACACGCAAGTCAGGAGCCTTGGGTCAGTGAGGCTGGCTGTAGCCTGGCTGTAATTCCTGACTTCATCCATTGTTTTCTGTGTGTCTAAAGACAAATCACTTGGGGTGTGTCTCTGCTGAGGGCTAGAAAACAGACTTAAGGTGGTTTTATGCATGACAAACTTCATGACCCATAACTTTTCATCCATTTTGCTGGCTGTCACTTGGTCTCAAAGTATCTGTAGTGTTTAGGATGTGCTAAGCTCTCCTGCCTGTGCCCACCTAATTTAGACTATATGACTTGAAGTTTGGGCTTGCCCTATAGAAGTGAGCTCTGTACCACCCACCTCCATCTGTCGTCTTGAAGGGGAGAGGTCTGGAGCTGACTGTCTCTGCAACACTTTCAGCAGTGGGATATACGTCTCTTTAGGCCCCAAGCAAAAATCGGGCAACATGATGTCTTGGCTTTGCTTGGACAGGAAAAACTAGTTGCTTTCCTCCCACTGGGAGCGATGGGGGGGAAGGGAGTGGAGGTGATCTCTGTGGTTCTGCAAAAACAAAGTATAGTAAGATATGGCTGTCCTCTCCCCATCTAGAAGCCATGGTAGGATGCCTTCACAGATTATGGGCACAAGGGAAGAAAGGACCTGGGAAGCAATATGTGGCAACCACAAACCATCAGTTGGGGGTCAAATGTAGAGGAAGGAGTAATGTTAGTCTAACTTCTCCCCACAAACTGTAGATCTCCATGTACAAGAAAGAAAAATTACCTGGTACTCTGGAAACCACACACCAGTCCTGGGAAGGTGGTCCCCTGGAGAGTGGACCCATCCCAGCATCGTCATGGGTCCTTTACTGGAACAGCTGGAGCAGCTGTCCCTCAGTGCCCACCTTGCCTCCTTCGGTGCCCATCACATCAGCAGTCATGGCACTGGGACTTCCCAAAGCTCAGCAGTTTGCACTTTTCAGGCTGCAAACTCAGGCACCGCTGCGAGGCACAGGTTTCAGCCAGATCTGGAAGACCTCAGTCAAAAGGTCTGCAAATGGACTTAACTATTTCTAAGGACAGCTGAGGCTGTGTGCCATCAGCGCACGGCATCTTCAAAACAGGCACAAAGGAGGTAGGTAAGGCCACCCAAGCCAGCCAAACATGTTATAAAAACAAGTTATAAAAGTAATGAAATATTAAGCCACAGAATTTCTTCAAATTTGAGGAATTTTCATGTATGCATATGGTTGGCACTGCTCTGTTATTCCTGCCAAGCACTCAATTAGCACTTGAGTTAATAAGATGTTTTAATGGCTGTTAAATTAATCAACAACTCTGACACTGCTTTCCAGTGTTTTCCAAGGGAAAGATACTCTTTCAGCCCAATTCCTATGTTATCATTGTCACTAATTATTTGTGTTTATTCTCTTTACCACGCTTATTTGATTTCATTTGAAATTAGATGCAGTGATAGGGGATGTAATTTGGCATTTTTCTCTAATGTGCTGAATAGATGAGGATTAGAGCTCCACAGCTATGAGAAAATGAGTCCTCATAAGCATTTGTTCAAACAGAAATCACAGAGCCTTTTTGACGACTGTCATACGCCCTCTGATTTGCTCTTCATCAGTGCTTTTGCGAGTTTGTTCAGAGAAAGCTTTGCCAAAACTAAAGTATTGCTGAGAGAGGTGAAAACATGTAGTAGCCCAGGAATACCTGTGAAAATGTTTGGACTGACCTGTGCCACAGCTGTTTTGTTCTGGTGGTCTGATAGTGATCTGGGGAGGAAAAAACCAATAATTTGGGGGTTAGCTCATCAGTCACTCAAAACAGCTAGTGCACTACAAATAGAAGGAAAACATTGAGTAAAAGCAATATGTAATATGTCTCAAAAAAACAGAGATTTAGAATTGTTTCATCCTGAAAAATTAAAAGAACAAAAGAAGACACGTGATCTGTGGGCAGCTCACAGCTCTGCCCCAGCTGGGGCGGTGAGGATGACCGTCTCCTACCCAGGCTGGGAGCAGGGTTGGTGCGTGATCAGGTTGTTGTAGGTCTTGGTCTGAGATATCTCCCTGGCTTCGTTCAAAGAGATGCTGCTCCTGTGAGTGGAATAGCCTAGGGCTGGAGCTGCGCTGAGAGAAATGAAAAGCTTTCATAAAATTATGTCATGTGCTGAATGTGCCAGCCTGTCGTGTAATAATAGCTAAAACTTTCTGTAATTAAAACAAGTAGCTAGTTATGGTGTCTGACTATGATCAAAGCTCTTTTGTCTGCTTTGACAGTTGGCACATGTGAAAGATTTTGGCTTACATGGAAAATACTGTTGTGGTTTTTCTCTTGGTTTTAAATGGCAAGGAACATACATCTCGGATTATCCCTAAACTGAAAGAAAACAGTAACGGGAAACTGAGAACCAGAATGTGCATGACGTAAAATGTCTACGATTTCTGGCAGAAGCAGCTCCTCTACCCAGCCATCATGCCTTCGGAGCAGTTGACCCATTGCTGCAATGCAAACGGCTGTATTGGGTCATTTTATATTTCTGCAGAGATGGGAATAAAGCTCTTGAGAACATTCCCAAATGTCCCGCACTGCCTTTTTAAAATAAGAATTGCTTTTGCATAACAAATATTTGTCTGAATTGTGACAAACCAATTGTCTCCCATTAGAGGATTTTTTTTCATTACTTGGATTGTAATTGTTTTGAGACATTTTGTGGATAAAAGCTACCTTTCTGTTCACAAGAGAAACCCACATTATTTTTCCATATTCATGTCTGGTATCCATACTACAAAATAAAGGGCTTGGTGAGTAAATATAAACTGCTTTTGCCCTCAAATTCCTCTGCATCTTGAAAAAAACCCCAAAGTAATCCAGAATTCCTTTTGCATCTCTGAAAACATCTATTTCCGCTTAGAAGTCTCTGGGAGGATAAATATGAAGAAGTTTTACAAAAAAAAAACAGATGTGAAGTGATTGGCTGAGGAACATCAGCCAATAATATGATGTTTTAAACATTATATTAGGCAACAAAACATCATCTGCAGGAAGTGGCCAGCAGAGTGTATTGCTGAGTATCGGGATTTTTCCATCCCTTCTCCTGAAGTTCTGAGGTACATCGTGTGAAGATTTGCTTCTTCCACATCATGTGTGCAATCATGTCTTTTTGTGTTTCCTGTAATTTCAAATTATGACCTGTGAGCTCAGTGGGCACGGGCTGAATATTCCCCCAAATTCAGCTATATGTTTGATGTGGGTCATCTTCTTATCTGGGTCATGGCCGGCAGAATGGGTTCTACCTTCAAGTGTCACTCTGTATGCAAGTGTGCCTACACCCTGTCACTTCTGACCAGAGATTTTTCTACCTTTGCAGCTTATCAGAGATGACAGGAAATCTTTATTCCTCCTTATGTGGATATCTGGCTAATGAACTGATCTTCAGTCATCTTGGGCCACCTCTGCTTCAGCAGGCAGGACTTCACTATGAATGGTCAGAGTTCACCTCTTCAGTCTGTGTGGTCCTTGGAGCAACTCCAACTCCATGGCTGGTGCTTTTGAACCTGGAGCAGCCTGCAGAGCATGCAGGATCCACTCGTCCCTGGAGGCTTAGCCAACAGTTACTGCCAAATCTTGCTGACCTCTGTGAGAATCTCCAGTGGTTTGTACCTCGGTAATGCCCCATGTCAGACTGCACCTTCTCCACTTGTACTCTTGGTTCCATATAGTACTGTCTACAGAACGACCCATCCTTATCTCCTCTTGGGTGTGTGACAGTTGCTGTTCTGGTGTATGAGGAAGAGATGCTTCCCAAGCGCAGAGGCAGCCATCCAGGGTGCTAGTATGATGTGCTCATGTGGGCATTTCAGTAGCACAAGATCTTTGGTCATTACAGAAACCAACCTTCAGCTCAAACATGATGAACCACATCACCATGCAGGCTGCAGGCAAAGGTGTCATTAACATATCAGGTCATTGCCTCCAGGTGACGACAGACAGTATTACCATCATGTGCAATACCAACAAGCAATGTGCTGTGACATTCCCCTGTCCCTGGCAGGAAGCTGTTGACCTATGGAGCTTTCCTATTAGATTAATTTATCCACAGCTCACCTTCAGCAAGCACCTTTAATTGACAACCTGACTGATCTACCTCTCATGGAAGATGAGCACTGGCATCCTGTAGACTGGTTTCTTGGACTGGAAAGAAACATATTTACTGCAGATGTCAATGCAGAAGAGTCGAACCTGCTGTCCTCATAAAGGAAGCAGTCAAAGGCTGTGGCTGGACCTGTTTCTGCTCCTAAGCTTGGTCTGACCGCCTGAATGTGGCCAGCGTGGTCCTGTTACTGCGATTTCCATTGCCTATGTCAAAGAGCTCTGTGGGATGGCTCCTCCCTTTGCTGCTCTCCCTGTGCAGAGCTCTGGATCCAGGCTTGTCCCCAGTTCCTCATGGCATTCATGCCAGGCAGCTCTCACCATGAGGACATGCCTGCTTCTCTCTGTAAAGGAACCTTTCACCAGTAGCAGAAAGGGACAAGAAACATTCACCTGGCACAATACACATGACTTTCAGCTGGCGATCTTTCATGCTAAAGGTGAAAGACTTCAGTCTCTGCTGTGGCTCAGTCAGGGTCCATATGCAGCCTCAAATGGATGGAGCACTTATATTTTTACATCCCTCCTTCCTGAGATCTCATTAATGGTGATGGATATCATCCCTTTGTCTCTGGGTACAGGCAAGAGGGAAGGATCCCTCACCCAAATCCCCATCATACTGGACGTTTACCTACTCATTGCATGACCGTGCATGTTGACTATACACATACCTCTAACCTTGCTTACCATAACCAGCCTCTCTTTCTGCATACATAGGCTTCTGTGGAGTTTTCTCGAGTCCTCAGAGATTCATTTCACTTAATGATAAAACAAAAGATCTGTGTTACTACTATTGTAGTATGAAGTGTTTCTCAATATTGTACTGTCTCACACCAGGATATGGTTAAGTAGGAGAAAGATGGAAGCTGCATTTCAAGCTGGGCATGGGAAAACTAGACTGTAATTTGCATGGTTGCACAAGGTACGGGAAGCCACTGTGCAGTTTAGCACTTTCTCAAGCTGAGAAACTCGAGAGCAGAAAGGAAACCCAAAGCTGGAACCCAAAAGCTGAAAAAAATGTTGCTATTTTGCACCATTTAAATTCTTAGGTGATGTGAGCGTTGCGCAGACAGTTAGGGTGATGCAGTTCTAGTGGGCGGGAGTAGGAAAATTCTATCTTCTGTGATGGTAGCTGGATTTTTTCTATGATATTACTTCCTATATTGACTGTTATTTCTCTTGCCAGAATGCAGCATATATATTTTTTCATTCATGTTTGTGTGTGTGTATAAATGCAGACATACATACATATATATGTATGTGTTTATATATATATACATACATACACACATGGCCTGGGGGACCTGCTTATATCTGCACAAATGCCATTTGAATTCTAAACGCTGCTTCTATTAACTTTAACTTTCAGTGCTGACTACAATATCCATTTCACAGCAGAAAAATGATCTCAGCTCCAACTCAAGGCATCAAAGACCATCAGTACTGTCCTTGGAGCACTTGGCTTTTCATGGATCTCTTTTAAAGATGCTGCTTGGAAAAAAAGAACAGAAAATCTCCAAAACTGAGAGATATAAAGAGATCACATCCTACTGCAGAAGGGACATACAGCCCCCAAAAAAGACAATACTAGAAGCAGAAGACTGAGCGAGGATGGGTGGGCCAGAGCTATGTGCTGTTTCTTGAAAGACACCAGTCAAACCTCAAAGGACTCAAGAAGCAGCAGTAAGTACTCCCAGAAAGGGAAAGGCACTCAGGTGTTTACTGTTTTTCAGAGATGTTTTTATTATTTGTTTGACTTTTTAAGTATAAAGCAAAGGTGACTTCAAGAAGTTCCTCTGCAAAGCCTTCATGTACATTGATCTGGCACACACATGAGTTCCCAGGAGGATGAAACTGGAAGAATCCAGATGTTTGAAAGCACATTGGCTCAGGTGGAGCTGCTGGTAACATCCACAGCCTGAGAGTTAGACGGGCCTGTAATAAAGGACGCAGTAAATAAAGGATTTCTAAAATGACTAACATTACTTTTAAACAAAACCCGATGTATAACATTAGGGGAATATACATTTAAATAAAAGCTTAGTCTTTAAACTTCAAGAGCATACTCCCATGACAGTCAGTAAAGTGAATGCAAGCTAAAACCCCAAGATAATATAATAAACATGAAGGATTCCTGCAGAGAGGCCTCATGAGGTGCTTTGCAACTGTAAAATGATACAGAGAAGACTAATAATTATCAGTTAGCTATGAATTGGTGTCTCGTCTTCTGGAAACCCCTGCAGAGAGGAATGAGTTAGGTTTCCCATATAAACACAAAGTAATCCTGGTTCGATACTGGCCTCCTCCTGGGCATGAATAGCTTGAGAATCTTCTACCAGCTTTTTCAGTAAATCCTTGCTCTACTACACATGTAGTTCAGTCTCTCCTGCTCCTTAGCTGAGCATGGTCCTACTTGCCTGTGCCCTGCAAAATCACTAGGTCCTGAAGATGGCTCTAGGGCATTAGTTACACTGAAAAGATTTTTTTTTTTAATTTTTTGATCAAAATGTATATAATCTGCCCAGATAAAGGGGATAAGCACCTGTAATGAACATGGTAGCAAATGCTAAGCAGGTGCTGTGGCCTGTGTTACCTCATTATAGAAAAAGCAGAGTAAAGAAGCCCGGTTGTGTCCTTCCACCTCTGCCTTCCACAGCCAGCTGTACCACGGAACCTCTCCAGCTTCTGGCAAAACATCTCCCACCCGGACAATTGTGAATATGCTTCATGTGGTCAGAGAGCGCTGGAGAGACAGGCCAGAAATTCAGCCTGTTACGCTAAACCCAACAAATAGGAAATTATCTGTATATAAATATAGTTTATGCTTTTCCACTTGAAAGGAAATCCCCTTATCAGCTCAGTCTCAGATGAAAACAACCACGGACACTGTGAGCCAAGCCAAGTGCCCTTGCTGAGAGGCATAGGTGGCCTTCTCTGGCAACTGAATCCATGCCTTCATGGCCCTTTGGGGAAGGAGTTTTACCATATTGTGTAAAATAAGTTGCCAGACAGCTGTTGAAGGGGAAAGTGGAGCATGGAGATAGCACATGGCTGTTTTACTCAGCCAGATACTGGGAAGTGATGCAAAAGCAGGGAAGGAGATGTGAGGTTGGAACAGATTTGTTGGGTCAAATGCCATTTTTTTCCCTTTTAAGTAGACTGCAGCCCTGCTGCCACTGAAACCAATGAAAATGTTGCTATTAAATGTAAAGAAAATAAGCAATACTAAGCCTTAGAATCAGTGAAAACTTTCCCTCATTGACTGAATCTTCAAATTGTAGTCCTTCCTCCATTCTCCCTTTCTATGTATTTTCACCTCAAAATGCACTGGGTCAAACTCATGAAGTCCTATACAGTGAACACTATGCAGGTACAGGTGGGATGAAGCATTTTATTTAAAAAAAAAAAACAACCAACCTTCAAGTTTCCTGCTGCAGTAACATAAAGCTACCTTAAAAATGAAAAAACGAAACGAAACAAAACCAAACCAAACAAAAAACCCCTCCAAAACCAGTTACAAGGATCACGGGGTGGCATGAAGCCCTGGTTAAGTACAGTGCTGAGAATTCAGCACAGCCACACACAGAAGTAGACGCTTCTCCACATGTTCGTCAGGAAGCACAGCAACCCCTTTAAATTATCCTAAGTAACCTCCAGGAAAGACACATTCTTCTGTGTTATCTGCTGGCCAGAAAAGTGTTTTTTATCCCAGAAGAGCAATGATGTGGCTGATACAGATAGAATTTGGCAACACCCACTAGTGGGCTCTATACACGTCTCATACAGGGCTTGAAATGTAAATTTTCTCTGCAGCCAGCCTGGTCCGATGGAGTCGCCGTAAGAGCAGAAAGTGGGAGCTTGCTCTCCTGGAGCTGTTCTGAACCGCTAAGCCACCTTCTTCTCGCCAAGGCTGTGCTCTCCAAGGGCTGGACAAGTGCAGGCTTGCTACTCATACGAATTCCCACCAGCCCCATCATGATGGTTTTTACAAGCAGCCATGGTGAGTCCCTCTGTCTTTCTGGAGTGATTCCCATGTTCCGTAGCAATCCCAAAGACCCTGCACTGGGCAGAGCAGCCCAGAGCAGCTGAGGAGGGAAGGAGCAGCAACTAAACGGGACTGGAAGGGAAAGTGAGCTGATAGCGTGTTCAAGTTTCCCTTCAGCTGTTGCCTACAGTGGAATTATGAGCAGCGGCTATTGAGCAGGAATGCTGCCTTTCCCAAACAGGGGGAGATGGTTCCCGGCTCCCCGGGGGACTCCAGCAGGAGCCACGGCCCAACAGCACTGCCTGCCCCCGGCATCGACCTGCCTCCAGGTAAGAACAAGGCTCACGTGGCATTTTCAGCATGCCTGGTCCCTGCCAAACCCTCTGGGCTGCCAGAGCATCGCTCTCCCACCCCGATCCTGCCCCAAAGACCAGAATTCATTTTCCCCAGTCGCAGGGGGGAGCATCCCACTGCATGAGCCCAAAGAAACAACTTTTATATCTGGTTTCTACTGAAACATAGCATCAATTGCCTGATGGTGTGGGGTCGGTTAAAGTTCTCGCGTTGTGTTGTGAAGGTTTTCTCCACAAAAGCAGGGGTGTTAACCATGGTGGCATGGCACGGCTCCAGCTCTGCTCGCACCGCTCGGCTCTCCCCCTGCTCCGGCAGCACTGTTTAAACAGCTGCCTTGTGTCATCTGGGAGGTGGCTGCCCTTCAGTCCTGGGAGAAGAGCTCATCTTCTGGATAGTTTGCATAACAATTAACATTTGTCAGCTGAGATCTGCCTGGTGAAAGATCACTATTTACAAGTCCGCGGTGAATCTTTTGAGGCTGGAATACTTCTCGAACCACTAAAAACTAAGCCGAGAGTGGGAGCGAGCCTGACGGTGAACTGATTTCACACGGCAGGTTTAGGAGGAGTTTCTTTTGCATTCAGCTCGGAGGTAGAAAAGTGGATCTGCCGTGAAAGGGGAGATTCTTTAGCTCTTACAGATTTCATTCAGTTGTTCCAATGAAATAAATACATCCGCCTTAAACAATTGAAAGAGGTATTTACTGCCTGTGGTTTAACAACTGTACTAAGTCAAAGGGACCAGTCAACTAGAGCCTTATAATTCTTTTCTAAAGAGAGGATGAGAGACAAGAATGAGACGACAATGCAGTATTTATAATAAAGATGAAATGAGTGGAACTCAATGGCGCCAGCAGCCCCGGAGCTCCTGCTGCTTGGGCTAATGCATTTTGCATTAGCACGTCTGGATATCTGGCACTGGAAAGTCCTGAAAATGCTTTTACAAAATAGCGACATTCTTATAGCAGCGGCACTTCTTCCAAGCACCACCATCGACTGGTGCAGCTGGGATGGGCAGCCCCTGCAGCTGGGTGAATCACCAGGAAGGTTTCAGGTGACTGGGACCTGCTTTCCACTTGCCTTCTCGCAGCCAGGTTTCTTTTTGCCCTGCTCACCTCTGCGTGTTGACAAGTGGCTGCACCAAAAGGGCTGACGCCCTGACGGGGCACCTGCTCGAGCAGGGGTGGGTATAGGGGTACCCATCCCTGCCTGGGAGCTGGGGGCTTGGCCCACGAAGGCAGGATCCCCGCCTGCTCAGGTTATAGTGGGGGCAGAGAGATGTCACAGTGAACATACAAACACAAAATCACATCTGTAAGTAGATTTGCTCTGCATTGGCTAAATAAATAACATCTGTGTTACAAGAACCCCTAGATCTGTATCCCATACTACTCCATTACTCCAACAGCTAATCTTATATTTGCCTTGGAAGCAATACAAAATCCTCCAAGGAATTAATAGTCAGTAACTGCATGTCACCAGAACAATTTATTTTTCATTCTTTTCCCCAACAGACTGGAGAGATACATGTCTCTCATTTCTTTCTGAAACGTGGATTTGAAAAACTTTGTGTTGCTGCATCTTCCCATAACCCTGCAGAATGACAATAGCAGTAATAAGCAAAGCCCAGCAGCACCCCAGGACGAACTCTGGGGCAGGTGGAAAGAACGCCTGGGTGTAGGTGCCATCAGAAACAGATGGCAAATGGTACCTTCTTTTTAATAACTATGAGCATAGAAAGGGGAAACTCAGCACTTCAGGGTTTTCTTTTGGTTTTGACATATACAAACAATTTCTTGTCCTACAAAATAAGTGATACCAGAGTCTATTTCAATAATTCTTAAAATATAGACTTTGGATATTTGGTTTTCTTTTTGCCTAAGCCTCTGTTACATGAGCTTATCTCTATACAGAAGCAGCACATCAGTCTGAGGGGGAAAACAAAAATGGTGCTAGAGGCTGCCAAAAACTGTGGGAACAAGTCAATGAGGAGTGAGGCAGGGAGAACAAAATAAATTGATGAAGTTGTTGTCCTGATTGCTGTATGCTTGAGTCCAGCTAAGAACAGGTCTTCTTCCTTCCAAAACCAAGGTTGATCTCAGCCTCTGACCCCCAAATGCTAGAGCAGTGGGATGGGGTAGCAGCTACGAGTTCTGGCACTTTGATCCCAGCCAGCACAGAACCTTGTGTTCATGGACAAATCACTTTTGCCTTGATTTTTCAGTAACTTCTCTTGTTTTCAATAGGACATGTTGGTGCTGAACTCTTCGAAATCTGCTCTTAATATCTTGACCTCATATATGGGAAATGCTTATTAAGATCCATAGGATGTGGGCAGGGTTGTTTAGTTATCATAGCACAGTGCCTAGAAGCTGTTCAGCAGTGAAAAGTCCAAGGCATGCTGCTTTTCACTGCTAACCTGCTCACGTACCGAAAGAGAACGGGCACGTTGACTTCACCCAAACTGGAGGGTGAAAAGAAACCAACATCTACCTATGTTTTAAGACAACCCTGATGAGACGTGTCTGGCAAAGGGCAGGCAGAGAGAAGGACGGCATCACAACAGAAGCCTGAGCTATGGAGATGAATTAGTAAAAAGACATTTAAATACCACATGTGGCAATAGCTCAGTGCCTGGGATATCAAGCCAAAGCCAAGACTTCAAAGCAGGCAGAGCCCCCACGTCGTGACTCCCCACATTTAGGCTGCTGAGGCTGGTCAGGATAGGGCTTGGATTCAGAGGTCAGGTCTGGACTGAGGTTTTGACTTGACTTGTTGCTAGTCAGAAGAGTTCCCTGGGGAAAATGTCTTACACTGAGTAACCTCCATGTCAGGTCTCCAGTACATCTTAGAGTCTGGATTGGTGTCCAAGAGGAATCTGAAGTATTTAGCAGCACGGATGTTGCTGGCTTCAGGAGGATGTGCTGCTGGCCTCGCTCCACAGGTTCCCCAGGGACGGGCTGAGCTTTAACTGAAAGCTGCTGTAAGTTTTGCAGACTGTTTTAGAGGAAGGCTAAGACCCAGAGGACGCCATGGGTCTGCAGAAGGTGCACGTCAGGGCAGGGTCTTCCACCTCTTCATACAGAAAAGCCAAAATGTTGACTCTGAAAGGGATGCTAAAGAAAGCAGCTCTCGGAGACAGTTCTGGGCTCTCAGGAAGCAGGAAAGCCCCTCATGTTCCTGCCCTAACACAACCTTGGCACAACTTTCTAATGGGATGTATTTCAACTTTTTTTTCAAGCATCAATGCCTTTTTACCATCTTCCCATTCCATCTCACACATCGCTACTTCTGTGCCTTCTTTCTAGTGCAAACACTGGCTCAGAGAGTCTGAGCTGCTCCTCAGAGAGCCTGGATGGAGAAATGGCTGTGGAGGGATACGATTTGTGACAGGTAATTCTGATTTATGCCACTTGGTGCTATCACATGGGGATTTGAAAACGTGTCCCAGTGCAGCCACATGTATTTTGCTGTCTGCTGTTCTGTGAAGCCTGGAACAGCTTAAGGCTTGGTATGTATCCTCCTCCGCTCGGAGCAGAGAGTATCCTGCTATTGCTAAAAGGCATTTTGACAACATGCAGAAAGTATTATCCTTCCTGCAGGGGATCTCAGCAGCGTAATGGTCCAGGCTGAGTAGATGTGGCAACAGCCTGTGCTGTGGGAGTTTTAGTTTCCCACCTTTGCTGTTCATGGTTTACTGGGTGAGCTGGGGGCAGCTGGTTTCCCTTCCAGGTGGTGCCTGGAAGCAGCAACAGATCTGGGAGGGAAAGGTCTTAGGTGTCACTTGCTGTCCCCTCAGTTTGAAGAACAGTAATTCATTGCTTTGGTAAAGAACCAGCCCCAAATAACCCCCTATGATTGAATTGGCCTCAAGGCAGGACAGCAGGAAACCCAGTGGCGTGATGGATCTGTCACTGCCCACAGAAATGACCCATGTGGATCCCACCAAGGAATGGACATTGTGCAGGAAGGGAAATCTCTGAAATGCAGCTCCCTCAGGAGATTTGAGAATCACCCGAGGAAGCGTTTTGAAGAAAGCCTAGAAGAGCAGGAGCGGTGGGAAATCTGCATGGGTGAAATTCTGGGGTGGGGCAAAGCGGGGGGAAAGGAGAGGTGCAAGATGACCCCATGTAGATCTGCACCCCGGCAAAGGAGACCCAAACCAGGGCTACTTGCTGCATGACACAACTATACACAGCTGGACCCCAGGAGCAGGGGCGTGCTGCGCTGACCCCGGGCTCTGCTGTGCTGTTGGGGTGTGGCCCAGTGAAGTAGCCACTTTGTGAAGCTTTGGCAAGCCAGCAGGCCCCGTGTCCCAAATCCCAAGCACGGAGGCAGGGACTCTGCCCTCCTGAGCATGCTGCACATGACGTGATCCAACCATCAGAGGACACATTCTGCTGTGAGGGCAGCCCCAGCTTGGGGTTTCCCTCCTTTGGGGTATGTCACTGTGTTACCTGATTTGTCTCTTTTTATGTTTTTTGCACATATTTTCATTGTGATGTGCCTTGCTAATGCAGTCACGTGTAAAAAACAGTCAGGATATACTACATAAAAACAGGAAAGATCTTTAATCTTGGGGTCATGAGAATGACACTTGACCTAGCAAAGCTACATGTCCAGTTGCTTTACTTCTAATGTACTTGTTTTTTCTTCAGTACTGACAGTGCTTCAAGCCTCTGGATTTCAGCAGTGTCTCCAGCTATGAAGTTTTAGACGAGTGATGGGTCAAGGTAGGTCTTGAGAGGACTGCAGTGAACTAACAAATTACACCATCCCAGAAGAGTTCAGGACTTGCTCTTGCTCTCTTTCCATCCATTTCTTCTTTTGTCTTGAAATACATGCAAGAGTCCCTTAAACAAATTGGTGGGTTTTGGTTCATTGCTCGATTTTCTTCAGCTAGTGAAGATTAATTCCCCTTTTGGGTGAAATAATTGGAATAATGCAAATAGATCCAAATAACAGTTGCAAATTAAATGATGCTCTAAGTTCTTTATAATAAACAGAGCAAGAAAAATACATTCATTTGAACACCTGAATTAATTGCATAAGCAGAATCAAGCGGCTGAAGACCAGAAGGAATGTTAAAAGTTGCAATGACCCTAAATGTTGGGTCATGCAATTTGAGCTCTGCCATTGGAAAACTGTTGTATATATGCTGTGTTTTAAAAATGACACGGATGACCCTCCAAGAACACTTAATGGATCAACTTCCCAAAATTACATGGTAAAGTCTGTGATCAAAATACATCACTTCAGAGCGTGGCTACAAGGCACAGACGTCACTTATGGAAGTCTTCAAACCTAGGCTGAACTTTACAATGGTGCCTAGCCTTTACGAATGCTTTCACTTCTAATATACAGGATGGGATCACCCTTGCACAGGGTTGCTCACCCCACTCTGGCAGCAGACCAAGCCAGCCTGCATTTGGCATGAAGAGGGAATGGGTATGGGAGGGGAATAACATCTACACCCTGCTCTGCTGCCTCCTAACTGCCCTGTCTCACCAAACTCCAAGAGTGCCACTTTGCAGCATCAGACCACATGGAGCGTTTCTAAAGTTGCATTGCAGGCGAGGAGTTTCAAACTTCTGTGTTATCAGAAAACTTCTAGAGTTTCTCAGGCATTCATCGCAAACCCACAATCTGTCCGATTGAGTGAGAATGCCTTGCAGCGGGATCAGGTTTTATCCAGCACCAGGTACGCTGATAACCCTCCCTAATCAGTCGCCAATCTGCTTGGTGAAAGCACTCCCCGTGGTATTTTTACTGAAGCTATTTTTAAATGACAGTGTGATATTTTGTTTTCTTTTGCTCATTTGTCAATGGAAGAACTGGCTGTGCCATGCATCTGCTCTGACAAGAAACTTCCAGTTATTTTTCAGCCCATTCCAGCCGGGATGGAGGCAGGGCTGGAGAAAGTGCTGGCTGCGGGGAGGGTGAGCCCTCCAGGGAGCAGCGACCCTGTGAACCTCTGCCTGGCGGGTCCCCCCATGTCCGGCTGTAGGAAAACCCTTCTAGGTTTCTTTTGACTCTGGCATTGATGCTACTTTGGGCTGTTTTTCACGATTATTTGGCTTATGTTTAGCTGAGCTGCTACTTGCATGAATGCTGGGGTTTTAGTTTGGCTTTTTTTCCCTTGAATTGCACTAGATTTTCAAGGAATTATATTTTTAGGTTTAGGTTCTGAATGGCCCCAAAGCATGAGCATCTAAAAATTGAAAATTAAAACCTGAAATGTCCAAATGGCGTCACTGCGTGGACAATTCATGTTTCATCTCATCAAACGGCTTTCCCAAATGGAGGCGCAACTGGTTCCACCTCTTCATCCAGGTGCCTGGACATCGCTGCATGTTCCACAAGGGTCTTTACATTTCATTTCTCTCAGTAATCCATTACAGAGTGACACTAGCCACTTTCCATCCCCTGGGGGTTTCTTCTGGATGAAGGAAATATTAAATGCCTGCTGGAATTTTGCTGATTCCCAAGCCCTCCACCCGTAAGTGCTGTTGGATGACAGTTGCCCCACAGTTTTATACCCAAATTTTCTAGCCCATCAAATTCAGACACGAATGGCTCACAGTAGATAAAACCCTACTGAGAAATATGGATTGTCTATGTGTGTGCAGCTATTGGATATAAAACATGCCTAATTAAATCCTAGAAAATTACATTCTCTGATTTCAAGTCCTCTGTTTGTACATGGGCCCAAGATTTCTGTTTTTACATCTCTGAGTAATCCCAGGATTCATTCCACTGCCTTCTCTTACATATAATATGTACACCACTGCCTCCCTGCAGAGCTAATCCCTTCAGCAAGATTACTGCTCAGGTAGCTCGAATACCTTTCCATTTAAGAAAGGGTGCTGGACCCAGTCTCAGGAGAGGTGCCAGTCTCTGGGGTTGGTCCTAGGAGCAGAACTAGATCTTTACTAAAATTTTCTGCCCTGATCCAGCAGCTCCGGCAGCTGGAGCAAGAGGGAGAATTGCATCCCTGCTTAGCCTGAGCTCTGCCAATTCCCACCAGTTATCGAGGCTGTTTTTTTCATTGTGGAATCCAGTAGGACTGGATTGAAACCAACATGCTTATTTTCCCCATCGAGAATCTGACTGATCTTCTAAAATCTCTTAAATTTTCTGGTTTCTAATCCAAAAGCCATTGGGAAGACCAGATATAGTTTGATGGGCTAGATTTTAAAGATATGTTGGACCCTAATAATTTGTGCTGCCTTTGGTTAAGATTCCTGAGGCAATAATAACAGAAGCTGTAAAAATATGTCCCTTATTCATCATGGCTTTACATCAGGAGTTTGCTGCTCTAATCATTAACTAGCCTGCTGCATTATCTATGAAAATTGCTCTGTAATATTTATGAAATGTGACCTTTGTTAATTCAATGTTACAAAGTGTTGGATTCATTCTGTTTGCAAGTGGAACAGATTTCCAAATCACTCTGCAATTAGTACAGTTTGATCTAACCAGCCTATCTCTGCATGGGGTAGCCTTCTACTGAAACAGCAGGATTGCTGTCAGAAATGAAATGTATTTTCCATACGGCTGAAAGTAAGGCTGTAACACCTGCTTGCACTACATCATCTTTGGCAAAGGTAATTGCTGAATGAATATTCCCAATAAGGGAAAACAGTAACCAGACTTAGAAAGCTTTTAATTATGAGAAATATCTCAATTAAAAAAAAAAGTATGTGGCCAAAAATGTTTGCTCTGTGTAATATAATAAGGGGAAACCAAAAGGAAACAGGACAATCTCAGGCTGAAACAGGCACTATTAGCAATTCCGCAATAGATACAGATAAAGCAATTGCAAGTGACAACAGGAAGATTCAGGAGCCCAGTAGAGTTGAGATGTTTTGGTGCGTGATTCTCCAAATCACTCCCAAGGCCACCATTAGGAGGGGATGGTATGGTCCCTCCCCACCTAAAAAGCCCGTCTTCCCGATCCACCTAATGCTACCATGAATTTTGGATTCTCTCAGTCATACAGGACAACCTGTACCACTTCAGCGTACATGGTGTTCTGGAGGAATGAAGCGACAAATGTGCCGGACAAGCATCACGCAGTGATGCCATGTGGCACCATTCAATAGCAGATCACTAGGTGTGTGTAGTATCCGTAGCATTAATATCATATTTTTCCATCCCCAGAGCTCTGTGAGGTCAGTGTCCGCACTCCATTTTCAATACAGGGGAACCAACGCTCATTCCCACTGGGACTGCCTCATGTGACATGCAATGTCGTGAACAAACTGAGCATCTTCCTGTCCCTGTGTCCCCACCAGCGATGGACAAAATTAGAGTTTGGTTTGATGAGCTATGTTAATCTCTGACGAAATCTCTACGTAGACTCATAAAAGATACCCGTTTGGCCCCATGTAGATCTGTTTTATTTTCCTCTAGCGTGACATCCGACTGCGCTTTCCTTTGGAGGAAACAAACATCCTCTTGGATAAAGCAGGGACTGGAAAGCCACAGAGACACCACCCGCATGCTCTGCTCCCTGCGTGGGAACGGGGAGGGAGGCTGGGGCAGAGCTGGGACGGGACGGGTGGCAGGTCCTCACCCAGGACAAACTGGTGCAGCTGCCCCGCAGACAGTGCGGCTCTGCCAGACTTGCAGCTGCTCCAGCCCGCTGGGCTTTCACAGGTCAAGGACGCTTCTCAGGAGGAACAGAACAGAATAGAATCGAATTTAATCAAATTGAATCGTTTAGGTTGGAAAACACCTTTAAGATCATCAAGTCCAACCGTTAACCTAGCACTGCCAAGTCCTCACGACGGTCCTGCCTTTCAAACCAGTATTTTAGCACAGTTTTCCCACGTATGAAACGGAAAAAATATTAACCTACAGGACATGAGCGGTTTGATGTGAAGGCAGCAGCACAGGCTGCAAAGAAAGTCCTGCTCGTGTTTTGCTGCCAGAGTCAATCCTCCATGGTTCATGATTTGGTCCTAAAATTCAAAGCTGCCTGCAAGCCTGGCCAACAGTGCCTGATGAACCTCCCCTCTCCCTGTGACCTTGATGATGTGGTGGTGAACAAAGGAGCTGCTAAGGAAACGAATGTGAGTTGTGCCTGTGAATGACATGGGTTTCTTGGCATCTGGCCGAAAACTGTGGCACTCATTCCCAGAACTTGCCAGAATCCGGGAATCCTCATTCCTCCACATCACTCTGCTGTCCCCCAAGGGAAAGGAAAAAATACAGATGTCTGAGCAAGGAAAGAGCAAGAGAGAAGCTGGAGACATGTACAGTCTGTTGTGATATGGGAACTGGGGGAAAAAAACGGGCTCCGTAAGTACTGGTACTACGGGCTGCAGCATCGTCTGCTAGTGGCAGTGGGGAGAGCAACCCTCCGACAGGCTCCGCTCGCCACCAGCCCACCCCACCCTGCGGGTGAATTTGTTTGGATGCCTTTCCCATTTCCCAAAACTGTTACCGAGCGCAGGAAAATTTAGAAGGGGTTAAATCACGTGCTGTGAACCAACTGGCAAGAAGGAGATCTGTGAGCGAACATGCAAAACCAGGGAGAAGGGGAATGGGCAGCTGCTCTGATGGGATGAGCTCAGCCCCTCCAGGTGTCCCAGAAACACAAACACGTGCCCTGCCAGCCACGGCGAAGGCAGCAGGACGGGCAGTGACTGCAGCACTCAGAAGCAGGGCAGCAACAGCATGGGCATAGCTGCCCTCCAGATTCTTGCTGGGGCTCCATCGCATGCATTTATTGCAGTTGCGTGTGCCTGCACTGGTGCAGACTGGGTGAAGTCCTGGGGGTTTTGGTTATCCCACAGCTCTGAGGCAGGCACAGATCCAGCGAAAGAGGGAGGCTGAGAGAGAAGAAGTGGTCTGGGCAAAAACAGGTCTAGAAATCCCCAGGCTCCCACTGGAGAGCAGTGCTAGAGCCAGGTTCCTCCCTGCTGAGCTGAGCAAGTTCCTCTCTGCAGCAACTCAGCACAATGTTTTCTCTTTTCAGGATCACAGATTGCTCCATCAGACAACAGATTTTCCTGCTACTGTGTCCTTCCTCAAAGATGGGGCTCTCTCTACCATGCACTGCTGTCCTCTTCTTCTTGCAGCAAACACGTAAGAGTAAGCGTGCTGTGAGAGCACCACACATCTTTGTAACGTCTATGAGATCCCAACATCCGCGGTGTGAATTCCCCATTTGGTTTCAGGTCTTCTTTGCCTTTTTTTTCAAGAACTTCAGCATTTTTGAGCTTCTGAAGGTTTAGGCGTTTCTACTTTTTTGCATAATTAGGAAATTGAGACCTGTGGTTTATCTACTTGTTTCCTGTGAAACACATAGGGCCTGAGAGACTGGGGGGGGGTGGGTGGGTGTGTGTGCAAGGTCGGGGGAGAGTAGATAAGGCTGCCTAGACAGGACAAGGGTGAGTTTGCAGTATCACGAAGAGAGATTTTTCCCTGGGTCCCACTGGTGTAGAGAGAAGACCGCAGCCACATTTGTCTATGACTTCTGGAAAGCACCCCTCACACCCAAAGTGATGTGCTGCAGCTTGTTATCACTGCGGTTCAACGGCCACAGCAGTCCTCTTCTCTTGCCAATGGGCACCGCAGCGCTTGCCGAGCACCCTCTCTTCCTCACCAATGCCAGTGACATTTTCCACCATTCAAATCCTCTCCTACACTGCCATGTTTGCCGCAGAAGTGTTTTGTTGACTAGAAGGCATTTCAAACAGCTGTGATGAGGAAGAGGCATGGCGGGTGTGAGGGACGGTCCATCCATGAAGATGCGGGCAGCACTGATGGAGAGGTTGGTGCTCCCCATCCAAGCTGCCCCTTCCCATCTGGCCCTGGCCCCGCCACTGGGCTGGGACTGCCAAGCTGGGGAAACGGCAAGCAGGGGGAAGGCATGCCATGATTCAGCAGCGCTCATTTTTGCAACCAGCTTTCCAGCTGCCAGAAGGCAGCGAAGTTCCTGTATGAAAATGTTTTCAGTTCAATATATCATAAAAAGTAATAATAGGTATTTCAAGATGTAAACAGTAGCTTTTCTTCCTCTAGCTAAAAAAAAAAAATCACAATTACAGTCTTTGCATGTCACATAGCTGTTTACTAACATGTAACATAACTCTAGGGATCAAAAGTGGGGGAAAGAAACTGGATTAAAGGAAATGTGGGGTTTTTTTAAACTTAAAGTGTTCTCCATAAAACTATTATGCTGAGAGGATGACTAATGTAACCAGTGTGTGTTTTGAAGCATGTCATGAACACTTTTTATGCTTTCTGAACACACAAAGAGAAACCCCAGGAGAGAATTAATTTACAAATCTGATTAAGCATAGTGCCTAAGTGGCAAAAAGCATCATACAATAAATAGTAGACTCCACAGGTAAGCAAAGCTTTAAAAAAATAAAACAAACATACTCTACAAAGAGCCCAGATGTGTACATTTTGGGTAGTTTAACGTGTTTGATTAGATGTCAAAGGTACAGACAATGAAAGCAGAGGTCACGCTGAGGTACTACTTCTGACCTCTTCTTTGTTAGGCCATCATACTGTCTGTCTAGTGTAAAGCATATATCCTAATTTGGGAAGCAAAGGCAAGCCTATAAACAGAGGAATGAGTCATAAGATAGGGGTTTTCTACCTGATGTCAAGACAGACTTATAGTGTGGTCCTCCACCAGTCACAGTGGAATAAGTTGGGGTGGACCAAGAACCTGCCATCTCCCGGGGGTTTTGTCCCCCACCAGGCACAACCTATTCCCCCACCGTTGACCCACACAGTAGGGTCAAAGTACCCCAGCACCGACTCTTTTCCTTGGGTGCAAGATCCGTGTTGCTTTGCACAAGGCCATGGCAACGTCCTGCCCCAGCCTCCTTTGGCACAGGTCCCAGCTACTTGAGTCTCGACAAAAGCTACCTTTTGTGTGGGTTGTGTCAGCCTTCGTTCATTCATAATTATAGAGCAGTTTATGGTAGCATTTCAGAAGTGAGCGGTACTATTGCTCAGCAATCGGAGTTTACCTGCCTTCAGGGACTTTCTGAGTTCATGGGAGTTTGGATGTTAATTACAATCCCTTATAGCTGTAGATCAGGGGTGCCTTCAAACTCCAGATAGATGTTTATTAGAAGTTAAAGCTTTAAGTCTCATCCATGCATCTCTGAATGTTACAGCTATCTTTTTATATACGGGAATATACTTCTACTAATCTTCTCACCCCATGAGAATATCACTGCCAATATACATAACACTTTTAAACAACGCTCATCATTTCATTCAAAAAATGAGAGGTGACAGACTGACTGGGCATGACTTAGACCTTCCCAGGTGACTGAGTGAGTGGTTAAATGCCCTGTCGTCTGATGTGGGTCCACCTTCCACCGTCCTTAGCACATCTGAATGGGAGGCAAAAGTGAAAATCCACCCCTGTGTTACACTGGTCCCAGTGAAGAGAAGGACCATTTTGTGGTGAAAGCCCTGAAGTGGACTCGAGATATCCAAGTTACTACAGGTAGCTCATTACCTCTAGTAATTAGATCTGGGGGTTTCTCTGTGTTTCTACTTCCCTCTGCATAGGGAAGATCTATTCATAACAACTTTGTCATACCTTTGTCTGTTTTCTCGATGCTGACTGTAAGGTCTTCACATTAAAAAAAGCTTTCTCACTGTGTGTAGATCATCGAGACTAGCGGGACCTTGGTCTCCTGTAGATACCAAGAGACCAGCAACAATGAAGAAGAGGTGAAGAGCTGCCCGTGTCCTAACAAGTTAGAAAAAGGAGAATCCATTAAGTAATGCCCTGAAACTTCTTTTCTGTGGGCTGGTAAAACATACACTCACTTATACAGTGCAGACACTGTCAGCGAAGCGGGAAGTCATGTCCTCAGCATCAAGTCTTTGTGCCGTAACTGCAGGGAGTCCCAACACCTTGGACGTGGCTCAGGCGGAGAATCTGTGTCGCACGAAAGGAGAGGAATGGAACCAGCGTGAAACCATCGGCAACAAAGGAAGGCGAACAAACCCAGGACAGACGGGATCAGAGACACAGAGCCAAGTATGAGGCAAAAAAACAGACCTGTGGAAAGCTGGGAGGAAAACAAATAAACCAAGTAAGTTAAATTCTCCATCCCAGACCCCAGTTTCTTCCACCTCACTTGCACCTTGTTACTCAAATTTTCTTCCAATGCTAAAATTGGTGCATCGACACAAAGGACGTGGCATCCCACGCGACACTTGCATGGTAAACGTCTGCCTGAGGATGAAGATTGCTCTTTGTAATTTTTGCATTTTGCAGACACCACATTTAGCAAATGCAGTGCTGTGTGGGTCCCACAAGGCTGGGTCCTAACCACTATGCAAGGTTGCTCTCAGCAAGTTGTGCCTTTTGGAGGCCATTCCTTTTCCCCTCCACGCCGTCACAGAAGTGTTTTGGGGTTGTTGAGCAAAGCTCTTCCCTTTGCTGGAATTCAGTGCCTCAAGCAAAGCACCAAAAACAACACTCAACTTGAAGGTTCAGCTGGGAAGTATTACAGGGAAGCACCACACACAATCATTGCTGGCCAGCCCTACGCAGCCTCCCACCCGCGATCCCTGAAAAAAGTATTCACTAAATCAATTCCATCCACACAGCGATAGAGCCTGCCAACACTTACATACTCATTAGCATGACTGATTTCCCATTATCTAATTAATTACTGCAGATTTCACATTTTCATGTTACCTGCTTTGCCATTTGTTCAGGAATAGCAAATGGCCTGTCACCACAAGGTGATGGCACCGAATTTGTCTTTGTCCTGTAACTTGCATTTTTCCCCAGATTGGTGCAAAACCCCAACCAGGCGCCGGCAAGAGTGGTCCAGGAGGTCTCCGGGTGCTCCATCCCCTGCACGAGGCTGGAGCCAAGCCTCTGGCAGGCTCCTCGTGCTGGAGGTGCCAAAGGCTCCCCAGGTAACCCAGCCCGGTGCCTCGCTGTCCTCACTGTCAGAACGTTCTGCTGACACCCAACCTCCTTGCTGCAATTTAAATGCGTTGCTTCTTCCTCTCTTGGATGCTGAAAGCCGATGATTTCCTGCTTGCACTAGCTTTTTTTTTGCATAAGGAAGGGAGCTTGTTACAGTCATTCTGCCTGACTCTTCACTCGGTTTCCGTACTTATACCAATAAAAGAGAGTGGGAAATTGTACTTGCTTTATGTGGAAGAAGAGACTATGTAAGACAGTGTGAAATCAAGCCCATAATTTTTTATTCTAAACCATACGTTACAGATACAGTTCATATAGAGCGCTCATTTAACATTCAGCTTCATTTCTCCATAGGAGTAATTAGCTTGCAATGAGGAAAATCATTTAATTAGGCCCACAACTGATTAGAGCCTGGTGCATAGCCTATCGAAATAAAGGAGAAGATACAAATTGATTTCAACATGTTTTGGGTCAGACCCAATCTTCCAAAGCAAATAGAGAGATAAGACAGCATCTGCTGACTAGTCACCTGCCAACTCTTTGTGCTGAGCTCTAATTTTAGGTCCTGCAGGCAATTGTCCAGGTTATTTACCACCTGGGCTGTTTTGATCTTCTCTCAAACGTGTGTATTGATGTACGAGCTCTCTTATCTCTACCACGATAATACTGGCCCAACTATACTCGCTGTATGAGGTTCAGGATCAATACTGATTCCTCTCTCATTCAGCTGAACAGCATTTTATTTACTTAATTACTAATATCTACTACTAATATCTACTAATATCAGGGCCTGAACTGGCGAATCTTGACTAAGCAGTCTAAAATGCATGAGTTGGACACGCTACAGAAAAGCAGAGTATTATCATTACCGTACAATATGGGATGCACCTACGATCTTCCCGTCACAGATTCACTTGGCCCCACCACAGCTAATACAAGTAAGTGACAGAATCCTGTGGCTCGTAGTAGATTTGCATCAGCCACATTAGGCATTAATTTTTCCCTACTGGGAACAGAACTCAACAATTTGCTTGCATACTTACTGCAGGCCTATAAATATGTTATAGATTTCCGTTCTTTGACAAACAAAAATCTGCTCTCTCATATATGTATGCACATAGCTTGGCTCCTGGAGAATGGTTGTATGAAAAAACATCAGGAGTCCACCTCTAATTTCCTTCTCATCTCCAAATCTGATTTACCCAGCTTACAACTCAGTAGATTTTTGGATGTCCAAGCACCCAGGTGAGCAATCTCCATGCCTAAATTTAATATATAAATGTAACTATTTTAATAATATATATTTATTATTTATAATAATATATACTTTAATTAATTTAATAATATATATTTTTAATATATAAATTTAATTTAATAAATTTAATATAACTTTTTCTTCCTTGGTTCCTCATCTGTAATAAATATTCTATAAACTAATGGCTGGTAACTACTTTGTTGGTCTCCATAGGATGCATGAACTCATTCTTGCATAGCTAGATGGATTTTCAGACCAAAGAGCAAGACAAATTTGTTGGAGCTTCTTCCTATAAACTCAGCAGACATGATTCACAGATACACAGGAAACAGGTACCTTGGGTAAGAAAATGTTCTTTTCTTATGAAGAAAATGTGCTTTTTTATGTTCAGAGGGTAGATGCCATTGAGACTGTGTTACCACTGACCGATTTTATTCATAAAGCCCACAGTTGTCTCCCTGTCCTCTTAAAGTGGACATTCTGTTTGCCAAAGGCAGACTGGTTCGAGCCCCGTTTACTACCGCGTGTGCACAACCCTGCTCTGTTTCTCCCCCTGTCCTGGACTGCAACTGTGGTGCTAAGCACCAAGGCAGCTCAGAAGACGATCACAGCGAGGTAGAATATGCTTTTACTGCTATATGATGTGCTTATATCAAAGTTACCTAACAAGAAGGCATGACTGCAAATTTTATCGGATAAAGGAGAAATGTTTAATTTATCTGAGATTCAGATCCTAACTCATATAACAAATCCTTCCTCTGCAGTGTAGGCTGAACATGCCGGAGCGGGGACTGGGACACCTAGTCATCCTCCCAGCTCTCCCCCTGCCTTTGCTGAGTGACACTGGCCAGTTTTTTCACCTATGTCTCATTTCTTTTTTGTCTTTTAAAATGAAAGCAGTGATACCACTGCCTTTTGTAAAGTGCTTTGAGCACGGCAGCATCAGTGGAGATTTTTAGAATGATGCTATCCAAAATTGCCAGGCATGGTTGAGGTGAAATAGTTGAGGCGGAGCAGGATGATGGAGTAAATCAGCATCTCTCAAGCCTTTCCATCTATGCTCACTTCAATCAGTTAAGAATAATTTCATGCCTGATCACAGAAATGGCTGCAGGGCCTGGCGGCAGGGTACTGCACGTCTCGCTGGTTGGGGACTGCTGGCGGAGAGGGGCATTCGAGGTCCCTGCAGCCAAACTCTCAAGGACGCTAAGATAAAAATGTTGTCTTTCATAATACAGCAATTAACAAGAAATGAATGTTACCAGGGACTGGCATTCAGTTTGAAGTACTATTTTTTTCAGGTTTGACTTTCATGCATGTCGGTTCCATAGCATTTCATAAACCCTTGCTAAATCCCAAACAAAACCAGGAGAAATTCAATTTTTTGGGGAAAGACAGTGAATCAAACAGTGCAGCAAACAACTGGTCAAGAGCAGGCAGCAAGCTGGGCTAGCGAGCATCACGTAGAGAGCTCACCAACCCAACTGCGTGGGAGTCACTCAGGTCCATAGGACCCCACGGTATCTATACTCTTTATTTGTTGTCGTGGTCCTTGGACCAAGCTACTCCCCAAGCCTACGCCTGGGTGCAGGTCAAGGGGTACGATAGGTCGAGGGCCAATGCAGAAGGCACGCTGGATGAGGCGGCACAGACACGACTCCTCCACGGTCCCTCAACGCTGCAGCAGCAGCTCGTTAACCCCGATACCCCACATACCTTCATGTCACGTAACCTCAGCTTTGACCTCTGAAAGCAGCTCTCTGATGGGCTGCCACACACCTTCAGGCACTCTGAACTTAAAAAACGCACCCCAACCTAAAAGCAAACCACACATAAAATAAAGTGATGACTAAAAGCCACATGTGCCCCAGCGGCAGCCCAGAGGAGGTGCAGGGCCAAGTGGCTGCAGTGACATCTGCCATCTGAGATCAGGGATGGAGAACGGTCTTGGCCCTGCTTTGTTTGGCAGGGTAGATATGATCAGTGTCTCAAATTGGGCTTGGGCACTGACAAAATCGTTACTTCTGAAATTTCTTTCTATTCAACTTTCAGGTGTTTTGGTTTCTGCATCTTGGAGAGTTAATGATCTGAATCACAAACAGGTGAGATGAGAAATTAAACAGGATTTGAGATGCTGAAACAGGGAGCTGAAACTTGTCAGTGCCAGCTCTGAGTGCAGATCCCCTCCAGTGTGGGAAGACAACTAACTCTTTGCTAATTACCTGAGCCCTGCAACACCCAAGGAAACAGGGGGATGGACTCCAAGGCATGGTGAAGGAGGTTTTTTTGGGCCCCTCACTACAAGAAGGACATTGAGGTGCTGGAGCGTGTCCAGAGAAGGGTAACGAAGCTGGTGAGGGCTCTGGAGCACAAGTCTTGCAAGGAGCGGCTGAGGGAGCTGGGGTTGTTTAGCCTGGAGAAAAGGAGGTTTGGGGGAGACCTTATCGCTCTCTACAGCTACCTGAAAGGAGGTTGTAGCGAGGTGGGGGTTGGTCTCTTCTCCCAAGTAACAAGCGATAGGATGAGAGGAAATGGCCTCAAGTTGTGCCAGGGGAGATTTAGGATGGATATTAGGAAAAATTTCTTCATCAAAAGGGTAGTCAGGTACTGGAACAGGCTGCCCAGGGAAGCAGTGCAATCACAGTCCCTGGAAGTGTTCAGAAAACGTCTGGATGTGGTGCTTAGGGACATGGTTTACAGGTGGACCTGGCAGTTAGGCTAACAGGCTGGCCTCGATGACCTCAGAGGTCCTTTCCAACCTTAATGATTCTATGATTCTGTAAGACACAGTAAGGAATTTGAAAATATTTAATTTAAAATTTTAAAAGTTTAAAATTTGAAAGAAAGAAACATGCAGTAGCTGCAATGAGCCAAATCTGAAAAGCATGGAAGGCCTAATTACTTCTTTAAGGCCATACGTGGGGACTAGCGGCTGAAGTTGCTTGAATTATGAATCCTCAACTTCAGAGCTCTGCCCTCATCACTGCTCTCGCATGCCATGTCATGCCACAGGACAGATTTTGGAAAAGAAAGGTGTTGTAACATTTAAAAATTGAAATACTACCATGCCAATCGCAAAGCGCAGGCAGTGAAGAAACCGCAAAAAGTGCAGGTTGTGGGGTGTGGCTGCTGATGGCTCTCATTTCTGCTTCTAAATATAAAGTTTTTCAAACTTCACCATGAAGTGACAGCTACCCCTTATCACTGAAGGCCAGCTGTTTCTTCAGCACTCAGCTGTTCCTGCTGCTTGCTCATAGAAATGGAAAAAAGCTATTTAGAGACTCAAATCTGCAAAGCCTTTGAGCACATGTATCTCTTAGAGCCTGTCCTTCAGTTCTTAAAGTAATTCGGTTGATCTTCTTTCACACCCATTTTACACCTCCGCACCCATGCTGACACCACCAAAGCTAGTCCTGGTTCACTGGCACAAATAAAAACAGGTCCAGAACGATTCATTCTAGGTATTTTAAAAGTGTCTATGGTGCCTCCTGAGAAGGACTCAGTTGAATTCACTCTAGGAGAAATAATCTTGGTAAAACTACCTGGCACTCTAACACGTTGTTGCACACTGTACAGAAAGCTCCTTCGACGCAACTACAGGTAAATGTGCGTCAGCGCTTGTTCGATACGAGCCAACCCGTACGCTGTCCTTCTTAAATGCATGTGGGTTTACTCTGGATTTCATCAGCAGGGGCTCTGCATGTGGAGGGGGGGTATGTGGTTACACACACGCTTACAGTACAAGCAGACTAATACAGTTTATGACTCCTGAGGCCGAGAGCCACCACGAACAGAAATCAGCCAGCTTTCGTGACTGCACTGGTCCCTATTTTGCAGTCCTTAACAGCGCTGCACGACCCTTACACACCCACGCAGTCCAGCTGCCTTCAGTGGCCCCTCTCTTCCGAAAGCACCCTTTCCGTCCAGCGAAGGGTGGAAGCACAGGGCCCTGGAAAGTGCCGATATCAACGTGAAATTGTGCTTGATCACCTTAAAACAACGGTCTTCAAAATACTCCTGTCCATTTAAAAATGTCCACATTTAAAAGCAGAAAGAGCAATCGCGTTGAGTCTGATGTTTTTTACCCCAGGAGAGGTTAGGTTGCTGGGTTTGGGTCCCAGGGGGTGCAAGGGAGGGTGAGAGCCGAAGCTCCCGGGGAGTGAGACCCAGCAGTTGGATGGGAGGTACATTTAGGCACATATACAAAGAAATATAGGTGCTCTGAAAAGATCGCTGTGGCTAGAGAACAACGGTGCCTTATCTGTACATCTTTGCATTTTCTTTACTACATGCCCTACGCACGTGGTCGGGCAAAGAGAATTTTCTTTCCTGTGTGGACAACACAGACCTATGCATATCTAGTTTCACGCCATTTCGTAACAGAAAGCAACGTCAAATAGTGTCTAAACCTACTTCCAGTTAAGTCAACAGCAAAACTGCCATATGTTTCAATGGGTTTACAGTGAAAACAGTACTGTCTCACCCACGTGCAGCAGAATTTCTACAGTTCAAGCAGCAAGTGGAAAATATTACAGCAATTTTTTTCACCATTGCAATCTATGCACCAAATTCTCTTCTGCCTTGTAATTCACAGAGTCAGACTTTTTCCAAGCAGATATAAAATTTTCTTAAATTACAGTCACAATGCCACTTTCTTCAGAGCCTTGTATTTTGTCTCATCCCTGATGCCTGGACCAAATGGCAGTAAAATGTGATCTGTGTTTCAGCAATGTTCAAGAGCCACATTACACTTGCGTATCTGAGGCAACAAGATACAGACTAATAAATGATCAGGTGTAATGTATATGCAGTTTTAACACAATCCTTTAAAAAGACTAAAGTGTAATCCTTATTTTAATCTGAATCACTATCACCCTCTTAAAAGGAAACTGTAGCTGACATCTTTTGCCAGGGAATAGAGGACAATATTCTGCAACCCTCCTGTATGCCGAATAGCTCTTACTCAAATAGTTCAATTAAAATCAATGGGACCACTTGTGTCCGTAAGTGCTATTCTGCAGCAGGACTGATTACAGGCTTCAGCACTTCTGGCCTGAAGACCTACGAATGTGCGGTCACAGCACAGCTTAAAACTACTTGCTCCTATTAAAACCAACCAGTTTTGGGCAACAGCTGTGCAGCAGCTATCTGAGATAAGGATGCAAAGTTAGCAGCACAGATAGGATGGTGCGGACAGGAAAGGTGCTGAGCTCCTTCCTGTTCAGCCCGCACACCAGGAGCCAGGCTATTCTGGTAGATGGCTTCTGTGTATCCAAATGACGAAAGGCAGCTGAATATGCTGGCAAGGGTTGGAAAGCTGGCAGTAACTCTGACTGCGCTTCTGAGAGCTTTCCACTGTTTCTTTTTTCAGCAGGTTAGACTATTGTGTAGAGTTCAGTAATTCTTTTAAATCTCCGTGCATGTTTTTGCAGTACTGCCGTTTTCCTCCCTTGCCTGCGTGCTGTAAGGGGTCGTGGATATATGTGCCAGACACATTTTTACAGCATCTCTGCCATCCTGTTTGTATCGCCTTTTTCATTCCAATTCATTTCTTGCCATACTTTCCACGACGAGAGCAGGCAGCTTTTCCTTCAGTTGTAGTCACATGCCAACATTCTTCTAACTTATAGCCCTGATGGTAAGGAGAAACGGAATTGAAATCTGCTTGAAGTGCCAGCTCGCTTTAGGAAACCCCTCCCGCACTGGCGGCGGTGAGAAACCCCACAGCGGGCACACCAGGAGCCCCCTTCTTGCTTTAGGACGCACCAGGGCCCAACCCAAGGGCCTGGCGATGCCCGGGGCCCCTCCGTTCGCTGTCGCCCGGGGAGGAGGTTGGTTTTTTCGCCCTCGACGCCCGCCGAGCTCCCCGGGCGCTGCTGTGAGACGGCACCACCCGCAAACGCCTCCCCTCCGCCCGTTGCTTTTCCGGGGAAGCGGCTCCGCGCCCCCTCGCCCGCCCCCAGCGCATGCGCGGCCCGCCCGCGGGGGGCCGGGCTTCCCCGTTCCTCAGCGCGGCGGGCCGGGAGCCTTGGCAAAGAGCCGCGGCCGGGGCGGGCAGCCCCGGGAGGGAGGCGCTGCGAGCGGCCGTGCCCAGCGTGGGGAGGCCGCGGGGGCGCAGGCCTGACCCGGGCCGGGAGTGAGGGCGAGGCGGCGGGGGCTGCAGCGGCCTGCGCCGGGGTGGTCACACGCCAGGCCCCGGCAGCGCCTGGGCGGGCGCGGCCATGGCGGCAGCGGGTTTCCCTCACGCAAGTCGGCGGTCCCCAGGCCTGGGACGGCGGCGTGCGGGGGCGGCCGGGCTCCTCTACCCCCCGCCCCCTCATTTTTCCTGTTTTTCCTCTTTTTCCCCCCCCCAGCCCAGCCGGCCTGCGCCGCTGGCGGCCACCCCGGCCCCGGCCGCGGCGCTCCTCAGGCGGGCGAGCGCCTCGTCCCCGGCGGCGTGTGAGGGCGGGGGCGGAGCCTCGGGAGGCCCCGCCTCTCTGCCTGCCTCTTCCTCCCAGCAACGCCGCGCCTCCGGCCGCCCATTGGCTCCCCGCCTCTAGCTGCACGGCACGCGCCGCCCCCGCCCCATTGGCTCCCTCCCCGCCGTCATTTGCATGTCGCCCCGCGCACCAATCGGCGGGCGCTACCTCATTAACATGCAAGAAGCCGGCCACTCAGCGAGCGCGGGGGCCGGGCCACCACGTGCTGTTGCTAAGCTTCGGCTTCTAAATTGTTACTATAGCGGCCAGCCAATGGGAGGGGGCGACGGGGATCTGTCAACATTCCCTGCCCCGGCCAGAGCGGGGGGGGGGCGCTCTGGCTGCCGGTTGGCCCGCCTGCCCCCCCGCGTCCCGCCCCCTCGCCCGAGCGCGGTTCCCTATTGGCGGCGCGGGCTGCCCGTCGCCCGTGTGTCAAATGTAGGTTGAGAGAGGTGCCTTATAACCGGGGGCTTGGAAGTCCCCCGCGCGTGAACTCGGCGCGGTGCGGGGCGGCGGGGGGCGAGGGGCTCGGCTCGGCTCGGCTCGGCTCGGCTCGGCTCGGCTCGGCTCGGCTCGGCTCGGCTCGGCTCGGCTCGGCTCGGCTCGGCGCAGGCGGCCATGGAATTGAACTCTCTGTTAATTCTCCTGGAAGCGGCCGAGTACTTGGAGAGAAGAGACCGAGGTACTGGGCGCAGGCGGGCAGTCAGTCACTCACCCGCAGGCGCTCCCGGCCGCCCTCGGCCTTTGTTGTGCGGCGGCGGCGGCGGGCGGCCCGGGCCGGGGGCCCAGCCCCGCTCCCTCACCTGCCCGGGCGCCGCGGGATTGACCCGGGCTTCGCCAGCGGCACCGCGCTGGGGGAGGAACAGTGCTCTTCTCTTGGCTTTCTTTTTTTGTGGTGGTTTTTTTTTTTTTTTTCAAATATAAAATCGGTTGGTTTTTTGTCAAGCTCCGGACGGGGCCGGTGCGTGCGTTGCGGCGCTCAGGATGCCTCACACTTCTCTGTGTGTGGCGGTCGGTAATTGTATGGCAGTGCTCCCCTCCCCCCGCGCAGCGTGACAAGGGCTTGCATGATCCGCCTCGTTTTTAATGTGCACTCAAATAATCCTCATAATTTCGGCACTTCTTTTTCTTTTTTTTTTTTTTTTTGGTTTACCGAGTCGTTATATTTTTTTGTCTCGCTTCTTTAAGAGATGCCAGAATAAAATCCAAACAAATCAACCGGAAAAAATTCTGTTCTTTACCCTAGCGTTCCTGCAAAGGAGGAAAAAAATGCATGGAAAAAATATATTGCCACTAATGCTGACTTTGTCCCTAGAAGCAGAACATGGCTATGCATCAGTGTTACCCTTCGATAGTGACTATTCCAGAAAGAAAACAAAGGCAGGCACCATGGCCAGAAAATCCCAGAATAACAGGTAATAGACGCACCGCTTTTTCAGAATGAATCGGCAGCTTTTCCAATGTGTCTAGGTTATGTGCAGTGCATACATTTATTAAAAATAATAACTAATCCAGTGTCTTAGTTTCCCCCATCCCGGTAGTCGCCATTTTTTCCCTGGATGGGCTTGGCTCTGTTTTGATCTCTCATATAAACACTGCCACGCGTACACCATCTCCTTAGTACTCACTGCACTTCTAAACCATCCGCCCTCATCGCTCCTTCTGCTCCGCGCTCACCGACAGCGGCTTTTACTGCAGATCTTAACACCATAATCGCCACCCAGACTTCTCTTTGCATGGCACTAATTTCCCCCCCGGCATTTATTTATAAACCACAGGCAGCGAACCGGCCGCCTCCCCCATCGCAGCCAGAGCAGATGCAGCCTCCGGTTGCAGCGCGGCCAGGCTCTCGGAGGGGGAGCGTGCGTGGGGCGGCGGGGGGGAGGCCCACCCGTGCACTTGAACTTCTCCTGTAGGCATTAAGCGAGAAGGTGCTGGAGTGAACTTGACCTCTCCGGGGCTTCTGCTGCACCGCCGGGTCGCCAGCCTGCCTGCCCGCCGCATGCAGATCCGTCAAAGTGCATGACTCGGTCGTTATTTATCACAATTATTGTCCGTCTTTTTGTCGTGGTAGTGGTGGTTCTGTTGTTTTCCCCGCAGCCGCTACCTGTGCTGCGATGACATGAGCGGAGGGCTGCTGTGCGCAGGCTCTCTGCAGCTTTGTTTGCTGCTCGGGCAGCGGCTGTGTACGTGCAGGAGGCTGTCTTACAGGGACAGTGCCGGCCCCTGCCTGGGAGCTCCTCCAGCCCTGTGCTCTGCCTGCTCTGCTTTGCTCTTCCAGGGCTGCTCCGGAGAGGACCGAGGACTGTGCCCAGCTGGGCCTGCTTGGCCCCAGAGCAGCGATGCTCTCCCCAGTGCAGGCTCCGCTCTGCACGGTCGTGCTGGATGGTGGCTCCTGTAGAATAGCCTAAAATGAACTCGGCTTGCACGTGACTTGTTTTCCAAACGAGCAGTGAGTCTCGGTGGGCCCGCTCCGCTCTCGCTCCTCCAGCAGGCATCCCGCACAGCAGCGGGCAGCTGGGTCCGCTGGCACTGGGGAGGCATGGCGCAGAGGGCCAGCGGCTGCTCGTGGGGCACCGGAGGTGCAAACTGAAATCAAAAGCTGACGAGCTCCCTCCTTGAGAAAAACATGAGCTGGTGAGCGCCCTGCTCGTGCCTACCGCGGCCGAGCAATGTGTCTTGAAGATAACTGAGGGGGAGCAAATTGTTCCCCTATGCCCCTACTCCAAGCAAGGCAACCATTTCAGGCAGTATTAATTGCAGTACTCCTATGTTTTTTGTTTTTAGTTGAATTCTTTGTCTCATCTTGGAGCATAGAGAAGACGTCAGTTCATTTTAAAAAAGAAAGTAATCAGGAGTGGGAGGCGTGTCTTGTTTCCTGAGACACTTCGCTCCTGAAGATTTTTAATTATTTTCTTATAAAGTGTACTCGCTGCCTTTAAAAAAAAATTCAGTTAACCAAAACAGGTCTCGTAGGATTTCCAGCTGTAAACTGCTCGTTGAATTGCACGGATTTCTTCTTTTCTGTCTCTTGCATTCAAGAAATCTGTATTACGTACAGAGCTATTATTCCATCGTTTCCGTTCTTAGGTCTCTTGTCATCCGCTGCAAAATAGTTATTTGTCTGAACTGTAAGCTGCTTTCAGGAGTTTTTAGGAGAGGATTTGTAATCTATCAAATACAGCAGAATTAAAAGATTTCTGGTTACAGATTTGCTAGCGTTATTAAAGCTGAGGCGTACACGTCTGCTTGCAGTTACCTTCCTCCTTTTTTGCTGCCTGTAGATTTATATTTACCTGTTCAGTCTTTCGCTCTGATTCTCACTCTGTAGCAGTGGCAATGTTCAAAAATGCCATCCTGCGGTACATGATGTATACGTTTACTTACACTTTCTTTTCTTCTAGCTGCAGTGATTAGATTAGGAATGAGTCATTTGTGTTACGGGACAGGATAATGCTCGCTGAGAAATGGTTTCAAGGGTGGCCACCACCAGGACGGTGGTTTGCCTGGGTCAGCACGGACACTGGGCTTGCTCGCCGGTGTGGGAAACAGGCGCGTTGCTTTAATGCAGCACCCTGCTATTCCAGGGACGGAGGCGCAGCAGCAGGGCTGTGCGGGCACCTCTGCGTTGTACCTACCGACTCTGGACCCACATCTAGCAATTGCTGCTCCAGTCTGCCTGTGAGCTTAGATTTGAGAGGGAGAATTATCCTTAGGTTTGAACATCCAATCTAAAATGCATGAAGTACACCAGCATCACTGGTTTATTGTTATTTGGAGCTTATAGGCTATAGAGTCTGAATTTTTGATAATACAGTTAAATCTTCCTAAGCAACTCAAAGATTAACAGAGGGAGACGACTGACCAAAGTTCAGAGGATCTGGAGTGGTCGTGGGTGATGTGAACCACTGGGCAAAGTGTTTGTCCACGTTGTTCCACTTGAACCATTTTCCAGACGCACTGGGTTTGGAGCATCAGATGCAGGCAGGCATGATTGTGTACATGTCTGAAATTTATGCCTTATTATTGCGTTGTTTTTCTTACATATGAAAATATATACTTAAGGTTGGAGGAGTAGGAAAGGCGCAGATAACTGCACATTTCAAAACTGCAGGGGCTTTGTTGTTGTTTTCATTATCTATTTTTGTATCCTGCTGCTTGCAGTATCTGATCAGATTAAAAAGTGATATATATATATGTATATATTTTTTTTTCATGCTTTTCTGAGCTATACATACATACAAGCATGAAAAACATCTTCCTCCTCATTCTTGGAAAATCAGAAAAGAGGGGAGGAGGAGAAAAACTGTCAGATGTGAGGAAGCCTGGTGTGCTGTACCCTTCTTCTTTGTTCTGTATTTTCTCCCCCATGTTGCCTGCCTGCGTGGGAGGGAAGAGCGTACCCCGTGTAGTACAGGTGTGCTGACCGGCCGCTGCGGGCTGGGGCACCGGGCAGGGATGGATTACAGCTGCCCTGTTGTTCAGCGAGAGCGCTGATGGACACCTCTTTCCTCTGCCGAGGTGGTGGTGATGTTCATGTAAGAAATCGTATCTTGAGACCTCCATCCTCTTGTCGAAGGCTGGCAAGGCCCAGACCCACGGGAGAAGAAGGGGGAGGAAGGCTGCCCACCCTTTGGACAGGATGCTCAGGTCTGGGCTAAAAGCTTGCTGGCCTCTCGACTGCGATTAAGTGAGAAGTAATTTTGACAGGTTTGGATTCATGCAGGGAAAAATACCAGCAGAATTGCATTTAATTAACCAAAATCTATAAGCCTTCTGTCCACCGCAGGAATTTAACGTTTTTGCTTTGTCCACTGATGGCTTCGGATCAAAATTGAAAGTGGTCATTAGCAGTTTGTTGCTAAACAATATTCTCGGGGTTATTGGTAGCAATCAGACACAATTTTTAGCTATTTCTTTTTCACTTCTACATTAAAATTACTTGATTTTATGTGTTTCCTTCTCACTCAGTTCCCTATGATGTGCCCTTTCCCATGTCACACAAACCAAACTGCTTTGTTTTCTCTCTCTTTCCGGTTTGCTGTTTGTAGCGTGTCCTCAGCTGAGATTCAGACTTGTTCCCCTCCAGTAGTTTTGACCAAAATCCTCTGAAACTGGATCCTTGTTTTGCAAAGAGGACAGGAGATTGGAGAAAGGCACAGGATTGTCTTTTGGGGGGAGGTAAACCTAGATCACATCTTCTTACACTAATACTTATCAGGTGCTTGACCACGGTATAGTAAATGTCTCCACAAAGCAGTGGCTGTAGTTCCTAAAGCAGTGCCATACAGTCTAATAATTCTTGTTAATGTGTAGTTGGAATTAAAGAAAAGGCATAAAACAAACAGCTGGATTTAGTGCGGTTGTGCCTTGGAAATGTTAGTAACAAATATTCAGAAGTCCCCCCCGCCCCCAAGCTTGCCGTTTGATCCAAGGAAATGGATAGGTAACACGTGTGCAATGTGCCGGGGAGGAATATGACGCAAATCTGAAATTTGGTGACATTTGCTCACGAGGCAAGGCACTTTGACAGAAAACCACTCTAGCCTGCAGATAACCGGGCTTGCTTCTGCCCTGGCTGTAATGACACCCACCAGGTGTGGGGTGGCTTGAGCTGTGTGTGGGCGTGAGGTGCGTGTCCGCCCATGCACGGGGGAGCTCGGGCAGCCGCTTTGCCATGAAAGGGTCAGAAATAAGGTAAAATGAAAACTAAAATCTTAGTGTTAGATGCCAGTCTACTGAGGTCACAGTTAAATTTACTTGCAGAGAAAGGAATTGGACGTCGGTGGTGCAGTGTGTTTGGCCTGTTAATTTAGGAACTGGTTTATTGAAGGAGGGGGAGCAAAATAAATGCCAGTTTATAAATATATCTTCTGTATCTATTAATTAATATTTTTGCTTATGTGTTATATAAATAGACTTGTACTTCGTGCCGTGTTCTGGCGAAGGGTTATATCTAGAAAAAGATGAAAGCTGCGTTTGGTGTTTCAAATAAAAACAGAGCTTAATGTCCGAGTTCCTCTGTTAGTGTTGGCTCACAGTGAGGGTCAACCTGTGGCCTGCAGAGCGAGCCCCTTGCTCTCTGCAGATGTTATTCTGTGCCCACACAAAGCAGCTTAGGGATCAGAGCCTGATTTTTATTTTATTTTTCCTTCCTTTTTTTTTTTTTGGTGGGAGGCCGAGAATAAAACACTGCAAACCAGACTGTGCCGACATGGCTCCTCTGCTTTTTTGCCTGGCTTTCTGAATTTGATAGATCCCTCTGGGTTTGCTTCCCTAAAGCTGGTGGCAGAGGGACAGCAATTGATATCACCGTGCTTGTTTTTAAAACTGGTGCATTTTAGTCCCAATATAATAGATCTCACCAACTGGTCTGTCACCCTGAGGAACTGCAGTAGGTCTGCGATGTCTGGGAATTGCAGTGCTCGTGCAATTGAGGAAAACGAATTGCCACCGTGTTGGAAGTGTGTTCGGACCTTGCCACTGCAAACGTGGCAGCGCAAACTTGAATGAGGTACTGGAGCCAGAGCTCTGCATCGAGGCTGTGCCAGTATGCCTGGTTCCCAGATCCCAGGTGAATCTGCAGGGCCGGTTAAATTTTGCTATGAGGAGAACATGAAAAGTCATTTCTATTGGATTAATTCCATACAGGCTGTTTCTCTGACAGGCTGTAAGTGATGTGTCCAGTTTAAAAGAAATGGGAAAAACCCAGTGACGCAGGAGCAGTGAATACTGGGCAGGATGTGTACTTACGCACAGGTTTATTATTGCACCACTCCTCATCTTGGGTGATTCAGGTGGTGGGCTGTAATATTTTCAGGTGCATCCCATGGCAGGTTATGTGTGCGGACAGGAAATTCCCTGGAAGCGAATCGGGATCTTTCCAGCCATAAGCTGTGTAGCAGTCGCATCCAGGCAAGACAGTGGGTGTACGAACTGCGTGCTCCTGCGCACCGGCATGCTTGGGAGTGGGAATCAGATGCAGATACTTAGCGTGTAGCACCTTGTAAAACTTGTTGCTCTGTTCTTACTCTTTCGGCCTGGACAAAAGGTGAAGTGCAGGCAACATAGTTTGCACGTGGCCCTCCAAGTGCTGTGCGACCTTTGGTGGAGTTGTGTCCTCTGCACATGGGTTGTACAACGCCCTGCCTGCACCAGAAAGCCCTGGCGCAGGCAAGGCTCTTGCCACCTTTTAAAGTATTTCGTTAACTAGCTCACTCTGCTTCCTACAGCGCTTCAAAATGCATTGGCAACTGGTAGCGTATCAGTGACTTGCGGCCTGGACCTGGTTCCTGTTAGCACTGGGGAAGAAACTTCAGTGGTGTTGCTGATATGTCCCTGCTTTTGTCAGGAGCTGTGCCGGTTTTCTTCCAACAAGATGCAGTGTCTGGTGGGGCAAATGGATGGAGGAGCAGGGGAAGATGATTTAGTAACCAAACAGGCAGCGCGTCACGTGTACGGTGAAATCTCAGCTCGGTACGCATGTGGGCAGTTCTGCTGGCTTACCTATAAACTGGTAGAAAGTTATTCTTTTGGGAGGGGGGACTTGCCTTTTCTGGGTTAGTCTTATCTCAATTAGCACCCATCCTAATTGTGATGAATGTTGCATCGACCACATGCTCAAATACAAGTACCTAGAAGTCTTGTTTAGGGGAGAGAGTGGGTAGAAGGGGACAGCGTTAGGGACTTGCTTTTGGACGTGGCACAGCATCTTGCAAACGAACAACTGCATTTACTTGGCTCCTTCCCCTTCTTTCAAATCTTCTTTTGACAATTTATTCACAAAGAAAATTTAACTGCTACTTCATAGCTTGTGAACTGCTTGGCATTTGCTAAAGGGATATTAGGGCTGTCTCAGGTCAACAGTGTAGTCTAAGCAGCAGCATTGCTGATCTCCTCCTTCCGAATCTGTGATTTTGCTGATGATTTTTTTTATTGTTGGCTTTTTCCCTTTATTTTTATCTGGACCTTTTTATTGACACCTGTTCTTCATCACTGCTACCCCCAACCGCCCCAAGTTTTGCCTGGAGATACAGAACCTAATATACTGAACTTAAGCTAAACAGCAAAGTCTTCTTTCTCTTGCAGGCACTTCTGAAGGGCTCCACCAGACCATTTGTCTGAAAACCACAGTCACACATCTGTCTCTTCTATATAAATATATATATCCATATGTCTTCTTAGTCCTGGCCCACACCTTGTCTTTTACTGAAGTAATAAAAGAGTCCGTTTTAAAACGGAGGTAGTGCTTGGGCTGCTGATTTGTGTGTAGACCCCTTCTTATGGGGTTTTTTCCTTGCTTCAGGTTGCATGAAAAGCAGAAGGAGCTGGATATTCTTGCAATATACTGTGCTGTAGACAGTGAAGAAGAGAATAAACAATAGAGGTTCATCTCTTCTGAAAACAAACCCAACAAAAAAATAAATCATCGTGCTTATAATAGGGTATTTATCCTGTTCTGTAGATGGATCAACTGTCAGGTAAATGTCAAAACTCTCAGTTTTGGTTCCTGGATAGGGCCTGATAGTTGAGGCATTAGTCAGTCTCCCTGCACCTCCTGAAATGTGCAGCTGGCGCCCCGTTTGCACACATTGATTAGGCTTCTGTGTCCCAAAGAGCTCTGCAAGGAGGCACACGTTCGCTACCGCTCCATTTAGTAGCTGGCATAACCAGGGCAGGCAGCTGTGCCCCTCCAAAGCTGGTCTGGCAGGACGTACCCCAGGCGAACACCAGGGTCACCCTTCATGAGCCAGAGGTGCCTTGCAGATGTGCTGCACGCAGAAGGACTTCCAGCTGCAAATTGCATCGTCTCTTCACCCAGCAAACTACTCTGCACAGGCTGAATTTCTTGGCCAGTGGTTCTCCCGCTGGTGCAGCTGTCACCATGCATGCTCCCCGGAGCTGGGTGTGAGCTCCGCTACAGCAGGCAGGTCGGAATTGGCTAGTTACAGTCATCGTGTTCATCTTGTGTGTAATTGCCAAAAATGTCAGGGAGGTCATGCCATAGGGCTGAATCTAGGCCAGCCCCTATTTCTTCTCTTCCAGAGCTCCCTGTGAACGGGGTCTTTGTGCCTTTGACAGGCCTGTTGGGATGTTTGGGGAGCGTGGTTCCTCCTGAACTTATATTTTCTGTGCGTTTTCGTAAACATTGGAGGATTTGGCATAGCGTTTGTCACTTTTTGTGGAGAAAAGGTTTGAGTTATCTCTGTGTGTGTAGGAGTAGAAAATAAAAACAGTATTCCCTTATTATGGTCAAATGGCAAAGGCAGTGAATCACAGCAAACCCAGCCCACCGTGACCGATTAATGTAGCACAGAATATGTGTAAAACACTTTCAGTGTTGCTGCATTGGTCAGGAGCACTTACAAGGCGCAGTAGGAACACATACCTTACCTGATTGTGGCTCACTTGATGCAACAAGTTAAAAAGAATTAAATTCATAGGCTCTTCAGAAACAGATACCAGGTAATGATATAGCTGATGTCTTGGTAGGAATACTGGGATGCTTTCCAGGGAAAATGGATTAACATCAGTGCTGCACCTTGTACGCATTTGAGGTTTTTTTCCACCTGCGGAGGGGCAGTTTGCTTAATTCCTTGCAGGATCAGGAGCTGCGCCAGGCTGAAATAAATTGTTTGTGGATTTGTTCGTTGGTTATTTCTTTTCATGAGCTTTGCTTCCTCTTTTCCTTTCTCTATGGCCGGGGAGATGCTTTTGTCATCAGTAACACCTAGGTACGCCGCAGCATCCAGCTGCATGCGCGTGCGGGAAGAGGCAGAACGGCTTGCCCCTGGGCAGGTCGCATGTTTGTGCAGGAAGGATTTCTCACCCTGGGATGTCTCTGCTCACTCGATGGACTGTGCACTTACACCTCCACAAAGCCGTCTCGGGCAGCACATCATGCCCAGATGCAGGCAGGGGTTACAGCACGTTGTAGGCGAGCTACTTTGACGTAATCTGCCAGCCATAAAAGCTGCCACCGCCTTTGTATCTTTTGATCCTCAGGTACTGGCAATGTTTCCAGTTGGACAAAATTAAAGGTCTGGGAAGTTGCTGGTTTTGAAGTGGTGACAATAACTTCATTTTAGGAATGTTTTTAATCTGAGCTGTATAAATAAATAAAATCAATATTTCCAGCTGAATCAATTAAAAAAATAATCCTCCAAGAAGTTAGGGCTGCCTTCTAAAGGAAAAAAACCTGAGGCATCCACTGGGGGGGAAAATAACCCCTCAAATCATAGTAGATTGGAAGAGAATAGCATACTGATGTGGTCAGTTCAGGGACTGCGATTTTTTTTTTTTTTTTTTTTTTCTGTTTATAGACTCAGAAGAATTAAGAGGATTCCTCTGTTTTTGTCATTAAGGTGTCAACAGCAACAGCAGTGGTTAGCTGCTGATTTTTCTTTCTACTTCTCCGTGGGCTTGAAAACTGGCTTTTTGGGTGCTTTTTACTCTTACCTGTTGCCATTTAGATCTTCTAACACTTTCTGCCCCCTCATAATTTTTCTTCACAGATAAAAATCTTGTGGGCTGTTTTTATTACTAACCTGCTCAGTTTTTTTATGTCCAATTCTGTCTCTGAATCTATTGAATGCTAATAAATGCAAATTTATTATAATTCCCCCCCAAACCCACGGTTTACTCATGGAAATTAAGTTGATACCTTGAAGTATCTAAGAGATGTAAAAGTGAACCAATTTAACTGCGAAACTGTTTCATAATCCATATAAATACATGTTTGAGAGAGCTCTTTTGCAGCTTATGCAGGTGTTGTCTTTTAAATTTTCTAAATCTTGGTATCTGTTCTTTTCTCTAATATTTCTTTTCTCTTTTCAATAGGTCATCACACAACGAACTAGAAAAACATAGGTAAGTCTTGAGAAAAAAAACCAAAAGATGTATGGCTGACATTAGAATTACCATGCTTATTGAAGAATATTTTGTTGAAATTGTTTTGATTCTCCACTAAATAGTTTATTAAGTTGGGGGGATTTTATCAACTAAAATCTAATAGGTATAATATTATTTGGCTTTTTTCTGTTGCTTGGTATGCTGTTTTCGAAACACCCCTGATAATTAGCTTTGGACTGATTAATGCTGTAACTGGTTAACCATACTGTTACTCATAAAGAAACTGATTGCAGCAGCTGTTTGCTAGAGGTGTTAAATGCTATAAGTACAATCAAAGTATTTTGTGATTAAGGTGGATGATTTTGGGGGAACAGTATGTCACACAGGGTTATTCTATGTTTTTTTTTTTAAAGTATGCCTAAAGTGCAGTTAATTTTCATCTTGCATGTAAGTACCTACAGATAAGTTTTTTCCCCTCCGTCTGCTTCCTTGCTGGTACGTGTCCTGTCCAAAGAGCTGTGTGTGGGCTAGAAATCAGCAACTCCTGAGCTGCAGCCCTGGTTCTGTGTATCCAGCGCTGCAAAAAGCTGCACTGACTTACCAAGGACATTCATTAGACCCTGAAGGCCCGATTTTTGAAGAACTCATGTTTGCACAGTTTTGGAGGCAGTGTTTACCGTCTATTGTATCTTGCCAGAGTTTGTTTGTAGATGGGCTTTTTAGCTGTAGGAAGTCTCCTGGGGTACGCTGCTGTGAAGGTGCACACGGAGAGCTGCCAAGTGCAAAAGGTGCCCCTCTTCGCACTGGCTTTCGGTTCCCCGGCTGAGCAGCGCCTCACTGCAGGATCACTGCCTTTCACTTACCATTCAGGCAGCAGGACAAACTCTCTTTCGGGTAGTTTTTTGTTCTTTTTTGTGTAGCTTGTGGTCTTTTGGGTTTCATGCATCCAAAGAACGCAAGGGGTGTATGTGGGAATATGACTTAAACCTATTTGCATGCTTCTAAATACATGAAACATGGTTGATGACACAACAAGATTGAACTCATGGGGGGGGGGGGGGGTTGTGTGTTGTTCTGTGGCCGCAGTTATGTAGCAGCTAGACCATCACTTCCCTTGCATGCCTACAAGCTTTCCTGTAGTTTAATTGTAATATGAGTAAACTATAGCCCTGCCTAATAGCCACGTGGTCATCCTAGAGAGGAGAGGAACTGGGGAAGGCTCAAGCTTACAAACGCAGGCCGGGGCTGCAGAATGCAGTGCATTGGCTAAGGCAGTGAAATCAGCTGGCAGAAGTTATGCTGCAGAGTCTTCAGGAAAATAACTTCATGCAAAATTCTGTCCTTTGGTCACACTTTTAAAAAAAAACAAAAACAAAAAGAAAAAACCTTTGGCCCCAACTGTGCTTCTTTCTCACTCTCATTTTTCTCCATACACTTTCCAGATATTCTGTTCCATTTCTTCCTTTTCCCCTGCTTCATCATTACTGACTTGTCATCATCTAAACTACATAGTCCTTTTTTTTTTCTTCCAGTCATTTTTATAACCTGAGCATGGAGTTGCCTCTTCTTCCCCCTGCTCTGCCTTAAGATGTTTAAGCAGCAGAGTAAATGAAGCACAGCAGCATTTTCAGCAGATGCAGGGGCAGAAGAAGGATCTATTAATTGTTCAATCTCTGTTCTCACTTTCAGTTCTGTGTTGTATCTTTGTAGTAGCTGGACCATATAGTATTTGCCTTGCTAGCTTTTTTCTCTGCCATCTCAAGGTCAAAATAGATAACCTGCAAGGTATGATGTCTTGTGATTATACAACTAATATTTGTAACCGCTGCTGCTTGCTGTACCTCCTACAGTTACACTATACTTGAAGCCAGATTTTATTATTCCTGGTGAGAGCCTGCAAATTAGTGCAAGATCCTTGTGTGTGCAAACAGGTGTTGACAAAAGCAGATCAGGTATGCACAATTGTAGTTACCTAACGTGTGGGTGTGAAGGACTCTTGTAATTTTAATTTTTTTTAACAACCCCCTCCTCTAGCACTGTGAGTGTGTGAGCTGATAATACCAATCATACTGTTTTTCACTCTGTTTTACTAAAATTGCATTAAAATCCATCGAGCACCTTGTAAAGTTTAATGGAAGATTCAGAGCCATAGTGACTCCCCATAGCAGCTGGTCCTTGCAGCAGAGCCCATCCTCTTCCCCCAGCACAGCCCTGCCCTGCTGGCGGTGAAGCACTGGATGTTGATTTTGGAGGTGTATCCTTTCCAGGACCAGCGCCTTTGACTCACCGCTGCCATGATGCTTCTGGCTGAGACACACTTGGTTATCTCACAGGAGCCCGTCAAGGAGGAAGAGAGGAGATGGCTGCTCATATCCTCCTCCTTGCCCAGTCCCTCACGTGGTGTCTGTGGGCTGGACTGAGCGCTGGAGGGCAGGGAAATGGCTTCCTCATTTACAGGGCCTTCGTGTCCTGGATGAGGGTGGCCAGAGCTGCCACTAACCAGAAAGCCACAGTAGCCGTGTACTGGTACATGGTGCTGTTCAGGTTCTGCATTGGTGTTGCACATAAGAGGTTTTATCTCTGGCTTTGACGTCAGTGGGAATAGCAGTGGTTGATCTCTCTGTGTGTGCAGACTCGGCCGTTTGGCACCACTACTTTAATTTGCATTTTCTGCTGCTGGGTCTCTTTTCTGTATGCTCTTGAGGGGATGCTCAGAGGAAGACAAATGGAAGCAGAGACATAATTCCAACAAAACCTCTCATTATATGAAAGAATTCAGATGACAATTATGGTAAAGTGTTTGTCAGCAATTCATACATAAAATTCCTTTTTCTCTGCTTTAAGTCTTCCTAGAATACCCTGCTCAGAACTTCAGTGTCTGTTCATTATAGCGAAACTCTGTAAGGACCCCTCTAATGGCAGTCCTGTTTTGGTCCTGTGTGATTAAGGTTTGCATCTCAGAGCCCTGAAACGGGAAACCCCCTAAATAAAAAGTAGGAAGGCAGGAAATCTTCTATGCTAAGGCCAGATGAGGTTCTAGAAGATATTTTAATAGTTACAGACAGGTCAATCAGAGTGGCACTCAGATGTAACTAGTTCCTAATGACAGATATATACATGTATATTTATGTATATATTTTTTGTTATTGTTTCCATCCAGAGCACTGTATCAGTAGGCTTTCACAGAGCAATGTAAATAGCAAGTACATTGGTAATCATGACTTTTTGCAAGGCAGTTTTTAAATCGACCTAACCCGACAGCTGTACAGAATTCAACTTTCATAGCATAAAAAAACAAGAATCCATGAGAGATTCCAGCTTCTTAAAAAGACACAGCATAATCTCATTTATTTGCATCAATTTATACCCTGGTTTTTACATTGTGATGTAGAGCTAGTATATCCCCCTGTAGTGAGATCTTCACACAGCTCTGTGGAGGCAGTGAGTCATCTGCCCTCTGCTATTCATGTGTGGACTTGTCCCCTCTGCTTGCGCAGGACTGCGGGAGGAAGCGACACCTCCCTGCCATGGTCCATCCTTTCTTGTCAGAAGCAGATGGAGCTCTGGGGAGGGATACTGGGACCGACCCATCGCAGCTCCTTCAGCGACAAAGTCATTTCACTCCTGCCTGGCTGTGAGGAGCTCTGCTGCAGGAGGAGTTCAAGTCATTTCTATGGCTAAGGCTTTGAAAATAGCTTGTGAAACTGAATGATGTTAAAGAACAGCTTTTAAGAATTAACAAGGAAATTAACAAAAATGTGCCTCGAAATCAGCAAGCCATGTGCTGCTGTCCCCAAGCTGGCACCGTGTGAGCTGAACAAGTGCCTTGGCTGGGTGACCGTGGTACGACTTGATCTAGATGGACGGTTATCTCCTGCCTCTGTCAAACCATTTGTATTATTCTCTGTGGGTTTTTTTTTTTTTTTTTACTCAAGAAGGAAGGAAGGGGCAGATCAGCAAGGGTAAAAGTTGTCCTGCCTGCATTCCACAAAATAGTAAACTCCTGGCAAGCAGTGGGAGTATAATTAGAAGAGGGAGCTGATTAATGCCTTTGGGCAGGATGGACTGGAGATCTTGAGCATGGGAGTGCTCAGCAGTGCAGCATCTGGGTTGCAAGTGCTTGGAGGAATCGGCAGATCCCGTCCCAGGTCCCTAGGCACAGGTTTGACAAAAGCTGGCGAGCTGAGCCGGGTGGAGGTAAAAACCAGGCATTGCTGTTGGGAGAGGTGTGCTCTAGGGGCATTTCCCTGCTTTCCTGTGGAAGTTGCTCCGAGAAGAAGTGCACAAGTGCTTAGCTCAATCACTGGGTGTTCGGTGGGACAGGGAGCAGTTCTCCCTTGGTCAGGGCTCCCTAGTTTGTATTGCAGTGAGCTGAGACTGCTGTGGAGATGGCCTGGATCACGTGAGTGGGACAGCCCTGAATTTTTAGAAGTGCAAGACCAGGATGGGCAATACATGAGACATAGTGACTTGCGAAATCTTTTAGTAGAAGAAAACAAACTTTTCCTTCTTCCCAAATGAGCCTAATGTATGCATTTTTTACAGTGCTGATCAGGCAGAGACAGAAAGTGTTCCCATGTGTGCAGAAGGCAATGCAGTCCTGAGTTTTGGGTAGTGCTTTGTGTGTTCTTTAAACCTAAAATCTTGCCAGAAAAAAAGGTTGTTATAGTGCATCATCATGTGTATGAAGTAGATATCTGTATATAAATGTAGGTTTTGATGAAAAATATATATTTTTTTGATGGGAGCTTTATGATGTACAATATTAGCTGATAAAGTAAATAGAGTAGGTGCCTCTGGAGTTAAGGTCTAATAGATAGTCAGTTTTCTCATGATGAAAAAAGTGCAGATGAGCTTGCCAGGAGCACAGTGACATTCATTGGTACATTAATTTCGCCCACCAGGGTTACTTGGAGTTTAGTGTTTGTGTAAGCTGAGAGAGTGCATAGATGGACGTCTTGAAATTCTGTCTTGTGGTTCTTCATGTTACTAAATTGCAGGGTTAATGAAAAGCATGTAATCGCCAATTGCTGATAAACTTGTAAGTTTTGAAACAAAACTGAAAGGTCATTGAAATAACAGCATACCAAAACAATGCTTAATGTTTATTTTTATTATGGGCTGCCTTTTCAAAATCGCAGATTGCCATTGTGGTTAGTATTGGTATGCAGCATAAAGATATAACTGCAATTGATCCATCACGTTGAATGGCTACGGTGCAGCCACTAGCTGAGGAAATCCCCTAACTGGCTGCTGGAGGTAAAGTACTTCCAGGGAAGGACCACCCAGTACGGGTCTCGCTGCTGTGCTTCCATCATGAGTTTAACCCAGCCCGACTGCAGGCGGCTGCTGCTGGGTCCTGCTTCCTGCTGGCTCAGGAGGGAGGGGAGAAGCTTGCTTCTTCAGCCAGTTCATTTTCTGGACCCAGCTCACTGTCACAGTCACACCCAAATGCCAGCACAGGGAGAGGGTGGGATCGCTTCTTTGAGTGACGGTATTTACAGGACAGAATAGTACAGTTCACTTCTTTGTCAGTTTAATATTTCTCCTAAGCGTCCAGTTTTGGCTGCTGTTGCCTGGAGAGTGCTGCACTGGATGGGTCTTACTGACCTGGTACAGATCTCATTGTTATAATGGGTCTGTAAAAGCTGCTGCTATTTCTAGGACATGTCCAGATTATACATAAACCATCTAGATAATGTGGCTGCTGCATTAGTGACGGGAACCACCTCGTCTTACTAGCAGAACTTAACCTCCGTATTATATGTTTCTTCTGGTTTTCTTGTCAAGTAAGGAACTTTTTACACCATCTGGTTGGTGTGAGGTGGTGAATTGCAATAAACATACCTTTGGACTGCTTAAGCAAGGTAATGTCTTGAGAGTCTGACTTGCCTTTGTGAGAAGACAGCTACCCCCTTCCCAGCTATGAGTGCCTCTCTGAGGATGCCAGCTGGAGCGGGCAGGGGAATGGCATTGCCTCAGCCAGTGCGAGGCTGAGTCTCAGCTCAAAACCCCTTTTACCTGTCATTGAACCTCAGGTTTCCAACAGAGGGGCGAAGTATGTAGTGGCGTTTGTGTCTTAAATTGCTGTAATAAGTTTTCTTGTTGAGCTCGTTTAGCAAAATCTATAAAGAATTGGACCCACAGAACTGAAAATTTAGTCCTATGCTTTTGTTGAAATGTCCCGTGTTTGAGTCTGATAAATCCATGGAATTAAAGAAATGAGAAAGTTCAAAGCTTTGTGCTGAAATGCTGTTCTTTCCTCACCTTTTCCCCACCTCTAGGCAGTCAGCCAATATCCGGACCTGTGGCTTGTCCTATACTACATGCTGCAATAGCTACTATAAATGCCTGTGCACTGAACTGCTGTCTTTTCAGTGCACGCAGCAGCTCACCTGATTATGCGCTCCCAACAGAAGTGTTCCCACCTGGACTGCTGGTTTGGAAAGGAGGGGTGTATTAAGCAGATGAAGCTTGGAAGTTAATCTGCTCAGGAAGTTATATTCCAGGTGTCAGAGATGTACACATCCTCATGCTTTGGACAAAGCTTTTATTCGGCAATGAAAAATGGACTAAAATACAGTCTTGACTAAATTATGATGTCCTTTTTCCTGCTGAAGTCGGCTTTGAACTGTGGGGCCTAAGTGCAGTCTTGGGTCTGGGCTGCAGAAAGCCGTGTGCTTCCTGGCCAGCCAAACAGCCAGAAGAAAGCAGATGGGCGAGAAACCAAGTGCATGCGTTTTTTCCACTCAAATTTGTTCATCCCTCTCTCCAAACATAAGTCCATTGTGTGTCAGCCTCTAATGGACTATGTGAAAGGTGGTTTATGTTCTCAGCATCTGCTAATTGACCTGGCCAATTCTTATCTGCCGTGGTGGAAAGAGTGGGCTGGTCTTGTACAAAATGGAGATAGATGGGCCAGACTTCCAGGTACTTTCAGACAACAGCTAGGTGTTGATTCCCTGCAGACAGGGGAAGAGATGCCTGGTGGTGACTGCTGTCTTGATTGGAGGAGAAAAAGATTTGTTGAATTAGGTATTTAAAAAAAAAAAAAGTTTTCCTTTTAAGCTTGCTTAGCTGCATCTGGGCAAGTGAGCTGGAACTTGATTTATTTTTTTTTTTAAAGGTATTTGGGCAGCTAATGGGCTTTAAGAAGCTGGCCTCCGAAACGAGTCTTATGTAACGCAATGGGAATCCTTGGCTGAATCCCAACCAGTCAAGTCTGTGGAAACCCACAGATGAAAACCGGGTATACAGATGTGGTACCTGCCATCGTTTGAAGAGGTGGCAAATGCACCTGAAAGCCAGCAGTGTGGCTCCGGCTGTTTAAGGCAAGGTTGGCTCTGCACTCAGGATTCACAGCAAATCTGCAGGAGGCTGGATTATTTTCTCCCAAGTATGTCATGAGCACAGAACTTTGATCACCCAGTGTCCCTGGTTGGAGTAGACACTAAGGGAGCAACCTAGGCTGGAAGAGGTGGCTATATTCTGTGGGCTGCTTGTCCTGTCCCCTCCTCTCCCTGCCTCCATGCTGTATTGGCATCTCTAGCTCCTTTGCAGTGCTCCTTTCTGTGGGCTGCTTACCCCATTTGAATATCAGATATATGGTCCCAAATTCAAAATGTCGCTTTCTAGATGGAACAATGTGTACTTTCCTGTTACAGCTCGTGCTGCTCTCCCATCACGGTCTCTGTTGGTGGACACTGTGCTTAGATCTACTACACGAGTTCCTTCGCAGGTCAATTATTTTTTAATCTATTGTTTTCCCCTCGGTACACATGGTGGTTTAGCATGTGGCAGGCTGTGGGCCCAATTCTGCGCCCTGCTCAGGGGATTTCGGTAGGAGCTGTGCATGCCTGCCTGCAAGCTGAACCCCACATCACATCCAGGCAGCTACAGAGGATGCAGCTAAGGTTCCAGAAGCTGTACTGAGCGTGAACATGTAGCCAGCAGATCATGCACATGAAAAAGCATAATGCTGTTCCTTCACAGTAGTTCAATTCGGGCCTTTTTTGAAAAAAACAAAACAAAACAAAAACAACAACAAAAAACAAAATAAAAACTCCGTATGTGTGATCCAGTTAAAACTGACTTTTCTTGTCCTAAAGACCTGTGCAATTCACAAGAATGGATAAGATATTCCTCCCCCCCCCCCCCCCCCCATTTTTGGAAGGAGAGGGTTGTTTTGGGACTTCAGTGTGTGCTGTGTTTTGAGGTGGAAACTGAAACGTGTACACTGAGCTATGTACGCATCCTGCTAGAATGGAGCAGAGTGACAGGTCTTGTCAAAGGATGTCAAGTGGCTAATATTATTGTTTAATTCTAGTTTATGTTACACAACTCCTTCTCTGTACAAATTAGTGTAACTGATTGTGTAGTGCCTGGAGATTGGTGTAGCTGATACAGAAGAGGTGTGTGCTAGGATGTATGGTCATCTGTTGCAATGCTTCTAACTTGAAAATTAGTAACTAGTTACAGCCTATATGCCCTCCATTAAGAAAGCCTGTATTAGGTTTTACCTTATAGAAAGAAAGCAGAAGATTCAGGGAACAAGGACCACATCTGAATGTGGTAAAGCATCTCTAAAAGGTTGGAGAACTACTTGTGAGTCCTCTCCTCCCAACTGCTGCCTTGGGATTAATGCCTAACAAATGTATCTGCTTTTCTTTTATTGATGTTTCAATTTAGGTAACTAAATAAAGATACAAGGTGCTAAATAAAGGGCCTGCCTGGCATGTAATTGCTGCCAGAACTCAGCAGCTCCTATTGAAGTTGGGAGTACTGTCAGTGTTTGCAAATACCGGCTGCACAGACACTGTGTGTCTTACATACCACATTAGCTGGTATTTACAAAACATAAAGGTAGCAAACCCTGTAATTCCCCCAAGAAAGCCGACTTAATCCGGATTGGTAAGTGCTGTTGTGTTGACTGCTGGAATGAACAGCATGGGTGGAGCAAATAACTTCTGCTAGGGAAATTTGGGAGCTTGTTGTGTGTGTTTGGCTAGAAGCAGTTATTGGCTTTAGGTGCTAACAGGTATTTGAAATAGACTGTCAGGTGTCTTGGTTCCCACTGCCCGACTTTACATACTCACACGGCAAGTGGGTCCGAACTTCTGGCTCTTCCTTCCATTGCCAGATAACCCCAGGACACTGCGCTTAAGAAATCTGGGCTGAGTTTTGTGGGGAAAGAAGAAGGAGGAAAGGGGGGAGAGTTCTGAAAAGCTGTTCCATACCTTATCACCCCAAAATGGATCATTTTCAGATTCTGCTCAACTGCACCCTGTCTGGCACAGAGACAACCAGCTTTGTACTGTTCAATGGAAAGGGAAATAGGACGGAAATTAAATCATAAACAAGGCACTATCTGTGCTGTGGGAAGCTAAATCTAAACTTTGAGGCAGGACTGTCAGATATCTTCAGCTCTCCACTGTCCCATGATGCCAGATTTTGTCACTGTTTGGGGGGGAAATATTACATAAGTGTTGCTCAGCTTTTAATTTGTATGAAAGTAAGAGTATCCATTGCAGCCTTGGAAGAGACCATTTTTAATTACAGTCAGTGCATTTAATCCTTCCCCTAAATTTGTTTTTATATACACCTCGCTCTGTCTTTTTTATCCACCTCTAATTACAAGGTTTCAATGACGGAATTGGAGACATACAGCAAGACATTTGGGGATGTGTATTCTTAATTACTTCAGCATGATTTCTTTTCTTCTTTTCCTTTGGTGTTCTCACCTGGGGTCTGAACCAGCCTTCAGTTGGCTGGAACAGGCACCTTGCTGTTGTTCCAGGGCACCCCAACTGTTTCATTGGAGGACATCTCAAATGCCTACAGCGGTAAAAGACAGCAACATCCACCACCTCCTTTCCCCCAAAAGCCAACTAACTTCATTCGTGCGTGCTCAAGGTGCCACCATTAGCTACTCCCTCTAAGATGGCCACGAAGCTTTGGTAGGTAGAGGTGCTGAGGAAGTATTAGCAAAAGCAAAAACGGAAGTAAGACATGGCACTGAACATCCCTTTCTGATACTTAATTTCCCAGTCAGAGCTTAAAACTTTCTACCTCTGAGAACAAGAAAGTGATTGTTCAGGTGCTGGAGATCTAGTTGCCTTAACTCTGATTAGTATTTAAAACGGTGGTGTGAATTGCTGTTGTTTCTTTTGGTGCCTCATGCACATGGGAATGTGGAGTCCCTACAGCATTTGTCAGGCTAGTTAAATTGGATGCTTGGTATGTACTTGGTGTTTGGATATAGAGGTACAACAGACAATAAAACCGCAGTCACAGGTATCCACTATTGTAGATATTAATGCCTCACACTCTTTGTTTAACCTGATGCAGGAAAAGGCTGCTTAATTCCGGCTGTCTGCCATCCCAAGGCCTTGCGCTCAGTGTGTGATGGCAATGCATGTTTTTCGTTTAGCTAAAATAATTCAGCTTGACTTGCCTCTCCTTTAATTTGGCATCATACAGTGGTGTAAAAAAAATAAATCTTGAACACATTTCTCCCCTCATTTGACATATGTATAAAATAACTAGGTCTATAGGGAAGTTTAAAATTAGGCAGAAGAAGCTCGCTAGGCCTCGTACCATGCTCTCTTCACTTAGTGCTGTGCTACAGCTCAACTTCTCCGGGCTTCTCTAAGCATTGTAGTCACCCCCTCCCCCCCCCCCCCCTTTTTTTTTTTTTTTAAGATCCTTCCTGTTGGCAACTGTCCTGAGACACGATGTTCTTGCTTAGCATTTTGATGTGGGGAAACAGTCTGATAATTAAAGCCGGTTTCAAGCCATGAGCTGATTTGTAAGCAGTGACTTGCTCTGGGGTGTTGTCAGTCGACAAACGTGTAGCTGGTGTGCGCAGAGCCACGCTGCACCTTGTGCCCTAAGCGCCACGTGAGAGGGACATACATGCTCCGCAGAGCCGCTTGTGGGGGAGACTAACTGCATCCTCTCCAAACACCTTTTGGTGAATGGTTAATTTTTGGGAAATTATAGTTACCATCCTGTTCCCCTCTGCGTGTAAGCCCAGTGCAAACCCATTGTTGTTACGCAGCTTTTCCTTGTTTAAATAAATGCAGTTCTCTTCGACCTATGCTCAGCAGTCCTCAATAAATTACTTCCAAGAGTACCATGAAAGGTGGCAACTGAAAACACACCTATTGCAGAACTGCAGACCGATGTTGTGGGTTAGGATTTGCTGTGCAAATCTGCTTTGCGGTGTTCTACCACTGGTGAGGACCAAAGCGTTACCGCACTCCTGTAAATGGTGGTGAGTCCTAATCCACTCTTGGGGTTTCAATGGGGAGAGTGTGTAAGTACGTGTGTATCTCCGTGTAACTTCAAGTGGGAATTAAAACTGCTTGATACCAGAATGGCACAATCTCGCAATGGCACGTTCCTTATCTAATTGGGTCTGTCACTATTCTGAGGTAACAGACAAACTTAAAATCTTTAGTCTCCCTGCAGTGTAATCTAAGAAACTTGAGTGCCAGTAAGACAGATGGGTTTGAGAGGTCTAATTTAGGAGGACTACTAAGTTGCAATGTGTGCGTTTTAATGTGTGAAACAAATGAGTGGAAGGCTGGATGAATGAAGTATTAAATAAGTTTATTAAAAGCATCGCTGATTAGTTTTTTGTGGACTCTGTTTTCAAGTGTGTGCATCACTCGTGTATTTCCCCAGAAGGCAGTGTTGTTCATCTGCCTGTATTAGGTAGGTACTGTGTGATGCTGAGCTCATGGTACTAGGTGATACCTCTCTTGCTACTGCTTAAAAGTGTTTGAGAGGTAAATGTTAGAAGATAATCGGTAGATAACAGGGCTAAAAATAGAAGACACCTGAAACAGAAATTTCTTTTCTATAGGGGTAATAATTGTTCATATTTGTCTAACATTGACTTGGAAGGTTTAAAATATAGAAGCTGTTCTTTATAGATGAGCACAACCTGAAGGCTGCAATGCTAAAATATAGGTTGGAATCTCTTTTTTTTTTTTTTTTTTCAGAGGAAAAGAAATCCATACAAGGGCAAAAACTTAACTGCAGGGGATTTCAACTGTTTCCATAATGTTTGATTTCTGTTGCCTCACATTCTTGCAAGGTCAGAGATTTTATTGCCTCTGGTCAAAGGATGGAGAATCCTGTACGTGTAAATTTGAGATGGTCACCATCCAGAAAAGACAAATGATATCCAGCTGCCATTACGTTTGCTTGTGATGCTTTTGGGAATCCCTGTATAGCTTGTAAATTCCTATTGACATTTCCCAAGAAGCATGTCTCAAATTTCCTCGTGTTGCTGTTACTTATCTCCAAGACCTGAGACAGTGAAGGGCTGTTAGACCTTTCATGGCTGCTCTTCCAATAAGAGCAGCTTAAGACAGCGGGAGGGCTGAAGCCTGGGGAAAGCTGTGAGGACAAGCCTGGCTGCAGGGAGGAGCCTGGAAAAAAACGAGGAGAGGAGATGAGGGTGGTCAGATGTGGGTCCTGCAGCTGTTAATACTGCGGAGCCCGAGGCTACGGTTCCCCAGCAGTTAAAACCCATACCAGTCAGAGCTGCTGGCGTCCCACCCGCCCCGGAGTCCTTGCTGATGTGGTCCTGCCCGTGCGCTGCCTTGCACAAGTGCTCCTCTGAACGCCTGCCACGAGCCCGTGAAGGAAAAGGACTGGTTGGGAGCCAACCCCTGTAATTTGGTTTTGCTGTCTTGCTGGGCTGGTCTGCAGGCAGTTCAGGCACGTGGATGAGCGTGCAGCGGGGTGGCAGCAGCGGAGGGATGCCTGTGTCACACCTCGCACGCCTCTGACAGCTCGTGCTCGCTCTCTGCGGCAGGAGGAGAACTTGAGTGGGAGAAGGTGGAGGAACAATACGGCAACAGGCACTAGCTGTGTCACAGGGCTTGTATTTCTTCTGCTGGCCAAAGTCAAGTGTGGCTCTGGGACCCTCATCAGTCTGTCTGTCTGCTGCTGCTGTCAGACAGGTAGATTCCTGGAGGGACAGCCTGTGAGTGGTCTGCCCAGCCACCAGCTGCTGAGGCTCCGGTTGGGAGCCTCACACTGGAGTTGTCCAGGTTGCTTTACGGGGTCATTCCAGCCCAAAGCGAGCCTCGGGAGTTGCTGTCATTTGCCCATCTTAGCTACTGCCCCTGGCTTACGGTAGTACATGGGCCACCACAGCTCACCCTCTGGTGGGAACCAGAGCGCAAGGAGCATCAAAGTTGGCTTGTAGGCATTTTGAGAGATGAAGAAACGTTGATGTAGCCCAGTGCTCGTAATTTAGGACAGGCATTGCACTCAGTAGGGAGCTACTAGAGGGATGGGGAAAGGAGGGAGATGGGAAGAGGGCAATGTGGGCAGCAAGGTCTGCCAGGCACCCCCTCTCTTGGGAGTCAGCAGCTTCCCTCTCGCAGACCAGCCAGTATTCACCTGCATTCACCTGCTGGGCTTCCATCCCTGCTGGCTTTCTGCACACTGCTGCCAAGAGGCTTAGCTGGCCAAAAATGCATACATTTGTGCCACTGCAGATACTTCCCTTAAGTTATGTTTGCTGAAAGATGTAGGAATAAGTTCTTGTTGCATGCATATGTTCTAAAATGTGAGCAAGCTGCAACTTTTGGAAGGTAAAAAGGCAAAGTTAGTGTGGAGTCTTGGCTCAGCAAGTGAGCTGAAGTGGCACCAAGTGAAAGTAAATAAAATGCACTGTGAATGCTGCAGCATGCATTTATATATAGTGAAACAGAGAACTTAAATATTTTTCAGAGTGATAAAATGCACAAAACATTGAAATGGTAAGCTATATAACAGGCAGCAGAGATTTTCCTCTGTCTTCCTTAGCGCTAGGAACAGCAGCAGACATTTCTGAGCAATATTCACATGAAAACCTGCAGATGACTAAGTTCATAGCAGCACTGACTCTTTGAAAGCTGGTGATGGTAAGGTACGCTTGCAGCCATTGCCTTCGTAGGCAGCTGATGACTTGTGTTTGGATACTTCAGAGGTAACCCAAGACCACCAGCTACCTGGCTGCTAAAGCTGTCTGGCTGGTTTCACTTTAGGAAAACATGCACAAAAATATTCAGCACATTGAAAATGCATATAGAAGATGAAACTCCTAGTTAATACTAAAGTAATAAAGCAAGCGGTTGCACTGACTGTAGGGCTGTTGCATTTAATTCGCTAACAATCACTGCAATTAGGCATTCGCAGCTTTTTTTTGCCAGTTAGTTGCCACAGTGCCTTCCCAGGCTTTGCTGCTGAATTTAGTTGCAGAGGCCTCAATGAGGTGTTAGACACAGACAAAAAATGCCATTTGGAACAAACTTTGGATGAATCTTCACCTGCAGCACAAACTTCGGGATTTTGTTCTTAATATGGAAAAAAAAAATGGCATTATTGCAGAACACTGGTGTTTGGCTTATCTTTTCTTGGATAATAAAAAGCCAAGAGGTTTGCTGTAAGGGCGCTACTGAATTTTCTGGTTTGACTCTGAGGCACTCAGCTGTGAGCAAGCAATTCACACATCTCGTAGCAATTGGCACACTGGGTGCCTTGCTATGGTACAGTGCTTTAATACTAAGAGGTTTTCTTTCCTTTTGACTAAAGCAAATTTGTTGTGTAGTTGAAATAGATTGTGCAGCTTGTGTATGAGCAAGAGCCTCTTTTGGGGAAAAAAACCCACGTTTGAGGTGTCCTTTGTAGAGTAGAAAGTATTGAAAGTGTTTCTGACTGAAATAATTATGGAAGAGACAGGATTTTATACTTCGGTGGAGGGTTGTTATCTTCCATTGTATTTAATATTTTGCTGAAGGTTCTGTCTGGACCATTAATAAATAGGTTTCTTTAGAACCAATTTTATACGATTGAATTTCTATGATTTCTTAAAATGGACATTTATATATAATCTCTTCAAATGCCTTCGTAAACAAATGTGTTTTAATTAGTACAGTATCATCTTTGCTAGCTTATAAAAAGTATTGTAGAGCTGTAAATATATCATTCCTCACACTTATTTAAAGAAAAGTGTTAGCTTACGGAGGAGTGAGGCAAGTATGCTTGAGTACTAACATCTCCTAAGCAGAGTGGGGTATATAATTATGTGTTTACCTACATTATATGTATGGCCATGATATCCAGGAATATACAAAATAATATGAACACATTTAATTTTTAGTACCATTAAAGCCATTTGCAGGAAAATTCTGTCATCGCTCGAGACTGTGACTGTGCACAGAATAAAAAGAGCTGAAGCCCTTCAGAGATCCTGACTTGCTGTGTCAAGCTCTAGTAAGAAAGGGTTGATGTTGGAGTCAGGAGGCAGGCAGAGTTCTTCTCTCTGATTTTTACCTTGGTGGCAGGTGAATCCTGAAGTTGCAGTGGGGAAGTTTTTACTGCTGGCCTGCATTTCTTAAAAACTTTGAAATAATGATAAGTTTGTGAATAATGATGCTGTCTGTGTCCATCCTGACCAGTGCATGTCACAAAGGATCCTGAGCTTCTGTGTTTGCCGATTCTATCTAAAACTTTGAGTGCTCCCTGTACGCAGGTATTTGCATTTCATAAATAAAACTGTGAAGAGTCTTCCTGTAAGAACACAAGCATCTTAAAATTGCAGTTAGCTCACTTCTGTATTTTATGCTGAATTTCACGTCTGGTAGTGCGTTAAAATCACCTTTCTTTAGGGAGAAAACACAACCATTAGTTCACCGCAGGGGTCTCTGACCCAAAGTTGTGGGCTCAGCCCAGACCACTTTGCTTCACAATGTACCTGGAGAACATTTGACTCCAGAAGTGAATTTTTGGTGCAGAGATTCTTCTCTGACTTTACCCTATGTATGTTATTAAGCCAGATTACATAGTCATTATGCAACAATGAAAAATTTAGTAACTGCTCTATATTTAAACCTTTGTGTATTAACTTCATTGCACAGCACCAGGACCAGGATAGGTTTGAATGAGGAAAAAAATGTGAAACATGAGAGAAGGATCTGAAATGCTTCGGTAACTCCGTCTGGTTTGTAATACATCTTCTTCTAGATTAATTTCAAATAGGTTTATATTCTTTGAAGTGGGGGTTTTGTTTGTATTAAATTTGTACTGAATTTGCCTTGCGATAGGGTCTGAGGCTGTCTGTTCATTGGACTGAAATGGTTAATGTACGGAAATGACAAATTTTTAATTTTTGCATCTATTTCAAATATATCTGTTGTTCTCGCTAGTGCGGCTTGTAATGATTGCATTTTCAATGTCATTTGAGTGTTTGATCTGTAGCGTCCTTTTCTTTTCAGAACATCACCAAGCAAGTATATTTAGCAATTGATTCGAGAGTATGTCAACCTCCTGTCCACACAGCTAGTTTAGTACACTAAATTTGGGACATCTGAAATACAGACACATGTTCAGCCACACAAGTGTGTTTAGCATTAAAGCCTCTTGCAGAAAGCACTGTTAGGGCCTTCTTGTGAGGCAGGCATTGTCTCATGCCCATACGTGCTTTGGTGATGCACTATGGTGTGGCAGGTACGTTGGGCTGTGGGTGTTGAAGCGACACCACCCGGTCTAACCCAGCCAACTTCTGCTGGAGCCAGCATGAAGGGAAATTCAGAGCATACACTATGGGAATATGGACATTTAGTGGCTTTTTGTCCATTTCCTAGCCTTCCAGATCCTTGCCGGCCATCAGCTGGAGATGCTGCAGCTCTAAGATGCCTCCCAGTACGGCCAAGACAGCTCCATGTCTTACCTGGCCCATCTGTTAGTAGGAGTGAGTGGGTGTGGACCAGAGCTGTTCTGGGACTTCCCACAGGATGACAAACTTTGCTGGTAGAGTTGCTCCTTCCCTTTTACAGCCAGCTTGAGAATGGGTATGTGCGAGAGTCATTCTTCTAATTTGGGGAGGCTGTGGACTGAGACCTTGAGGATGTGCAAGGTGAACACTGTCATGAATTTGACTTCTCTCTAGTGAGTTTTATGTTCTTGCCCATGACTGCTGAGAAACAGATGAGCACGGCCCTTCTGACCCTTTCTGCAAGTGATCTCTGGCAGTGAGCAGCGCAACGTCAACAGCAGGATCTGTTGTTTCGGGTGCAGCTTTGAGGAAATGCCTACCCCGTGCTACCTACCGTACACGCGTGGAAGGCTGTCGGCAGCTTTGTCTCCATGGGCTGCCCAGCCAAGGTGGTAGGATCGACAAGCACGCCTTTCACTGTCACGCCGTAAACTCTCATGAGTGTCCGTGGCCATTTAATTTTGCCGAGGCCTGGCTAAGGCATGCCACGCTGAGGACTAAGCAGCTTGTTTTGGACAGGCACTTGCTGAAGGAAGGCTTTGCCTTTCCAGCTGGCTTTGTGCAGATCAGTAGCTGAAACGATGAATCCTGTTCCCTCCCACAAATAAGGTCTATAGATTTATACTTGTATAGTTTAGGAAACACACCTTTGCTGCTATCAAAAACCTGTGCAACTACTGCCTGAACAGCTGTCTGCTCTCTGACTAGCTGCAGGCCATTTCTAGCTGCTGTGCTGGACCTAAAAAAGCCCTGGAGAGCCTCTGTGGAAAGACTGCAGGTGGATTGGGTCACTCCACAAACCTGCCAGCACTGTATCGATCAGACTGGCACAAGTTTCAGTCGCACAGTTGGGGGGTTTTTTGCTGTTACGTGAATGGGAGCAATCTTGTGAGTCAAATGCTATGGCTTTGCGAGCAATCTCTGATTTAAATGCTTATAGAAATGTTGATTGGAGGGACCTCTGCATGGCGATGGCTTTGTCTGGGTACATCTTGAAAAACCTCCAAGGACGGCACTTCGACAGCCTTTCTGCCAACCTATTCTGATGGTGCACCACTGCCCTAGTGAAAAATTAGTTTCCTAATGTCCATCCTGAACCTCCCGATTCACAATCATTGATTGCCTCTTGTTATATTATTTGGCCCTACTGAGAAGTATTTGGTCCCATTGCAACCACCCATCAAGTAGTTGTAGGAATTTCTTGGAATTGTTGCAGTTACCTTGGAATGAAGATTATCCAGTGTGAACAAAAGGCTTTTTTGTTTCTCTTCTTTTTTTCCCCCCCTCTGCATCTTAGTATTCCATGTCTTGGTGTGCTAAAATGGATTTGCACCTGGGATTTCATACGTATGAGGAAGCTTATTGACCATTATCTAATAGACTCATTTAGCACAATTTTGAAATTCGTTAGAGTCAAAGATCTTCATTTACTTTTGCATGGCGGCCTTTTTTGGAGAAGTGGTGAACCGTAGCTTCTCTGGCCAGCATTGCTCCCGCCTTTTCGTAGCTGAGCACTGGAGCAAACTGGAGTCTCTGAGGACTAGAGTCAGTGAGTGGTCTTCAAATGAACTTTGGGTGGATGTCCTCGTACTACAAGGAAATTCCTAACAACACTACGTTGCTGCTTTGTGCCTCCAAGTTGTGGGGCTCCAGGGTTCGTTTTGTTACCGGTTCTGAAATACCTGCCAGTACTGGGCATCACAGCTCTCATGGATTCAAAACCAGTTCAAGGGAACTCCAGCTGGTACCTGTTATGTTAGTTGTCAACAAGTGACATTCTCCTTTCTGTGAACGTGATGAACCACCCGACTGCTCCTGGATGTGGCCACTGCTGTGGAACGCTGACCGAGTCTGTGGGGTTAGTAATTCATTTTTATTAAGCATTAAAAGAGCTATAATGCAGATTTATAGGACCATGCTGTGAACTCACTTATGGGGAAACACTGAAGTCCTGAACATCTGAAACCCCTTTATCTTCTGGCAGAAAGGACCATGTGGTAAATCAGAGACAGGTCACCCATGCGCTTCTCTCCATACGTGGGGCTGTACCCACAACAGAGAGCTGCAGGTTTGAGGATTGAGATTTTGGATGGCTTTTTTTAGACCCTTACCTTCTGTGAATAATTTGGTGGCAGTGACGAGGGGGATATTTCAGTGCATCCGCATGAGGTGAGAAAATTGCCTGCTTCTGTAGGCAGCGGCGTCCTGGCCTGGCACCATGCTTTGTGTGGGCGAAGGCGTAACAGTCGGGTTTCGAAGCTGGAGCAGAGCATCATTACCAAACTTCAACCGCATTTCATGCACAGAGGTCGTTACCCCGTTGCTCTGAGACCAGGCTGCTTTTTTTACTTATTTTCTAGGTGGAATTTAAGGCATGAGCTGCAAAACACAAAGCAGCGCCGGCTGCGATTACTTCTGTGAGTGCCTTTCCCTCCTCCGGCGGTCACAGTCAGCCGAGGAAAAGCGAAAGCTGTCAGGTCCCTGCAGAAAAAGAGAGAAATTAGTGCTGGCAGAGTCTGTACGCGACAACTTATCTGCTGTGAAGTTTGAGTCCCCTGTTCCTGCTGGTGTGATCTGTTAACATAACATGCCTGAAATGTTTTCTTACATTCTTACAGTTTTTTCTAAGATGTGCAAAATGAAAAACGTGGGGATATTTACTCCAGTACCACAGGAATTGTGATGGGCTGGTTTTCTGGTTTTTATGTTCACAATCTATGCTATCGATTATGCTGTTGTGTTATAATATATGAATTAACCACATAAGCATGCCTGCATTTATGTAAAGATCTACGTAAAGCATATGCTTTAAAATCTTTAATGGATTCACAGGTGCTAAGTAATTAAATGGAAGAAAAAGTCCCTTTAAAAAAAAAAGTGAAGTTAGAGCAGGTCTTTTAGTAAGTGTGTTTAATACATTTAGTGCTATCACTTGTTAGTGCTGAGACTGCCTCAAAGCATTATTTTTTATAATTAGCTCTTTTTAATTCTTCTCATTGGTCAGTTAAAACACTCTTCTTACCTTCAGTCCCGCGTTCTTCATGGCACTTCTCTAAAGTCCTGCTTTACCTGGTTGGCAGATAACATAAAAGAATTTGTGCTTTAAAAAGACACAGCCATGCCCTCTGGATCTTGGTAAGGTTTCTGTTAACTCCCCAGCTGATGGTAAGGAAGTGCACTAAATCCTTATTTTCTCCCTGTGGTAAGCAGATTTTCTTCAGACAGTAATAGACGCAGATAAGTTGAGTATGTAGTCTGGTTTCATTAACGTTTTCCAGGATTAATATTAAGTAGATCTCAGATCAACAGCTCTGTATACTCCTTATCAGACTTTTAATTACTGCAAGTATATTGATCGTTCCATTTCAATGTATTTAACTATCTATTTACTACTTGGATACTATTCTTGTCCTCTTCCTTGCCACATCCTCCTTTATCTTCAGTCCCCGCTTTCTTGTCAGCTGTCTAAATACAGTTGCATCCAAGTTGTGCTGAGTGACGCAGATGATTGCGTGTGCATTTAGAGACCATTTAAAAAGCAAAAAGATTAATTGAATTTAGTCCCTGGAGCAAGTTTTTTTTTTTTTTTTTTAATTTAAAACACAAAACCAGCCAGGTAGTTTTTAGAGGTTACAGACACAGAAATAAAAATTTACCTGATTAGGGTTTTCTGTATAAATACCAGTAGTCCCTAATTCTGGTATTTCACTATTTTAAAGATCGATGTCCCAGTTTCAGTTAGCAGCCACAGGGCACTCTGCGATCTGATGGGGCTGTTTTTGTGAATACTTACCCCAGTCTTTGTTGCTGTTGTTTAAATAAAAGCATTTAGATGGTTAGGTTTGGAGCCTTATATTTAAAAACAAACCCCAAGCCTAAAGAAAAAATCTGTCATCAGTTTTCTCTTGAGAATCACATTTTCACCAATATTCCTTTTTCCCTAAGTGGCTTGAAGAAAGAATTAACAATTTTATAGAAATGCTCTTTGATTTCCTACCTAATAGATTGCTGATTTATAGGCAGCCAGAACTAAGCGTGTGCGTGTGTAGTCATTACAGTACCATATTTTAATTAGATTTTGTTTTGCTTTGGGTTTTTTCCCCATTAATTCTCAGGTTGTTTCCACATTACACTAATCATTCTAATTACACATGTGTAATTCGTCATTTGGTGCATATTAAACTCTCTTCAGCTGCATTTCAAACACTGATGCTGAATTTTTGTTCTGAACTGATTGTTCAAAAGCAAGGTCATTCTTGACCAGAAGTGTTAAATTTCCTGCAAAGTTTGTTTCCTTCATGCAGCATCGAGCAGATTTGAAAAAGATGATTATTCATCTCAGACTTGCGATCCGCTTCACTTATTACCACTGCTTTGTGTGGGATGTCGGCATGCTCCAGGTCATGGCTTTGTTCAATCTGTGACAGCCTGGCAGAAAGGAAAATATTAGAGATGTTCTTCATGTAAGCGCTTCCGCATCTGTTTCTATCTCATCACAAATCTGAAAGGTGATTTCATAGGGATTCCTGTTCAAGAATTGTGCATTAAAACCAGGAGGGATTTTCTTTTGGATTTAACTGTAGAAACACGCTCACACACTGTTGTTGGTTTGCGACTGCCTTGTTTTGGGTAGCTGAAGCAACTGTTTCATGGACTGTTGTATTGCCAGCTTCTTTCTCAAAAACAGACAAAATGTTTGGAAACCGAGTATCTGTCGAAATACCACTTTGTTTATCCTCTCTTTACTGAGGGATTTAATGTCATTAGTACAGGAGAGAGAGTTGAGAGCAGCAGTAGTGATACTTGCAAAGGACTAATGGAGAAAGCAGGACCCAGTATGGCTGGAACTATTTTCTCGTGTGTGTTTATAATAAAGGTTGTGCTGGCTGCACAGTGAGAGGAGGAACGTCTCCTTCTCGGGGAGACTGTGGGTCAGTAGATGGGAGGAGAAGGGGGAACAGGATCTCCTTGTTACGATATATTAATAAGCCACGGCTGGAAGCACCTCGGAGCTGTGCAGAGCTGCATGGACGGCCTTGCCGTGTGTGGCAGGAGCGTGTCTATCGCATCAGGCAGGGCTAATGGGGGAGAGGGGAATCGGGTCTGCAGCCTCCGTGCTCCCTCCCACAGCTCCATTTCTGCCTGCAAAAATGACTGGGTTGGAGCAAAGTCCCAGTTTTTCTTCCTTACCCAGCCACGAATTCAGTCTGCAGCCTTGCCTGGGTTTCTCAGATCTCTGAACGTACTCCCCCTTCATTAAGATGGGACTAACCAGACTGAGCAAACTGCTTTGAAATGTAGGTATGAAACTACTATCTGAATGTGCCAAGCAGCATTACTGCATTTCAAGTGACCTTTTGGTCTGAAACTTTGCCAAAGGGAGGGGAAAGGAAGCCACCGTTGAATCGAGTTCTGCACAGAGATCCTGCAAACAGATGGTGTTTGCATATAGGATATGCTGTTCGGGTGCAACTTTACTACAACGCTCTTCGTTTTTAATAATTTCAGGCGGGCTAAACTCCGGCTATATTTGGAACAGCTAAAACAGCTTGTGCCTCTCGGGCCGGACAGCACCAGACACACCACTCTAAGTCTGTTGAAAAGAGCTAAGATGCATATCAAGGTAAACATTCATCCATATTTTTATTTCTTTTAAAGCAGACTCTTCCAGAATGTGTATTCATAGAGAGGAAACGAATTTTCACACAAAATCCATATGCATATGTCCAATCTTCTGGATATATTGGCCTTTATTAGTTGCAAGGATTTCAGGCACAGTATCAAGGTTTTGTGTTTTGCAATTTACCCTGCAGTCTCATATATATATAAAAAAATGGTGATTTTGTGATTTCTGCTTAGTGACTAATGCTTTGCCTTGTATTTTAAAATAGAATATATATGTATCAAGGCGACTGTTTGATTTATTTTTTCAGGACTCAGCAAAGTAGCGTTCTACTTCACTGATTTCAATGTAAAAAGCTAGATCTAGTCATGATCGAAAAAACTAATGGAGTCAAAGGGATTATAGCTACTAGTAAGCCTTATGCCCATCCCACACCTTGATGACCAGATCCTGGAGCATTTGACAATCAGTTAAAAGAAAACAAAAATGAAATGCAGTCTCCTGTTAGTTGCCGCTCCCTTTGCATGTTTCTTGTGTGTAACCAGTTTAAAACAAAAACCAAATCAAAATCTCACCTGTGATCCAGCAGCAGTGCAGGTTATACATTTGCACAGGTAATTAAAAGGGAATTATTCCTCAGGTCCCCTCTCTCCAAAGACAACTTCACTCCCATTTTCACTGTCATAGTTTTCAGGAGAATAGGGTTATATGCAGAAATAAGACAAACAGGTATTCAAATGTGAAAGTTAAAGAACAGGTTTCTGCTGCTGTGTCCAGGGCTGTAATTATTCATCTGGCATTTTTTCAGTGTTATAGGGAAACAGGTCAAGAAAAGTGTCAGGAGAGGTTGAACACTGCCAGTAATCTTGGAATATTCTGGAGAACAGACTGCTGTTGTACAGCATTAAGATTCACTGCAGTTGCAGAAATGGGTGTAATTCATATGAAGTATTAAAGAAGAATTTAAGCAAAACCATCCTTGTGAACAAGTTTACTGAGCTACTTCTTCAGCTCTTGTAAGCACATTTACTCCAGCTGGGCAACCCCTGTTTTTACCATTTGAGATTTTGGCCTCTTGTTTATAATTCAGGCTAACATGCGTGAAAGGCACTGCGTGTGGTTTTTGTCTTGGGCTGCCCCCCTATCATGGGCTTATGCATACAAAGTGAAAAACTGTTTTTACAAGTGGTAAGTGTGAGAGATTAGCCATGTAGTTACCATTTCAGCTGCTGATAAAAAAAGCTAGGACCAGATTCTTTTCAAGTCCATCGTGCATGGTACCAAGTACTCATTTTCTGAAAACTGAAAATGAAGTTTAGCTTCCTTTTTAAGATTTTAACTGAACCTACCCTAACCGGGTTTCCCCTTAATTGCTCGTCTTTGTCAGGCCATCCTACCTCCCCGCTGCACTGCCAGAGCATGCCAACGCCTGCCTGCCATTTCTAATGCAGTCGTCAGTTTTGAACTTTTCACGCTTACATCCCCATATATTGAAACTTGCCCTGAAAGATTGGACGGGTTTGAGTCTCCTGGATATGAATCACTGAGTTCATTCCTAAAATAGTTGTTGGAGTTGGGATTGCAGCCAGGAAAATACAGGAAAAGGAAATCTGATCGATTGGGCACATGTGGTTTGTTGTGCACATGGATGTACCAACCCCTTTTCTTATTATAACATTGCGTATCCGCGTATGATGCCCATCTATGTAGCGTATTACCTGGGAGGGAGCTTAACACGAGGCTGCAGAAGTTAGATTTCATTCAGCCAGGAAACTGCCCACTTCAATAGTGTCAATTATTTTTTCAAAGATAAACACTTTTGCTTCCAGGCTTGCATTGGAACACCAAAATGTCTGAAATCGTTTTTGCTTGTGGTTTGCTGTGCACTGTCCCACCCCGCTCTCCTCAGAAAACTGAGCGCAGGTTCATTCAGACGGTGGGGAGGAATTGTCAGCAGCTGTATTCACTCCCTGCACATCTCCTAAATCTCAGTGGTTGTGTAAACCCAGCTCACAGAGAAATGTGGTCTTTCTTACAAGTGCTTTTACTGCTACAACCTATAATTTACGTCATCAATTAGATAATTTTTTTAAAATACTATAAGGTGTTCTGGTTTGTGTGTCCTTCCTGCTTTTGATCCCATCATACTCATTACACCTTCTTCCCTAATTATATAGTCACTTTTTTTAAATTGCTATCAGTGATTTGGAAGATGGTTCAGTTGAAATCTTAAAAGATACTATTTCTGTTATTGCATTTGGACCAACAGTGCAGCACATTTTACCAGGTGTGAAGTATTCTTTTTATTTCCAAAATTAATACCTTCTTTTATTCAAGCAGAGGGGAGATTTTGGGTAGATGTGTGGAAGGATCCTCTCACAGGCTGTTCGCTGAGAGTTTTGGATTAATACCACTGATTTTGTAGGAGGTCATCACAGAATCGCCACATTTGCTCTGCAGAAGTTCAAGGAAAAAAGCTGCAAGAATAAAGAGAATTGTTAGAAATTCCTCCTACTATATATAATTAATACTGCTCATTGTTAATGAAGGTTTTTAAACGGTAAAAATTTCCATGGCCTGCGGTAGGAGGGAGAGCATTCAGGAGGCTCGCGATGGTTCCTTTATGGTGATAAGTCTCTTATTTCACCTGAAGAGGTGTTATGTTCTGACTGAAACCTGAGCTGCGCTCTAGTTATCAAAGATGATGCCAGTTTTGCCTGACAAAATGATTTAAATATTCCCCACAACCAAGGCAACAATAATTTGGTCTTAGCTGAGGAACGTCTGCTAATGGCAAGAGAGTCTCTGAGGGATTTTTTTTTTCTTCCCCCCGCCCCGTATCCATGTATTTTATTGTGAAACATTCAGTTCTGGCCTAGCCAGCTTAAATTGAACTGACCTCTATAGAAGGGTAACAAAAAATTAATTTTGTAAATTTAATTTAAATTTTAAATTCATTTTTAAAAATGTAAATTGTTTTAAAATTGCTGTTTATGAAAAGAGCTTATGTTACTTATATTTTAACAGGAGTAAAAACTGTCGGCTTACTACCTTTTCTCTCTGTCTTTAAGAAATTGGAAGAACAGGACCGAAAAGCTCTAAATATTAAAGAACAATTACAGCGGGAGCACCGCTACCTCAAACGCAGATTGGAGCAGCTATCCGTGCAGGGCATGGAGCGTATCCGCACTGACAGTATGGGATCAACAATATCCACTGACTCTGAACAAGGTAATTGAACAAGGGCTTCCCAAAGGGAGTTGCAGGAGCCGGCAGGAAAAGGGAAGTAGGGAAGCAAGAAAACATTTAGAACTAAAATCAAGCTTTCAACAAAACCCAGACAAAATTGTTCCACTATGCGATTTGCAGGATAAAAAACTACTGCATCTTTTTTACATTGTTTGAAAAACTTTCTTTTTTCTAATCAGTTTTGAAGCTATTAATACTGCATGTATTTTTAAAGCTATTTATCCTGCATGTGGTTTTGCCAGTTTTTTAAACAATTACCATTTAATGTTCTGAATTTTTAGGGCAATTATTGGTAAGGCTGGCATAATATTTTCTTCTTGGAAAAAAAAAAAAAGATCTTATTGGTCTTAATTCATTTGTGTGAATAAATTAATTCCACATCATTTATTGTGAAATTTTAAAATATTTTCTGAGTAACGCTCACCAAGTGTTCTCTACATTTGGTTCTCATTTAAGACAGAGCCCTTCAAGCTGCCTGTCACCATTTCTTATGTTCTCATTTGAAGTTTTTCTGTGCCTGAACACTCGCACAGGCTGACTTTTTCAGGGCCTATGGGGGATGAGTTGTCGGTCACGGCGCAGTTACCGGTGGACAGATGGCTACACCGCGGTCGCTACTAGCCGGCACCTGTATAGGTTGGAATTACCATGAACGGTGCCGCAGTACTGTGGCCTCTGAGGGTTTTCTTGTTTTTTTTAAGATCCGTGTCTAGGCACAGGTTGGAACGGTTGTGTGACAGCATTTGGTATTGATGTCATGCAGTATATTTATGTGGATGAGGACAGAAGGGATTTTAATTCTCAGGTGGACAAGATGATCCTTTCCTCAGGAATTACTGTTCCGGGTTTTTTTAATTACAGAAAATTAAGAAATTTTAATTACAGAAAATTCAGGTTTCACCTGCATGTTGATTGACACAGGCATTACTGGCCCACGATTACTTGCCGCAACCGCTGCCTTTCTGAAAATGTGCCTTCTTGTGTTTTCTTTAGAAGTAGACATTGAAGGAATGGAGTTTACTCCAGGTGAAATGGACAGTATTGGAAGTGCCAGTGATGCTGAAGACCACTACAGTTTGCAAAGCGGTTCGAGTGACGGAGGTTACACACATTCCCGCAGACTGAATGCCAGGCTCTCATAGTGCCTGAGTTACCCGTTCAACTCAGGACCATCTGACTGAAGCACTTATATATGAATATTCCAGAGGTGTCAACTGCCACTCTTCCGGGAAACCCCAACCACAGTACTCTGACATGGAGGTTTCTTACCCACGGTTCCCTGCACTGTAACCACAATATTGGATATTGTAAATCATGGGTTTGCTGCAGAGAACTGTGGTTAGGTACAGTTGTGACTTAAAGCTAGCTTGATGTAGCCATACTGCAAATTAAAGGAAATAAATTATGTCATTCCATTCAAGAAGTATTAAATTCAAACTGTTGGAAGCATGGCGTAAGGGAGTTTGACAGTTATTTTGATTTTGCAGAAACCATTTCAAACATGGAAGAATAAATGGAATCTACAATGTGTTAGTGATTTGGAGATACGAAAACCTAAAACTACTTTTTGTGGTATTTTTTCATGGAAAAAAAAACCAAACCAAAACATTTTGAACGCTGTACAGCAGGCTCTATAGAGTAAATTCTCTCAGCCGTTGTTGTTTGGGTGAAGCAGGCAGATAAATCTTCAAATCTCAGATGATCTTTAGAAAAGGTCATATTTACAAGTCACTACTGTACTTCAAAACGGGGGAAAAGCCAGCTCTAATAATGACTTCATGTGGGATGATCTCAACTTTCTTTTGCTTTTTTGTATTCAATATCCAACCAGCAGCAAATCGTTCTGTCCATGTTAACGGGAGTAGTAGAAAGCAACACTGCGGTTTTAACCTGTTATCGTGGAATGGATGACATTTGAAGCATTTCAGTGCTTTTTTGGGTTGTTTTTTTCATTTCTTTGTCTGAAGAATACAGAACTCAAGTGATCCAGTTTGTGATAGGTAATATTTCCTTGCAAGGAAATGAAATCTCTGTTTGCTTATATTTTTTTTCTTTTCTTCTATTTACACATGTCAATACATTTTTATGGAAGGCATGGCTTAAAATTACAGTATTCAGCTAGAAGATAATTAATCTTTTTTTTTTTCTTTTGCACACTATAATTGTATTTTCTATTCTTAAAAAAGTGCAAAAAAATTAAAATGTATGCTGTAAAACAGCAAAGTTTATTTAGTACTCATCAAGCTGTTCAGAACATATTTACCCAAATTGTAGCAATACTATGAAGATGTATTTTAATACAACTTCTGCTTAGTGAAGTCATTAGAGCTTGGCTTGCCGGGTAAGAAAAAAATGGACCAGTCTTTGCATTATCTGTTTAAAGAAGGTCTTTTAAAAAAAAAAAAGATAAAAAAAAAAAGAAAAAAAAGAAAAAAAAAAGAAAAAAGCTATAAACACTTTTAGGGAAGTGATTTTAGCAAGTGTAGTCTATATTTCCTGTAAGAGATTTTGTATTATATTTTCCTAAATGTTCTCATTTACTTGTATAGGGAGGGGAATGGTACAGACCCAGACCAGAGTCTCAGGGACTCTTCACCTTTGTCATATTGTGCCTTGGTGACCATTTATGTATGCCTCTCCTTCTCATTGTTTAAAGGACAACTAAGCTTTGTTTCAAGACGCTCTGTTCGAATGGTCAGTTGTCCACCTTCTGACGGATGAAGCAGAGAGGTGTATTTATATCTTCACCCTCTCACAACTGATTCAGTGTGGCTTTAAGTAAAATCATAACATTAGGTTTTGGTGCGAGGGTTAATTGTCTTTGTATAAGCCCTCCCTTGGATTCTGCAGCACCCGAATCTATATTTTGTTAGCTTAGCAAGTCAGGGTCTCTGTGAGACCGGTGCTCAGTGGCTAGGGAAACACGACCGTACTGTGTAAGGCTATGGGATGTCCAAGTGTGGTGCCATTTTTAGCATTCGGATACAAGACCTCATGACAGACTGACCATAATGATCAAAAACAAAGATTCAGTTGTTCTTTCAACATCTGACATACGTGTCCTCCCTTTGGCTCTTACAACACGGAGTAGAAATATGAATACATTTTGTGGCAGCTTACAGATCCTTGTTTGCACTCTCGCTTACTGCTTGGAACTTGCCAACAAGGAGAACGTATACATTTAATTTACATAACCTAACGGATGGCCACCCCTACTTTGGCTCTGGGGAGGGGCCTAAGGTTATAAACTCTGGCAGCTGAATAAGAAAACAATTAACCTTTTCTGTGATGCAGGTTTTGGTATTATGTTCTATACACCTTGCATATTACTAAAATCCTCGTTGTTGGGGAAAGCACACAGCAATATACTCATTGTGTGTAGCTGACAAGCAGCAGAAATTACTAGCTCCTTTGGTGCATATGTAACTAATTTCCAAATCATGGAAAAAAAAAAAAAAAAAAAGAGTTTACTTTAACACACGACTGTTAACAGGAAAAAAAAAAAAGGCTAGTATATTGTTGCTGTTCATTTATTATATAATGAACACATTCATGAATTGTAAAGTGTTTCCTTTCATGACAAGCAGCTCTTGCACAGAACCTCCTAATGAAAAGAGATTTGAAACTTCCAGAAGGAAAAACGAGATTTTAAATTGAACATTATTGTACCTTAGGTCGACCTGAAATTTTCCTTTTAAAGATGAATGTGCTAACTTAATGAGTTCTTCCACGCTGGGTATCCATGGCTTTGTAGATCTTATATTTTCAATAAAAATTACTCGAATAATCTTGAGTGGAAATAAAAAGGGTTTATTTGTTTTTACTTTTTCAGTTGTTACAGCTGGGGGCTGTTACGCCAGTAAGGAAAAAGGACAGGGTCCTGCCCGTGTCGTCCTCCCCCAGGTACAGCCCAGTTTAAGGCGGTGTTTCCAGGCTCAGCCCCCTTCCCTGCAGCTTGGGCAGAGGCGGCCCAGTCGAAGGCCATGGCAGAGCCGTTTCAAGCCTCGGGTTTGGCGGCCGGTTGGGGCGGCCGCGGCCCCCCGAGCGGTGCCGCAGTCCCCCGGCCCACCCGCCGCGACAGCGGGGCTCCGACATTCCTCTGGGGACACGATTCACCTGCTGCTGAGCAGCCGGCGCAGCGCTACCCGTGGCCGTAGCACCTCGGGATGCAAATAGTGTTCTATTTTTATTAATTTTTTTAAGCTGGATATTTGCGTGTGCGCTCTGTGCGTGTGCATGCATGCGTCCGTGTGTGCGTGCACAACTGTACCTGTAATCGCAACGTGACCGCTAAAAGCATATTGCTTGCTGCGAGATTAAATACTACCCCCGCCTTGGCAGCTCTGCCGTTGCGTGTCGTGACTCTGCTTTTAGCAGGTGAGGAGACACCGCCGCTCAGTTAAGCTATTTTCTCTGCAATTACTGCATAGGAAAAGAAGGGGTAGGGACAAGATTATAGGGCTGCTAGGTCTTTTCCTCCGTGGAAGAGGCTCTGGAGAGATGAAGTCATCGAGAAGTTCTTTTTATGGAGATGCAGGGGTTTGGCCCGTTTCCCGGCGGGAGAGGAAAGGACGGGCTTTCCCGTGCGGCAGGCAGGTGGCGGGAGGATGCGCGCCTCCTCGGGGCTCCTGCGGTAGCTCTGCCTCCAGCTCCCTGGCTGCGCTCTGTCGTCACGGGAGAGAGGCATGAAAAACCCAGCCTAAAATTGTTAGCTTTTTCTGCAGATTCTCCCTGCAATTCGGAGGATGACTCCTCCTTCACGCCCACCCGCTCTCTGCCCAGCTTGTACCCCCCAGGCCCACTGCTGCTGGTTGATTTATCTTCTGAAAAGAGCAGGGTTTGGCCAGTAGAAACTCGACAAGACGTTGCTAGCCAGAGCCCGGATCCTGTGTTGTCTTGTGCAAAAACAAATTCGGTTCAGAGTGAGTTTTATCGGATTCAAGCAGAAATAAAAAGGCCCCCAAAAATCCATGAGGAGGAGTTTTTCATCTGGTGTTTATAGACCGAGTTTCTATGCTAATTTCTTAGTGTAAGATTTGGGGTGGAAAGAAAAGAATTAACATCTAATACAACTTGCATCTAACTTAAAGAATTAAGACTCTTTCTGACCTTAAATGGTGTTATTTTTCTCGGCATGGATGAGTATGGGTTTTGCTATACCAACACGCAGCCTAACATCATTTTGTATTAAAAAAAAAAAGTTACTTCTGTTGAGCTACAAATAAATTACTGTGATAAATACCAGTATTCTGAGCCCCTGACTGTACGCTCTGCATAACCCGTTTCAGTGGATGAACTTAGGTGCCAGAAGAAGCGAACTGGGAAACGGAAAGAGGTGAAGGTGCCTGTGCGGGAGCTCAGCCTGCGACCTGCTCCCGTTCCAGCCCCGGGGCCTGTTCAGCCGCAGGATGTGCTTCTGCTTTGCTGGGAGGTAGTAACAGCAGCCGCTGCTACCGCGACAAGGGATTCTTTCACCATTTTACCAACTTCATCGCAGACTGGTAATTAGCAGTGAAATTTTTCATCCTTGCAGATCAGCCCTGTGGAAAAGAAACACATTTTTGTGAAGAACCACATCATCACAGCTTTTAATCAAGTAATATTAATTTTGTACACTTCATTTTATGATGGTGTTGATAAAGGAATGTCTGCAAAACAGATTACTCTCTTGGAAATCTGTTAATTTTTTTTTTAGCTATTAGAGGCCATTGGTTGTGTGTGGTAAGAGCCAGTAACAGTGCTGATATTTAATCCGCTAACTTGTGCTTTCCAAAATTGATGGCAGGAGAATTGAATCCCTTTAGATACTCTTGAAGGGAGAGCTGTACTCCCTACAGATACTAATGGGGCAAACACATCAGAAATTAATTTCACCAGCAATGAAATGAGCCAATTTGCTTAAGTGACTGACTAAATGCACTGTGTTAATTGGTAGCTGCACAAGAAGCATCCAAGTGTGTTGTGTAACTACCTAGAATTAAAATGCAGGGGATATATGAAAGAGAAAAGATCGGGAACCATTCGGTGGGCTTGGCTGGTCCCTCTACCTGAAGCACTGCCAGTGAACCCTGGCAGAGGATTCCCGGGGAGGCACATCCTCCAACGTAGCCAGGTAAAACGTGGTTACACCCGCTTTGTGCACTGAAAGGGTCTCTGCAATAAGGGGTTTTGAGTGATGAAATTTTGGTGCCCGTGAAGCGCTGACAGAGAGCCTTCTGCTGCTTACTGGTCAAATTGTTACCTAAAGGTGTTAGCGAGCGGGTTCTGTGCCAGAGCCAAAGGAACGGTCCATCGTCTGTCAGATGTATTATACTGTACAGATTCATTTGTACGCGTGTACGTGGTGCTCGCTATGTTCTGGAGCACGCAGGGTACTGTGTTGTATCATTATCTCATCATAATATAAATACAAATTTTTATACCTTTTTGTTGTGGCTTTCAGGTTTTTTTAAATTTTTCATCGTTTATTTTTTTGTGTATAGCGTTTCTTCTCTTTGCAAATCTTTTCATATAGGCTTAATGACTTTCAGAAGGAGCTCACTGAGTGTTAGCAATTCAAATTAATAGTATGGTACAAAGGTTGGAGTGCTATTTAAATTAAAGTTCTTTTACATATGTTGGCTCAATGTAGCCCCAGTAGTCATTAACGTTATTTGTCTCTAACCATGGGTGCTGCATAAATTTCTACTTTTACATTTCTGAAGACAAACCAACCTGTAAAACAAAGTGCAAATTGAAATGCATTAGTGTCTGTTCTAAGTAATTATACTTGAAATCATTCCAGCTCTGCACAAGATGATAGGGAAAAAAAAAAAAGGCATTAAAAGGCAGCCTACAAGTTCTGCATGTGTATTTTGTCGAATATGAAAGTCACATCACAAGTGATGTACAGGCAGACAAAAAAGAGCGTTTTAGTTTGTTACTAGGAGAGATGAGAGGAGGGACAGAACTGAAACGCTTTTGCAAATTGCATGGTTACGCTCTCAGCTGTAGCCCGTGACATCCACTGGTTTTTGTTTCAGTTTGTCAAGCATGTTGCACTGAAATACAGCGATGTCTTAGAAATACAGAAATAGTAGCTTTAAGCTGAAATCATGGCAAGTAGCTTGTCAATATGTTTATGCTTGATTCAAATAAGCTGAGCTGCTGAATCAGTAAAAATATTCACGCGCAAAGCACAGTAAACTATTTTTTTTATCAAGCTTTCTTTCAAATTACCACCACCACAGAACAAGCATAATATATAATCCAGCACATCACTAGCTTATTATAAATCAGTCTCCAACAGGAAAAAAGCTATAATGAACATTTAGCAGAGCTATATTTTGGGACAGCACCACGTTTCTCAGCACAAGAAAGAATCGCATGGGGTAACAGAATTATGACAAACGTGGTGGCACTATTTTTGTAAATCCTGTACAGTTTATGACTTTCTTTCCTGACATTCGTAAGGTCTTATGATTTGTTTACAAGAAAAGTAAGTTTCCTCATTTTGCTAATGATGGATGTTTCAAATTTAATATTAAAAGTCCAGAAGCTTGCCTTGCCTATCAGGATGAAAATGTTTTGTCAAAGCCTATTTAAATGGAAAAGAGCCTTAAATTGTAATTAAATTAATGATGATATAACCATCAGCTTCCTCTAAAATCAGTAGTTTAAAGTGGTTTCAATGGCAAAGTTCTCAGTTATTATTCTAGAAACTGTGAATTAGCCAGTGTTTTTAAGGACCGTGGCATGCAAGGAAGGCACGATTATGGCGTGGTGGACAGAGGAGGAGTGGAGGGCTGGCATTACTGCTGCCAGAGGAGCTGGGTTTGGAACAGCGCCGATTGCTGCTGGGCGGAGGCTGATCTCCTTTCGCCCGCTATGATTTTACACTCCCCAGGCTGAGGGCACAGCGCTATAAAATCCTCCCGAAATCTTGCTCTCCTGTGTCACTGCTGTGCAGAGGAACGGCTGCCCCGCTGAGGAGGAGCTGGCTGGAGTTCGATGGGAGAGGGGGAGCAGAGCAAGGAAGCGGCAGGGATCGGGCTGGTCCTCCACCGTCCCTGCCCAGGCCCCTGCTGAGTCCCGGTCTACATTCCCACACAAAGGTACCATTTCTTATGAACAAAACCTGTTTACAGACAGCCCAGTGGATCAGTCCCACACGGGGTTTTAATCCAAAATAGGGTCAGAAGAGTAAACAAACAGTTTTCTAGAAAAAAAAACAACCTTGTGCATCATATGTCTAAATACATTAGTAGTGTTAGCCTAAACGTGTAGGCGCTTTTTTTTTAATTTATGGCATTGAATCCAAGAAAGCTGAAGAGAACTAATCACTTTGACCTGCTTTTCTGGGAATACAAGGTCTCAGGATGAAATCCACCGTTCCTCTAGAGAGAAGACACATGTGCTTGGGAGAGAAAGCAAGCTGGTGCCAAATCTCTGTCTGCTGACTTTGGTATAATAGAAGTTCACATGGCACTTCAAAAGCTGTGCTTAATTCAGAATATAAATTTGTCCGAAGCAATGAATTACCTTTTAGGACTGGGTGTTTCCATAGAGTGGTTGGTACTCCAGCAATCTGCAGCAGGGACCTCGAGCATCCTGCTGCTGCTACGAGCAGATGTGCAGTATGATGCAAAACGAAAAAGCTTCTACAGCGTCACAGTTCATCAGCTAAAAACTTATGTCCATGTCTTCTCTGTGTTTTTTTTTTTCGCACAACAAAACAACACAAAGCAAACCCCTAAAGCAGTAATAAGCAAATCACTTTTATAAGAGCTTTTCACCTGACAGATGTATCCCAGTGGGAGGGTTTATACTGGCCAGCTGCAATGCCTATATGGTGGCAACTGCACTCCTCGCCTGCTTTATACAGCCTTGGCCAATGGGTAACCGATAGCTCCTCTCCGAGGTATCAGGCACAACGATGTCATATTTTGCAGGGGAACAAACACAACATGGCATCGATGGAATAGTGCAGAGCTTGCAGACATCCTTCCAGAAATGTCTATGTCTTAATCTGCTGGAATCCACCATAAAATGGCTTGTAAAGGCAATACGCTACCTAAGCAACACGCTACCTAAGCAACCTCTCCGGTTCTCAGACACAGATGCGAAACAACTGCTCCTAGAATGGAAAAAAAGGGTAAGGTAAGCCTTTAATTATGTTTTGACTGAACAAAACCAAGAAAAAAATGAATCAGTAAAACCAATCTTGACCCATGAGGAGCTGCAAAAGCAAACACTGAAGCAGGTGGGGCTGTGGCTGGGTGGGGAAAGGGGCTGTAGGAAATTTCGAGGATATGTTTGTAGCATGTTTGTAGGGGAAGGCTGTTCTTTAATCTCTGCCCTAAAAGCCAATCGATGGTCTAACAAATGAAAATTTTTTTCACATTAGAGGCTTGTTCTTTCAAAATGAGAAGTTTAAGTGCACAATGTTCTGACCTAAAATATTTCAATTCTAGCCTGAATTCCTATGCCAGCAGGGATTATGAGATCATGCTGTCTGTCAACTCCTCTTTCGTCCATCTGTTCCCCTCCTCCTTTCCTTGATCACTTTTGAACCTTCAGGCTAATTTTCACCAAATTTGACAAAGCAGAGATAGGATGGAGGCTGCAACGATAATCGGTGGTGAAAACTTCCAGGAAAATTTCCATGTCTGGGTAGAAAGAGAAATAAATCATTTCCCGCAGTGACGGTGCCCGAAAGCTGGCCCAACTGAGCTCTTCACTCTTTCGAGAGGTGGCTACTGGCCAGCACGTATGTAGCTCCAAACCAGCTACAGAATGAGCATGTAGCCCTGCTTGCCAAGCTAAACAGATGGGGACCTAAGTTTTGTGAAAGGCCACGAGGGAGGTGGGACATCGGACATGGTATGCGCGTGAGTACTGGACAGAGGGAGAGGAACCGGCCACGCAGGGAACGGAAGGCATTAGTTGCAGCAATCCAGATAGGCAATTTGATAGACAAAAGATTGGCGATCTTCTATCAATCAGATGCGTCTTCTTTCATCTAGGATGTGGGCTTCGGTAGCAGAGCTGAATTGCTCTCAGGACAGCAGAATTTTAGAAAGCTTCCTAGGTCCTTAAAATGTGCTTTTACTCAGGCATTTTTTCACATGAGTAACACTGATATTTATGAAATTTAAAAAAACCCAACACTGTGAAGCACAAGCCTCTGAAATACTACTGTAGGACAAATTGATTTTCATGCAAGTAAAATGAACTGAACTGAACTGGCATTGTCTTATGAAATAAGCTAGTGAATGCTTTTGTTCCTTCCCCATCGGAAAGATGCAATGCACTCTATCTGCAAGATGATTTGAAAACTTCAGCTAGCCTAAATTGCAGCTGCATATCAGGCTGTAATCTGATGGGGAGGAATTCAACACTACAGCTCTTTTTACCCAGGAGAACTCACTGCCGAGTCAGGGTTTAATTTAAGTGCGTCTTGCACAGACCACATTATACCAGAAATCAACAAACTGCACTTTGCAGGCAATACAGGTGCTGATTTTGATCTAGAAAACCTCATGTGAGTTAGTCTCAGCTGTGCTGAGCTCCGAGGTTGCTCATTTCCCTGTGTTGATTCATTTCAACAATTGCATTAAGAGAGATTAGAAAAGCTGCACATTTAGGACATGTAGTGGGAGGGCTCAGCCACCCACATACAGACTGGGTCAATGCCTCATCAGGGTGAAATACAGAGATAACATTTCTGGATGCAATAAATGATTTCTTTCTAGAATAACTGGCCTTAGAAACCACAAGAAAAAAAACACCATTCTGAATTTAGTCTTCAGCAGTGCAGAGGATCTAATTCAAGAACTATTAGTGGGTGAGCTGCTCCATAGTAGCAACCACAATATAATTAAGCTTAACACTGGAAGAAGAGAGCAAGACAAATAACGCAGACGGATACTCAATTTTAAGAAAGCGACCTATGCAAAAATGGGGAAAAATGTCAGAAAACCCTAAATAAGCAGTTCAAAAGCAAGAAGTTTACAAACACCCAGAAGGCTTAAAAATACTGTACTAGAAGCCCAGGTAAAATGTCTGACACAAACATAAAAGTGTGGCCCCAACCTCCCCCTGCATGACTGGATGAGAAAGTGAAGGAGGCTCTCGCAGGGCAAGCAGGGAAGCCCAGAAAAACGTGGCCCGAGAAATGTAAACAGGAAAGGAAGATGGCTGAACTCGAGGAGCGGCTGATAAGGGATGCTCAAACGGCTCGTGAGAAGTTTACACCATGCTCGACTCAGAACCAGCCCTCGCGATGCAGAAGAGGTGCTGCAGTCGCTGCCGAGAGCTTTCTGGTGGCTCCGTGAGCAGCAGCAGGCAAAAAGCCAAGAAAATGGAGCACCGTGAGGGAGGGCATCGGAAACAAGGATTTTGTGGGAAACCTTGGTGCACCCACACCTCGAGGACCGCGTGCAGTCTCGTCTCTGCGCCTCCAGCAAGGTGCAGCCGTGGTACAAAAGGTACGAGGAGGAGAAGTGAAATCACAGGGGAACGGGGCACTTACAGAGCCCAAGTTCTGGAGCTCTCCCACGTGGAGAGGACAGGGCTGACGGAAAATTTACTGGTGGTTTCTAAACTGCTATGCAGGCAACAGGCAAGGTAAATGCAGAGGCGGTATTCACCAGATCCTGCCACGCTAGAGCTGAGGGCCATTTGATAAGGGAAGGGTTAAAAAACAATTAAGTGCTTTCTTAAGCAGCAGGTAGTGGCCTGCTGTAATTTGCTGCCTTGTGAAGTTTGGGGGAGTATCAGCAGGCTCAAAAACGCATTAGACAAACTCACGGACACCAAGTCCACGAAAAAAAATACTGAAAGGACTTGGCGGGGATGAATCGCTAATGCGGCAACTGTGGCCAGAGGGGTGGTGGCCACCGTTAGCCACGTCTCTGGGCTTCGGGCCTGAGGCCCGGTTTTGTTCAAAACCGCGCAACGCCAGGTCTCCCCCGTCCCCTCCCTCCCACATGCGGGGCACAACGGCCCCCGGGACGATCCCAGCCGACGGCGGAGGGCGGCGGGGCGGAGGCCGCCCGGGACCACCGCGCTGAGGCGAGGGGCGGCCGCGCCGCCCGAGCCCCTCCTGCGTTCGCTGTGCAGAGCCCAGCCCCGCCGCCGCTCGCCCGCCCCCGCGTGACGTCACCGACCAGCGGGCCGGCGCCGGCCAATCCCCGCGCAGGCCCTCCGCCCCGCCTTGGCGCGAGGGAGGCGGGGGCGCGCAGGCGCCGTCGGCGACGGAGCGGCGGGGAGGCCGCGCGAGACTAGCGCGTGGCGGGCATTTCGAGCCGTTGTGGTGGTGCCGCCGCCCTCCCTCAGCCTTCCCGCCGCCTTCCCGCCTCCTTCCCTCAGCCTTCCTTCAGCCCTCCCGCCGCCCTCCTGCCGCCTTCCCGCCGTTTTCTGCCTCTCCCCTCCCTCCCGTCCCTGCAGTCGCTGAGGCGGAGCGCTGTGGTGAGTACCGGCTGGTGTGGGGCCGGGGCTCGCTCGCTCCGGGAGGGGGGCAGCCGCCGCCGCCGCACCTCCTCGTCCTGCCCTGTCCTGCTTTTAGCCGAGATCCCCTTGGGGCTGTAGGCAGCCGCTGCCCCAGAGTCGGGACCTGGCCGGCGGGCGTTTGGGCTCATCGGCGCCGGGAGAGAGCCCCCGAGGGCCCCACTCGTGCGGGCTGAGGTGGCTGTGGCGGGCGGGCGTCCCCGTGGTGGGGCCGGGGATCGTGTGGAGCTTCCTCGGGGGTCCTAAGATGTTGGTTTTGGTGTTTGATGGCGGCTTGAGCGGCAGTGTCAGCGCGCCTTAAGGATCTGCGTGCACATCTATAAAGCTATGGGCGCTCCTTTTTATTTATTATGGCCACAGCTCTTTTCTAGCATGGAAGGCCGCGGGCAGTTGGAAGGCTGCCCTGTGACATGAAACTTACATAACAAATTCTATTTCTTATATAATCTGTAACTAAGACAAATTAAATACACACAGAATTTCAGAAGGATGAATTTACTTGTTCAGCACTCATGCTCTTCTGGCCGGCTGGCAAAGTGGGGTTTTCTGGTGGGATGTATGTATTAGAAACAAAGTTTTAAGTAATACCGAACGAAAAAAAAAAACCCTGGATGTTACCAGAGTATTGCAGACAAGGCCTCCTGACTTTCTTGATAATTTATCCTGTTCTTTGCCGTCTGTTGCACTCGCTTTAGGATCCCAAAGCTGATGATTTGTTTGCTGGGGAACAGCAAACCAGCAAACTCCTTTTTCTTGTAACTTTTACATTGCAACTATTTTCACAAGAGTATTTACGCTGCTCTTAATTTTAACTTTTTATAATTGATAAAAAACCTGCATTATTATGTTGAGATATTTTTATGTTAAAGGATTTCTTGTTCCATTTTCAGAGGAAACTTTAAAATGGAGGTTTAGAAGACAAGATTCTGCTTGCTGCTGAAGTAAAAAAAAAAAAGTCTTTATAAGCAAGATCTTGAAGTGCTGTGTAACATCACTGTTTTTTTTTTTTAGAACAAGCTGAAAGCTTCTCTCATTTTGGAAGAGTTAAAAGGATTGTGGGTGGGTTTTTTTATTTAATGTGAGGAGAACTATAGAAGTAAATCACTTTTGCAGGCAAATGAATTACTCAATATTTACACCTGCTGCTTTTAAATTAGTGGTAGTATTCTATTTTAATAGTATATTTATGTGAATTAAGGAAAAACCTAGGTGTTGGCAAAGATCAGTGATTTAATTGATGTGTTCTGATTTGATGAACAAAATATATTAAGACATCCCTGAAATAAAAATTGGTTTCTAGTCTTTGAATAGCTACTCTAATCCAGAATAGCATTCAGTTTTCTGGTGTGATCTGATGCTTCCTTTTTCCTGTGCAGACTCTTTTTATTAAAATGCTGAATATTCATTTAAAATGACAAAAAAATTACAACTGGAATAATACTGCAGATTTTTTCATGTATCGGGATCTTTTCTGCTTACAAAAAATATTTTAATCATGAGCTGTGGAAATGATTTTGTGGCAACTCTTAAGAAAATTGGATATCCAAAAGCTGATGAGCTTAATGGAGAAGATTTTGACTGGCTGTTTGAGTCTTCAGAAGAGAAATCGTTCCTGGAGTGGTTTTGTGGAAATGTAAATGAGCAGCATGTGGTATCTGAAAAGGAACTGCAAGATTTTGATAGTCTTCTTGAGTCTGGTAAGCCCATTTTGGAAGGAAATGCACTGGATGAAGTCCTTAAAACCTTGAAGCCCGTGGATTCAAAGAACAGTAGCCAAGAGGAGGAGGAAGAAGAGGAGGAACTGAAGAAATTAGAGGATGAGCTTCAAAGTCTTCAGCAGTTAAAAAAACTTCAAATTCATCGGCATAATAAGCTTCAAATGATGATTTCTGCAAACAGCCATATATTACAAACATTAAAAAGCAAAGAGGAAGAAGCACATAAAGATTTGAAAGAAGGACTGGAAGTGTTTACTGCGGCAAATAATAAGCTTAATAATGAACTGCTGTCTCTTACGGATGCAGCTAAGAAACTGGCCTCTTTCTTCACTGCTTCAGATTCAGAACAAGGGTCAGATCCACATCCAGTGTTTTTTTCCCAACTTTCTTTGGACAAGTATTTGTCTCAGGAAGAACAAAGCACCGCAGCACTTACCTCATACATAAAAAACCATTTTTCTCAAGGTATGTCTGAATGGGTTGAAAATTCACAGGAAGACAGCTTTCAGCTTGTGGATATAAGCAAACAAGTCGCTTGTGATGAGACTAATGAAGGTTGTGAAGAGAGTCGAGAGATGGCCAGGCTCCAGGCGGCATATATTTGTGCTCAATATCAGCTAATTCAAATGCAAGCGAAAGAGGAGGGCATGAATTCAGCTATAAAATGTGCGGAGAGCATGCTGCAGTCCTTAGAGAACAAGGTAAGCCGCAAAAGGTGATAGAAGGTAGCGGAGTTTTAAACAGGCAGAAGTGTTCAACCAGATCTAGTAAAAGGAATTGCTGAGTTATTGTTCTTTCAACTATTTTTATGTAGCGAAATTGCACTTTTATGAAGTTTTAGTCTTGCTCACAAAACTCCTCCTGTGAAATAGCGCCAGTTTCTATAGTTAGAAATTCTTCAGTATGGCAGAGTACCTTTAATTCTACTTTCCAGAATTATTACCTTAAAGAAACTAATTTAGTAGTACCTTTCCAGTTTAGTTTAACTTTGAAATTTCAAATTATAACTGGCTCTCAGTTGTTTGTACAACAAACAAAAGCTTAACTTTGGTTGAAATTTTGTGGTATTGAGGAGCTAATACGATAAATCTATTTCTGTTTATATTCCATAGCATAAACTTGAAAAGTTTTAGTTCATTTACTTTTGAAACTCAAGTATTTGTAATATGGTGACATTATGGTGATGTTTTAAATACCAAATAAATGAATTGGATAGTTGAAGCCCCAGAGATCTTTGAATGAGTAACGGTCAGATATGACTACTGGAATTTAAGAATGTGAGGAAATCGTAACAGAAGGGAAAATGTTAGCTTATGCCAGTCATGGACTAACTTGAGGCATCATGTCAGTTTGTATATATTCATTTATGGATGACTAGCATACAGGGCTTGACTGATTAGAGAAATTTGAAAAAGATTGATTCCGATAGCAGTGTTGATAGTCATCCAGCTAAATATAAAAAATTATATTTGCATGTGAGATTTCAGTGAGACACGCTTGAAATCTGGGTGCCAAGTAAAATACAGCTCTTCTATTTTTTCCACAATAAACTGTTTCCTGACCCTGCGACAGAATGAAATTACTATTTATTAAAATACATTTATTTGAGATCTACTTTTTAAACCTGTATTTACCTTTTGTAGTAAAGTTCTGTAGAAGTGCTTGTGGAGTTTTAATTTAATTTTGTAGATACAAAAGATGCAGTGATTTTAATGTAACATAAGTACGTGAATCTTGTGTGAACTGAAGAAATGTGTTAGGGAAGTGGCTTGGAGGGAACCATGAAGAAATTGACAAATATTTTGCTTTATGCAGGATATTGGAAAACAAGAAAATTTCGATGCCCAAATATCTAGTTTAAATGATAAAATTTCAACAATTAAACAAGAAATAGCTCAGATAAACAATGAAGAGCTGCTTCCCCTTCTGAAAGAGAATGCACGGCTTTTTACCGCACCAGTGGTGAAAGGATGCTTGGAGCGTCAGATTGCGCAGCAGGACTATTATGCTTCAAGACAAGATGAAATATGCAGGCATTTGGTAAGACAGAAAGCATCATTTGAACTTATTGAGCTAGCCTATGAAATGGAGTTGAAGAAACATAAGGAGATCTGCTGTCAGATTGAGAATTTGGTAGAATCTCTGAAACAGAGCAGTGATGAGTTGCAACAGAGACTACAGGTGCTAACTGAGCAAACTCAACGTGCAAAGCCAAGGAACACTATTAGTTCAAAGGATGGTTTCTCTTGCAGGTAAGCATTATAGTCACTATTGAACTTTGACTTACTTTGAAATAATATTGGGGAGATGAAGGCTTAGGCAAGCGAAGCCTTTTCTATTGCTAAGTTCTTAGTTACTTGCTATAGCTAATTAATATTTTGAATTCTCCAGATCTGAAGCCTTCAAGATAGGAGATTTGCCTCTTGCTTATCCTTTGAAATTCTTCTCAGGTTTGCCTGAGGAAAAACTGTTCAGTTATCAGTCTTGTTAATATTGCTGAAGCATTCCCAAGCAATACCCAGAATACAATGAGTGTTGAAAGCCAAACCTGTCTTATATGGTGCCCTGGTCTTAAGAGTTGTTCTAGAAGTATAGATGTAGAGAGCTGTTAATAACAGTGATTTACCAGATCGTATGCATGGCCTCATCAGCTTAGCCTGTAAAAGCCCCCATGTGGTAGAGGAGAGGAACGACTCCTTGAATATATGAAATGTGTTTTAGCTCCTTTTTGCTGCTTGATTTGCCATCTGGCTTCAATGTCCTCTCACCCACGTAGGAGTCTGTTTTTCACCGTCTAAATAATTGTCGCCTTGTAGCTCAGGCGATACAGCAGGAATGTGTGCTGTGTTGCTGTCACTTCAAGACTCTTAACCTTTTGATGAGGTGTGTTGCATAATTATAGGTGTGTTAATGTCAGACTTTTCCTCCTTTTTTAAAATGGTGCTTTAAGTGGTTTTTAATAATTAAGTGATAGTTGAGTATGGTCTTGCACAGTGAATAACTGCAAGAATTAGGCAGCGTTAGTTTTGCTCCCATTGTGTGTTTGCAGTGGTAACTTGTAACATTTTTGTTCAGGTTTATTATTGAGTCTCCAAATCATTGAATCTGAATGTTGTCTGGCTACTTTTTCACCTTTTTTTTTTTTTTTTTTTTTTTAAAGTCATCTGTTAGTATTCATGATTGTGAAGGGAAGTTGAAAAAGTTAAAAACCCTAAAGGGTTTGTAAGCAGAAGACACTTGAAAGAAACTCAGTTACTTTTGAAATACAGCTCCTGCTCTTATTAAAGCCAGTCTGATTCTATATTGGGGCTCAACTCCTGAAGATTTTAATATGCAGAGGCGGTAGGAGCAACCAAGCAGTTATCTGTAATTGTATTAGACTTCCTGATGCAGTGTCAGGGTACAGTTTGGTACAGCAGGTATTGCTGTCTTTTGCATGGCTCATCACTAATTGGAGAGTTTCTTAGCAGTCTCTTAATGGATAGAAAATGGGAAATACTCCAGCAAGTTTGAAAATGTCATAAAGATCTCTCTTTTTTCTCATTGGCCATTGAAAAGTCTGCTGTTTTTCAGCACTTAAAAAAAATTGGATCTTACCTTGCCATCATTGAAGTGTTGGGAAATAGTTGGCAAAAGCACATTGTCAGCTTCTATTTGCATTCATTGTGTACTTATTAACTGTTACTTTGGTATTTCATTGCTGTTAATTTAATATTGAAATATTTTGGAATCTTATTAATCATGTACTAGCTGTATATAGATAGAATCATTATATCAGTGGGAGATACAGCAGTGTAGTAAGCGTACCCTGAGCAGTACTGTTCTTTATTAGTCCTCTTACTTCTCAACATGAACATCTTCTCTTGGCTAATAATGAGACAAGTGCTTAGGAAACTTAAAAATGCTTGTGTCTAACTTCATTTGTTACAGGCTATATCAGCTTCTGGAAGGAGAAAATAAAAAACAACAATTGTTTAAAACATATGAAAGCCTGGAGCAGATGGCTCAGAAGTTAAAGCGGGACTGTGCTATAGCACAAGATCAGCTAGCAGCGTCTTCTCAAGAACAGTCTCTCCTTTTGTCCAAGCTAAAAAGTGACGTAGATACCCTTCATGATGCTCTGTATCACGGAGGAAATCAGATACAACTCAGTAGTCGGGTAAGCCCTTATCTAGTTATTAAAAATTATTACATTAATGTATGTCATGTTCTTTTACTGAGAAAAATGTAGTATGAAGGCTGTAGACACACAAACTGGCTCCCACATGTCAGCAACAAATTTATTAGCATAATGATGATGGGCCTAGTGTTTACATTGTTCTTAGCAAATATTGGATTTTGTAAATGGTGACAGGTAATAATTTTTTGTTTCTGAGCAAATTGTTGCATCCAACTTCTAATTCCTTTGAAAGGTATAGACAGTCCTGTATTACTAGTAAGTTTATGGTGTGGGAAGTATGTCATCTGGATATGGTGTCACTGGAAAATTCTTTTAAATTTCTCTTTATTTCAGATGGGCTTTTTTCCCCCTGTTGCCTGTAACACCCAAATAGTACAGTTTGGCCCCTTAAAAAGCCTGGCCATGGGTGGCTCATTTGGATGAAATAAGAAATCAGAATTTTGAAGGACAGTTGTAGTAGGACAATCCTGGTACAGAGCTCCCAGGTGTTGGGTTTAGAGCCTCTCTTAAATGGGAGTAGGCGTTGTAAATGCAACTTGTTATGGTCTTTAAAGAATTTGTAGGTATCTCAAAAGTGGATTGAGGGAAGTCTTCTGTTAGGTTATACTTTCTTGGTTAAATACATAAAAATATATTTAACACATCTGTCAAGTGAATTTGCAACATATAGAACATTTTTATTAAAAAATGAAACTTTGTAATTGGAACAATACATATGTAGGGATTGCATGTTATTAACTCAGTCAAACACCTTTCTATTGATTCAAGTTACCTCTTAAAACATAGTGACATCTCTTTCTATTGCTACTGTTTCTCAAGAAAAGTAATTCCTTTAATAAGGACATAATGTGCAAGTAGGTGACTAGTCTGCTTATACTCAACTAGCAGAAGAATGACAGTTGGGAAAATTGTAGCTGGTAATTAATGATTTAATTTTGAAATTGAATTGGCTTTTTTCTTGTGGGTTTTCTTGTTCCCTTTTAAGATTTGACTAGCTATGAAGACTTGTATTTGATTAAAAATGTCATTCAACCATCTGTCTAGTTGAGGACCAGATTCTTATGGTCTTAACGCATCTGGTTTAGTAAACAAGTAAATGAAATTACATTTTCATAACCTGATGCAAGTATCATTACATGGAGCTCAAAAGTTACATAAATTGAAAGGAATCCCATATCACCTGTGTTTCTGGTTTTTTGTGATGACTTTTCACTTACAAATGAAAGTGGCTTCCGAAAGCAAAATACTTATATTTCTAGTTCAGCTAGTGTATTAACAATATAAAGGTAATAATTTTTTGTCTTGTATTTTTTTGTTAGGAACTTACTGAGCAGTTTCATCAACTGGAAGCTGATCTAAATAAACTAAATCAACTCCTTATGGATCTGCTTGCTGATGTGAAGTCAAAGAGAAACTTTTTAGAGTCCAATAAGCTGCATCAGATGGAAAGAAACTTGTACGTGTATTTTTTCAAAGACCAAGACCACTTGAAAGAGATGGTGGAGAACCTTGAGCAGCAGGCTGAGGCTAAAGCCAGCAGTCTGGAAGATTAGAATTTCACTACCAGTGAAGCTCTTGATTTTTAAACTTCAATGTACTCTTAAGAAAGGAAAACCTGTTAATGTCAACTGTCTACAAGTTTATGGAATGATAAGTATTAGCTTATCAAGGCTAACATTTATCTATCATTGCAATGTATATTTAGCTGCCACAGTTGCCAGTTTTGGATTGTGTGCTGCTTTATGGCTTTTGGCATCTGCCCACTGAGTTCAAATATCAGTTTTGTCCAGGTTCTTTGATATGAAGTAATACATTGGTTATTTGAATGAATTACAGTCAGGCTGCTCTTCTGCTAGCCTGTATGTTGATTTCCATTGCACACAGCATAGCACAAAAAGGAACATTTCATACCCTTGAGTTAAGTTTTCTTGCATGCTGAGAACCTTTGATATGTGAACTGAAAAATAAATGCAGAGAAGGCATTCCAGATTTTGGAACAGGAATGGAATGTGCTCACTCTGAAGAAGAGAATTCTCCAAGGCAGATGTTCTGTGATTATTTCCCTTACAGCTCTTCTAAGAAGATTTGGGTTTGTTAAAAATGTGTTGGAATATGTACCAGAATCTGTTTCAAGTACCAAGACCATCTGTTTTAAGACCATTCTGATATCTCTTCATTTAACTTATGGCCCATCTTCTCCATTGAAACCAGTCCATACTCATACTGGGCTCTTCAAAGAAAAAGAATTTTAAATTTACCTTTGGGACTTCTGAGTTTGCTCTATAATTAATAATGACAAGAATTTCAATTCAGAGTCCTGATGCTTTCATACTTCTGCTTTCATGTGCATTGTTAGACAGTTTATCAAATTTTTATATAGCTTCCTAATATACCAATGGAACTAAATAGGCTTTTGTAGTATGATAACTTCCAGTCTTATATTTTGACGGGATCAGCTGTGCTTGCTTTCAAGCATTGTACATACCGATGAAGGTTAGTAAATTAGCTTTAACTTCAGTAACAGTAGTCTTAACTATTCCGATGGCAGACTTTTATGTGAATAAAAACATTTTGAACATTTAAAAATAAGTTATAACTTAGTGCTTGGATGTCTTTATATCTGGATTCATGCTGCTTAACTCTCTACATTGTGTTTATTATTAAATGCCAAAAACTATAAATTCAGTTCAGTGTTGTCAATATTTATGGTGAATCTGTGTGTTGGTTTTAGGTGTGTTCTCATACATAGCGTCTTGTTTATATTTAGTCTGCTAGGTTCTCATTTTGATATGCCTCTGAGGCTTTAAGACTGCTGCTTCCCACCCTAAGAAGTCAGGGAGTGTTTTTACCCTGTGTAGGAACGACGCGTTGCTCTTAATTATGAAAGTTAGGAGGAGTCGTGCATGGGGCAAGACTATACTTCCAACTCTTGGAATGTCATGGAAGAGAAAGCCATTCTTCCTCTCTCCCTTTTGCATGCTTACCATAAAATTTGAGCTAGATAGATATAGCCAATACTAATGCAGCCTGATAGATGTTCCTCTTTGAATCTGGATGCAAATGTTTGTACTTGTAAGTATTCAAACTTGCAATCTGCCTGTGGTCTTGAGCTAAGAAAAATATTTCCATGTAAGCAGAGGAAATATTGTTTACTTGATGGTTAAACTTGACTTGAAAGTCCTACTGATGCACTGGATTTAGCAGGAGAACACCAGAGTGACAGGACTCCAGTTATTAACTTGTATATGAATAATTTAGTTAACAGCAGTTTTTAGTAGAGCAATTGACTTGTACAGCTTGAATCCTTTAAATAGTTTGAACATGTTGGGTATTTATCTTGTGTTTGGGGTAAGTTTTCTGCATTGTTCTGGTCTAACAATATAAGGTCAACAACATCATCAGTATGGACACCGTTGTTTCTAATTCTTCCATATGTGTTGTATCTAGGGGCTCTCCAAGTATTTTGTATGTATTATAGAACATGGCTACGGGTCAACTGGAAAAGCAACTGCTTTTCAAAAAAGGATAAAATTTAGAACAGCAATAGCTGCAGTCAAAGCTTGTAGAGACTTTAGATATTGCTGACCTGTTTCTTAAATTGACAAATAAACTATAGTAACTATTTTAATGCTATTGATATTTAATAGTGCTTGAGTATATCAATTATACAAAGTTTAAGGAATAGAGGTCTTTTATGATAAGTGTTTTCTGAAATAACACATCACTAATATTTGTATATCATGATAGTAGTAATTGTTTCTTTCATCTTGTGTTGGCTCTATTTTGGCAGTTACTTGAAAGGGTTTTTTTCTTGGTAAAATCTGAGCACCAATAACAGTAAATGTATGCATACACTAGATATAGATTAGTTTAAAGATGTTGAGGAAGGGGGAAGTATTTCAGACATAAATGATAAAAAAAATCTGACAAATAAACCAAGAATTATTAGAAGTTAGCTTTACTTAATAAGACTGCTTAATTTGTTATCAGTGTATTAGAACACTTTCAAAGAAGTTTCACTTTTGTGGTTTTTCTAAATTATTACAATTTGCTAATTTTTATTTACAATACTTAGAAACTGATAGGCATGTCAGGGAGGAAATGTCATTTTCTCTTGAGGAGAATGAATGGCTGAACATATTCACTATATTTTGTCTTTAATTTCAACAGAATGTAAGTGCAGATTGTTCTGTGGCCCTGATATCACGCGTAATTTGTGTGTGTTCTGTGTTTAGGTTTAATCTTAAAAATGGAATGGTACACATCATACATAGGATGTGAGGCTTCTAAAGTGCCTTTATCTGATACCGCTCAGAAGATTATGACAGCTTTGCAGTCTATTCCTGTAGGAGAAGTTAAAACTAGCAGAAAAAATAACCAGAGTGAGTAAATCTTAGCCTGTTTAAGTGTTTCTATTTTCAGTTGAAAAACTGAAACCCAAACAAACAAAACAATATCAAACCTCTAGTCCCTATTTAAAAAGAAAAAAAAGTGAGAGTTCAGGTTTCCAGGTTTAGAAAAGAAATTAAGCTGTAACTGTGACATTTGCTGGGACTTTTCTGATTAAATAACACTGTGAGTGCAAGGAACTAGGGTATTACCAGTACCCTCAATTTCATTATTTTTTTTTCTTCCTGTTCCTGCTATGTGGTATAGAAGTAGATGAGAATTTCAAACTGTTAATTAACTGATACTGCAAATTAAATGTATACATTAACTTGACTACGGACTAGATATTTAAAGATCACTAGAAGTACTGGGAACTTAGAAGGCCTGTGAACTCTCCAGACTCATGTCTGTCCTTTGAACACATGTTCGTTAACAACTCACTCCTTGTGAAATTCTAGGGAGAAGAGTGAACAAAAGTCCCAGTGGTAGAGCAAATTAGGTAATGTTAGAAGTGCCTCAGCAGATCTTTGACTGTTGAGCAAATCTGACCCAGAATGTTGTGGATACTAGGGTGGTTTTGCAAGACGGAATTTTTATTCTCAATTCTGTGTATTTCATAGCCTGCCAGTCTTGTAGCTCTGGAAAGAAGTAGATAGAAAGGTAGAGTTTTGCTCAGTTTCAGTTCTCTGTTTTCTCCTGAGAACTAGGTCCTGGAACATTATCTGGTCAATGGGATTTAGATATAGCATTTGTTCTTATATACATGGTGTTCGTTGCAGCCTCCGTTTTACATAAATAACAGTTTGGGCTCTTCTTTCAATAGTAAAGTATTGGATCAGTGGAGCCTGATGGCGTAGCTGTGAAAAGGGTAGTAGTTCATTGCTGTGTAAATCAGGGATACACATTTGAAGAAATATGGTACGGGTTCATTTTAAAATGGGGCATTTGGACCAAAACCCAGCTTATTTTAAAGAAAAACAGATCTCTTCAGACTCAGTTCAATTGCCGTTCTACTTCTCTTGCTACCTTGTCATTTTCCCTTCCTTAATTTTCCTGTGTAATGTTTCTTGTTTTAGACTTGGGAGCTCTGTACTGTGCGATATCTGTATCGTGTTATGTTGTCTGCTCTTGATCCATTCACTCTCTGTCAAGCTGTAAAATTACAGATTCTCTGTTCTAAAAAAGCACCATGAAGGTGTCTGGTATCTTTAGCCAAATTAGCTTGCTGTCCTCTTTGTAGTGCTGCTAAATCCTTATTCACTAGGGAGTGAAAAAACAGCATAAGCATTTAGTGGCGGCAGGTCATATGACTAGCTTTTCCTGCTCTTGTTTTCCATGTAGTAATTACTCACAATTGTTTCTAATGTACAGGCTTAAGAACAAATTTATTTGAATTGCTTTTAGGACATTGCCTGTATATATAGCTTTAGCTGATCAATGTGGATCTGGAGAGAAGAAAGTTTGCCTCCCTTAAAAAAACCCAAACCTGTCATGTTAATTGGTCTGTTTCAAACTGCATTGAACTGTATTTTATTGATAGATCTTTAAAGATTAAATTCTACTTAATGTAAAAACTGTTTGTCTTTAGAAGGTAAATATTGGGTTCAAATAGGACAAATATCTGTGATGTTGAACTAGCGGGTGAAATTCTGTGGTTATCTTAGCAGTAGAGCTTGTAATGGTTCCGTCTAGCCTTAAGGAGTTTGAAGGCAAGGATGGGTTTCTACTGCCATCTGGTGATACTTTGTCGTAAACCAGAAATTTGAGGTTGCATAGCTCTTTAGATACCTGTCATACTGAATACTGTGTGCTGAAGGACAGAAATGTAATCCTCATCATCTTCTCCGGAGGATGAAGTTGTCAAGAAAAAGTATCTAGCTGTGAAACAATTAAAAGCACTGAAGGTAAACTCAGTTACTATCAGTCTTAAATTATAATTTTATTGTTGTAGGAAGTGTCAAGAAAACCAAACCTAAAATGTTTGAAGCTACAAATACAGCTATGCCATATTCGCTATTCTAACAGCTCAAGTTAGAAGTCTGAGCTGGAGATAAATAACTGATTACACATATACACCAACATGAACCTGCATGTAATACTATAAAGTAATAAGCTTAGTTTCTTCTGGAAACTAAGTTTCTTTTTAGTTCCTTTTTAGTTTCTTCTGGAAACTAAGCTAGTTAGTCTTTGAAATTTTTTTTTTTTTAGTCTTTTAAGTACAGGGTCCTGGTTTGCCTAGACAAAATTTTTTTAAAACAGTTTCAGTAAATGGGAATAGATCACCTTATGCTTTGTTTGATACTGGTCATCAGCACATTAGATTCAGAAAGTGTCTTGCTGCTGGTAATACAAATTTCATAGCTGAAAACAGCAGTGGAGTGTTGTACTTGGTATGCACCAGGAGTTAGAAGGGGACAAAATACATATTTTGCCCATGAGGTGTCTTTTTTGTCTGGGCAGTAAAAGAATCTAGAGATAAAGGAATCCTAACTAATTGCAAACTCTGGAGAGACCCGCACGTCACTGGAGTTCTCTTTTTCATTGTTCCTCTTCCTGTACCTACTGAGTTTGTAATTACTGCTAGCCTGTTGCCCCTTGTTCTTCTATTCCAGTCTTCACTTGCTTCTCCTCTTCTTGGGGCTACTGGGCAGTGTTGAGGGCAGGAAAGAGAAGGCATGTCCTAACTTTCATTTAGCATGGTGCAGAGTCCCGAGGTGCACTTACAAAGCCTACCTTAAACTACAGCATCTGTCTGCTTTTAGAGCTGGCAGCTGAATATCACTGGTAGTGCAGTGGTGGGCCCAGGCTGACAGCATGCTGTGGCACAGGGCTCTATCTTAGACCCAGCGCTGATAGCCATCCTGCTTCTTGTGGTGCTAGTCATTACCTTACCTTGCTGTCAGTTTGCTAGGTCTGAATTCTCCTTGCTCTCTGTTCTTCTCTGGTCTTACAATACCTGTTCTATCACGAGGATGAACAATGTGAAAAAATTATCCTCTGCAGATGCAGCATAGTCAGTTCTCTGTAGGCCATGATATGCTAAAGATGTATATGCAAATTTTTTTTACTGAAGAAAATTATTTTTGAATAATACTGCCTAATTCCAAGAAAACAGTTAAACTATGTAAAGTGTGTAGAGTTTGTCTGTTTGCTTCCCTTCTTGCCCATGCCCCCAGCTTTATTTTGGCCAAGATGGGATGTGTTTTCTTGAAAGAAGGAAATATGCATATTTATGGTATTGCAGTAATGCCTCTTCTGAATACTGTGGAAAATGTTTGTCTGCTTCGTAGCAAATTTGAATTAATTTTTTCTTAGTGGGGACAGAGCACGCTTTTGCGTATGCATATTTAGGAACCTGCAGGGCCCTTTTAAGCATGAATGATATTAATTGGAGGAAAATGGTTGTCATGGAAAACTTTATTGCAATTATTTTAGGTTTGGTAAAAGTGTCAGTAATGTAACACTGTATGTAACCTAAGTTATATGCGCTGCTCTCAGATTCATTTGTATTGTAAAATGTTTTCCCTTCTTTTTTAAAGGTATAGAGAAGACAGAGGAAAATAAACTAGGTGATAAGGATGCACATCTGAAAAATGAAAAGGCAAGCATATTGTAAGATTGAAGACCACTAAAAGCAGTCTTTTTATAGCAGGTTTGAAGTTGTTATAGACTGGCTCTTTCATAACAAGCTTTATTACAATATATTGCATATACTCATAGTTCAGATAACTTTCCTCTGTCTCATTTTGCACTTGGCATCTGTTTATCTATGAGAGTCTTGGCCCCATTTCTGTTATCCTTTTTATAGGAAGTTAGTCTTTTGTGACAGATTGATCAGAAATAAATGAGGTTGCCACGGTTAGATAGTTGCCAGGGTTTAAAAATGTTCTCAAACCTCTGTCACTGCACAGTCACTAGCACACAATCATAAAGTGAGCTGTTTCATATGAAAAATTACTTTGTATTAGGAAGTTTAATTTTTGTTTTAATCATCTCCCTGAATTTGATTTAACATGCATGCGAGCGAGTGCCACTACAAGAATGGGAATGGATAACTGCGGCAGCCCCAACTCGGGCTGTGATTGTAAGATCCATTGAGTTGATTGATGAGTTGCAGATACTGCAAGTGTACTTCTGTCCCAGCTGCAAATTTCGCAGCCTTCCTTACTCTGACTGGTGCATGTTGCACACTTCAGCAAGCCCATTCAGGTTGCTCAAGATGCAGAAAACTGTTTTCTATTTTTTTTTTTGTGGGGTGGGATAGTTTCCTACAAATTAAATTGGCTCATAGACAGACACACAGCTGTGGGTGCACATGAATGGTAGTGGAACCCCTTTTTGTCACGATGAGGTGCTAATTTTTACTGGCTGCATCTAGTGAAATTTTCCTACATCCACATAAATTATGAAACTACATCCTGGGAGTTGTTTTCTCTACTTCCAGCGATGTCATTATTTCTAGTAGAAGATCAGTTCTTCCTGGAAGCTGCTGCTTCTCTCTGTGGTTAATTCTAGTTCCAGCTGTGTTATTCTGACTTGAAAATTAAATTGCTTTGTTCTTATTTTTGAACCTTGAGAAGAATTGCTTATTCCCGATTCTATAATTACTTGAGTGTCCAAATTCTACTGTGTTAAACAATGAAACTATTTGCAGTTTGACTGGAGAATACACTTGAGCGAATTAGTTGTCTTTCTACAGCTCTTAAACATTTGGTCCTTCTATGATATTATTTTTCCACTTATGGTAACTTTTTATAGTGTCCACTTTTTGATTAGCATTGCCTAAGTTCAATTAATTTGTCTTCATTCAGAACAACCACTATTCATTTTAGTAGTAGCAAAAGCTTAATTAGCTACCTTTTTCTATTTACTTGAAACCTATTAATTGTACTTTTGCTGTGAAGTATGATCTCAAGCAGTCTAAGGCTTTTTCATCTTTTGACTCCGTAGTTCTGAGGTTTGGGAATACGGGAACCGGGTTGAGGAATATTGCAAAACCAGAAAAAAAAAATATTGGCTTTGTCATTCTGGCTTGCTCAATCAATACAGATTGAATAGAGATGGACGATATCCTTTGATCAGTGAAAAATGTCATCTTGGGGAATGGATGGGAGCCCTGCACAGCGGTAACTCATGGTTCTTTTGAAGTGAGAAGGCCTTAGTTTTTGGAATGGTAATGACAGCAGAGGTACTGAAGGAGACTGGCTGTGCTGCAAGAGCAGAAAATATAGTAATTATGAGAGGCTTCAGTTACTTTTCAATGGACTGTGTGAATATTACACTTATGCAATGATGCTGACACTAAAAATTAGGAGACAACTGCTTTGTAGAACAGTTAGAGAAGTCACAGGAGAAACTGTTTTTTATTTGATTCTGTGCGAGATCAGGTTTAAAGTCTTCCTGCTGAAAGATACTCTGACAGGGACTATAATCTTTCTGAGGCATTAAAAGATAGATAAGTCACTACAGGAACCCTTCTTTTCAAAAAAGGAAATTACATAAAAATGAAGATGCTTTTAAAAGAAAATATATGGAATTTCCTTTCCAAAACCAAAACATTTGTAGGTAGTATAGGGATTTATTCAAAACAGAATATTGGAGACTTAAAACAAATACTAAAATCTGTCCAGGAAAAAGTATGGCTAAGTAACAATATGAAGGAGACTACTAAAAAATGTCATCATGCAAAAAGCTGAACTTCACAGAATTTGTATTCTTTTATAGTTGCCTCATTTGAGTAAGTTAACTGTAAATATACAATAGTATAGTCAAAATAAACTTTGAGAAACCGCTTGCAAATGCATCACTAAAAATAACATCATTTTTTCAAATGCCTCAGGAGTTGAAAGCTTGCCAGCTCCTGTAAGACCTGTTGATGATCAAGGTGTAAGAGGATTATTGAGGGAAGATACAATTCCGCATATCTGTAAATAGTTAAACACACATTTACCTTGAGGAATCTCGGAAAGGTTGCCAGTTGCCATTCCAGAGTCCTTGTTTATGAAATCAAGACAGAGGATCTGTCTCGGCTGAAGAGGTTGTGGAAGAAACTAGCAAAATAAACCGTAAGAAAATACTAGAGCCAGTAGCATACCAAGGAAATTTCTGAAGGAAATCAAGGACAAAGGAGTAGAATCGTAACATTACCATGCAACTTCTTGTTTAATGCTATTTAATAGCATGCTGCTGTAAAGGTATCCAGGGACTATCTGGAGTAGGAAAGCTGTTCTGGGCATAGTGGATTAAACAGAATAGAATATAATACTTATTCATACACCTGATAATACTTCTTCGGTGCAACTTTCATATATATTTGTTATGTCTTACAATCTTGTAAGTTGTTTAAAGAAATTGATGGAGATCCATTTGACTCAGTGTACTTGAATTTCCAAAGCAGTCATTGTGGCCCCTTGCCAAAAGTTCTTTAACTAAGCTGTCATGAAAAAAGCTCTGAATATGGAAGCTAAAGATGGAAATGAATGGTCTCTTCTCTCTTCAGACAAAGGTCACTAATAACCTAGTCACTATGGAGGACACGCTACTGGACTAGATGTATCTTACAGTTGTTAATTTGTAATTTTTAGTGTTAATAACTAATACTATATTAAATTAAACAGTGGTGGTCTTGGATGTAAGCAATATAAATTGACAAAATAATCTTTACTGATAAATACTTGAATATTGTTTTATGTAATGTGGTTCCCCTAAACTGACTCTGTTTTATTAGTATCAACATTTTTCATAGACTATCATTTCCTTCAAAGCTTATCTAAATTATTTCATGTATGCTTATTTTTATTTCTCCTAGTAAGCTGAATAATTGGTTCACTAAAAAATTTCCAATTTTTCCAGGAGATTCATGATTCCACAATTGCCTTATTAAAAACATCTGCCAGCCCTGAAAAAAGTGGTCAGATAGTCAGGACAGTACATACTGATGGAATGCTTTTCTGTCAAGATACCAAAACAGTGAGCTATTACCAGGATTTAGACTTGCCAACATGGGGATATAGAGAAAAAAATCTTTCAGTAGAAGCAAAAAACCTGAAGGATGGTGAAAAGAATATAGCTACTCCCCTTAAAAGAAAGCAAGATGTGCCTACATGTTGTTCAGAGAAAACAAGAAGATTAACTGTAAAGACCTCCACTTCTTCACATGAAAGAAGATATAACTGTGCTTCTGGACAAACAGGGACTTCTGAAAATTATCCTAGTGATATCAGGAGTTTGGGATGTGAAGAAAAAAGAGAATTGCTTGCAGCTATAGAACAGGCAGTGGCTTTTGTAACTACTATGATATTTCAAGATGGTTCTTCACAGCTCAACTCAGAGCAGGTTAGTGAATGATGCGTTTTGTTTAGAGTCAGTTTTGTAGAACCATTTGAACTGTGCACATGACTCTGGTAAACACAAAACCGTGTTCATTGGGAGCCTAGAACCTGGACCAGTTCTGTATATTATTGCTTACCAAAATATAAATGTAAAATGAGGTAAACCTTAATACTTCTGACTACATTTTATTTTTAGTTACCAAGTAAAACTTAAAAAAAAAAATGAAACCACTTGGGCTAAACAAGCATTTGTATACTTAAAGTGAGACTGTATGAATTAGAATATTTTTTTCCTGCTTTTTACTGTGTCTGTCACTGTGGATTTTTGTTTCAAGGCTGAAACACTTGCATGCTCCTCTACTGTGTCAATGGTGTATGCAATAACTCTAGTGTACATAATAGGTTTCATATTGTAAAATATTTGAGAAATTTTCTTTGTAAGATTGCATAAAATCTGTCAGAGGAAATGCTATTTTAATTATACTTAACAGGTCTTAACCTCATCAGTAAAAGGAGTTGTTGTGTTAGTGAAGAATCAGACTGATCACCCTTGCCCTCCCAGTTACTCTTCAACCGACCATACTTGGAATGCTGCTAATGAAAATGATAAATTAATTTATTTAAAAACTGAATGGTTATCTCTTTGGGAACAAGAACAACAGGCTCACAAGAAATTTGCTTGGTGAGAGTATGTAGGAAAAAATACTGGTTTGCTTTACATGTGCTTTTCTAGCAACAATGATGTTGATTACATGGCACAGGCTTAATCTCCTTACACATCAAGCTCATTGAATTTCATATTAGCTGTATTAGTTCTGTGTCAGGCCTGGGCTAATATAAACCAAATAAGAATAGACTATTCCTTTGGGCTCAGCCTATCACTAACTGCAGCCCTGTGGAACTAGGTTGGGATTCTGGTAGGAGCTGTTTACATTCACCCAGAAATCCTTTATGAATAGCTTATTGACTCTATGGCACCAAAAATATGATTCATCCAGGTTTATCTATCTTGTATCTTACCTTCCATTTCCTGAACTACATTTCTTATCTAGTACATTTTTGATGGACATTATTACAGTAAACATCTTTTTTGAGCTCTGCTAATATTTTTAATTTTTTAAGCACAATAGGCTTTTTAATGGCTTTTGAGATCCCAAATGAAGTTTTCCTAATATTCAGTAATAATGTTACATCAAAATGACAAGATAATTTTTTAAAGTAAATGCTTTCTGTATCTGTTTAATAGTTGGACTAAATTTAAAAAAAAAGTTGGATTATGTTTTAAACTTCCAGTTAGTATAACCAAAATCCATTTTTATTCCTTACTATTAATTTTGAAATAGTATCCCATAAAGAGAGAAATGAGAACTGAATCTGATTCTTAGATATAATAGTCTCATGTTAAAACTTCATTAGAATATTTTGACTTTCAGTAATAACTGCTTTATTGTAAACTGCTGAAGTTGGGTTATTAAATTACAAAGCATTCTTTTTCAAGATGTTGGACTTGGCTGTTAGTTGCATCTCTGGCACTGCTCCACTGTGACTTGAAACAAATCACTTCACTTACCTGGACTTCTCCAGCTGTAATATTGGAGTTATATGACAACTAGTTTAATAACTTGTTGTTAGTTTGAATATAGGTTGTTCTGAACTGAGAATAACATATCAATAAAGCATGTACATATGAACAGTAAAAATTCAATAATAAACAAGTTGAATAAGTTATTAGCATTTAGATGAAACCTAGAGGTAATTATTTGTTGTAAGAATGGTGCAGTTGTTTAATAGTGGATCTACACTGTATACAAGAATACCTTATGACCCACACATTTTCTCATATGTCCAAAAACTTGGTACTGTGGTTTCATACCACAAAAGATAAATAAACATGAAAGCTCTATAAAAAATTATTGGTTTTCTATATTGCCCAAAATAGAGCTTATAAAAAAAAAAAGACACAAATAATTAGCAAAATCTATATACTAAAATATATAATTGGTAAAATCTATTTAAAATAGAATGAATGTGGGAACTATAGACACTTTCAAAACGAATGGAAAAATGTGACAAAGATGAAGCATTCTAGATTTAAATATTATATTAACACTAGGCAATTATGGCAATTTAGATTGTCTAGTAACTTTTAAATCATGATTTTACAATACTGCATTAACTCAGAAGCCTCTGTGATCTTATTTGGGTATATTGAAGTATTACAGGGATGCCAGTTGCTGTTTTGGATTAAGATTGCATTTAATTTTGAGTGTCAAATAAGGATTTGTTTTCTTTATGACTACATGATAAGGCATATCTGCTAGGATGTTTAATTTATTATAGAATGAAGCTTCAGGAGTTATTGAACTGAGAATTTAATATTCAAATACAGTATTCTGTTCGTACAGGAATACAAAAATGTCTTGTGTTAACTGTTTAGTATTAGGTGCTAATTAAGTATATAAAGTAAATAGATTCACTAAATCTACTAGCAATATAATGTGTGTTAATGAGCTACTTCTGTGCAGGCAAGTGTTGTTTCAAATGCTACATTGCAAAGTTCCGATTATTTGCTTCAATGCAAAAGATTTCCTGAGGACTCTACTTCAAGTTTATGGTAATGAAATCAGCTGGAAACAAGGTAACTCTCATCTATGATCTAATCCTATGATGTATGTGCTTTTGATGTTTCTGTTAAAATCACTAGGTGTAGAAGTAACTAGATTGGCGGTTAAGTATTGGAAAACAGAGTTTTAGTACCATGGAAAAGAACACCCTTCTTGGGGGAGGTTGTGACCAGAGGCTTGGCATGTCAAGATGATGTATTTCTTCTCAGAGCAGGAATGAAATCACTGAATAATTTAAGGATAGCTTCCAGTGGAAACCAAAGCTTTCAACACAGTCCTGACTATAGCTGAAAAGGTCAAACTGCTTCATGTTTCATGTTCCCTAGAAGAACTTTCTCTGCTCAAGAGGAAAGGCTAAAATAAATCCTAGAGGTGTTCATAGTTGTCAGAATTAGGAATCACTTGAATGAGTCCTCGTTTTTTTGATAGGAACAAATAAGACTCTTTTGTATGGATTTAAAAGATACTACAAACAGAAGATATAAGATGTAAATATAATTTTTATTTTTTTCTTTGTTCTATGTATGGGATTACTGCTGAGCAAATTATAAAAATAAGGATTCCCTCTATGGAGAGTCTTCAGCTTGTGTTCAGCATCTGAAAAGTTTCATCAGTAAATCACAGTAAACTGATGATGATTTAGAATCTTGTGTGAAGATCTACACAAAAGACACTTAGCCCTGGGAATGGGAAGAAGAAATGTGATGGTACTGCCACTAGTGACAATTTTAAAACCCGTACACACAGGAAATATTAGATCTAGGTTAGATCCTATCTGATGCATGGGATTTGAATCTGAAGTTTCTAGTATCCAAAAGAAGTCTTGTCTAGGTTTGTTTTTTTTTTTTTAACCCTTGAAAGTTGATGCTTCCTCACCCATTATTTCTGCTATGGTAAAAAAAACCCCACCCAAAACCCAAACACAAACCCCCTACCTTTTTTAAGGTAAAAAAATCCCATCATTGTAAATCGATCAAACACTGAAATGTCTACCTATGTCATTAACTGCAATCACTTGAGTGATTGCACTCATTCTCAAACTAGTGTACTAACCAGTGGAATACATACAGATATGTTAGCCCTGACTAGTAAAATATGGCATGCTTTGTCATTGGGATTCACTAATGTTTCGGAGTAGAAGGAGGACAGGACTTGAGTGCCATCTCACAGTCTTCAGGAAAGTATGCTTTTATGACCACAGACTCTGCTCTTCACTTCATCCTAGCTTGACCCTGGTTTTTCTTCACTCCTTTCAGCTTTGTTCTGTCTCGGTACCATATGTGCCGCCTCCTCACCTTGAAGGTGTCATCCTTTTTCCAGGACTGAATTGGTGGCTATAACTCATTACTGCTACTCTCACCTTTGGTGATAATTTTAGTTGGGAAGGGAGGGAGGGAGGGATGGTTGGTTGGGGGGTTTCATTCTTTATCCTTTTTCAGCTAGAGACTGTCTCATGCTCATTGTAAATAGAGATAGGAGAAAAGGATCTTTGAGGTATCTCAGAGACTATTTGGTAAGAGGATTCTCTTCCATGTATCCTTGGTAAGATGTAGTTGTTGTTCTTGTTAGAAAAATCAGTGCTCATTTCATGCAGTCTTCACATGAAGTTGTGAATGTCCAGCATCACACTAGGCAGAGCCTTCCTGCAGCCTCTGGGTGTTTTCCAACAACCATCAGCTGCCGAGTGTTACTGCCTATCAGTGAGGCTGAGTTGCTTAGTCTGCCTCTTCACAATGCATCATTTGAGTTCATGGCAAATCTGTCTGTTAGAGTAGTCAAAGTTTCATTTAGGTCCTGTAGGGATTACTTCCTGCTGAAAGAGCAGTGGAAATCCTGTGGACACATCCAAAGTTTGGTTTTAGAGTGGATGCAGAGTTTGACATACTTTCTGAAGCTGCATGATTCCAAGGCAAAGACTGTCCTTCCAATCACAGAAAGATTGTGGTACTCTCAGGAGGGTATCCTTGAGAGAATTTCTGAGGCTGTTCCTTAGCCTCTGTTAGCTTTGGAGGTGAATAGCTGTTTGCATTCAGAGAAAAGGATAGTGAGCTACATAAAATCCTGGTATGAGATCATGCAGATGAAGTATCCTTCAGTTATCTGGCCACTCCAGCAGAGCTCAAGCTGATTCAGGGGCAAGGTGTCTCCTTTGCTAACATCTGCTGAGCAGCCACATGAAGTTCTTTTCAGCAACAATTTTATTAGTGGAGATAAGCAAGTCTGGTTGGCTTTAGAATAGTCCTGCAGCTGTAACTTGCATTGTGGACATTAAAGTTTGCTTCCAGGTAACTGAGTCTGTAAGGTTGCGTAGCATGGAATTATCTATACATGCCCCTGTGGGTTGTCATTTGAACTTACGTAGGGGTTACTGAAGAGGATTCCTAGATCTACCTTTGAATATATCACAAAGCATTCTAGTTACTAGTTTCTTTGTCCTCCTCTTTGTAGTACTACCGTACATAAGTTGAGATTGTAGTTAAAAGGGATATGAAACAGCACTAGGCTTGCTCCATCCTATGTATCTGTGAGCATGAGAGAAAGTGCAGTGTAAGCACGTATGATCCTACAGGACAAAAGGTTCTGATTTTTGGGAACAATGCATTGTGCACCCATATGTGAATTCATATATATATATATTAAAGATCTCAGAAGTCTGATTGCTAGAAAGTAAATCTCTTCCCTGAGCCCTAGTAGCAATTTTATGGATATCAATCAAGTTAACAGCAACAACAAAGCTGTACCAGAGGGAGACACTCACAAGAAAAACTTCAATTTGGAATTTTTCAGTGATAAGAGAGAGAGACTTTTACAGTCAATCTTAAGAACCAAAGGTTTACTTACATCTTAAAACTTGGAAAAAAAAAGCCAAAACCAAAAAACAAACCCACAAAAAATCCTCCTCAAAAATATTCAATATTGAACTTACTCCTATTTAGTCATGATATTGACTGTTTGTTACAGCTGCTAATTCAATGTTTAACACTTTCATAGTGTAAATGCTTGTCTGTTTATGATGTGTGTCTACAGGAAAGACGGGCAAAACTTTAGAGATATTTCTCAGTATGGGAGGTAATTTAAATATTCTGATTGTCAGAAATAACCTCTTTTTGTAGTTGCTGACAGTGTCGTGTTAGATCCAAGGATTGCAGCATGGCTGATAAACCCCAGCGACACAGTTCCCTCTTTTGAATCTTTAATACGGAAGTATTTTGAAAAGCCTTTTTCTATGGGAACAGTAAATACAGATACAGGCACTTTGAGAAATGCATCAGTAAGTAGTTTGCTTTAAATTGTTTGTGGTTGGGTTAAAAGGGGAAGGAAATGATGAAAGAATTGCGTTTGCTTACAAAATATTGCAAAACAAGACAGATAATGCTTTTTTGATGGAAGAAAATTATTACATTATTATTACTTGTTGGAAATCTAATTGAAAGAAAGGGGAGAAGGGAAGGGTTTACTACCTTCTACCAAGATGGGATCATATTCTCCAGGGACAGCCGTAAAATTCTTCTTCAAATATGTAAAGTTCAGTAACAATTAATAATCGGATCTTTTTTCTTTCCAGTCTCCACGCAAACTGATTTCCAGCTTTCCTTTCCACAATGTCTAATGCCTTGTTCTCTAATTGCTGCGAACTTGTAGCCTGTATTTAGTTAATTGTTATTAACAATTTTGCTGAATTTCACAGCTGGTAAAAACACTACCTCATAGGCTGAGGAACAGTAGGGAGCTGAATGTGAACCTTCAAGCGTGTGTATGAAAAATCTGTGAATTTTTATTCTCAATAAGAGAGAATGCATGATGAACTTTTTAAGAAGCTATTCCCAGCACTATAGAAATGTCTTACTGTCTGTTGGAACTTATTTACTGAATATTATAAAATTTTGGTATTGTGTTTTGGGCCATGGTGACCTACTCTGGACACATTAGCCTTCAGAGGTTGTTTGAATGATAAAAATAGATGTGCAGCAACCTAAATTATGTTTTTTGGAAACTTTTCACTTTTCAGAGGCCTTGCTTGTTCAGACACAAGTATTGTAACATGATTATAAGGCTTCTAGGATACAAATCCACAGGTGTCAAGTGGGCTTAGAGCATGGACAGAGGTCAGTTGTATCAGCACATACCCATCAGTATAGACATTTCTGAGAAAACCAGGGCCAGTTTACTTTAAAACACTAGCTGTAAACTGCAGTTGTTCAGAAGCTACTTCATGAATTAAGCTATTAGTGTAGGGAATGGACAGGCAAACAGGCAGAAGCTATAAACTTCTCAGTTATTTCTATATGTGATGTCTCCTCCTGTGAGTCAGCATCCTTAATCTTGTCTCTTTCCTTAGCTTGACTCAGTCTTTTGTTCTTCATGTGTCACATCTATTCTTAGTTGTCATTTCTCAACTTTTCCATCCTGATTCCCAGCTCTGAGTTAAATATTGAAGTCTTACTTCCTTCCTGCCCTACTTCAGGTCTAGTTTGTTTCCTTGCCCCTGCCATCTCCAGTGCCTTTTTGCTGACTTCTTCACCCACGTCCCAGTTAATGCCTCCCTCTGACATCCTGTGATTATTCCCTCCATTCCTTATGCAATTAATTTGTTCCCTGGACTCTCCCACTTTCTTTTTGGCTTCTCTGTTTGCTCAGTGAGGCCCAGGTCTTCCTGTGAATTTTAGCTCTTTGCCAGGTTTGTCTCTTCAGCCTTCTTGCTCTGATTTTACTGGTAGGTTCCTAACAGTTGTCTGTACTCCCAGAGGGACCCATGCCAGGCGATATATCATGTCTTGTGCCCCACTACTTCAGTTAAACTCCCTCTGTATTGTGCTAGTCTTGTCCACCCGGTGTAGTACTTGGAATGACTGCTATTTTATTCGGTAGCCCACTACTCACCCACACACCTCTGGCACAAAATATGTGCTACTTGCTGCTGTCTGTATATTTGATGCTGTGCCAAAAGGCTTGGTAAAAGGGGTCATAGTCCATACCTTGAAAGCTTTGCTGAAACAGGTGCTAAACATCATACTGCTCTTGTCATTGCTGCATTTGCTGATGAGGAATCTTGGTGTCAATTGAAGCCTGTCACTGGGCTTACTTCCACCTCCAGAATGCAATCAAGTAAGCTGTCTGTTGCTGAAATACTATTCACAGACAGCTTGTTTGTTCCAGAACCCGTGGGTATGGACACGGTTTCATTACCCCATTTTAACTCTTTTCTGCTGCTGGGTCTTTGCTGGGACATGTTTCCCACTAACAGACATCAGCTTACATAGAATCTGTTTAGTTTTATCTGCTGTAATCTTCAGTCATATAGTCATTTCAAGGTAAAAACAACTGTGGTCCAGGCTTAAGTGTGTTCTGAATGACTGCAACACTAGTGCCCCTTTGTTTTATGGTATGTGCTAGGAAAATGTATCTGCAGCAAAGATTACCCCCAAACTTGGGTAATTCTGTTTTTAGCGTGAAACATAACTTCTTGTAATTAATAGGTGTCTCCCATGCTTTTTATGCTCGGCACTTCTTTTAAAAATTAGTTGGACCAATGTGATAAAGTTCCCGTGATGGTTCTTCCCCAACTGTGTACCAGAATGCATGCCTTTGTAGCAATGATGTGATATAATTTGTCCTAATGTAAACTAATTTTTCAGTCGGTATTGTGTTTGAGCAGCAACAACTAATTTGGATTCCTTCTGCATTCTGTTTGGATCAAATAATGGATGAAGCATTGCTCTTGTCAGTCTGCATCTGCTATAGTGCTTTGGTTCCAGGCTTCTGTTTTTCTTCAAATAATGGGGCTGTTTTGCAAACAGTAGGCCAAAATTGTGAGTTTTGTGTACAAGGCAGATTTTTATACACTGTTTGGAGGATGGATTATGTTTACCTGTTGATTTACAGCTGACTCTTGCACTGTGAGGACACAGGATCAAGTGTTTAGATGTACGGGTGTCTCAGTCTGTGCCTACCCTCACTCCCTAGAAACACAACCAGCAGGTTCTGAGAGTCACGCTGAAGACAAGGAGGAGATAATTGCATCTAGCTCAGGGAGCAATTCCTGCAAAAGACCCTGTTCAGATGGAAAAAGGTGTCCAGAGAAACCTTCTCACAAACTCAGAAGGGTCCTTACCTCCCTAAAGTGGTAGGAAGATCCTCCCCTCTCCATTATTTTTACATGAATTTAATTTTTTTTAATTTTAGAAAAATCCTTAATTCGGAGATCTGTTTAGACTGTATAGACTCTCCTTTAGGAAGGATTTTGAACATTTCCCAGCCACTTTGATTATTCTTACCTGCTTTTGCTTCAAAAGAACTACTGTTCTGGCTGGACAAATTAAAAGCCCTGGAGGACCATGGTATTCTCACGTCAAGCCTGTTCTTAAGAAAATATTCTTGGAAACAATTTCAGTGGTAATCTTTCTGGTTTAGTCCATAATTCATAGCTTAATGCCATCTAGTTTAGTAGAGTGATATCACGTCTAGTTACATTGAATATACTCTTCCAGATGATAGAATCTTGGTTTTGTTCTTTACAAAATATTGGATGTTTCATTCAAACGGAAGCATTGTCTTTTTACTATTCGTGACAGAAAGATGTAATTCACTTGGGAAGCAGATTTTAAATTTATTTTCAACCCTGTCTATGTGTATTAATTTAGTAAAAATGATCTTGGAATACCCTGTTCAGCAAGAATCTAGCCAACTGTAGGTCAATCTCCAGCAATGTGGCTATTGAGGAAGAAACAGTGAGTGTTATCAGATTATCTTCTAAAGTGGTTAGGATCCTATTGGCCTGAAAATTGATTTGTGCTCTGATGAGTCCTCCATGTGATGTACACTACACTTATGTTGTCAAACATAAAATAATAAGCCTAGGCATCCTGAGGGTCTACTTGCTATTGATTCCCCCCCCCCCCAAGCTATAATGGACAGGAATCTGTGGTCAGTACTGCACTGTGTTTGGGATATTTATCTTGCATTCTGGGTTTCTGTACTTGATCAAAATTCCATAGCCTTACAGGATTTAATGCAGGTTTTCCCTGTAAGACTTCTCTCCTTTCCTTTCAAGTCTTTCCTTTCAAGGATTTTTTTTCTTCTTTTTTCCTTCCCATTTATTGTATAAAACCATAACTATACTAGACTCTTTCTTAGAAGTCTTAATTACCCTTATTAAAACAATGCCTTATGTCAAATGTATCTCACATCTACCTTTTTGGATAGTCAGATGCTGAGCTCAGGGTATGGAACTCTAGAGGATCTCACTAAATTGAATGAGCATAAATTGAAAGTAATGCATGCAGAGAAGTTTCAATTTACAAAGAGATCTTGGAATTATTGTTGCCAGTTTCATGTTGGTTCAATGTGTAGCAGCAGCCAAAAAGCCAGCAAAAGGAAAGGTATTGAGAACAAGAAAAGGGACATGATTTTTTTTGCCATAGAAAACCATGGTGCACCCATGTCTTGAAGACTGTGCAGTTTTGGTCTCTGCATTTCAAGAAAGGCACAGTGGGCCTCTAAAAGGTCAGAGGATGGAACAGCTGCTTTATAAGGAGGATGTGGAAAAATCTGTGGTTATTTAAGATGGAGACAGAAATACTGAAGGGCACTATACTAGCAGTTTTCTAAATTATGAAGGCAGTGGATAAAGTGAATGCAGCGGTGCTATTCGGCAAATCCTGCAGTACTATAACTCTGAGTCATTTGGTGAAACTAGGAGGAGATAGGGTTAAAAACTGATAAATAGTTTTTTTTATGTGGTTAGCAATGAAGTTGGCAATCTAGAGGTAAACAAGAAAATGTTAAACATTGTTTAAGCAATCAAAACCTGGAGTAACCCTTAGAGATGCTAGTCTAACTTCATGAAAAAGTTTTCTAGTCTGCAGATTAAGCAGGTTCCATTAAGCCAATTGTTCTACACCTAGAGTACACAGAAATAATTGATATGTGATTCTCTTTATAAAAACTGTTATGTTCTTCTCCTTCAACTTATTCTTCTAAACTAAATAAACCTGATTAATCTCTTTCTCTGTAGGTTACATTTTCTAAACTTACTGTTATTTTTTGTTCTCTTCTTTAGCCTATCTGACATTTCTCAATGTCTGTCTGAAAGTATTGTGGCCAAGTTGCCCGAACACTTCACTTATATCCTCAGAAGTATTTATCAACACAGAGTAAATGCCTCTTTTAACACAAATAACCCTTATTTTTATTTCACTGTTTTACATAAAAAGGTCAGAACTATCATAACATATCATACTTCATTCCATGTAACCTATTTTCCTGCCTCCAACAGAGACCAGTATGTGATTCTTGGGGAAGAGTATATGGACAGGCAAGCGCCTAACTTTAGTCTTCTGGAATTCTGTCCTAGGTTCTATGGTTTGTGGCCCAGGAATTTTATGGGACAGTGCTAGTGTTTTTGCACTTAATGGCTTGGATGTAAATTTATTCCATAATTTTGATTGTTCAGCCATCATTGAAGATACAGGCTGCAGGAAAGAAAATCTACGTCCGCAGCATTTTTCACATTCCCGTCTTCACAGGAATTTAGTAATGAAAAGCGTCACTTTATTGTTTACATTTTGTGTATTAGCATGGTAAACAAATTTAATAGCTTGACATTAAGTTTAATTTTAGTGATCATATTCTTGGAGCTAACGATCATATTCTCAGTGTCCGTATGCATTTCAAAATGGTCTTCTAGCCAACTGAATGAGGTGGCATGGCTCTGTGCAGAACAGCTCTGGAACAGAAGGGAAGGAAGTGAATCGTTCAGGTGCAGAAGAGCAGCAGTACTGATAGGAGAAAGAAAATTGCAAGGAATTTTTTTCATAATTTTACAAGTAGTAATAGAATTCTGGCTTCAGTGTCAAAGGCACTGTAGTGATACTATTTCTCCATACTCGGTCTGTGCAAAATGTAAATAAAGGAACAGGTAAAGTCTTGAATATTCATGATCTGTACTGCTCTGTTCATGAATTGTGTTTGTGAGACATCTAAGAATATTACTAAAATGTTAAATATGACAGGCTACATACAGAAAAATATATTGCTTAATCCCTTTAAAAATAGATAGTATTCTAAATATTTTTATGTTAGCATTAAAACTATTTTTAAAAATTTATTTATATCAGTATCAAAACTTACGTGCGAACTTGGAGAAGCTTTATAATGTAATGAAGTACCTGGCTCATGACTTACAGGTAAGATATAAAAAGTAGTTACTCAGATATAACTTTGGAGGTATTATCATGAATTAAAGAGTTAGTGATGTGCTTCTCATTCAAATCAGAATCTCTACTTGAGTTAAATAGAAGGCTTCAATCCTTACTGGTTTACAGTGCTGGTCAACATTTAAGATAAAGTTGCCCATCAAATTTGCCATTTTTTCCAGGAGGAGGAAGTGGTTAGTCTCAAGGTTAATCTTTAGAAGAAACTTTTCCTCTGCAGCAGTTAACTAAATATTTAAATGAAGATTTTAAGAACAGGAAATGGTCAGAATATTGTGACTTTTCTTTTAGTGTTTTAAAGCTACATGAAACAGTCTAAAAAGTGTTAACAGAGTTAAAACAGAGTATAGCTGGTTTTTTTCGGTGTATTCCTTGGGTACAAAAACTCTCAGCATATCTTTTGCTCTAGGTTGTATTAGCCAAACACTGGTCAAACATTGCAATGGGCTTCCTAGAGAGGTGGTCGATGCCCCAAGCCTGTCATTGTTTAAGAGACATTTGGACAATGCTGTTAATATGTTTTAACTTTTGGTCAACCCTAAAGTGCTCAGGCAGTTGGACTAGATGATCATTGTAGGCCCCTTCCAGGTGAACTATTTTATTCTATTTTAGCCCTTATGGCAGTTCGGAATGCATCTCAAGAAGTCTTTTAGTCTTTTAGTGGTTTTTTTGTGTGTGTTTGTTTTTCTCCCTCTAATCCTATACCTGGAAAAGTATCAGAATTTAGGGATATGCTCAGGTTCTGGTGGAAGGTACATCATAGAATCCTAGGGGTTTTCCCTGAAAATGATGGTAACAAGTGTAGGGCTTAGACCATGAGTTGATGGAGCCATATTAATCTGGATATCTAAGTGGCCCAGCAGTATGATGAAACAATCTGTGAAGGAACGCAACAGGGAAACACCAAAGGCACAGAAATACCAAAGGCACAGAAACACTGAGAGCCAGCCGACAGGAGGAGTTTTTAGACAAGTGTTGCTATCCGATTGCTTCAGTGGTTAGAGAAAAAACAGACTTCCTGTTCTTTGTAACTAAATTGGGTACATAAGCCCATCATCTTTTATTTGCTTCCTAATGAAAACAAAGTTATGAATTCTGAATGGTTGCTTAATTGTTCAAGTGAATAAAGAAAAAGGGTAACTATGTCCTATTATAATGCAGCTTGCTCTAAAAATAAACCGTTTAGAAAAATGAGGTATGTATATTTCTCTATTACTATTCCTGTACAAAATGATTACTATTACAAAATGTATTACTATTCTCCACAAAATGAAGTGCTAATGGACTACAGTATTGAGATACTATAATTCACACTAAGTGGTATTTCACTCCACAAACAGTGTTGCCATATAAAAAGGGATTATACAGAAAGTGAAATACTACCTACTGGAAAATAGATCCACTTAATGACACTACTATATGTTTTAAGATTAAAATTAGCTGATACTGAAGAATTTAGTTGTATCTTGCTTTACAGGTTCAAGGTTTGTGGAAATTATTTTGCACATTAGAGCTTCCACTTATCAAAATTCTGGCAGGTATGAAAGTTCAGTTCAAAATATGAATCTTCACTATTTTTCACACAACTGCTGACTATGCTCAAGTAGAATGTTATACCACAGAATACTAAATGTTATCTTAGCCTCATAACAGCTGTGTGAGTGTGAGTTTCCATTTTACAGTCTAAGCAGCATGTAAGATCAAAATTGTCAATTGTAAGCGTTCTCAGTATATAATTGTATTTACAGTGATGGAAACACACAAAATACATGTGAACAAACAAGAACTGAAAAAAACATCAGAGATTCTGGGGGTAAATTTTGTCTTTATTTTTCTCTTTTGGAAATTGTATAACATCATCTTTCTGCTTTTACTGAGGATAACTGATTAAAAAGAGGAGGAGTCTTTTTGTTTTGTCACATTTTACGTGACCATTTGGGATTTCTAGTATTTGTATTATTATAAATATAACTAATGATATTTACATTTTAGGATACTTCCGCGTGGGCAAGCAAAAAAAGAGACATTTGCTTCATTAGCCTTGCTCCAGAATTGAGCGAGCTTTGCAAAATGCACACATCCTTTTGGGTTATTTTTGTATTGTTATAAAGTAAAAATTGTAATAACTCTTCTTGAACATGCAGTTATCAGTAACCATCTTCCTGAGAAGTGATAGATATTTCTACCTCTTTTTGTAAATAAAACACTCTTTACAACTTACGTGTTCTGAGAGTTCTAAGTTTGCCATTTCCTCATTGATAAAAATAACTACAAGAGAATCCTATTTTGTGGCATAAAATCTGACTAGATAATGATAGTGGTTTGACAGATTATTAATTTACCAGAATAATTTGTGTAGCTCTGTTTCTCACAGGTCTCTATAGTCTTCAGTAACCTAAATTATTTTCCCATAAATTTTGGTACTTTTTACTACAGTAAATCCCCTTCCCAGATGATGAAGAAATATAGATTAAAGAGCATAGAAGCAATCTACTAAACCAAATGTTGATAGCCAGCAATGATTACACATTATCAAGTACCCTATTTTTAAATAGAAGTCCAATATACTCATTAACCTAGGAAGGAGCAGATATTGAAGAAAATAATAATGTAAACAGAATAATTTTGATATACTATTTTATAGTTGCGACTCAAAGAGCTTGAACAGGAAGCTCATCAAGTTGCTGGAGAACGATTCCTTTTGACCAGCAGTAGTCAACTCAGAGAGGTAATATTTATACTACTATTATTATGTAAGTTGTCAGTTTTGTAAATTGTTAGTGATACAGAAGAAGTGTAAAGCATTTAAAATTGTCCTTATAACTTCAGAATTCTTTTGATATTCTTTGATATAAATTATCTTATTTTCTGATTTTAATGGAGGACATATGAATTTTTCATGAATCTGGCAATGCTGGATAATCTGTATTTGAATGTATTTACATAAATTATGCATTTGATTTTAGTAAACACGCTACTTTTTCAAGTAGTGAAAAAAATAAAGATTTGATCTTTTCGATTCTGTGTTAGTTCTTTGCTACAGTATGCTCTATTTTCCTTGAAATCTGTTTTCTAGATTTAAGTTCAGGCACCAAATAATTTTCCTTTTTGTTTCAGCACTTGAAACACTGAAACGTTTCTCTTATGTGTTTTTTCTTACTTTAGGTACTATTTGAAAAGTTAAAACTGCATGCACTGTGTGAGAAAGTTCACAGAACTGAAATACAACAACTCGTATCCACCTCAGAAGTTGTGGTGAGATGGGGAGGGGTTTTAAAACCATCTGCATGATTTAGCAAAAATTCTACGTTATATTCCAGTGAAATTGTCATTTGTCTAAAGTTTTCCGAACAATCTTGGTTTATTTTTGTATTGTACTAAACACACTTCATTTATTTATGCCGGAAATGAAAGTTGCACAAACTAGCTACTGAAACTAAACTTTAGCTATTAACCAGGGTAAAAACCTTTAGTACCAGCATGCATGTATGACCATCTTCCTCAAAGGAGGGAGACTTACTGGCCAGATTTCGGTAGCTCAGTATGACTGACTGGTTGGGTGAAAGAGACCACTGGTGAAAGACATTAATGTAAAATCTGCAGATGAAGGAAATGGCAACTCAGAGTTTCTCTTTGCCGTGTGGAGATTTGGGCTAAGCCCATGTTGTCATCTTTTTATGCACACTTAACTCATTCATTCATGAGGTAGAGAGGTCTGTAGGAAATTGATACCTGTGGTTTGAATTGGGAGTTGTCACTTTCTTTGTATGGTCCAGTGTTTTACTTGTGTGCATTGCACAATCACTGAAGTTGGAAAAGACCTTTAGGATCATTGAGTCCAGCCGTAAACCTAGTGCTGCCAAGTCCGCCAGTAAACCATGTCCCTAAGTGCCACATCTACCCATCTTTTAAATACCTCCAGGAATGGAGACTCAACCACTTCCCTGGGCAGCCTGTGCCAGTGCCTGACAGCCCTCTCAGTGAAGAACTTTTTTCTAATATCCAATCTAAACTTCCCTTGGTGCCACTTGAGGCCATTTCTTCTTGTCCTATCGCTTGTTACTTGGGAGAAGAGACCAACCCCCACCTCACTACAACCTCCTTTCAGGTAGTTGTAGAGAGTGATAAGGTCTCCCCTCAGCCTCCTTTTCTCCAGGCTAAACAACCCCAGCTCCCTCAGCCGCTCCTCTTAACACTTGTGCTCCAGACCCTTCACCAGCTTCATTGCCCTTCTCTGGACACGCTCCAGCACCTCAATGTCCTTCTTGTAGTGAGGGGCCCAAAACTGGACACAGTACTTGAGGTGTGGCCTCACCAGTGCCCAGTACAGGGGAACGATTGCTTCCCTAGTCCTGCTGGCCACACTATTCCTGATACAAGCCAGGATGGTATTGGCCCTCTTGGCCACCTGAGCACACTGCTGGCTCATATTCAGCCGGCTGTCGACCAACACCCCCAGGTCCTTTTCAGCCAGGCAGCTCTCCAGCCACTCTTCCGCAAGCCTGTAGCGTTGCCTGGGGTTGTTGTGATCCAAGTGCAGGACCCAGCACTCAGCCTTGTTGAACCTCACACAGTTGGCCTCGGCCCATCGATCCAGCCTGTCCAGGTCCCTCTGCAGAGCCTTCCTACCCTCCAGCAGATCAACACTCCCGCCCAACGTGGTGTCGTCTGCAAACTTACTGTGGGTGCACTTGATCCCCTCATCCAGATCATTAATAGATCATTTTGTTATGATAATAACAGTAATGGAATTCCTTCTCAGAAGAGAAGAAGCCTCTGTGTAGCTGCACCTGTTTCTGCTTTGGTGCCACAATTGTATTGCTCTAGTTTACGTGGGAGTCAAATCAACTCATTGCTGAGAAGAAAACACCTCTGGGGAAGGTGGAAAGGTAGTATTTGTTTCTCATGTGTGAAAGAGGAAATGCAGCTTTTGGGCCAAGTATCTGAACTACCAGATACAATCTCTGAGGTAATGTCAACAGTATAACCATAAAAACCACACACTACTCAAGGAGAAGGAGGTTTAATAGATCAAATATGTAATCTTGGAGAGTGACAGAGAGCCTTGGGAGATGGGAGGGATCAGTGAAATAGAATACATGTCATCTTTTTGTGGGAATATAAGATTTGTTGCAGTAATCAAAGCAATGCTTTTATCTAGTCCAGTACTCTTTTCCCAATAACTGCTGAGACTTGGTTATTTAGAGAAAGGTAGGCTGAAACCTTCCAATAGATAAATACTAGGTAATTAATCTTGAGATGTTATCTCTCCCTGGTAGCAAGAAAAAAACTTATGCTTTTAAATCTCCATTCTGGTACAGTTGTATCTATTTTTCGCCCTGAACTGTTGTAGTTCCAGATATTTTTGTTGTACTTATAAATATCCAATCTCTATTTTAATAATTTCGTTCTTTTTCTTAACAAAATTTTATGGCAATTTACAATCAAAGTAATCAGAAATATGCTTTCTTTTATTGCTTTTGAATTTGACAACTCCAATTTTTCTTGAAGATCTTCTGCAACTTGTACTAGGGGATGAACAGGAGAAATTCTCCTGTTGGATTTTGTGTGTGTATAAATACATATGTGTGTATATATGTATTATTTTGTATACTTTTATCGTGTTCTCTTTTGCATTGATGCTGTCTAGCACAAAAAACAAAGGATCACAAGTACCACTCCCCTCTCCATGCCACAGTGTTTTCAAAGTTGTTGTGGAAAAGTTTTATGTCTGCATGTCTATGTCTTTTTGTCCCTGTCTGGGACAGGAAGGGAAATGAAATGGGAAGGGCTAATCTCCAGCCCTCCTGCTGAAGGCTGGAAAGAATGAAGGCTTCCTTGGGCCTAGGGGGAGGTTACTTGAAGGACATTATTCTTTAGATAGTATTTTGTCCATTCAGCTTGGCGAGAAAATTTCTTCCTCCAAAACTTATTCTGTTAAGATTGTTAAATAATATAACTTAACAGAAAAGTATACCGTTAATTCATATTCTTTATTTTGCAGCTAAATAAGTTGCAAGATCTTCATCCTTTGCCTAAGATAATTATAGAATACCGTCAGGTGAGCTGATATTTTTCACATAATGTAGTTGCACTGAAGCAAAATTAGCAAGAAAGATAACATATTCACAGCTAAATAAATAAAAAGAAGTTGGCTCTAATGTAAATTCATTCAAATATTAATTTAAATCTTGAAGTTGTAGGTATTCTTAAGATTTTTTTAAATTTAATGTTTATACTTCTGTTTTGCACTAAGATTATAGCTAGCAAACAACTCTGCTGCAAAAACAATTGGAAAACTTCACTGTTAATATTGTCTAGGGCTATAAAGCACGATCTTAGGGCAAAACATTTATTTTTTGATTTCGGAAGAGATGCTCTGCAGAATGTGAAGGAGATAACTAGTTATGGGTTTTTGTAGGTGATGAGCCTCTTGAAAATCTAGTTAGTCTGCTCTCACACTTAATGTTTGGGTTTTCAGTGGATGAGTTTTGTAGGGTGGGTTCGTGGTTGTTTTTTTGTTTGGTTGGTTTTTTTTGTATGTGTGTGGCTCTTTTGTATAGTTTATTGACCTGGGGATATAAGATGTAAAATAATACATTCCAGTAGTTCATTTACTAGTATCTGCAAAGACCTGGCTTTGGGGTATAACCGAGCACTTTCCTAACTTACGCTAATAGGTCAAGCTGTTAGTGAGTATAGAATAGAATCATAGAGTCGTTTAGGTTGGAAAAGACCTTTAAGATCATCAAGTCCAACTGTTAACCTAGCACTGCCAAGTCTACTGCTAAACCATGTCCCTAAGCACCACATCTACATGTCTTTTAAATACCTCCGGGGATGGAGGCCACCTGAGCACACTGCTGGCTCATATTCAGGCGGCTGTTGACCAACGCCCCTTTTCTGCCAGGCAGCTCTCCAGCCACTCCTCCCCAAGCCTGTAGCGTTGCATGGCATTGCTGTGACCCAAGTGCAGGACCCAGATGAAGTATACATCCATTGTTCACTAAGATAAGACTGTCTTTTAAAAAAAGGCTACAAAACAAGTTAATATGCATTTAGAAATTAAGATCTTTAATTTGAAAAATCTCTTCTTTTTGTAAATAAGCATTTATCTAAACTTTTATGTAATTTAGGTTCATAAGATGAAATCAACTTATGTGGATGGACTACAAACGTACATGAGAAAGGTAGAAATATAGAAAGCAGCCCATAAAATATAGTATTTCAAATACATTATAAAAGGATGTGAAATGATTGCAGTGTTTACAGTTTAAGGACTTTTATATATGGAAAATTACAAAGTATTTCGTTTTGTTTTTGTTGTCCTGATTGCAGTGAGTTTTTATTACTGATACTTACATTAAATAAAATTTAGATGTATGTCTTCATCCTTTTGTTTTTGGGTTTTTTTACTTACTTTACTTGACTACAGGGATTTATTTCCTCGACATGGAATCAGACAGGAACTGTGACTGGCAGACTTTCGGCCAAACATCCAGTAAGTGAGCCTAATAGAAGATTTACATTTTAATTAGAATTTAAAATTAATATTATTTATGTGAAATATGTAATATTTTTAACACATGAAATGTTCATTTTCATCTAAAAGTCTAGCAGTTGCCATATTGTATGTAAATGGTGGACAGAAAAAGCTTATTAAATGCATGTTTAACTCTAGAACATTTATTTTTATGAATATTTTCTGTTATCTGTGGATCAGAATGTAATATTGTTACCTGAAGCTTACCTGAAGTAGAGGGGTAGAATTGTGAGCCATGCATGCACCCTCTAGACTTGAATACTTCTTTGTAATGAATTCCCAGTGTTCATGGACCACTCCTTGTAAAGGATCGGTGAGCCCTGGAAGGTACCCTGGGGATTATGGGAAAAAAGGAAGCTCTTTTCTGGAATTTGGCTGCAGGCCTCATAGCAGCAAAGGGCTAAGCAGATATGCTGTTGCTCTGGAAGTTCTGCCAGATGCTTATATGGCTGTGATGCTTGGGCTCTTTGTGCTTCGTCTCTTGTCTTTGGCTATAATGATCTCCATGTACATGCTTGTGGCTGGAATGTGTTTTATTTGACTTTCTGGACTGCTAGAAACTTGGTTGTTTTTTTTTTTTTTTGCCAAAGTGGTCTTTTTAAGGTCATATTTGAATATATTATATCATTTTATTTGGAGTTTAGGAAGCATACTGACCTTTGACTGTAGGGACTGGTGAGGGCTTTTGCATTCTACTTCTGTCACAGCCCATAGCTGCGTGGATGAGTGTGCAGGATGTGGTGCAGGAGGAGACAGGGTTGCAGACTTCTTCAGGGGCTCAAGTCAAGGCATAAGCGGGGCAATAGAGGTAGAAAAGTAGTGTTTACCTACCTGAGGAAATGTTCTGTTTGCTAAGAAAGGTCATGTTTAAACCAAAGATCTGACCTCTGGCCATGTGGGAGAGGGGGAATAGATGCAGAAGTGGGACTTGGCTCATGAAGGCTAGAGGGAATCCACGAGGCTGCTGTCCTTTTAACTTGTGCCCAAAAGTATTGTCAGTTCTTATCCATGCAGGTTTGAGTACTGCTACACAGGTACTCACCTTAAGCTTCATGGGTACAAATGGCATTAGAAGTTTTCTGCAGTCTTGGGAGAAAGGCCATGGTCTTCCACAGCTCTGTCTAGGAGTAAGGATGTTAGACATAATGGTCATGTTGTGACCACTTTGCATGAGTGGGCTCATGTGTCTCCTTGCAAGTCCTGACTGGTATGGTGACTTTTGGAGTTCTGGCAGGAACCTGTCCTGGGAGGTTCTCATCCTCACGATACTGGTGACTTCCTCAGCTCTTCTTTTACCTGTCTTCACAGTTCAGGTTTCATTTATGTCTTCCTGCCCTCATGGTATATATTTCCATACAATTTGTCATCAAACAATTTATAGGAAGTGCTTGTGCTTTTTGCTGAGTAAAAAACAGTGTCTAGGACTCTGAATCAACAATGGAATGGAGAAGTGTTACTGCTGCTCCCGCTTCTCATGCACCCAGATGGGGGAAAGTGATGGGAGAGAATGGAAAAGATGATCATGAAGGTGTCAGTTTGCCAAATATTCTGATGTGATGCACAGGCATTTACAAGTCAGAGCTGAACGGACAGCTGTCTTGAACAACCGCGTACAATACAAAGTGACCTTGGGCCCATCATCCTAAAAACGACAGGAAATCTACTTTTCTTAAAGGTTGTTTTTCTCCAAAATAATGCTGCCAATGTTAGCATCCAGGGTTGCCTCAGGCTGGCTTTTCCTTATAGGGAAAAACATTGGCATGGCTTTTTCTGTGTGAAATGTTTATGGAACTTATACCATCTGTTTTTGAATCATTTATTGATATAGAAGATATACTGCAGTGCCCAGTCACTTTACTAAGTGTTAAAGGATTGGGAAGATTCTTGCCAGAAATCATAAATATTGTAGATATTTTTGCAGTTACTATGATGTTATGTCAAATTTTAGCTGAATATTTGCTGAGGTAGTTTATTTTTAACTGTGTTTTAAAATGCTTTAAGGAGTGATTAAAGCAGAAGATAAGTGTAAATTAGATAAAGTGAGAATTCAAATAGAAAAAACATCCCATTTGCTGCAGTGGTTGTGCGAGATGGGGTTCCAAACAAAGGTTTCTTTATCTGTCATTTGTTTTGTAAAGGTAATGGATCTATCTGTCCTCTTTCCTTTAAGGCATTAAATGGAGTCCAGGAGGGATTTGCTCATAGGTTTAAGGGAAAATGACCAGATATTAGGTATGGAGCAGGATTTCTTTTTCAGATAAACTCTTCTGTGATCTTCTTTCAGACAAATCCACATCTGATGTATGGATGATGTATATTTTTGGCTTTATGTGGGTTTCTCTCAATAGATAAGCTTATTCACATGAATTTTTGACTTCCGTGTTGCAGCAGCTTAGAGGGGGTTTCTTGATAGAACTTTATTTCAGTGGCTCTCCATGTATACATCTATTTTAGTTTAACTGTGCACTCCATTTCTTCTCATTTAGTTTCTTCTTCCGCAATATGTGTGCTGCATAATTAATGCATTTTTCACAAATATCAAAGTGTTATATAATAATATAGTACATCGTTAAACAGGGACACATTTAATATTGTAGTCTCCTGCTATAGCATTGTAACTGTCTATTTGCTACTCCATGAGAACCGGCATATCTGAAACCTAAAAGTAAATATAAACCCTAAAATTCTTCAGTCAAATTATTTTGTAATATATCCATAGCCTAGTTATTTTTCCACTCTATGATGCATTGCTTATGACTATTAGGGGAAGTTAATTAGGTTTATTATTTGAATATGCTATTTAAAATTAATTTTTGTATAAATATATTAGTCTTGTCTACATTAGGATACTCCTTTATTATATTGCTCATAGATAACTTTCCCATTAAATATATTTATTACATTCATAAAGACTAGTTTGTTCTCCAAACCTACCTTGAAATACCACTTTCCAGCCTCTTGCCTTTTAAAGCAAAAATAAGTCATGACAGAGGTGGAAAGGCATAAAGCCAGTTAAGATCAAGCCTCTTTCAGACTGAACAGAGAGTAATCCTAACTCGAGATATAAAGATTGTGTATAATTGGATGTTATAATTTGGTTCAAGATGTAAACTTCAGTGCTAGGATCAGATATTCTGTATTAAGGTTTATTTCCTCTAGGCTTCTGCAGCAGAGAGAACTGAAATGCTACTAATGAGTTTACACTTCTAGACTTCAGAAGATGTTTGTATCATTAAACTAAAAAGCATAAAGCGGTGGGCTTCAGGGGACATTTCCTTCCTTTTAGTAATAAAAAGTTATGCTTAAGATAAATTTTTTTTGCCTTCTCAGACCAAGTGGAAAAAAAAAATAAACACATTCCTATTTCTCCCCAGGAAAAATGCTTTTACCAGCTTGTCCAAAAAGGCAAAGAAATAAAATAATTTAACCTGTCAATCAAAGAAGCATGTTAGCCTTAATTTGGAAAGCAGGAATGTAATTTGAAAGAGAAATGAATTAGAATATGTTGAATGTTAATGTGCTCAAAAAAGGACCATAAAAACCCCTGAAATATTGAATATACCTCCGTCTCTCCAACAGATATAAGTAATATTTTCTGATAGTGAATGCATGATAGAGAATTGCATGCTTGTTTATTAGAAAATGTGTGTTACTAATAGTGTTTGGAATATGAATAATAAATTACCCATCTGGTTTTCATTCTAATGGGGGAGACAGTCTCTTGAAGTAGAGACCCCTTTGAGCAATTGCCATCAAAAATGAGAATGTTCTGTCAATTAACCTAGCAAACCAGTCTTTCTGATTATCCACACTGTATCTGTATTACTTCCCTTCTAGGCTGTCTTCTGGAGTGAATGGACTAATTCTCTCTGAAATAAAGCTCAAATGTAGTTTTGGAATAGTTTTGGGATCGTTTGTGGACAGTGTGGATGAGATGCTGCCCGTTTGTCTCCCTTTCATAACATTATCCCAACAGGTTTTACATCCTTAGCATACCCACATGCACACCAAGCAAGGCGGACTGTCAGAATCGTGCTATCAAAACTATTGTGACAGCTCTCAAATTTCAGGCATTTTGTCCCAGGCCTCATTAAGGCTACAGCCTGATCGGTGATACTACCAATACTCTTTCAAAGTTTATAGTCTATAGTCGTAATTGGACTCCAGCACAGTATTCTACAAGGTATTTCAGTAGTGGGGAGCTGCTGTACAAATTTGAAGTGTCCTGTTTTTTCCTGTCCCTTTCCTTCACAGCTTTTAGAAGGCTTTGGCAGAGCTGATGCAATGTAAGGAGCCAGACACCAAGTCTGGGAACAGGGATGTGATCACATCTTCCTTTTTTTTTTTTTTTTTTTTTTTCTCCCCAGAAACAAACCAATGCCTTGGCTGCTTTTGAAACTGCACTATTAGGAATACAATTTTTGTAAACTTGTTTTCATACACTGTCCTACTGAAATGAATGTTGACTTAAAATAGACAGACAGTATGGGTCTTACATTTGTATTGATCTTGAGTGTGTTTTCTATTTTTTTCAAAAGTATGTTTATTGGAAAGCACTGGGGATAGAGACAAGACAGACATATTACAGGTTCATATAAAACATCTTGCCAAAAGTTCTATAATGTCATCTAGGCTAACAAAATCATTTTTAGGTAAGTATGCTCTGATGTGGGCTTCACTAAAATAATGGCAAGATGTCAACAGAGATAAGAATGTCTATGCGTTTTCTTGGACCTATGCATCAAAGCAATTTAGTGTCATATTTTCTAGTCAGTATAAACAACTATCACTCAGATGAGGTGCTATGCTATTAGAGAAAGTCAGAGCGCACATGTCATTTGTTATGGCTGGTCTGTGTTCTCTGAGTATCTCTTGCATTTAGAACATATTTTTGTGCCGCGTTTCTTTTCAGTATGCTTATTCCAATACTCTTGAGTCATATGCTGATTATGACTGCACTAATAGCACTAAAATAGTATCTCATTTCATGAGTATTTAGAGTTTTGATGTTTTTACAGTCCCTTCTGTTGTTGCTTTATTTTTTTAGCGGTATACTTTAGTGAAGGCTTTAGCATTTAAAGAAACCATATTTACAACGATGGAGACAGAAGTTCTCTACTTCCTCTCTTTCTTCCTCACTCATCACAGTTTTTTGGTTTATGATAGGGAAATTTTACTTAAAAATGAGTGAATGAGCATCTTGACAAGACTTTAGTTCAATTGCATTCATGATGAAAATTTACACTACGTTAGCATTACAATAGGATGGACTTTGTTATTGGTGTGATGACTGCAGTATGAAAAGTCACTGTTAGTTGTATCATAACACTCATGTCTGATGCTCCAGAACATCATCATTTAATATCTAAATGCAAAAATAAGGTTTCTGCATCATAGACCTTTGTTCTTTTAGCATCTCGAGTACACGTAGTATCCTTTTGTATGATATATGCATGTCTTTGGCATTCTCTGTAGTAATGCTTCTGATTTGTATAAATTCATTAATGTCATGGTGAGTGTGGTGTATCCAATACATGGACTACGTTTTATAGCATCATGTTTTCCATTTGGCTCAGTAAAGCCTGCAGCATCATCTGGGCTGTAATTCTGTAGTAACAAGAGCAGTTCAATCGTGTATATATAATTTCTCTTCTATTTGGGATTATCTTTGTATGTATCATTGTTCTGTGTGTTATTTAAAGAAAGATAATGTGTAGCCAGTATAAATCTGCTTCTACGCAGCAATCAATATACAAAATGCTTGCATTTTATTTATGCAGGATAAGATAGGGAGTCTGTCATTATTTCTTCTATAAACTAAACATAAGCACAGAAATATATAAAGCAATTAAAATTAACAGCTCAAAAATGAAAGATTCTATACAGCTCAGAATAATATCTGCTAAAGTATTTTTAGCGCATTATAAAATATTGAGTGTGGAGGCTGAATTCCTCCTTCGCTCTCCTTTATTTTCTGGCAAAAAGCTCCTTGGAGAAGCTTAGTCTTGTAGAATTGGAGAAAAAAAGTTCTTGTAAAATTTTGCTGTGCTAGAGAGATGATGACACTGCATACTTCTACTTGTTTCATTAAAATTTGAAGATACTACATTTCAGCACACTATGCATAAATTAAATTGTCGGCACTTGAGTGTCTACTGCTGTTGAGTGGGCTTTATTAAGGTAGTTGGTTATATGCGGATTCATTTTATCCTTTGAATGGCCTTTGCCAGCGATGTTTTGGGAATACTGCAGGTAGAAGCCAAAACCATGCACTGATCATGTTATAGAAATTCATGCTGGAATATAGCTAGTGCTACTGCCAGGTTATTTTTCTCTAATATGCATGTGACTGGAGCACATAGCTAACAAGAAACAAAAGTAGTATCATCTTTGATCAAAACAAGTGGGTTTTTAGCTATGTAGCTTTTGCTACACAAATGAAAAGGTGTTTTAAAGTGAAGTAATTATAGTAATATCTATTACTTAGAGTATTCTAGTACAGAAGTTAATCTATACACTGTGTTGTGTCTCTTGGGATTTTAAGTCTGATTCCATGTAATTTTAGAATATTTTAAGACCTCTCTTAGCATGGTATTTTGGTTACAAGAAACAAATAGCGCTATTCACTTGTAGTCTGTCACAATCTTTTTTCTTCCACTGTTTATCCATACAAATTTCAGCTCCTAGCTGAGCACTTTTCTTATGCTTGAGACTGGTGTATGCTAGCATCCCCTGAAGTTTCAGTGTGGTCACATCGTACCTCTGTACTGAGGAGTTGAATAGAGCCTATGTCTTACTGAGTTCATTTTCCCTGTCCTCACCTGTAAGAGAGCTGCTCAGATTGAATCTTCAGCAATGTGCAGAAACGCATGTATGATCTTTATATTAGTTTAAATATTTTTGTGCCTATTTGTTATGAAATTGTCTGTTGGTACCTCTTGTGAGTTGATTAAGATTTTAGAAATTCTGCTTGAAGATTTTTTTTTTTTATTCTTCATATGAAGTATTCCATTAGTGGGTTTTTTAGATATACACTTTTAGGAAATACTCAAAGCTTGCAGACTTATGTTCCGAGAGGACAATTAAAAAAAAAAAAAAATCTCAGACACACAAATTATTTCTTGTCTTACAAGATCTCAAAAGTGAGAGGTGTTAGCATATTCCTCTAATGGCTGAATTCCTTTTTTGCAAGGACAAAATATAGTCTAATTCTGATCTCACCATAGGTTTCATTAAATTTTAACATCATAACAAAAGTATTTAAATAGTTTTTTTGATATACAGTGTTCTTCTACTCTACATTGTTCTTCGATTCTGTATCTCAGTCAGCAAAAATTACTTCAAAAAATCTGAGATTTCTGACAAGACAAAAAATGGAGGCGACAGAAATGAAGAATGATAAAAAGAGAATGTATTATAGGGGAAGATCAAAAGTTAGGTACAGCAAAAGAGACTTCTTGTCTTGGATGGTCCAGTTTTCAGACAGTACTGCTTTTCAAAAGCTTTGTCGTTGGCATCCCAAAGAATTTCAGGAAAAGTATCTCTGTAGCTCTATATCCCTATTACATACAGCTTTCTCTGCTGACAGTTCTTTTTTTTTCTGTGTCAGTGAGTAGAAAACTTGCCAATTCTTTATTTCCTCAGCATTCTTTCATAAAACCTCAGGAAATCTCACCCAGAGTTTTGAAGATGGATGCACTCTCTCAGGTTTGGAACAACAACAACAATAAACAGTGTTTTGTATAAGGGTTGCTGAAGATCGACAGAATAGGACAGAGCTCGTCTTGCTGACTCCCATGTGGCCTTATTGTCCATAGTTCTCCTGTACTAACATGATTGTCTGCTGGCTGTGGCTCTTAGGAACTCATAGTTAAGGACCACTTCTGTCAAATCAAGAATTGTCCTTTCCTCACTGTGAGCAAAGAAAGAGACATGGTTATTTAGGTTTCCTGTAACTCCTTCAGTCAGCCTCCTGTTCAGTCTTTTGTAGCCTTTTAAGAGGAATTCCCTGCTAACATATGTTCAGTAAATTCCTCAGTATGTGGAACAATCTTGTTTGAGATGCTAAATTTTACCCTTTCGTAAAACAAGTGTTACATTTTTTTCTTCAGAAAGTAAATTCCTCCAGTCTGGAAATCTTGTCATTTTTCATGTGTTTAAAGAAAGGTCTAGTGTTTGTACCTTTGGGCAATATTCCCTTGATACTGTTTACTTTAAAGCTATAATATACAGCTAATATACAATTAGTACAATATTTAATAGCTCCAGCTGCCACTCAAAGGGTTGTTATCTCTATGCCTTAGCACTGTTGTTTCACCAAAACCAAATCATATCTTCTTGGAGTTCATCCCAGAGTTTAATAGCCTCCTGTATTAATGAACATTAGTTTAACAGAGCTTATGTTCTGAGTATAAATTTCTTTCAGGAAAATGAACTGAAATAAGTAATTAAATTTAATCAGTTTATATATGGAAAACAAAAGCAGTCTTTGTCTCTTTGGAAGATGCATAGAGCTGTGTATGTACAAACTCCCTTGCTTGCTGTGCAAAGGTTAGTAATCTGTCAGTAGATAATGAAGCATCTGGGCTGAACCCATGATTTGACAAAATAATTTGTCACAGAACATGTCAAATCAGTAAGTTAGTAAAATAAAATATTTTTTATTATTTTAAAAATCACTCATCGAGTCCTTTCTAATGTGCTGCTACAACATTATTACCTGAGGTCATTGCCAGGTCTACATTTCAAAGAATATGGCAGAAACAGGATTACTAATAGGAAATCAAATAGACTATTCTTGTGGCCAACTCGCTAAAGTAAGAAGTCAGTATTTTTGGTTACCCTTTTCTTCTTCCCTTGTATTCACTTTGAAAGCTGCTTAAGCTTGTGGGAAGGTGATGAATTACTTCTAAGTCTCCCACTTGACTGACACCTAAAACCTTGATAATTCTGTGCTGCTGGGTAAGGCAAGAGGGGGAGTGCATTACCTTTGAATGATTGTTCACTGCTGAAAAACCGTAACTAGTACCAAAAATTAAGAAATCCTTTACCAGAAGTCTGTATGACTCTGTGTTTTTTGAGAAGGAAAATAGATGTCTTTCCTTAATTTTTAACTAGCCACTAGGTGGCAATTTCAGACAAGTCAAGATTTGCTTAGGAATGCATGTACACATACATACCAGGCTGGTATTGCTATGGTGACCTTGTTCATTTTCATATTTTCTCTATTTATTGAGCTACATGCTGTATTTTAAAAATTAGACCTTCAGACTAGCTTAAAATTGTGTCTCATATAGAGGTCACAGAACATAACTGTTTATTCCTTTACAATAATAAATAAATGCTGCTATGGGCAATAATTAAATATGGCAGTTTTCCAAAAGAGAAATCACGGGGTCTTATTTTTTTTTTTCTGCTGTGTAATTTCTCATGAGTAAGTTGCCACCAACTTTGGAGGTGCCAGACAAATCGAGTGAATTTGATGTTGTGAGTGCCCTCAGGACTCAAAGTCTTGTTCTGCATTGCAAGAATATTACTTTGTGCAGTGTGCAGTTTTCCTTGCTATTTCTCCAGCAGCTTTGGCCTTTAACAAAGGAGCAAGCAGAGTGTTAATGGTTAAGGAAGCAGCTCACTGAACCTGTGCTTACATTTCTTCTTGAATTGATTAACTGAGCTATGAGAGCACAGTTTATCAATAGGTGTGGTCCCATGTAGAGCAAGAAAAGACAACTGAAAAAGGAGGAAATAAAGAGGGGAAAAAATCCACTATGAGAATAAAAAGAAAAAAGTAATTAGAGATATAGAATATAAAGCTCAAAGTTGTTGTTATCTATCTATCTCTCTATCTCTCTATCTATCTAATATCATTATAATGAAGTCTGGTCTTACAGACCAAAGTATTACTTCTGTTCCAAAAGCAATACAATGCTAGTCATCAAACAGATGCCAGGAATTTAAAAGCTTACTTTGTGTTTCATTGTGTAGAGCTGAGTTCTTGTTCAAAGAAAACAGTTGTGGCCTAATTATTTTCATAAACTTTCTGGAGAAGAAGATACTAATAGAAACTCCAGAAACTTTTGGTCTTATAATGCTTTAGTTTTTGCTGGAGTGCTACATTTCGTGAGATAAACTAGAATTTCTCTGCTCTGAACTTTTTTCAAACAAGAGAGAAAAACTCTCTGTTTGTATTTCTCAAGTATTAGGAAATAATTGATTTCCTGAAGCAACAGCTATTCAAGTAATTAAACCTGAAGATCACAGTCCCAGTAAATATTCTTGCTTATAAGAAATGCAACTAGTTTTTGCTATTTGCTGGCATTGGTAGCTACAGTAAAACAGTATTTAATTCCTCTATTGTCTTTATTTTGCTCTAGTGTTTGGCACTATGCCTCACTGTAACAGCAGGTGGATTAGTTGTCACATCAAAGGATATATACATTATAATTTTACCTGGTCTAGCTGCTTTCTTATGTCTGTTCAGTCTAACTCCTTGGCTCTTTTTGATCTTCCCTCGTGACACATCCATACTGTATACACTTATGAATGATACTCTTATCTCAGTAGTAAGTTTTGTCTCTGTTCTTATTTTTAAATAAGTCCTTAGATCAATGCAGGAATTAATCAGAATCAAACGTCCATAGAATAGTATGCAGCAACCTCCATGCATCCCCATTTATTTCAGTAACTTACTGTTCATTTTTTTTTTTCTGTTCCCCTCCCTGCATTTTGTAGGTCTTCAGACAGACATATTCCATAGATATTTAGAAATGCAGATCTGAGCAGTTAGTAGATTAATGAGCCATTTTCTAGTAAAAAATAATATACATATGGCTACAGATGCCTTTGTATATATATATAGACATCTATTTCTAGGGAGTTACCAGGGCTGACTGAGGTTATTTGCTCAAAAAATAGCAATTTATGCTACTGAAAATGTATATGGAGAGGAAGAGAGAGGTATGGTTAGCTGAATCAATATAAATAACTGAAAGGGGAATTTAACATAGGAACTATGATCAACAACCCTACTTGACATAGAGTAAGAAATAATTAAAATGCACCACCAGCCTCTGTGATTAAGTGAAGTCTAACTATACTGACTTCAAAGGTAATTTATCCAGTATATATCTGCATACTGTAATCCTTTGAAAGAACCAAAGCAACGTACTGGTTTTTAACCTAGGAAGGAATCAAAAAACAATTGCAAGTGTAGATGTAGAATTTTGGATACCAAAAATGGAAAGCTCAACAGAAAGTGTAACTGATTGAGAATTGACTCATCAAACTGCGAACTGTATATTATTTGTTGGATTTTGTTTAGGTTTTGTTTTTATTGATAATTTTACTCTTCTGTCATACAATGACTTTCCTTATGGATTAGAGCATCCTTTTTGCAAGGTTTGAATGCTTTATGAGAAAGCTGTGTTAGTGAGGCTGTAACAGAGACATCAAGAGTCCATCAATTCTGAGTCTCCTTGCCAAAGTGAAGTCTGTCACTGTTCCTGAATGGCTCTGTATACAGAAGCTAACAGTGTAGGAAAGAATCTACACTATCTTCACCTGAAACAACAGACAAAAGTAGAACAATCTTTAATAGAGGTATTTTCAGAACCAAGAAAACAGATTTCTAACCTGTGCTAAAACACCAGAGTAAGGAATGCATCAGGATCATCACTCAGGACGAATTATAGTGGCAAAAAATGAGATTATGGAGGTAGGAGGAAAGAAATCAGCAGTCTGTTTTTCAACATGTACAGTTTTAATCTAGTGTTCCTAGTGAGATTTTTTTTTTTCTTCCATGCCAATGCTCCCTGCTTTTCCAACATGATGTTTTCTGAAGAGTTTAACCAAAAAACAGTGATCCACCAACCATCTAGATGCTCGGGGAATGTGTCAAGTAATAATAAATAAATGAATAAGAAATAATAAATAATTAAAAAAAAAATAAAAGAGGTGATGAATTGATGGAGTGCTAGGTCCTTGTGTGGCAGGTCCACTGCCGAAGAAAGGTGTCAGGTTTGGACACCCAGGAAAAAGACAACCAGTCTGCGTTTATCATACCCAAAGTGACTTTAGTGCAGATCAGATTCAGTCCTTTTTTCTTTTAAGTTTGATAACTATATTACAAAATTTAATCTTTAATGATTTAATGCTTGTAGAGGGGGGAAAAAAGGGGGGGGGGTTCACTGACAACAAAAAGGTGAAAAAGAAAAGGGTACAGTTATAAGGGTGTGGGTTTTTTCAGCTTTCTATCAGTCATGATCTGAGACTCAACAAGGCTCTTGGCCTGCTGGTGACTCTTTTCCTGATGCAGCCCAGGATGCTGATGGCCTTCCTAGGTACAAAGGCTCATTGCTGGTTCATGTTCAATTTGTTTTTCACCAGGATCCACAGGTCCTTTTCTGCAAAGCTGCTTTCCAGACTGTGAACTCTGAGGTCCTGATAGCCCATTTCTCCAGACTCTTGAGGCCCTTCTGAAATGCAGAGCAGCCGTCTGACGTTATCAACCACTCCTCCCAGTCTTGGATTGTCTGTCATCTTGCTGAGGTTGCACTCAGTCCTGTTACCCAGGTCATTAATGGAGGCGTTGAGAAGTATTGGCCATTGGGGTACTCCACTAGCACCTGGCCGCCAGCTGGTCTTTGTGCCACTCATCAAAACCCGTTGAACCTGGCAGTTCATCCAGCTTTCAGTCTACCTCACTGTCCACTTATCTAGCTTGTACTTCATCAGCTTGTCTATGAGGCTTTTATGAGAGTCTTTTTTGAAAGCCTTGCTAAAGTCAAGGTAAACAACATATGCTGCTCTCCCTTCATCCACTGAGCTAGTTACTTCGTTGGTTAAGCACGATTTCCCCTTTATAAATCCATGCTGACTACCCCAGATCACCTTCTTGACTTTAATATGTTCGCAAATGTTTTCCAGGATTATTTGCTCCATCACCTTCCCAGGAACTGAGGAGAGGCTGATTGGCCTGTAGTTTTCTGCATCTTCCTTCTTGCATTCCTGGAAGAAAGGAGTGACACGTGCTTTCTTCCAGCACTCAGGAACCTCCCCTGATCATCACAGCCTTTCAAACATAATTGAAACTGGGACCTTGGCTTCATCTATCCTTCTATCCATTGGAACCTCTGGAACTGAATTTTGGATTATGGTGTTGTTTTCTTATATTTTTTTTAAATTTTTTTTAACCAATGCTAGGGCTTTCTTGTTAATCATCCACTAGAATAGCTTGATTCTTTTTTCCCTTCACTCAGAAACAATGAAGAGAAGTATTAATAGTTAACTTTCACAATCAGCTTTTCCATCACACTATTTCAAGTATGTTCCTTCTTGTCTGTTGGAGCATAATTGTTCAGAGAGAGCAATTTTGTTTCTCTATAACTTCTAATGAGATGTGGGTGCCCTTTTCTAACAGTAGGAGATAACAGTCACATCTCAGATTGTATCTGTGAAGGTTTTGCAGAAATATACTTGAAATAAATACATAAAAGCAAAAAATACAGGTTGTATTAGGTAGTCCGAGGTGGTAATGGTCAATGACCAAAGCCACATCAGTCTTCCACTTTTGATACAATAAAACTGTCATCTAATTTTCAACCCAAGCAAAGGAAAGCTTTCCATTTGGAAGACTCTTCTGAGATTATCTCCTTATTTCTCCATCCTTTTAAATACTTAAAGTAAATTTATCTCATAAAATTTGGTAATCTAAATCTTAGAAAACATCATCTCCAGGGGAATCTTAGGTCAACTCATTGTAAGTGTGTGTCATATACAGATAGATTGAACTACCCAGTGGAGATTCCTGTCTTTGTCTACTGACTATAGAGGGATTCTAAACAGCTAGTTTAGACCAACGACTAGCCTAAAGAGGTCTAAAATTAGATGAGAGGAATCTATTAAGCTATTTCAATAGCTTAAAGATGAGCATTACCACTTTCGTGTTTCTTGAGTTACTTATTTTCTGAAGATTTATTCAAATTATGAGTTGTTAACTAATTTACAAGTGAAAGTACATTTTGCACTTGCAATTACTTACTAGTGTTTTTCAGAATTATTAGTAACACTTCTAAAATTGCATTAAAAGCAGACTTTCTGCATATGCTGTCAGTGAAAACAAGATGGCAATACAGTGATTTTTTTTTAGCATTGTAGATAGATTTTGAAATATTTTTTTATTTATTTCCCTTTGTTCAGGTTTTTGAAGCTAATGAGTTAAGGAACAATAATCAGTGAGAGTAACTATAAATAACTCTTTAATCCGTGCTGGACGTTATCTTATTAAGTACATGTCAATACCAGTATAGAGCCCAATGAAAAGTCCATATAATGATCTCTACCATTAAAATGATTCAATTCAGAATTAAAATATTGTAATTTTTTTTTAAATGTGTAAAATTAGGCTCCCACATTCATGTCCAGGTACATAATAAAGGACATAATTTTCTAAACTTCTGAGGATCTACTAGCTTCCATGGCCACTTAAACTGCATATTATTCATATGAAGAAGCACTGATCCTCCCCAACTTGTTATCGATAGAAATCAATAGTTATCAATAGAAATGTTAGTTTTGTGCACAGATTAAATAACCACTTATTTCAAAATTTATGGCCTCAAGCTGCGCCAGGGGAAGTTTAGGTTGGATATTAGGAAAAACTTCTTCACTGAAAGGGCAGTCAGGCACTGGCACAGGCTGCTCAGGGAAGGGGTTGAGTCTCCATCCCTGGAGGTATTTAAAAGCCGTGTAGATGTGGTGCTTAGGGACATGGTTTATTGGTGGACTTGGCAGTGTTAGGTTAACAGTTGGACTCGATGATCTTAAGGGTCTTTTCCAACCTTAATGATTCTATGAAAATATGGTTAACAGCATTACAATAAGCATTGCCACAATTGTATTTTTAAATGTTTCTAGAAACTGAAGAATAAAATATTTTAAGATGGCAAGTGTTTCTTCTGGGTCAAACTTCATATTGATGGACTGAGAGCAGTGTTCCTAGTTTAGCCATGCTGTGAAAATATCATGTACGTTATGTAGTAGTTTCCTATCTCTCTCTGTGTATGGTGTTGTGGCGGGTGTTCAACTTTAATACATTTAATTGTAGATCTTTAAGGGTGATGCTAAGACTAGAAATGATACTGTTCTGTTTTGGGGGTTTTGTTCTTTTACTTCTGCTTTAAATTTCAATAGCTTTTGCAGTCTGATTACATCCCTCTTAAGCTTAAAATAACAATTTTGAGTTCAAAATTACATAGAAAATGATCATTCTGATTTGGAAATTATATAGCACTATTCCCATCTCCTGAATTCACAGTATTACATAATGTTAGTATGTTCATCTAATTCCTGAACCACTTGCAAATTAATTGTGTGGAATTACAAAAATTGAGCTTGATACACATTATCTCGTCATGTGTTACCTTTCTAGATGAAGAGGCATAATGACATAAAATAACAGAAGGAAGCTATCGTGTGTCATCTTTTATGCTTTACTGGAGGTGTATGAACCCAGATCTTTAAAGAAAATTTTTCTGTTATTCCTACTCCTGCATGTTTGTTGATAAATTTAGCTCCCACTGTTAACCTTGGCTGCTGTGCTGTAGTTAATAAAGAACTCCTTTATCATGCATTTCAAAAAAGTGCAAATTAGAAAAATTTCTAGAGCCTGAAGAAGAATCTGTTCCCTTAGCTTAAGGCAGAGTTTGCATGTATTCTTTTCTTGAAAGTGATGCACCATATCTAAAAAATACAGGTTAAAATAAGAATAAAATTGTTTTTATTGGGTTACTAATGATGTTCTATGGTGCATCCAGAGGTTAGGATTTGGAAAGGCTGCCAGTGAGAAATTGTTCTTACAAGTTTCAAATTTTCAAGGAAAGGCAAATATTCAAAAGTATCTATAGTTACAGAAGTGTGAACATTCCTTTGAAAGGCCAAGTTGTTAATCTTTATTATATGGGAAAAACTTGTTGGCATTAGTATCACTAAAGTTCTTGTAAATGCTGCTTATAAACTGTTCATAGACATGTTTTCATAAACTGTAACTTACTCAGCATATTTTTTTCTTCTTATTTGTAGAACATTCAAGGTATCTCTAAACATCCAGTTCAAATTACAAAGAAACAGTACATAAAAGGTAAACTATGTTTTTATTAACATGAAAAGGCAATTTTATCTAATTATTTTATTGAGTTATTTTAAAGCTGACCAGTAGCTCCAGCATTAAAGAATAGACTAGATTATTGATGCTTAGTTATACATTATCATTTAAACCAATTACTTTTTGCTGGTTGTTCCTGCAAAAAATTTGCTGCTTCAGCACTGATCTAAATAATCACAAACTTTTTAGATTTTTTTTGTTTCCCTCGACTATCTCACTGTTCCTTTTTCCAGATGAAATTATGCACCTTAACTCTATTAAATATCCTAGGGATGATTTTGTGTGCATTCAGCTCATGAGGCTTTTCTTGAGGAGATGTTAAAGCTGGGTCACTTTAATCAAACTCACAACTAAACACCAATAGTTAGTCAGATGTGTTGGTTTTGATAACAGAAGCAGATATAAGGCAGATGATTCAGAGAGAATCAAAGTAAAGTGTAGAAAAGCATGACCCAAGCAATAAAGAGAGAAATCCACAATAATAGACTCAAATACAAGTGAAAGATTTGCCAACGTAAACTCTCCTTCTTGCACACCTGCCGCCATAGCTGGGAAATGCTGCTCGTTTGTTGCACTTGGTTCTCAGATAAGGGCAGGCTTTCCTTTTCACAGCTATTCACTCCCTGCATTTGAAACAATACAGATCGTATACCAGGAGTCTGTTGAAGACAATGTAAAACTTTGACAGCAGTTTTATGTTATTGTGATTAATTTTTATAAGTATTCTTTAAAAGTTATAAAAAAATGCGTGAGCAGTGGCTGTGTAAACCTGAGCTGCCTTGCATAACTCTGGTGCAGAGGCCTTTCTGGAAACAGTCCAATCAATTTTGTTAATGATTTTATAATATGTGCTTCTCAAAAACATATTTCTAAGTTTTTCATTCCTGTATCAAGGCACACTTATTTTTTCCACTTTTATGCTGATCGGATTAATTTTGTTGTATTTCAAACCACCATCCCTTTCTACACCAAGATAAGTGGTATTCCCAGGATGCACCGAGTTTCTAATACTGTGTCAATGTACATTATTGCTTTGTGATATTATAGGAGATATCTGTCATTAGAATTTGAATGCCTATATCAGCTGTACGTTCTCAATATTTTATTTCCCTACCGCTTTTAACTCAGAGTTTGTTTATTAACACATTACTGCAGCATGTTCAAAGATAAGAAAATATATTTTTTAGTTCACCTCTATAGACCCTTCCTTATCTGAATGCCTCCTTTATTAAGTGATCTGTGAATAATGTTAGTTATTGTAGATATTTGTTAGCTAGTGTTTCGGGAAGGGTTTGGATTTGAAAAAGAAGTAAGCGGCACTGCAAGGATGGCAAAGATAAAGATGTTGTACATGACTGACAGAGTAAAATAATTGTGATGCTGACAGTTGGTGCTCTGCTAGTTTGCTTACGTTGCCATTTGTGTGGTTTTAGTTGTGTGTTTGGTATGTCATTTACAACCTCCTATGATTTGCAACACAATATTTTTGGACTGGGGTTTGGGACTTAAATGCCTATCTCCTGTCTAGGAAAAGAAGCAGAAATAGTAACTATTTCCCCAAGAACATTGTTTGTTTCAGAAAAAGGATATTCATTTTTAGCAGCAGGTAAGATAGTATGTATTATTATTATTCTCATACATATTAATGTTCCCAGTTCTATCATCTCTTTTTCCCCTCTCCTTTGGATTATATTTTACATGGTTGTCAAATCCCGTAGTATCAATTAATATTGTTATATGATGTGTACTCCTTACTGTGCTTCCGAAGTGGATGACATGTAAGCCTTGTCAGTAGAAACAAAGAGCTAATAAGAGTAACTGACACCTGAAGATAATGAAGGAATCAGACACCTTGTGATCTGTAGCTGAAATATAACTCCTTCAGGATGAGCTTTTTACAGGCATCTGGTTTTTTACAGCACAAGGAAATGACTGAACAGTCCAGGCTTGCATTTTAATTTGTGATAGTTTGGTTAAAATGCAGGTGTGTTTTTATTTTAGAGCAATAGATTTACTTTAACACTCTGTTTTCTAGATTTTTCCCATATTGAGTTAAGGATCCTTGCTGACTTGTCATCTGAACCAGAACTTTTGAAACTGTTTCAAGAACCTGAAACCACCGATATCTTTTCCACACTGGCTTCTCAGTGGTAAGAGTAAATGTTGCATTTTTTTAATAAAAATTAGACAAAATAGTAAGAATAACTTAAACTATTGTATTACTGTGTAGTGATAACAAAAGACAGTATTGTGCTACAGTATCTATTGCTAATACTGTTTTAACACTATGAATTATAATTCCTTTCTGTCTTTCTGAGCCTTTTCTTCTTCATTGTGGTAATTACCATATGTCAAAATGTTGCAATCCAACTGACCAGTATGAGCCTTGTGACTAAAGCTGGTGTAATAATATATTGTGAACAGTGCATGCTGGTAACTTTCTCACTGTATTATTGTTCACCAATTCTTTTTAAAAACCCAGAGCAGCAGTTAAGTAGGTTATCCATCTGAAAAATTGCAGAACAACTTTTCTCAGTAAAAGTACAAGCATTTTTGAAACCTGCTTGGTTATCCAGGAGAATTATTGGAATCATGCAGATCAGAAGATTAACTACCAAAAAAGATGGAATATTAGTTACTGAGCTGTTTGAAGGTATTTCTGATTATTGTTTGTATCATGGTGATGCCTAGAAATCTTACTTGAGATTGGGACTCCCCTTGTACTCAAAAGTGCATGAGCATTCAATAAGTGACAGGATAGATGTCAAGAAGCTTACAACTTGAACAGATAGGTCAGAAAAAGACTGAATATAATGCAATAACATATAAGCAGATTGAACAGAATGATGTCATGTAAATGCCATGCAATTTTCATGTTTTCTTTGTTTCTCTTTCTCTCTTTTAATCTTTTATCTCCATTTTTTGTTGGAAGATTGTTAGCTGAAAATGAAAGCAAAAATAGCTATGATGAATTCATCAGTCCTGATCTAGCTCAATTCCTACCCTACAGTTTCTAAATTTTTGCAGGTGTAGCCTTCCCAAACACAGGATTTCCTGCTCACTGCAATATTTGCTAATATACTATGAAGCAGTACAAAGAAACAAAATGGGGCTCAAATTATAATTTTCCTGCTACCAACAACTGAATCAGTGCTTGAGGCATGTACCTTCTGGGAGAACACAACTCAAGGTCACAAACATCCCAATGAATACAGCTATGGAAAGATCACCTTTCTCTTAAGAGTTGCTTAGAAGCTTGTATTGATATTATAATCAATTCTTAGCTCTAACATGATATCACTAGAACCTCGTGATGGAGTTAAATCCTTATTTTAGTTTGGAGGTATATTGCAAATGTATGCGTGAAGATGAGTCAAATTTTGTCTCAACTCTGGGCAAGGCTCCAGAAATACCATTCTATTCAGCAACCTCACAGCTCTTGGCAGCCGTCAACCTCTTATAGTTGCTACACAGTAACTTTAAATTTAATGAAATATTACAGGCAAATATTTTTATCAGACAGAAGTGTCATGATGTGTCTACAAAATCATTACGTAATGATGCTGCTGACTCTTCTGTTAAGCTTCAGGAAAGCTAATGCTTGGAAGTAACTTTCTATCGGATCTATTATATGGCTGTTACTAATTACAGAAACATGAAAGGTGTGTTTAATCTCATCTAACCTTGGACATCTGTTACATACTCGGAGAGATTCATTTGACCTATTGTTGATGTGCCCTGTGTAATAAGATCAATTGTACATTAAAAGTGTTGACTTCTCACCACTGAGAACAAAGTAGGTCTGGGGTGGCCAGCTCACATGTAGACACCTGTATTTTTTCTGACAAATTTAATTCCTCCTATTGAATCAGTTCCTAGTGAACTCACCTTGGGTTTTGGAATTTTGTCCTTAATTTATTTAGCGCCAAAGATAAGACATAAAATCACAAGCCTCACAGATACTTTCCCATTCCAGATACTTATTCATCTCTCATATCCACTATTGATAAATAAAATCTTTAGGGTAAACAATTAGTTCGTTGACTTTATTGTAGTTCGTTCCACCCCATTAGTATTAAAATGAGTTATGAGAAGGAAGAGCAAAATAAACAACAAAACTTTTATCTCCTCTTGGTCTCCTGATTTTCTCTGGGTCTTAATCCTTTAAAATCCGTGCAAGTGATATGCCAACTGGCATACCAAATGTTTTATTCTGTTTGAAGGAATTGCATGTTGTTACTATTTGTAAATCTTTTCTGACACATTTTGGGCAATTGGAAAACCTTGACACAAAAGGTTTTTTCTCTAAGAGATCTATAAAGAATGAATTAGTTTCTGAAGCTCCCTCTCAGAAGAAGAAAAAAATTAAGTTAATGTCAGTGTCTGATAGCATTTCAGCTTCTGAATGCATGTCAGTTGGTATCTTTTAGCAGGTTTTCTAAAAATCCTTGGACTAATGAATATTAAATCATAAATAGTAAAGAATATATTATTGGACAAAAAAATCTGAGGAGAGTCAGCCAAGTTTTATACCAGTTTATTCGCCTTTTTTTTTATTTTAAGCTTCATGGCTTCTCCATTGAAATGTACCTCCATTCCTTAGCTGTCCTTGAGGCTAAAGCCTTCTATCTGAAATCCAGCCTTTTGAAACACCTTTACAGGCTTTTTATAGCATTTGGCAACAAATACACATAGTGGGCAATTTCTGCAAAGAGGTTAGCTGTATGAGTTTCTGATTGAATTAAGATCTCTTATGTATAAAAGCTTTCCTTTCGTAATTTGGTTAGGCATGCTCTACTGTGACTCAGTCTATTTCTGGGACCTTAGATATGTGTCTCTCTTGGAAACCTGTTGGATCCATGTTTCTATTAAACATCATTTGTATGGAATCTTTACACTGGTCACCAGTGCAGTATAGAGATGCATAAGTATGTGTCAACCCCAACTATGTCTATACATTACAGCAAAAGGCTGAACGGAGGTACTAACTTTCATGCTAAAATTCAGCATCATGTGCAACACCATACCCGACCCAATAATCCTAGCTGAGAGGCAATCCTCTCTGCAAGACTAGGCTGTAATCTTGTACTGCTATGGATAGCTTACAGAGACAGCTCATTTCAGAAGTGACACAGCCACCACCAGTCTGGGCATCCCTGCACTGTGCTCAACTGTTCACTGTAGATACTGCTTGCTGTAGATAGTTTTTCATGTATTGTGTGTTCTGTTTGACAGAACTGTATTGAAATTGCTATTCAGATAAAACTCTTAGAAGCTGGCATTAACTGGTCACTTACTGCGAGTTTCTGGGTAATGTCATGCTTGGTCTCATGTGTTTTATCTTTGAAGTGCTTTTGCATATGGGAATAAAGTTCATGCAATTTTATTCCATGGAATTAATGGCATAAAATAAAATTGGTGTCTGCTGGCCACTTTGCAATAGGTTTGCTTCTATTGGCTGGTTTTGTCAGTGAAAAGTCCAAGCTCATCTCTGCCTTGTACATCCAATATATTTTCTGGTCATCTAACATAGTTACCCCAGCTGAAACTAAGATGATATAAACAGATTTTAATGTTCATTTGTGTATCCTTAGTACTATTCCTACTCTTATCCTATCCTGTCTGTAATGATGATCATATGCTATTACCAACATCATTATCTTACAGCGAGTACTGTGTTATGGCCTACGAAGAGTAAGCCTTAAATGACAAGTCAACACCTGCTATTACAAGAACACCAAGAGTACATTTCATTAATGACCTACTTGCTACTGAACACAAAGTAAAATTTCAAGGCTTGCCTAAACTTTTGAAAATTCATGATATAACGGATTCCAGCTACCTGCAAGATCACCTTGTGTTATATTGTCTTGATGTCCTATGACAGTTATAGCCCTTTGAAAGCTAAATCGTCATCCCAGTGCTGAAGATGATGAGAGCTGTCTTGGCAGCTGTCTGACCAGCCAAGAGACTTAACTGCCATAAGACATCCAAATGACAACAAATCTCAGAATGAAATTGCTCTCACTGCTTTAATCTAGCTTTTACACAAAAAAAGAAAAATAAGTAATTGTATTTAAAATGGTGTTGATGGGCATATCTTAAAATCACTTTCAATGACAGAGGCTGTAAAATAAGTTTACAGTCTTTTAGGTAGTCTAGAATTTCTTTCTTAATTAGAGATGCAGTGACTACCAATCTTTTTCAAACTGTTCATTTGTCACACTTCTCAGTAGGTTGTTGTTCCTCTGTCATAGTATATACTCATATTGACCATATTGGGTCAAAATCCAGGAAAAGTATCTTGATTTAGCTAAGCACTTAAGCACACCATAAATATGTGATTTCATCGTACCTGACTGATGCCTGCTTTCCTGCCTGAGTGCTTTTTTGAATTGGGATAGTACTGCTTTAGAGCTCTTATGACTCAAGCATTAAGCTATACTTAAAATATTTGGATAAGTCCTTTCCCTGCTTCTTTAGAATCTGCCTTAGAGAACTGGAGATCCCTAGGAGTGATGAGTTCAGCTGCATCCAGCAGAGCATAGTGATACCCTCCATCAAGGGTCCTGAGGGCAGCCTAGCCATAGAAATGCAACTATATTATTTATGGCTATGAAACTAGCTTAGTCATTTTAATCTTGAAGATGTTGTTACTGTGTTCCAATGTTTAATACAGACATCTCTGATATCTGCAAATCATATTTACTTCCTATAGCTTAGGTTCCTGAACCTGAAATAGAATACAAAACCCAACATTGAGTTGCCAAGCTCCATGTACAGTGCCAAAGGATACATCTCAACGGGTGAAAAAGGCTATATGCTGACCACAGAGCCATCTAAGTGAAGTTAGTTTCTATTTAGATGTGTTTGTCATAAATGTCCTAGCAGATTTATGAAAATATTTTGCCCTTTCTAAATTATAACTATGAACTGAGATGTTAAAACATATATCCTCATAAACCAAGAGGTTCAGAGGAAAAGACCCTATAAGTACGTTAGTTACAAATGGATTGAAGTGGAAGTCCAGCACTTCTATATCCAGAAATTTAGGTATGGGAATACCCAGGTGATTTATAGTCTCTAGGAACAATATTAGCATATGAAACAAAGAACATTCTCTTGACCACATTATCTCTGTGAGATTAAATCAATGCAAACTTAATCTAGAAACATTATTAAATGTCATCTTTTCAAGCTAAATATACCTTTTCTGTAGATGATATTTACTATTTGAGAAGGGGAGAAATTCAGAAGGGTCTTTAGTAAATTGTTTACAGTATGATCTAATTGTGAGCATAAATCTATTACTACTATAAACTGTGTATTTTCATTTCTGTGAGAGCAGAAAGATAAGTGTCCCTGTGCACAAAGTTTTCCATGCAGTGATAAATTATGTAGGCATTTTCTGTCATATATTCTGTGTCATAGGTTGTCTGTTGAGCCAGTGTAGATCCAGTGTAATGAAATCCATGTTAGTCTGTGCCTCAGAAAAACGCCTTTATAGGTAAGACTGTTGGACAGTTGTGACTTAGTATTTTAACTTTTGTACTCTGTAACTCTTTTCAGTTTGGAGATCATAGTATATGAATCAGAAAACACACAAAAAGTTTACCTATATACAATGATTTTTCCTTGTATTCTGCAGCTAAAGAACAAGAGTAGAGAAAATTTAATAATCTCTATTAAAAGTACTTATATAGGACTATGTAGTGGAGGAATATCTCTAATACTGTTCAATATGCAGATATATTGTGTATTAAAAGATAATGACTTGAATAATCTGATAACTGCCGCCATTCCAGTATGAAAACAGGCATTCTCTTTAAACTATTAATTTCTACCTCTAACCTATAATTTAACCTGTACACATTAACTGCTGGTGGTGAATTAAAGTAACAAGGTAATTAATGGATACTCTTTAAGGGTAATATTTAGTCTGATTATACCAATGAAAGGACAATTTGTGACAGTTGTGTACAATGCTTACACTCAAAGCTACGCTTGAAAGAAGGCTGGAGAATTTAATAGTGGTCTAGATGCTCCTGTTTCACTTTGAGATCTGAGTTTTGTAAAATCCAAAGCACAAAATATTCCCTTCTCTCTCATCTGTCATCTGCTTCCTCATATTCATGCTATTAGTGCTTTCTTTTGTGTGATGATGGAGGACAGCATGAATACATGTCCTTCTTCCAGGTATTGAATTTACCTTCTAGTAAGTACTGGACATAATAATTGTTCATCTGAGTCTATGTGGCTTTTAGAGAGTTAAAAAAAAAAAAGACTGCAGTATCTACACTATCCTTGCCAGAATCAGAGGAACCTGAACACTTGATTTCCAGTAATCTTGGGAACTGCAGGCTGTTTATAAAATGTACTGAACATAAAAGTCAATCTTTCCTCAGCTGATGTGTATGTGGGATCGTGGTAATATCTGTTGTGAACTGTTTTGGTAAGAGACAGACATGCTAATTTTGGAAATTACTTGAGAAAAAGCCTAGAGAGAAACAAAGCACAGAACTACTTGGGGTTACCATATCGGAAGGACAAAAGTATTTTTTTTTTAAAAAAGTCTTTTTTTGTTTTTTAAAAAAAAGGTAAGTTCGACCAGATTTGAATAGAAAGACCACAGTGCAGAAAGGTTTGTTTTGTTTTTTTGCAGACTGTCTTCTTCCAGGAAGTGAGAAAATTTTATTTCTTTACCACCTGCCAAGCAGGGGGCTCAAGGAACTGATTGTATCTAATAATGGCAAGGTGAGCCAAACTATTGCACACTGGCAGCTGGTCCAGGAGGAACTATGGCAAAATAGAGACTCTTGTTTTTCCAGCCACTTGGCAGTTCAGGACACTTCCTGACAATAGCTCTATCTGTTGATACCCTGCTGAGTTCTGAAGAACAGAGGAAATAAGCAGAGGTATTTTGGATGTTCCTGAAATAAATCAAAATAACTCCTCATGGGCTGAATTATACAAAAAGATAGTGTACTGGGTCTGTCTGAAAAAGATAAGGTCAAGTATGCACAAATGCTTCGTGGCAGGCTGACTAAATACATATACACTTGCCCGTACCCATTTTATACAACCTTGTTTCAAATACATTGTATGTATAAAATAGATTAAAGATTCATCCTCAGCAAAACACTGTCTTTTTTAGGTTACTTCATATAAATGTATGGTATAGCAGACATTTAACTCAGTTAAGCTGCCTACTCCCTTAAATAGCAAGAGCAAAGGCCAGTAAATCAGAAATGGGATAAATAGATTGAGAGGCGAAAACCACATCTGTAGCTAAATGGTTTTTAAACAGATATGAATATTTGTGCTTCTATATTAATTTTATGAAAATATTATCAGCAAGCTCTTGAAAAAGTCATTATTAATCAAGAGATGACACCTGGGTGTTTGTTAGGTGATTAAGGAATAATGAAATAACCATGCTTATCCAGGTGGACTTCTACCAAGGAGACAGGAAGAGCTTTAGCTCTCCTCCTGTCCCCGTTAGCAGACATATGGCTACAAGATGCAGCCACCAGGTTACACAGCTAGAGATCTCTGTTTTGTTCATTGTCTAAATAATGAGACATACCATCTTAGGACTTTTAGAACTCCATCTTTGTCTAAAGATTTTTTAGGTAGCCCAGGCTGTTTCATACGCTTCTAATCAGATATTAGAACACGTAGTCTCTTGGATTCGTTTCTCCAATTTTATGAGCTTAATGTCAAGTCTAAAATTAATTTGGGTTAGTTCATTTTGCTTCATACATTGCAAAATAATGAAATCTTTGTTTTTTGGAGTTGCGAAGAAGGAGACTTTCCATACCATTGAGCACATATAAGATTGTGAAACTATGTTTTGCAGTATTAAGACAAATTACAACCATACCTGCTCTTCACCATGGAGTACTTAGGATTACTTCTAGAATCCTGCCCTTGAAGAGAGTGGAGAAAAGTTTTCATGTGTATTATATGGCAATCCCCTTAAATAAGTGTAACTGAATATCCCTGCTGGAGTGTCCGTTTAGAAATATATGACTGTGTCATGATCTTTCAGCTCTGAAGTTTGGCTATGTGACTCATGCAGTATTGATTCGCTGTAAATCTGGAGGTCCTAAACTCAGTGCTACCTGCTAGGAGTCTCAGGGTTAACATAACATTTCTTTCATTATCATTGCATTACCTGGTTTTGTAATACTGTTGTCATTTTTAATTAGTTTTAAGCCTTCTGCTTATTTTTCTTCTGTGAAATAGATTCTGAAGAAACAATTTGTGCAATATTTTTAACTGAATAATTATTAGTGCTTATCCATAGTCTCATTGTTTATGTATCATTTCTATTCTGATCAATATCTAAAATATCTCTTATTTTATATCTTGTATCTTTTTTTATTCAGGGTATTACTGCTAAAAAGTGAGGAATCAAGAATTTTTTTCATATATGCAGTTCAGAGAGAGAGACAATTGCAATTTGAATGGGAAGGCATGCTCTTCCAAATCAAGTCATGTTCAGGGGCAGGTATTCTGTGGCAGAAGGTCTAATTGTGGAGATACTACTCATTATGAATGTGGTGTTTAATAGTAACTTATTTGGTAAAATAGTTGTGAGTGAGCCTGTACCACTTGCAGGTCCTGCAGCTGTATCACTGCAGATTTCTTAGGATTGTACTTGAAAAATTTTTTAAACCTACAAGGTACTATAGTATAAGCTTGAGTTCCTGTGAGAATAAATGTGGTCTCTTGTGGTAGGAAAAGATGCTGACAAGGTGAGAAGAGTTATTAAGAAACAAAGAAGCGTTCAGAAGAGAAGCTCTAAGACAAAGTAAAGCAGAATCTTTCGCACTGCTGCTTAGTGCTTTATGCTTGGTAAGAGTATGCCTGGTCTTACACAGGCATATAAGACTAGAAGGACCTTTTTGGTCTTAAAATTGTTGCAGGTGACAATGTCATGAACTCCCTTTCATAGATTGGTAGGGTCTCAACTTAGAACTAGTTTTAACCTACATAATGCTATTGAAGAGCTGTTGAATTCCCCATTCCTCTTCTGGCTAGAAAACTCCTTTTACTTTCTACCTTATATTTATTCTCACATTTTATATACCAAATTATTGTTGCCAATGTTGCCCATTAGCTTTATTAGCTCTCCTCGCCTCCCAGTGTTTGCTTTGTATAAATACCTCAGGAAAGCAATCAAGTGTGTTCTCAACCCTAATTCTTTAAGGAAAGAAGACAAACTTTCTTAGGGTATTTGTCATCAAAATACCTTAATGAACTAGTATTAGGAGCAGCTAGTTATGACCACATGGAATTCCATGTACATTAATCTGTAGTTCTTCTTGGCAAGGAAAATGAGTCTCTGTGGCACTGACTAACTCTTTCAGTTACCAAAGCTAGCTTTTTTAGCTAGCTCTGAAATCTCTGCACCAGAGCACAGTCTCAGGAATACTTGTATTATGGTCCAGAAACATAACTTAATTTTGGAACAGCCATGAAACTGGGCTAGCAGAATTATGAAAGAAACAAAGAAATAATGATTTGAGAGGCTACCTTTTATTCTAATAAACTTAGTGCCAGGGATGTTCCTGGTTGCTGGCACTCAAAATCTGGGTTCGTAAATTGGTCCCTATCATGGTCGTAGCTCTGGACCAAACAGTTCCTGGGCACAGTTCCTGAATAAGCATGGGCCAGGGATTATTTCCACCAGGCTGCTGGATGCAGCACTGTGTCTGGATGGTAAGAGAGTTTTAAAGTATGGATATGTGGTGGTGTTTTCCAGTTAGCCCCAGTGCTGCAGAGTATTTATGGGCAGGTTTAATATCTTAATATTGATATAGTCAGTGTCTCCTTTTACATGGTTGATTTTCTTTTCCTCTGTTCAATATTCTGGTAGCCTACCACCAATAAATTCATGTTTCTTGATCATGGTAACCAAATTATGTTAACTACCCCAGATAAAATCATAGAATCATAGAATGGTTTGGGTTGGAAGGGACCTTAAAGATCATCTAGTTCCAACCCCCCTGCCATGGACAGGGACACCTTCCACTAGACCAGGTTGCTCAAAGCCCCATCCAGCCTGACCTTGAACACTTCCAGGGAGGGGGCATCCACAGCTTCTCTGGGCAACCTGTTCCAGTGCCTCACCACCCTCACAGTGAAGAATTTCTTCCTTCTATCTAATCTAAATCTACACTCATTCAGTTTAAAGCCATTACCCCTTGTCCTATCGCTACATGCCCTTGTAAAAAGTCCCTCTCCAGCTTTCTTGTAGGCCCCCTTCAGGTACTGGAAGGCTGCTTTAAGGTCTCCCCGGACCCTTCTCTTCTCCAGGCTGAACAACCCCAACTCTCTCAGCCTGTCTTCACAGGTGTGCTCCAGCCCTCTGATCATCTTCGTGGCCCTCCTCTGGACTCGCTCCAACAGGTCTGTGTCCTTCTTGTACTGAGGATCCCAGAGCTGGATGCAGTGCTCCAGGTGGGGTCTCATGAGAGTGGAGTAGAGGGGCAGAATCATCTCCCTTGACCTGCTGACCACGTTTCTTTTGATGCAGCCCAGGATACGGTTGGCTTTGTGGGCTGCAAGTGCACATTGCCGGGTCACGTTTAGCTTTGCATCAACCAACACCCCTAAGTCCTTCTTCTCAAGGCTGCTCTCAATCCATATTCTACTCAGCCTGTATTTGTGCTTGGGATTGCCCTGACCCATGTGCAGAGCCTTGCACTTGGCCTTGTTGAACTTCATGAAGTTCGCACAGGCCCACCTCTCCAGCTTGTCAAGGTCCCTCTGGATCTCTTCCCTCCAGTGTGTCGACTGCACCGCACAGCTTGGTGTCATTGGCAAACTTGCTGAGGGTGCATTCAATCCCACTGTCTATGTCGCCAACAAAGTTGTTGAACAGTGCCGGTCTCAATACCAACCCCTGAGGAACACCACTCGTCACTGGTCTCCACTTGGACATCAAGCCGTTGACTGCAACTCTTTGAATGCAACCATCCAGCCAATTCCTTATCCACCGAGTGGTCCAAAGCCATGTCTCTCCAATTTAGAGACAAGGATGTTGTGCGGGACAGTGTCAAACGCTTTGCACAAGTCCAGGTAGATGACATCAGTTGCTCTTCCTTTATCCACCGACGCTGTTACCCCATCATAGAAGGCCACCAATTTTGTCAGGCATGGTTTGCCCTTAGTGAAGCCACGTTGGCTGTCAACAATCACCTCCTTATTTCCCATGTGCCTTAGCATAGTTTCCAGGAGGATCTGCTCCATGATCTTGCCAGGCATGGAGGTGAGACTGACTGGCCTGTAGTTCCTCAGGTCTTCCTTTTTTCCCCTTTTTCAAAATGGGGGTTATATTTCCCCTTTTCCAGTCAGTGGGAACTTCACTGGACTGCCACAACTTCTCAAATATGATGGACAGTGGCTTAGCAACTTCATCTGCCAGTTTCTTCAGGACCTGCAGGTGCATCTCATCAGGTCCCATGGACTTGTGCACCTTCAGGTTCCTTAGATGGTCTTGAGCCTGATCTTCTCCTACAGTGGGCAGTTCTTCATTCTCCCAGTCCTTTTGCCTTCCGTGACTTGAGCGGTGTGGCTTGAGCACTTGCCGGTGAAGACTGATATACTGAATCTCACCAGTATATTGTGCAGCAGTACTAAGATTGTCCTGTCATTGGAAATAACTCACTTGACACATCCTGAAATTGCTTTGTTTTTCCACAGCCAAACCACACCTCGTTGTTCCACGATCAATTATTCCATCTTTTCTCTGATTCTAATTCCTCATCCCCTACTTTATACAAAAATTCTATACTTTAATAGTTCTTATTTGCAGATAAAATAGCTTGCAGAAAAGCAATAGTCTATTATTCTTTAGACTCTGTGAGAGGGTTTATTTCTCAAGCTGTGCAGCACGTAGGGATAGATTCACAATTACTACAGTCTGGAGGGGGGAAATGGTGTCAGGGTGCTATCTAATTTTGTTCCTCTCTGCTGTGTTGGAGAAGAGTTTGTTGTGAAATAGCTTGGAAGACAAGCTCTAAGATCTCTGTATATTCCATTTCTGTGTCTCTTTTCTGTCCTATTATTATACTCACTTTGGAATTATATCTGCTTGAAAACATTGTGAAATCAGCTGTAATTGTATCCTCAGATTATGCCTCCAGTTTTGGCCTAGGAGTATTTAGCCTAGTATGCCATTAATGGTCAAGTTCATTACTTTTACTTAAATTTCTGTAAGGCTAACAGATTAAATCATTGTTCTGAAGAAGCATCGTTATTTAAATCAGGCTTGTTTGCATTAGGCAAAAAGCACTAATTCTAGATGGAGATTTTCATCCCTCTCTCAGTAAACATCACTTGTGAAATATGTCTGTTTCTTAATGAATGATTGTAGTAACTGTTACGTTTTTGCATAGTAAAAGAATTGTACTAAAAGGTACTCCTCAAAAGATTCTAACAGGAAACACTTGAAAATTATGGCATTTGCAAATATAATGTGCACGATAGCTGTAATAATTTTTTGTTTTGCCTTTGGAATGCCTCCGCAAATGAGGGTTTAAATATATATAGGTATATATATTTGAACTTTTCTGTTGGGATATAGGAGACAGATCTAGGTTTTGGCTTGTGATGTTTAATTACTGCAGTATTTTTTTTTCAAAGAGCATTCATGTAGTGGTTTAATTAGCTATCGCTTTCTCCACCTACTCCCTTCTACTCCCTTGTCACATCCCCCCCCCCCCCAATAACTACTGTAAATGCTGAAATTTAGTAAAAGGGAGGACGTTCAGTTTGCCTTCTCAGAATCAGAGTTTTCAAACATTTTAAGCTCTGATTTCAATGCCTCATGGGGGTTGGTGTGGAATATTTTAACAATTTTACTTTTGCAGCAAAGCAATTTCTACCTGTTTTGAAAGCTCACTTGCAATAGTTGATATTAATGAAATTTAACACTTGTCTTGCTTTGCACTCTGACAGACTGTCTGTATGGCAGCTTATGGAAATTTCACCTTGTAGTTTACAGTCCCTTGGAGAAGTGCAGCTGTGACATTTGTTTAGACTAGCAGATAATAAGGCAGAGGGAATAAAGTCTTCAGGAAGCATAATGGCTTTTGTTTTTAGAAGCGCTAAACAATAGCTTTAAATAAACCAGGTCGTTAACTACAAGTTTAACCAGACAGCTTAATTTTATGTCACATTGGAAGGTTATTATTATTGCACATTAAATGCTTTCTTAGCATTCTAGAATAAATGAAAAATAAAGTTTTAGAATTTTCACCACCAGGACTAACACACAAACTAGTGAAAAAGCAAGCTCTGAGGAAGCTGGACAGTCCTCAGTCAGTCCTCAGTTTTTTTGTGGTGTCTGATAACATTTGGCTTTGCTAATTTCATGGAGAGGCTTTCTTGTGTATGAGAAGCTATCTCCAAATAGTCATCTCCTCCTAGAGTGACCTTGATAAAATGCTACATTTTATGAGCACACTCCAGAGCTTAATGAAATGTTTCCATTTATTTCATTTAACTCAATTAACTTTAACTTTAGTGTCAAGCTAAATCTTGCTGAAATCAAGAATGCAAAGGCAATTCATTCTTCATTTTTACTTTTGCCTTTAATTCAGTATGATCATAGGCATAATAGAAACTTAAGCTGCAAGAGGTGTTTTTAGTGAAGATTGAAAGAGCTGGGATATGAAGTAACTCATCCCTCTCTGCAGAACCCATTTGTTCAAGACCCTGATATATAGCATGACTGATTTCTTCCTCTTTTGATTGCCCTACCAAGACATTTAAAAGTCTGCTGCTTATTTTTTTTCTGAACTATGTAGATGCAGTTTGATGTAGTGTGACATCTCCTACCTTCTTCCCCTGCTTGTTTTTCCTTAGCAAACTGTACATTGTTGTAACAATATTATAGCTCCATGTTTTGTTCCATGTAACATATGAGATGACAGTTACATCATCTTTTGATTATATATTAAGAACTCTGTTTCCTTCTGTTTCACTTTTCTGGTATTTGTCTAAAAGCTGCTCTGCAGGTCCATCTATTTCTTTAAAGTTATGAGACTTCGAACAGGTCCAAGATGGGTAATTATTATTTTATATTATTATTTTATTATTATTTTACTCTGCTACAGCTACCTGTATCATCTCCCCAAAAGGCTTCTGTTCCTTCTGAACTATTTGAAGCCTCTTACAGAAAAGCTTGGAAAGTAGATGTGATAAATGAAGAAAGAACTCTAAGAGCATTAATTTGCATTTGATTCCTGACATTATTGTTTTATACAAATGGCCTCTGTCAAATTTTATGTCATCCCAATTTGTATAGACCCCTTAATCTGTTTACATTTATTTGTTCTGTCAGTGATGGGTACCATCACGTTGACGATCACGCTGGCACCTGAGGCTGGGATTTAGTTACCCTGACTTCCCTTTATTCTGTGCTCCTAGACCCAAAGACCCTAAAATAAGAATGCCTGCTAGTTAATTAATTCCTTCAGCAATCACATGACTCAGAAATAAATATCACTTGTCAGTGTAATTCACTATGTAAGAGAGACTATGGATGTGAGAAGAAAGCCCTTTTTTTTATCCCTGCAGGAGTGAAGGAGAGAAAAGATGAAGGTTGCAGGGTAGGATGTGCTTTTTCAAGCACCTTCATCGATGTCAGGGACTTTCTGTTCTAACTGACAGATGTCTGGAATTGTGCATTTTTAAAGAAAAATGTCTAAGTGACCTTTTTTGTCAAGAGCATTGAAAATAAGTGCTATCTAATTTATCTCTTCAATATCCACTATCTGGGACATCAACATGCAGGTAAATATCTTAATAAAGATAATGGATCACTTTACTCCCAAATGAATCTTTCAGCGAATTGTTGCTGATGATAGCTATAATTTATGACATGACCTTGTTGCAATTTCTTTATCTGGTTCACTGCTACTTTAAAATGTAGCAACAGAAGCCTTCTGGCCCACAGAGCAAACTACAAAGACATGTCTTCATCTTCTGTAAAATACATGAAAGCTAGATATCATGCTCTTTAAAAGAAAGTTGAGGACTAATGAAATAAATCTTCATGCAATGAACTGTAGAGGCTACTCAGACAAAATAAATTGTTTTATGATTAACCACTGGAAGGACTTTTAAAATCCTAAAGTGCTTCTGGAGTCTTGCAAAAGAGTTTTATAGGGGTTATAAAGCTTTTCCTGGTGCTAAATAGATAGAAAACAAATTAAAATGCAGTTTGGTAGGGTCACATACAAAGAGGGAAAAGAGACACAATGACAAAAATGTTGCAGAGCTGGCTGTAGTATAGGAAGGATGACATCAAGCTGACAGTGCTGTAGTCTTTCGTTCAAAGAAGTTGACCACAACTAAAAGCTTTTATAAAAACCTCTAAACTAAATAAAACACAAATTTAAACTCTGAGTGGGAGGTTGTGACCCTCTCCCCTCTATGTTTAAGTATGTGAGCCCTATATTTATATGGAAGATCCATGCCAGAGATTCTCCAACATGTGCAGTGCCCACTGGAAGACCGCTCTGCCTCTCTTGATGCCAGAGTGGGAATAAATATACATGAAATGGGAACCCCGTGTATCATCCTTTAGATAAGGAGGAGATGATGTGAGGAATCTGGTGTGCTACTTAAGATATCCCAATGATTCATTTATTGGTGCATACCCTCGGGTGAGGATTTTCTTTGTGTTATTCTGTAACCTTACATCTCACTTATGCAAACCAGTTTATGATAAAAATGTGAATACAAGCATTTGACATAACACCTCAATCAGACATGAGAAGTGTTTAGAATTGACATAGATAAAGAAATAAAAGAAAAAAAACAACTTAGGTTACGTCAGAAAGGTCTATCTTTCTGTTAGCTATTTCACCTGCTGTTTCCCTTCTGACAATATGTTAGTCTGCATTTCAATCTTTGTAGATGCTTCTTTCCTTTTTTTAGAAAAGTATCTTAACTTTATATCCACTCTTCTGGGCAGTCTAGGCAAATTTCATTTTTCATCCTGTTGTCTCTATGCTCTTCTTATGAGGAAGACAATCTAGCTAATTTTTGTTTAGAACATAGTTGTGTAAATGCCTCATAGTTATAGAAGGCATATATATGTGGTTTTCTCTGGACATTCTGTATCAAACCATACACTAAAACTGTGTATGATAAAAATATCTAGATGGGCTAATTGCACGTACCTTATGCCTGGCTCTTGATTGACACGTGAGGCAAAAGTAGTGATCTATTTTGATCACTACTACAGTGATGTAATGATCTATTTTGATCGCTGCTGCTACTACTACTACTACAGGGGCTTCAGGAAAACTGTTTCCCAACCTCTTCCTTTTCTGTATTTTGTAGCAGAGATTAGCCAGGCAAAAGTTGTTCCAAGATCGCTTCCACATGTTACGTTAAAAATGTCTGAGACAACATATGCCTGAGCCTTGTCAGCATTTTCCATTAGTCATGGAATAGCAGCTTTCAAAAAAATTGCTTATTCTTGTGCATTGCATTAAAAGTGAGCGGATTAGGTTATGTGTTGCCAATATTTTCTGTATCTTTAGGATGCTCACATACATTGTGGTATATGTTCTGCTTGCCTTGGTTATAATAAGCCCAATGTAATTGAAAAAGGAAGCTTTCAGAATTTACCTCCTACATGATCTATCCAGTGGTGATACTACTGTAAAACTGAGCTTTTCTAAAGCTTGCAGTTGTCACTAGTTACATAAACTGTCTCTACCAGTTTCATATGCCAAGACAAAGTTCCAGGCGCAAACTTGCAAACTATACAACCTTCATCTGCTGTTAAATAGCAACACGTGATTAAAAATGAGAGATTTATACCGTTCACTGATGAAATTTAAAAAAGCTGTAAAAGCAGTCAGATGAACGAATGTGTATTCGCTCATCTATTCACTCATTTATTGGACATTAATGACCATGTATAAAATGAATTTAATAGCACTCCATCTCGTTTCCCACATCAACAACTCACAGCTAGGACTGGGGTTAATTGGCAGATGCAGGAAAGCAGCCAACAGCTTTGTGGCTATTATGACTGAGCTTAGCTTGGCTGGAATGTAATGTGGATCAAGGCAATGCAAGTCTGCCAGATATTGTGTTTGAGAAGTTTGTTCTGCCTTTTCCTGTACATAAACAGGCGACTTCCGTCACCATACAACATTTCCCAGAAATGCCAAAATGTCTTATCGCATTCTTTTAAGACTGATTTCCTTCCATTTCTACCTGTTCTCAAACTTTTATTTTGGCATTGCTCAAACTTTATGCCCTGTGGCCTCTTTGATTTTTTTGTTTCATATACTTTATGCTGTGTGTGCTCATTTCTGTATACTGAAATTTGTGTTAATTCTTTCTTTTTAATATTCTGTACAGGTTAAAATTAAATCCATCCAGATCTCTACTCCGTATTAAATATGTTATTCTAGTTTATAGTTAAGCCTTTTTAAACTTACAGATATTATATTGCCATATTTTTCTTGGGTGTAAAGAAACTTGGTATTCATATGTTTTAAAGACTTTAGACTTAATTCAACAGAAACTCTTTGAGATGTCCATTAGACCCCATTAATATACGAAAACATATAGTGAATTTTGGAGAAATTATAGAAAATATTCAAGATATCTCTGAAAAAGTAATGAATTACATATGCCTGTTTTTAAGTTTCATATCTGCACTGTATGTTTCTTACTAATAATTTGATATTATCCTTCTTCACTGTTTTGCTAGAAAATTTTTCTCCATTTTTTTTTCACTCTAAGAATTAGGCAGCTATTCCTTTTTAGGCGTACAGCCCAGTTCTTAGTAGAACCACCTTTTTAAAGAGTTTGTATATCTCTACTCTTACTACGTTTGTCAGATTTTCTACAATTTTCGGCTGTAAGTTGTTTTGCTGTCCTCACAGACCTTTCTGGGTTGTTTAGCTCTGCTAACTCTTTCCAAGAATAATGAGATCTGTTAACCTGAACATGTCTTCCAGCACTGAAGTCCATTCTTGATTCTACCTAATAGATGCGTACCAAGTAAAGTACTATAAAGCAAAGTACGTGCAAAGCAGTACTAAACAAAGAAAGGTAAAGGACAAACAAATCAGAGATGTGGAAATAGACTGAGACAAGTATGCAGGCAAGGACAGGAACGTAGGAGGTGAAATATTGCACATTTGGAGATGGCAAGTCAGGAGGAATTTGATGATGATAATACTGATTACGAACTTGAACAAATAGCATATTTGAGAGAGAGAGTAATGAGAAGGATGTCATAAAATGGAAAAATATGTTTCATGCTAGAACTAATAACTGAATATATATTTCCTGCAGGACTTCAGAAATTGTGCTATTTCCACAACAAAACCTGCAGCAAATTCTTTCTTCTCTTGAGCTTTTTTTCCTGCATCAATTTCTATTACATTTCATTAACATTCTTCCTGTTCCTCCAGATGTACATACAGAAGTCTGCCTCCATGTCACTGCCTAGGTCCAGCAGCTAAGGCTTTTTTATGCCCATTCAGCTTCCTTTTTCAGATTCAAGTTTATTCAAAAACAACGCATCTCCACGGTAGATCTAGTTTACATCATACCACAATTCAGCGCTGAGTATTTTCATGCCTTAGCTAGCTTGCTTAGTGGTTGTAGCTTAAAATTTCTTACACGAGTAAGAATCATAGAATCATTAAGGTTGGAAAAGACCTCCGAGATCATCGAGTCCAACCATTAACCTAACAGCCAGGTCCACCTCTAAACCATGTCCCGAAGCACCGCATCCACACGCTTTTTGAACGCTTCAGGGACTGTGATTGCACCGCTTCCCTGGGCAGCCTGTTCCAATGCCTGACCACTCTCTCTGTGAAGAAATTTCTCCTAATATCTGATCTAAATCTCCCCTGGCACAACTTGAGCCCATTTCCTCTCGTCCTGTTGCTTGCTATCTACCTGGGAGAAGAGACCAACCCCCACCTTGCTACAACCTTCTTTCAGGTAGTTGTAAAGAGCAAGAAGAAGATAACAATTTCTCCTTTTCAATATCATGGTATTCCATGATGAGTCCAAAGCCAAAATAAAAGTTGTAACTTTATATAGGTTCTTGCAGTACCCATTAAAACAAATTATCACAAATATAAATTTGTTTGTAGAGGAAACAGGCTGAAGAAGAAAACCCACTGAGGATTTCTAACATGGCTGCTGCGTTTCTGAGCAATTCCCCCCCCTCCCCCCCCATTTTGTTATTCAAAGGAATAAATAGTTTTCACCTCAAACTGCAGGAATGCCACTCTCTATTACAGAAGGAATCAAGCACCCTAGGTAGAAACCAATCATCGTCAATACACACACACAAAAACATTTTCATTATTAGAAAAAAAAGGAATAGTTTTGATTAATGACTTCTGTTTGCTTAAGCACTTGTGATTTATATGGCAATTTCATACTTCATTATTCCGGATTCTTGAACGTGGTACATAAATTTACAAATATATAGAGTGCTAGATGTAATGCCTCTCTGCCAAGTGTTCACATTTCCCACTCTGACACACTAGGAGGTGTTGACTGACCATTTTGGTTTTAGCATTATATTAAAAGGAATATTTGACATAAAGCTCCGAAAATTTAATTGCTTCTCATGTATTTCATGACTAACCAAAGATCAGGAAATGCGAAGTGACTGTTGTGATTGCCATGGTCACATGGTGTATGTACATCTGCACCGATAACTGTGTTAGGCAAGGTTTTATTGTGATTGCTTACAAGGGAAACACAGGATCCTCCTCCTGACACTGCCTGTCATGATTACAGAATAAGTCTATTTCTGTTTTTCCCAGTCATCCCTTTCAAGTTGAAGCTTCAATAATGCAAAATCATCCTTAAAATCCTAGCAATGTGTCTCGCTGTGCACATAATCAAGTTCTAGTGTCTTCTTTCACTGTTAAAGCATCTCTAGAACCACCAGTCCCTCCCAGCAAGAGTCTTGTCTTGTGTCTTCCTCAGTACCATGATCTGATACGTACGTATGTTCCTCTACAGATCTCCGTGACTTCTTACCAACTGTGTTCTTTCTATTACAGCCCTCCTTTTTCAGAGAAGTGAGCAGCTAACATACTTATCCCCTGCTGATCCCTTGGCTCTCAGTTGTCTCTAGCCTCAGACTTAAGTAAATCTGCAAGTAAACTCAGTTGCTGTACTCTTATCTCTCACCTTCTCCAGGCCTCTGGTTCAAATTATGCAGTATTAGGGAAGCAGTATTACATTTTGTATTGTTTCCCTAGTTTCAGCATTCTTCAGTCTTGGTTCTTCGTTTCAGAGAGGTCCTCATGTAAGATCTACTTTCTTATCACATTCTGTTTTCCCTCCTGGTTCTGGATAGATGCTTTCTCAAGTGTATATGTAGCTTTCTGCCAGGTTCTTCAGGAAATTCCTGCGGAATTTCTGCCAGAGGTTGCTTCAGGAAATCCTTAATGATGTCTAGTTTCCTAATTCTGCACTTATTAGGTGCAATTGCCACTTTATCCTCTTATTCAGGTACATTTGGGAATCTCAACCTACTTTATTCAAAAGAGCCATGAACTTTTGACCCGTCATAACTAAGAAGGCAAATTATAAGAGTCTCCAACTACCAGAATGATTGACTTAAGTGGGAATAGTCTTCATTACAGATGGAAAACATTATGTGTTAGATTATCCAGTGCTTCATGTTTCTCAGCCTAAAATGAGCAGTGAAAAGTCCATTTTATCTTTGAGCAATTAGTAGCATTCAAAGGAACAATGTGAGCTTCTACAAAATTGAAGACTATTTGCCCAATGAAGGTTTGAAATCCTATTCAATTTTATTTTTCCTGTTCAAAAAAATCTGTACTGCCATAAGGACATGCTTAAATCTGATTACACTTAAGCTCTACCTGTTTGTCATTCAGAGTGCCTAATTATACTAGCACTGTGCATAGGCTTGGCTAAAAACAGTGTATGGGCCAAGCAAGCAAAAACTTGTGGCTCTGCTGATTTTCTAGGTATTTGAATATCATAATAATGATGAAAGACTCTTCTTCAAGAAGATACAAAGAAATATAACACCTTCTCAAAGCTCATCAGCCAAAACTTTCACGACAGAGCATCTTTCATGGCAAAAAACTTTCATAACAAAGTATAGCAAACTTTGCTTTTAAAAATGCATCTAAATCATCATGAAGACTCATGAGGAGACTTATTCACAAATTGTGCATATGTCATAGAGTACCTCTGATAGCAATTCATCTCTGTTCCAAATACAGTTTGTGTAGGTATTTGTTTTCAGAGTGTAAGTAGATGATCGAGATTTCCCCCAATGCACTTCCATTTAAACCAAATGATCAATATTCTTCACTGCTGTCAATAATGCCAACATTCTTTCTGAAGCTATGTTTGGATAAGGAAAAGCATAGGTGGCACATAGTTGACGATTGCAGAGTTCTAGCTTTTTATTTGCAAATTGCTAAATCCATTAGTCCTTTCATAGGACTGTTTACATCAGTTAGTGAGTGAATGAGAACTGGGAAGAATGATACTTTGCTGGGAGTAAACTAGCTACACTCTGTAGTTAAGAAACAGCCAGTGCTGCTGTTTTTTGAAGCATCTCTATTGTGGAGCTCTCTCAGACATATGGAGAGATTCAGTGCATGCTTTTATCAGTTATTATTCTTGATAAAAAGTTGGATATTCTTATGAGTGAAGCCCTGATATAACCTTTGTTTAAATAAGCTTTAGGTCAGACTCAGCTTTGAGGCTCTATATACGTCACGTCTTGAAGAAATGCTGTTGCTGGAAAGATTTAATTTTTCTCATGGGTCAATATTGAATCCTCTTCAGCCTAAAGAACTAATAATATAGTAGTAGGACTTTTTCTAGCCAAGAATTTGCTTGAAAAGGAAAGGAAAGGAGAGGATGAAGTTTAAAATAAAGAGTTTCTTTTACGATGGACTGTCACCACCAAAATTTGTAAAGAGGTTGTGCATTCCTGGCCAAAGACAAAAGCCCTTAAGTGCTTCTGTTCATATCTTACAAGTCTGTAGTTATTAAATGGTTATTGACTTTAAATAAATTTTCTGTGAGGATAAGAAATTACTTTTAACTGCAAATGTATGATTTTGGTTTGTTTTTTTAGGAAGGGGCTTACAAGTGAAGAAGTGAAACACGCTGATAGAGAGCAAGCAAAGCGTATAGTTTACTCAGTGGTTTATGGAGCAGGTAGGCATTTTTAGAAAAAAACCCATCTACAGTAGATTCATATGTTATACATAATTTATATAAGTAGACTGAATTTCTAAAGGTGAAAAAAGTTTGTCAGAGTATTACATTTTTATTTTTCTCAAGGATTATTAAATGATCTACCCAGTATCAAAATTATCAAACTAATACAGCCACATTGACATATACAAAGATTAGTCTGATTTTGTGTTTATTTGCTGCTGATGTAACTGAAGCATTTATCTTTATCTAAAATGAGTTTAATTTTGAGTGGACTTTGCAGTCTGTCAGTATATAGACAGAGATGAGAATAACTGCAATGAAATTAAAAGAACTCCAATCGTGTCTCAAAGCACATTTATAGAATCACGGAATGACTGAGGTTGGAAGGGACCTCTGGAGGTTACCAGATCCAGCCCCACTGCTCAAGCAGGGACATCGAGAGCTGGTTGCCCAGGACCATGTCCAGACAGCTTTTGAATGTCTTCAAGGATGGAGACTCTACACCCTCCCTGGGCAATCTGTGCCAGTGCTCAGTCACACTCACAGTATAAAAGTATTTCCTTACTTTAGATCTTAATGTTTGCTGCCATTTCTTCACAACTGCAGAAAACCTGCAGAAATCCAAACTGCTACCCATTCTGCCTAAGTCCTGCCCAGGTCCTAGATAAGTCAAGACATTCCGCATACTTTCCAAAACTGCCTGCCATTTCTTAAATGATGCCCAGCTCTCCTTATGCTTCAAACATGCTTAGAATTGCCTTTTCTGCGAAGACGGATGCATATGTATCATCAGCCTACAAGCTCTTGTGAATTTGTTTTAGTGAACAGCTAACTAAACTTGGTTGTAGGTTGTAGGTCTTCTGGAGAAATCCAAAAGCTCTACAGAAGTTAAGTACTTGGAAAACTCATTTAGAAAATGAGAGTTGTAGGTTGCAGGCTTTATTTAACTTGGAAGAACTTAAAACTACAGCTTGGGTTCCTAGGTGAGAATGCTTTCTAAGCCATCTTTTGCAGTGAGTCATCAACAGTCCTTGAACCAAAGGCAGAGTTGGCCAAGGATATTCAATTTCTTCTTTAGGGCATTCAACTGGGAAGGGGAGAAAACCACTTCCATTTCAACTCTCCAGAATATCTATTGTATGTATTGGGGGGTGGGGTGGTGTAGATTATAAACACACATATAAGAAAATATATAGATATACACACATGTGCATTTTTACATTAAGCTGTATTGCATTTTAAACATCTGTGTTTAAAATCTATATTAAAAAAGCCCAGCGCTAGCTCCCTGCAATGTAAATTCAAACCTTCCCATGCTGAGACTGGAATCAAATCTCCCATTTTCAGCTTGCATGTTTTCACCACTAGACTATTTTACAAAATGCAAAGATTACCACCCCTGCCCCTCGGTCCATGCAATGCTACATATTTCCTACCTGTTCCCTTCACTCTGGGTGGAACAGGCAGATACCTGGCTTAATCAGACTGCGTCACCACCGGGTGAATGCCCTGTAGCTGCGTACATAGTCAGTAAAGAAAAGGAAATGCCTCAGTTTCTGGGGCTAGAGCCTCCCTCAATAGAGCCTGTGTCTGTCTACTCATGCTATAGAGAACTTAAGTGATTAGATTAAGCAGAGTATCGGCACTCCCTCACTTGCTCTGTACCAGGCACTGAACAGTGCAGCAGTGCTTGATTTAAGTATGCCCATTTACTTGTTTGTGCTTCATCTCCCTCTCTCTCAAATGAGGGCAGTTGAAGCACCGGAAAGATAATAAGATGCTTCAGTTCACTAGCAGTGTGATCAGATCCTAATTAAGACATAACATGGAATGATATCATTAAACTATTTAGATGGAAACTGGGCTGACAAAAAATAATTGTTAGATACCTGAAATTGATGGACTGAATTCCACCCGCAGTTTGTCTCCCTTCAAAAGATGGCTAAGTTTTTATTAAGGAGACATTTTGATACAACTGAAGAGTGTGAATAATGTTTATTTCACTTCTTGTGGGATTGAAAAATACAGAAGCATTCCCTGAGGAGCTTACCTGTATTATGCTTACAGGAGTTAAGGAAAATCTTTCATATAGTAAATAGTAATCTTTTTTTTTTCTTTTTGTTTTCTTAGCTTTACGTTACACTTGGTTCATATTTTCAAGGTCTCTTCTATAATCCTGGAGGATAGAAAATAGTATAATAAAGAAAGAAGAGTCTCTTTATAAAAAGTCTAGGAGTTGGTACTTTAATAAATACACCAAATATTGAGAGGGATGAGAGTATTACTGTCTTTTGCTTGGTTTGGAGCAATTCAATTCACCCGCTTCTGCCTCAATCATCTTGTAAAACTAAAGCACAGACAACTTAAACATCTCTAAAATAAGGAATTAATTCCATTCAATGGCAGTATGTTCAACCCTGAATTGACACAGAGGGATGTCAAGGTGTTTAAATGAAAGGCAGAGAAACTAACAATATTTTCAGTTTTGAAAGATGATATTACAGAACGGAGAACACTAAAACTCATAGGCTGCTGCTAGGAATTCCCCTGGCACAGATAACTCAAGGAGAGTGCTCAGGGAAGCTTTAGTCCACTCCTGAGCGTTGCTTCGCACGGCCTATGCTCCTGCATTGTGGAACATGATCTAACACAATTACGTGCTGTACATTCCCCTCTTTTTGCTTCCCAGGAACTGCATTTCCCTGGAACCTTTCAGACTTCCTTACTGATATTGTGGCTTAATTCTCCTACTATTTTATGCAATACTCTGTTCTGTATATTAATAGTTCTTTAGATGGGTACCATGGACAAACTTAGATGTTACAGTTCTCTAAGGAAGCCACAGCAGTCTCCTAGCTGTTAACAATATGTGCTTTAGCAGATAGATTTGTCATTTGCTGACCCAGGAAGAAAACCAAAATTAATTAGATGTCAAATAAAAGTACAGACCTATAATAGCTCAGCAAGAGTCATCCTGGATGTCTTGTGCGTTTCCTCTTCCAGCGCTTTGTCCAGACTGGTGTTCCTGCAGCTCAATGCAGACCCTGGCATGACTGAGAACAAAATGCTACAGAATTGTTCTGAAATGCACATCAGACTGACAGTGATGGCATTTAGGTGGCTGAAATCTTCTCTCTTTCAAAAATGCTAGATAATTTTTCTTGACAGTATTACTGTGACAATAACTATTCTATGCTTTCGGTGCCTTGGGACGTCGCCTCGCAGCTTATGTTATTTGCAGACACAGTGCTGGTTTTGTGTTGCTGTGCAGCTGACATAAATATATCTGTCTTTCAAACCCCATATGACTAATGTTGATGTATGTTTTATTTTTACTGGAACTGTTTGGTTTATAAATGTGTTTAAAGTGTAGCTCTTAGTTTATATTTTCACACTCTGGAAAACTGTCTTCAGCTCTTTACCACCTTATCTTATAAATGCTTTCAGATTTAACATACTATATATTGTGCATCTATATCCTATCCAAAAGCCATTATTCCCTTCTCTCTGTTGAAACACTTTTCACTTCTGGTTTTTCTTTTTCCAACCCCTTTATCTCCCAACTTGGACACAGATTTTTACAGACATCGAGGAGTCTAAGACTGTTTGAAATCCGTGGGACTCCTAACTGCTTTTCTAAAATCAGGCTACTTGGTCTGATTTCTTCAGCAGTTAAGTTTTTCTGTGACTTCTACATCAAATCTAAAAGTTCTTGCTAAACTCAACCATCCACATCTCCATCCTTTTTTCAATCTTCATGCACATTTGTGTTTATTTAAAATTGATTTCAAGTTCTTTATCTGCTCCTCAAAGTTTGCAGATTTCAATGCTGAACTAGTAAAATGATACTTAAAGCAACAAAGTTATTCTGTGAACAAAAGGGATTTCAACCACATTATAGGTATACATTATAACTAGGAATTTCTTAATTACATACTTCTTACATACTTCTTATTAAGTATATTCTTAATCCAGTAACTTCAGTAAAATATTCAAGCTCAAAGTTAAACACTTGCTTTGTTGAAATATGACTGTAGTATATCAGATCCATCCTCTTTCATAGAAATAAGTAAAGTTTAACTAATTCTACTAATTGTGAATGTAACAGTGATATTGTATGTAATGGATTTCTGTTCTGCTTTATTGCATGATAATTTCTTTACCGCCAGGTAAAGAACGACTTGCTGAGAGCCTGGGAATTACTCCTCTTCAAGCCAGTCAATTTATAGAAAGTTTTATGCAAAAATACAAGAAAGTACATGAATTTACAAAGAAAACCATTGAACAATGCCGAAATAAAGGTAATCCAAAGTCTGTAAGCATATTTTTGTTTACTGATCAGCACTGTGTGACAGTGCTGAAGACAAAGATTCAGCTCGACCAAAATTCAGATAGTTATAAGACAAGAAAAAAGATGGAATATAATTTCTTGGTGAATTGGGTTTTTTTCTCTTTTAACCCTAAGAGGAGCCTTTCTGCCTTTTCTCAGAAAGATGCTAACAGAATAAGACGTCTGTTCTCAGAGTGAACCCTACTTAATGTCAAGTTACACTGCATCATTTTGACATATAATGTACTCCAACACAAAAAAGCCTAAGGAATCTTTTACTTAATAAATATGCTACACGGCTGCTGGACTGTGGAAGTTCAGCCATTTAATCAAAGAGCCAATTTACAGAGCCAGTTTTTTTAACGTATTTTTTCTTTGCATCAGTCAGAATTTATGTGCTTGAAGTTCAGGTGGTATCTGTGATGACAGGTGGGTACAGAGTGCTTCTTGGAGCCAGCAGCTGCAAACTCTTCTTGCATCAAATTTGTTGTTAGTCTACATATTCATTTAGATTTAGTGAATCTTAGGAGTGCAGTAATTTGAGGAGAGAAAATATAGCTGCTTGAAATATTTTCTTTTAAAAGCTTATTAGCAGAACTGTCAAAATAGATTTCTTTTGTTTCTTAGTATAGTATACTGTACCAAGACATTTTCTGGCAATAAATTTGCAATATAATATTACCCATCATTGTATGGGTGAGTGTCATGATAGAAACATATAACTGACTTCTAGTCATGAAAATTATAGTATTCCTACCTTGTATGGCTTAAAAATCTACTGGAATCATGAACTGTCATTGTGTAACACAATTGCATTCCTTCATTCATTAATATTGCTAAATTAAAGTGAAGTTACTGAAAATCTAGTTTTAGCTATAATTAAGCCCAACATAACATATCTAGCAAAATATTACACATTTACTATATATTTCTTTGATCTATTTAAAATAACATAGCATTCTTTTCTTAAAGGTGAATGATTTTCAATAACCAGACTTCTATGATAAAGAATCATAGGTTTATGAGTTTAGTAGACAAGAGCATCGTAACTAATGTCCTTGATTGTCATCAAAACTTATCTAATTAGTACTTACTCCTCCTCTCACTCTCATCTATCAACCATTGTTTTAACCATTAATGGTAGAAGAACAATCTATTTCGGTTGTACAAGCTCAAAAAAATCTGCAGCAGGTCAACATTATTTAATATTTTTCTTGTTAATCAACCTCAGATTCTAACTTTCCAACAAAAACATTCCAACCTAGTGAGCTCATTATAAGGTAATTTTACTTATCTGCAGTTCATAGGTGAACAGCACCCACCTGACTAATATTTAGGTGTTATGAATGTCTGATACTCCATATAGACGTGATAAGCATATAAATAACAATAATTTGTGATGAAGATATTTTTGTTAGTGTATTAGTATATTTGTTATTACATTGTTGTTGTTTTTTGATGAAATTACCAACATATTAAAAAGACTACATTAAGACCTCATTCAAATATATATTCACAGGTTAATCTTTGACCACAGAAGCATACTGTGCCACTATTATATGCAAGATGGTATTTGTTTGGGGATGCTAATCAGCTATGAGTATTGCAAGGGTGATTCTGTTATGGAGACACACCACACAGGAATAAGGATATTACAGCAAATCTATTTTTCCCTGAGAATCCAATGTTTCAAGAATTCCATCTTGAGATACTGTTCTTTATGGAAAATTTAGTTAAATTGGGAAGACTGATTTACCAAAGAATATCCTAACCTCCAGATAGTTCAGCTCCTTGTTCCAAAACTGGTACTTTTGGTATCAGCGCTCCTGGACATATACTAATTTGCAGAAAGCTCTATTAATTCAGCAGAACCATCTTCATCCTCTGCATGCAAGTTTGGGTATGCGTCGACCATAGTAAGGTCATAACTTTGTGTTTGAAGAGAACTCCTTACCACATGTGCTTGCATATCTTGGTTGCCAAAGAGGAGGTGAAACTCTGTGGCAGTTTGAACTCCTATGGTATCTAATGATGATTTATGCATAGTCAAGGTGACCAGAAGTATACTGAAAGATTTTGTAAAGATATATTTTTAACATGGATAATTTTTCATTTTTCTTAAAAGAAGAAAAGAATTTTAGTTTTGAAGATAAGCTGAGATAAGGTTTTTTGTGTGTTATTTTGACAAGAGGATCCTCACATCTCTTTTCCTTTCTCAACTCCTCTCACTTGCTGTCCAAAATAGTTGTTTTGGCAAAATACATCATTAGGCCTAACATAAAGCTTTTAACTGTGTTTTCATGTGTTTCTTTTAAACTAAAAATCCCCACCGCACTAGAGTTAAGGAAGTTTGGCTGTGAAAGGGACATGAAAATACCACATAAAGAAAATGGAAAAGAAAGTTATAGCTTTGTTTTTTTTTCCCCAAAACTCTTTGATAATTTGGGGAAATATTCATTAATGATTTAATTACTCTACAAATTGATTTTTCTTTGCTATTCCCAGGTAAACTATTCATTGCATGGAAAGCTCTAATTATGGCTGCTAATAGATAGCTAATTCTGCTAGGTATTTATAGTTTCATCTCCCACAGAGAGAGTTTGCTGGTATATCAGTAGACATTCCTAATGAAAACATAGCTTTAATGAACAGAAGTTTTCCTTGTATAACATGTACCAATTCTCTGAATGAAATAATTCTTAGACCAAAAATACAATAAGCATTTAAGGTTTAAATAAGAGAAGCTCTGACTATTTTCAGAGGGCAAAATGTTAAATTGACTCAGGCAGCACATAATTACAAAAATCTGTATTGTATTCAAAAAGAATTTTTGAAATTTAATTTTAATCGCTCTAAGAATACTAATTTCTATTTGAATCCTACAAGGTTATGTGGTTTCCATAATGGGACGTAAAAGACCACTGGCTAATATCAATGCACAGGATTACAAACTACGCACTCAAGCAGAGAGGCAGGCTGTCAATTTTGTTGTTCAAGGTAAAAACCCGCCTGCCTACCTTCCTACTTACCTTCCTATCTCTTTATCTGTGCTTGGCTTTAGTGGGCAACAACTCTGATAATCTCAAAAGAATGAATATTCTGGTAGTCTACTCGAGTAGACTACTGAGGCATGAGTTTTACTATAAAAGAGAATTTTAAAGTATGTATTCTATCTACCTTGAAAATTTCCAGTAAACAGTATCATAAAACACCATGTTCTAATACACTCTAGTGCTCTGTGGTAGTTAAATATAGGTATAGATACAAACTATGTATAGAGATAATATCTAGAATTCAGTGCTTCATATGTATTGTTGTCTTAAAACATTTTCCTTTCTGGTTTTGATAGTTTGTTACTACAAAGGGGTTTCTGTGATTATGCTGCTTACAGATTCTAGCTTTTATTTTGCCAGATAACTTTAGTTTAAGAAATACATAATATTACAAGAATTGTGCATTATTATTATTTGTTTTGAAACCCAACTCATTCTTTGTGAGGAACATTCAAACTTAATTCTGTGGAGGGCAAGAAAAAAGGTGTTTTTTCACAGGAAAACATTGCAAATTTGCCATATAGGTTGGAAATGTGAAAATCAGCATGAAGTGCCCAAATGTTAGTTAATCTGATGCATTAACATACTCTGTTTAAATTGCTTGGGGCTCAGTCTTGTACAGAATTTAGCTACCTAAAGAAAAAAGTAAAAACTGAACTGGCAGTCCAAGACTGAGATCCCTCCTACCAAGCTACCCCTCGGAAGAATTATTTTTTTAATTGGATGATGCTGACAGGGTTTTCATTAAGTTGTACTGGAAGTGTACAATTTACAGGCAAGTAAAAAGTGCTTTCTAGACATGGTGATGGTGTGTTTTTTATAAAGTGACTTGAATTTTCCTTTTGAAAGGATCATTTGTTTTTTCTTTTTTTCTCTCTCCAAATATCATTCATTTTAAGGTTTCATTTTAAAAATGACTTAAGTATTTATGTCATGTTTGACACTCCTTAGAATTAGTAACTAAATTTAAGCACTGTCTCTGCAAGGATATGTACAGATCTAGAATTCTAATATATACGCTGTTGCTTGAATAATAGTTGTGCTCAAGTGATGGCTGCCTTGCTGTAGTAGGCACCCAACTATAGAATTTTAAAATATCCTTATAAAATCTGCAGCCAAGCCTGCACGTTTGTAACACTGGCCGTGCCTGTACAACCTTCTCCAGAGACTTGTGTTCAGTTTACCTGGGTTTCCATCCAGCTGGCCAGCAGCCCTCTGCAGTTGAAGGCACAATGCTTGAGCTAATACAGCGAGTCCTGCTGAGTGTACAGTGTAGCATTAATAAAGCTACACGGCCTTCTGAGCAGCACTTGCTTATGTCCATCTGTCCAAAGAGCTTGGAGCTGAGGCAAAGCTATCACAGGACTGTCTACAAAATGCTTGCTTATAGGTATCATAACCTACAATAATAAGATTATCATATTTCATTGTTGGTTCAAATAATACCAGAGGACAAATCCAATGAAAAATAGTGTAACTTATTCAAAACATGCAGTGTTAGAAGGTGTGATGAAGCAAGGATTAAAAACTCTAAAGTATTCAGTATTCCCAAATTTTATTAAAAATTTCCTTCTAGACTACAAGGGTTTTTTAATTTCAGGATTTCATCTCTGAGATAATATTTAAAGACTGTAAAAATTTTCTAATTATGCTAAAACATTTTATCACAGTTAGTGTACTAAACTGCATATATGTGGTTTATACATATATAATAATCTAATTAATTTAAGCAGTTTACATTTTGGTTATGGTAGTAGCAACTGAAGAAGGCTTTTTCTGATGCATGACAGTATCGAAATGTAGAGTTCCAGCTTTAACTTACTACAGCTGGATTTACCACTGGTCTTTTGTAGTGTTTTTTCTCTTCTTGAATATTTCCCAGTTCAATAGTTTTTACCAACGTACAACATAATATTCTTCAGTTATAATTCAGCTCTAGATAACCTTGTAGAGCAAACCATTTACTTTATTAAGATATTATTAATCATGAAAACTGTTACATTTAGTTGGAAGAACTTTACTCTGGGAGTTTGCTGTTTTTTAAGTTCCAAATGCACTGGGAAAATAATGGAGCACCATCCACCAGTATCTGGTCTATTATGTTATTTTATTGTGTTAACTTTAAGGAACATTTTTAAAAAGCACTCCAGAACTGGTCAGAAAAATATAATCAAAATACTTTTTCTAAAGTATGCTATATCAGTTAAACTTTTACAAAATTGTGGCAAAGTCAACCAGAAGAATATAATTATTTTCTTTTAAAATATTTAAAATACCTTTTTTCTAAAAATCATCTTTCAGAAGAAAAAAAATATTTCTTTTGAGAGTTCTTCTGTATTTTATTACTTTACATTGTTTCATGAAGAATACATATAGAACATATGTATTGTGATGGATCCAATACTCAATTATATAATTTTATTCTCACAATCACTAGGAAGGTCACCTGACCTTTGCTGAAACATCCTTTCTTACTTTCTATATCAATGTGTCACTTTTTGCCTTATATCGAATCAGTTTGACTGCAGAAGGCAGGTACTTGGGGCTGCATTCACAATTAGACATAGCCATCTCAATAATCAGCTGTGGATCTGTACTTGATGCAGGTAATGAGTAAAACAGTCTCAGTATGGTATTCAGAGGAGGCGGTTTGTCACAGAAAACCATGAAGAAAGAAGAGGTGTTAAGTCTATATCTCCTCAATCTCTTAGATATTCTCTCTTATCTCCCAGGAGAGCACCCTTACCATTTGCCTATCTGGCTGTTCTTTATCCCTGCTCTGGAGGCCGGACCATTTGGAAGAAAGAATTAAAAATTCTTTGAGTTAGAGGGTGTGAAAAGGAAGATGTCTTCAGTCTAGTGCATTTAGGATATTTGATGGGACATGGTGAATTATGGCTTCCAATTCTTACTTAAAGATTTTTTCTCTATTTTATCTGGTAGATCTTTATGTAAAATGCATTAAAACACTGTGGCATGGTTCAGAACAGACCCCTTCACCAAACTGCAGGCCTGGAGAATCATTCTGCCTCTTGATCACCAGAAATGTGTAATCTATTATATAACATGACACTGTTTTATGCACCACTGCTCTTAACACTGTAATGTAATGAATATACATTACATACACATGGAAATATGAAAAAGCATATGATTACATTTCCAAAAGGAAATGTAGCTCTGAAACAATGTTCTAACCTTTTGTGACATTAAATTTTAATTTATTTCTATGTAAATTTTAATTCCAAATTAGAATTAGATAATTTCGGACTTTTTTTATAAAAAGGAAGTTTTCAACTCAGGGCCATGACTGACAAGTTCACCTTTAATTAACACATAATTTAATATTATGCTTTTCTGTTTTTAATTAACATGTAATTACTTAGTTTGTTATTTACTAATCTTATGATCTGTTAAACCTATTGCATGAATTGAATCTGCTAGTTTTGCAAATTCTTACAATTCAAAATCTTTGGATATTTTTCATTCCTATGCCATAGTTCCAAGAAGAACATTTTCCTTTTCCATGCTTTAAATTAAAAGCAGATCACGTTCTTTCATAGGATCTGCAGCTGATCTTTGTAAAATGGCTATGGTGGAGATTTTTACCTCTGTTGTCATTTCTCCGACTTTAACAGCCAGGTTAGTAATGAATGATTGCAAAACTGTTTGATTTTAAAACAAAATTAGTTGAAATGAATGTGGTTTTGGCATTTTAAGCAGCTGTAGAAATATTGTGTATGCCTCTGAATCTTTTAACAAGCAAGGACTTGTGGGATGGTTTTGTACATTCACAGTTATATCTTTGTGCTTAAATGGTTGGATCTGTAAATCCATCCCAAGGCGATGAAGTGCCCTGGAGCCATTTAAACTCAGTCAGATCTAGCTCAGTGGTAGTTCCGCATGTTTGAAATCAAGCCCACTGATCATATCCTTCCTGTATTTTGAGGGTATTGTACAATGGGAATTGAACATTCAATGGGCTGGGAAAAAAACAGGAATCAGGAAACCAGTGCTCAAGCAAAATAAATGAACATTTTTTATTCTTGTATAGATGGCTTTCCTTTGCTAAAGAAAAGCTAGGTCGTCATGATTGTCCTCTGTTGTGACTGCTCATAGTTGGGTAGGAGATCACAGAATGTCCTCAAGATTTTTATGCCACTCGCAGAAATAATGAAGTCTACTTTTCCTGTAATACAGGATGGAGGGCATGGTGTAGAAAGTCAGTGAGCATTATTATTTGCTGCAATAGAAAGATACTTTGAAGGCAAAGATGCAGAAAAAAAAACCCAAACAAATGGATTCTCATCTTTTGTAATGCTGTAGTAAACAATCCAGTAGACCATGATTTTCTGCAGTAGCAGTTCAGATAAAAGCGGAGATAGCAGGCAGTGCAGAATATCAGTGTTTCTGTTGTCATCCAGGAGGGGAAATCATAAAAACTTAGCTGTAGCAATCATGTATTAAGGACTTCAGTGGGAGTTCAGGTCAGTACAAAGTAACAGGGTCTGGCCTTCCAAACATACTTTGCAATTGTGTGTAATATCTAACCCTATAAATAATCTGCGTGTGTTTGTGTGTGTATCATCTACACACAGCAGTGTTGTCTTATTTGATCAATGTTTCAAAATGTGGTTTCTAATTACAAATATAAATTGCATGTGTTGAATTCAAAGGTGAGTCACTCCTATGCCAAAAATAAAACTTGTTCTGAGTAACACTCTTAAGTGTTCTTGCAACTTTTTGAGCAAAATACTGTTGAACTATTACAAAAAAAAAAGAAATAAGGGGCCCGCTAGTACAAATCTGAAATGGGAAATGGTTCTTTGGTGGACATACCGCATGCATTCAGACAATGATACATTTATGTATTAAATGTTGGATGATGTACTAGAACATATTGCATTGTACATTTTGGGGCAGATTCTCTGCGCTGATTATAATTCTTTCTGCTGCCTGAGTTGTACGAAGAGACCAGAATCTGGCAGCTGTGGCCTCGTTGAAAATTTCTGTAGCAGGTGTAACTTTGAGTTAGATTAACGATAGAGCAGCTGCCTTCTGGGACAAGCAGCCAACAGTCTTTAATGGAGGAGGCAAATGGAGGTGGTGAGAGGGTAGAGAACATGCTCCCTTCTGCCATTCCTACCTAGCACACAGGTCTTTAGGTTCAATAACTAGCTGTTTGTTGTAATTCTGAGAAAGCTGAAGTTTTTTGAGATTAATGGTGTGTCTGATAAAGCTTGTGAATGTTTTCTTCTCTCAACAGAAAATTTTACTTGGGTTGTCCTTTCTCAAAACTATTTCTTTTAAAGAAGTAGTGTCACCAAATGGCAAAGGAGGTAACAGACACGGGGAAGTATTGAAGTTTCACATGTTGAATTTCCATGTGTTGTGAAATCATAGGGGAATGGCTACGCCAGACATCAGAAAAGTATCACTGCCTATCCTTCTTATTCCTATCATAAATGTCACAGCTGGGAAAGACCAAGACTGCAAGGGCATCTAAAAGAGGCAGACTGTTTTAAACTGGAATTTTGAACTCCTGCCAGCCATTAACAACTGGATGGCTTTGCTAAAGGAGAGCCTTTTAATAGTCACTAATGGGTCCTTGCTGTAATATTTAGTAGGTACTTACAAGCCAGACTTGTCAGAAAAGCACAATCAATGCCTTTATAAATTCTGTGAACACTCACCTGGTTGGACGGTGGTGTTTGAAAACATCACTGTGATCTTGCCAAAAGACTACAGGACTGAAACTTGAAAATTTGTGTTTCCACTTGTCTGCCAGGTGGCATTCAGTTAGTTATTTTTTCAGTGGTCTGTTTCTTGGTTTTCTTATCAGTCAAGTCATGATAATGATCCTAACATCCTTTGTAAAGCACTTTGAAAAATATTGTTAAAAGGAAGTGTATACATAATTGGTGCTGTTGTTGTAACTGTGGGAATGCACAGTAGCTCTTCCAAAATGAGAAATATAATCAATCTCCTATTATCATCACATCAGATCATATTCATTCCAAAGATAGCACACTACTATCTTTTCTTCTGTCTTCACCCCCTTGTAAGTATTTGGTTTTTCCCTATTAGAACTTCTAATTTTAGAAACAGGGTTTTCACTTTGAACAGCATATCAAAGAGAAATATCTTTTATATGTGCTTTAGAAGTGATTGTGAACCCCACATTTACACTGGGAGACAGTATCCTATAAGGCATAGCCAAGTAGTGGCTAACACTCAACATTTTGTCTTCCTTACCTTGGAAATAAAAAAAGAATAAAGTATATTCTAGATAAGGTCTTACAGTTTTTAGTGTTAGCTTGCAGGTATGTTTGCAGTCTTCTCTACTGACAGCACTGCATTCATTTTTCACATTCAGCTGTAAGCAAGCTCTGACCCAACAGTATGAAGCTTCATTTTTGTAGGACTAGTAGTTAGTAGATTTTCAGTTATTGTTTGCACATATGATATTGCCTTTGGATGTCAGGGAAAGGCAGTCAAGTTACATTTTCATGATGCTTCATCAGAGAGGCCTTCTTGACGGAACAGTATATTCCACTGTGACTGATCAATGGCTGTTCTGTCAACTAGCAGTCTCATTTTTCTCTTTGTGTTTCTTCATCTTTTAATTCAAATGCCAGCCTAGCAACTTATGCTGTTGACAATAAAAAGTCAATCAGTGACCTGGAAATAATTTTACAAAAATGGGGAAAAGAAGCCTTAAATGCAATACATATTATAAGGAACTGATATTAGTATGAGTTAGCTACTGGCATCAGTGTTAACATCTCTGAATTTTGTGTGGTACTGACAAGTAATCAAAATGATTTCTTCAGACTTCTTCCATATTACCTAGATCTTTGTTAAGATGCTGTTCTGCTGCTGATGGCCAAGTTGCTTACTGAAAATGTGCTGCTGACATAAATTATTCAACTGCCAGCTTTTACCCGTCTGATACAATTCACAGAACCTCCACACAATGTTTCCTGCAGGCAGATGATAGCAAAGAAACTTCTGAAGTGAGATCAAGGCATACAGTAGCAGCTGAAAGAAAGATTTATGGAACTGATGAGAGTGGAAGGGTACTTGGTGAACTCAGATGGGCAGTTGTAGTTCTTTTCAGCGTTTAAAACATCATTGCAGTAGCTGACACATGGAAACGTGGTAAGAAAGAAGGATGCTGGCAAATTGTGAAAGAATTGCTTCCTATAGCAATTCTTGTAAAAATTATCACTTTGTAAGCTGAGATGTACTGATGTTACCCGAAGTCCACCTGGTGCTACATGGACTTCTCAGAAAGTCATTAAAGATGATAATATCCCAACAACATGCAAATTAAATTTAACAAGTCTACAGAACTATTGAGTAATTTGGTGTGAATCCAGCAATTCTACTTTCTCACCAATTTATTGTTCCTTCAGCACTGGACCTGTGCCACAAACACACAGCTTTACTTCTCAGCATGTCCAGAGCCTGCTTAAAGAGACAGGTTCAGCAACAGGCCAGATATAAATGAATGCTCCGAAAAGGAGGAGCCACCAGCAAATAAAAGGAAAAGGCACAATCTTATTTTCTTGGTTGCAGCTGCTTTTCAATAGCAGTGGATGTTGGAGGTTTTGTATGTCTTCCTCAAGGAACAAACACTTTAATCAACCTAATGATTTTCTGAGTTGGTGAACAGTAAATGCAGCTCGCTTCTACACAGATAGCTAAATTAGTTAGAAACAGCCCTAATCATCCCAGGAACAAGCACTGTGTTATGTGACACGGATTTTTTTCAGATACAAATCACCTGATAAATCACAAATGGTTCATTTGTTGGAAGTGGCTTCGGTTTTAGTTACACACAAGAACCTAGAGGTATTTTTATAAAGTGTGTAGGGATTCAAGCCTTAGTACTTTATTGACTGCTTATCGTTTCTCAGATTCATACAAAAGGACTTACTGATAAAACCAACTTCTTGATTGCATCATAGCTTCAACCAAATACATTCAGTAAACTGCTTAGTGCTGCTGCTATGGGTGATGATTTTCTTTAATTCTGGGCATAAATCTTATGTCCATTTATCTGTTTCTTCAGGAATTAAAGAATTGTTTTCACTCATGTTTCTTCTGTAGCAGGATTTTCAAGTAAATGCTTATTGTTCTGGTTCTCTGCCCGCAATTCCCAGTATATGGTTGCAGATCTGCTCTAAAGGATTAACTCTAGCAAGACTGTCAACTGTTATCCTTAGCCTAATACTGGAGAAATAGAATCACAAGGAAAAGATAAAAGCTTTGGATTCTGCTTGAGAGGAGAGTAAGATTTTTGTTTCACAGACATATGCTTTTGTTTCAGTAGCAGAAGGAAACATCCTAGATCATATTGCTATGTCAGAAGTGACTGTGAGCTCTCCATAGCTGCTGTCCCAGCCCAGCATGTAGCTCTTTGCTTCCCAAAGTGGCCAAATAACATTGTATTTCTAAGCGTGCTGTGACTTAGCAAAATAATTTCTTTCCTCAAGCATTCAAAGCAGTATTTTGCATGTATCCACAAGATGGTGAACTGTTACCTGAACACTTCATGCACAGTGAGCCAGAACAAGTCAGAATGATTTATTCTTTATAGGAAGAGTTAAATATATTTAATATGCTGAAATATCACAGCCAAAAAGGACATTCATGATGTAGCAGGTTTTTCAATGTTCCTTTATGTGGATCGTTGAACACAAATAAATATTTTTTGTTTATAAAAACCTTTTGTAAGTCACCTTTTAGATTGGTATGTTTTAAAACACTTTGGGTACATGCAAAAATTCTATTCTCTTTAATTAACCATCTGTTCAGCTTCCTGCTCTTCATGATGTAGCTGCTGAGAAAACAAATTTCACAAGTTAGCTGAATTTTTATAGTTAAAATGTTAAAATGTCAAAATATCTTGGTGTTTATTATGGAAATACTGAAAGAGGTAGCTTAAAGGTAATGCAGGTAACATCTGTGCAGGCATGGTATATCTTAAGCTATAGCTTTTATACTACCACATTAGAAATCCTTATAGATGCAGCCTCAAAAGAAACTTGAAAAGTCTACAAAATGTTACAAAATTATCGTAACCTTGTTCCTTAGTTACATGACAACTTAATAGGCATTCTTTGCACTGGAATCTGTGTACTTTTGTGGGGAAAGAGTGATGCAATTAAATAACAGGTAGTATTAGTAGGATCAGGAAAAAATTAATACAGTTTTAGTGTAGGGAACATAGAGATTTCTAAGACCAGATCAGATCCAACATCCATCTGGTCCATTATCACTAGCGTGGCCAGTAGCAGATGCTTCAGGAGGAAAGCGTAAGATTTGTAGTAGGATAGCCTGCCTATCTGCAGGTTTTCATCTTCCTCTGATTGTGGGGATGAGCCTAAGTTCTGAAACAGAAGATTTATAAGTCTTCCCCAATAATCATTGTATGTCATCATTTCTAAATGTTCCTGAAATCCATACAAGTGTTTGTTACATGAGCAACCATTCTGGCTTTTTCTGGCAATGTGTTTCCTTACATGCCTTTTAAACCAATATTTTGTTTTATTAAATATGAATTTATTAAGTATGAATTTCTCAAATTTTCAAGTCATTAAGTTCTTGTTTTTCAGTTACAGAACATAAAACATCTTTCCATTTGTTATTTTTTTTATATTCCCCCATTTATCTGATTTCAAAATATCTTATTCTTTTTATCATTTTTCTCTAACCACTTAACAGCTTTTGTGCTCTTTTGGGAATTTTTAAAAATTTATCATTATATACAAAGCTTTTAACCATGTACTCACCTATCTGCAATTTTGAAGTCTCCCATTATGCATTTAGAAGTTCCAAATTCAAAATGAAAAAATGTGATGTTACTAGTTGGATGATTATTTTATTAACCAAAAAAGGGGATAACATAGGATGATAGACAAGGGTATTAATATTTGGGATATAAAATCTGATACTTTTCAGCATGTCTTCAAATTAGAAATAAAATGTGTAATTTTTCATGGAAATTTTACACTTGAGTACTCTAGCTCATAATCAGACAACCTGATGGTGCCACACCATTTTTTTTCTGAAGATGTAGAGCTAACCAACAGGAAGCATATTAAACTATTTTAGTCTGGGCTCTCAGCCTGGTTCTTAGTCAGAATAAGGTGCCCTTAATTCCTTATAGAATCATAGAATCAATTAGGATGGAAAAGACCCTTAAGATCATCCAGTCCAACTGTATTATGCATGACAATTGGACCCTCTTATTTAAAGCTTCCCCAGTTATCCAATTTTAAACCTTATTTTAATTTATTTTCTGTTCAAACTCTTAAACCAGCCAGCTCGATGTAATATGTGAGCTCCTCTCAGCTCTTCTTTAAGCAATATACTTAGCACCTCACATGTATGGCTTAGCCTGTCTCATTCCCTTCCTTCGTGCTGCCTGTGCTCAGTTAGACCTCACATGGGAGTGTCAGGGGCTGTGGTGAGGGAAGTGAATAGAGACAAAAATTGAGACTGAGGTGAGTTTTGAGGGGTCTGGAATGGGCACGTGGTGGGTCCAGATTGCCTGCTACCAAACAATGGAGTAAATTAACCACCAGTTAGTCTGTAGGAATTCATTGGTGGTTTATATTTTGTATTATCTTCATGCAGACTAGTCTGGAAAACTAGACCGTGTCATGCTTTGGATGTGTTGTTAACAGCAGTAAAAATTTCTGTGGTGATACAAAAACGTATCACAAAAATGTACAGAGGGCTGTTCTCTCTGTCTAACTTCAGGTATCCAATGTAGGTAGCTGTTTTAGGAGGTGGTACCCCTGAAAAATCGGTGCGTAAAGTTGGGGGTTTCTAAACATTAATTCAGAACATCTAAGTCAGAGCCTACCTTAGTCCCTTGACCATAGAAGGAGCACGAATTTAATTAGTTTGAGCATCTCTTGGCACATCCTAATGGCCTGAAACACTGCACATGGCTGTTAAAAAACAACTTCCGAGAAAGACTACTATGACGATCTTGTTTTTCTTTTCCCTATCCTACACTGGCCTTTTCCTACAATAGGGTCTGCAGCATGTCATGCCACAGCGCTCTCATTTGCAGTTTAGACAAAATGTTGTTTCCTTGAATGGTAAAGAAATACAGTTGCTCGCCAATAAGGTAGTAGCTGTTTTGTAGAAGTCAATTCAATACTGTACTTATTTCTAGGCAACACGTTTGAAGCAGTCATGGAAAAACTTGCTATTTTGTACTTTAGAACAAAGAGGTCCAGATCTGGAATATATTGCTTTACAGTAAGAAACAAAATCCTCATTTGTTCTTATATTAGACAAACTGGCCTGGTACTAGGGAAAAATATACTATAAGGAGGCAATATGGCCTCGTAACTAGAACACTATGAAAAAAATTCTCTTGATAGTTTTATTTGTTTTGGCATATATAAATCAATAATATGATTAGGATATAGTAATGATAACTGGGTGGATGCATTGAAGGCCTGAGAAGTTTAGTCTCTGTGTTGTTTCATAGAAACTGGAAGAATGATGAAGGTAGTGTTGAAGAGAATAAAAAAGATTTTCTTTTTAAAATTCTATAGTGTAGCATAACAGTTTAAGAAGGATATTGTGTGCTGGGCACACTAAACATGTCAAAAGCCATGTTCAGACTGGCAATCTCAGAAATATTTCTGCATTTGAAGGTGCAGGTTGTAGCAGTATCTCCATTCCACACCACAGTCATACTCAGACACAAGTCATGTTTCTCAGTAAAAGAAATCATGTGTGTACTCATCAAAAACGGTGCCTAATCTGCAGGCAATCAAAAAATAGTTAATAAAATATTAGCCTGTAAATCAAAGGCATTCTTATCATCTGCAGAACAACGAAAATACTAGTCTCTGCCTGGTTTGCAGTGTCTAATCTAGTTTACGATACGTTTTAGCAAGAGATAACGAGAGGAGATTGCTATTTCAATATTCCTTCAAAGTGAAGATGATTCAATTAAGCTATTAAGCAAAAGTATAGGATTTTTTTCAAACTTCTTTCACTCAAGGTGTGCAATGGGTGGGTGGGTGCATGCACTGGAATGGTGAAAGGCATGAATTTTGAATGTATAAATTGCTTTGATTTTTTCTTTCATCTGTATTGATGTCAAATTGAATGCTTCCTTCTGTGGAACAGCATATTGCATGCAAGTATTATTACTTTAACAACCCTGAAAAAATACAGGTGGCCTTGTACTGTAAACATGCAAGAGTAGAACCCATTAAGTTATGTGAGATGGATAAGAAAAAGAGATAAGAGATCATAAAAAAGAATCTAACTTGTTTGATGAACATTAAGGAGGAAATAGTGTATACTGTTCCACTTCTTGGCATCAAGCTAGGAAATCATGTTTAGCGTTAACTAAAACTTATGTAATATCTTTAATTTGAAAATAGAAGTGTATTAGAAATACTTATTTCTTAGATCTCACATCTCTGAGATAAATATTAGCCCCATTTTCTAAATGAATGTGCATTGCCTAGTAGGAGAGTAGCAGAGCTAGACAGAGAACCAGCAATGCCAACTTCTAGTTCTGTATTTCCATAGGCAGAATATTGTCCTGAACTTCAAATTAATCACTAGATGTTTAAGATGGGTTACATGTAATTCTGCAACTCTGCGCAGTTCCTCAGTTAACTGGCAATATAACCGAGGGTGTGCTCCTGGAGCATGTAGAGTTGTGTCAAGTCTATTGTGCTGTCTGAACAGAAATTTTGAGTTCAGTTCACATTGCTTCCACAGGTTTTCTGACTCACATAAGGTAGCACTGATCTCTTGGCCAACCCTGCGCCTCCTGAACTCGGTTTTACTTTTATCATGGAGATGAGGAGATCAGTTGACCCAATGCTGAGTGGTTTTGAAAATCCTATTCTTTTTCCTCCATTCCTAAATCTGGATAAATTTATGGTAAAATTTTTAATGTATATTGTAAGTTCTTCTAAGAAAGGACTTTTCCTTACCAAATATTCAGAATATATGATGCTCTAATCCTGACTGAAGGCACGAGACACTACTCTGGTACAAATAATAACCAGTCTATCACATTTTTATTGCACTGGTTTAATCAATGCAATTATTGTCACTTATTCCATTGATTCACAGTATATTCATATTTAATGTTCACAGTTCTTTCTGATTTATATCTTTGTACATGTCATTTCAATGGTTATGAGGAATCTCTTGCTCTAATTAATTTACTTGCATTGGAAATGATAACTTTTCATGTAACTGTATTCTCTTGCTACAGATGATCCTGGTCTTTTCATCTATTTCTTTTTGTATCCTGTGTCCCAATTTCCTATTCAAAATATGTTAATCTGTTTCACTCTGCTTCTGACTGTGTTGTAAGTGACTAATAATTTAAGATCTATTATTAGAGCTCACCACACTGTTAGTCAATGTCACATTGTAATTTAAGGCAGTGTGAAACTATCTTAGGATATTTTCCTGAAAGCTGTGAAAAGTTATAAGTAGTAACCATATTGATGTTTCAGCCATTTGTAAAGAATTATTTACTTGAATAGCTGCTAGGTATTAAGAAAAGTCTACAATGGGCATTTAATTTAAATGTTATACACAAATTGCAAAGCAATTTGGAAATAGGTGGTACAGTTTCATGACTTAGACTCCCAGCTACAATAATTAAAGAAGTAATAAAATAAACCTAGTAGGAATACAGTCTAATCAGATAGGCAGTATTTTTCCTTCCTGAGTGAGAACTACACTCAGGGATTATGTGTGCTAGATTATATCTATTATGCCATGGACTTGATTCAATCAAATACATTTATTATTTCCATTGTGAAAGTATTTTTGCACCCAAACCAACAATTTAGGGTGCTGTTCCTGTAAGCACTGAACAATTAAGTCACAGTCCATATGCAAGAGACCTATCGATATAGAACTAATACAGACAAAGACAAAACCAAAGCAGCAGTATAAATTCATTACATAAATTCAAACAGCTCTGACGGAAGAGCTCAGGTACGTGTAGTTGCATGGCTTTCAAGATGTTACTGCTTTCAGCTGTACGCTCTGTCCTTATGAAGGCAACTGTCCTGAGAGCAGAGGCAACAGATCAGGTTGTGTGTCTATGCCTACGTTTTCATTCTTCAACCCACTTGTTTGTCAGCATGAGGACACCTATTTTTCACTTAAGTGAAAAGATTATTTCCTGGCAAGGACTCGAGTCACTGGCCAGCTAGGAGTTAAGATTGGTATACCAGTGAGCCAAGTACTCGTACTATTGACCTGATTTGCATTAGTAAAATCACCCATTTGCAATCACATTTATTCCAGCTCAACTTGAAAAAAAACCCAAGTTATATTAACAAAACGTAGCCCGTCTCTATAATTTCTTGCCATTTTCTGCAAATTCCATTGGTTTTAAGTAATACCTTGTCACGTCATCAAATCCGAATGACATTTATAAGCTAGCAAGCACAGGTTGGGTTTGTGACCGTGGCCTTTATGTTTTTAGAATATGTGGAGCGGCAATCCTTTTAACTCCATTAATGACTTTTTTTATTTTCTTAGGATGTTTATTTTCACTTTGACATATCCATTGTGCTTGTGAGAATTAGTTGATGTTATGAGTGGAAAACACTGTTAGAAATGTCTTGCATATGTTATCTGTAGTCTCTGAAATTTTTCAGGTTAATTGCCCAGATTCATGACGAGTTGTTGTTTGAAGTAGAAGATTGTCAAATCCAGGAATTTTCAGGTAAATACAATCTTTCTTGCTCTTTCTCTCCCACACCCTTTTTTCTCCCTATAACCTGTGATTCCTCAAAGAATAAAGAATTAATGTAACAAGAAGCAGCACATTGATTCTCATGATTAAGAAAATGTATACTAAGCAGATTTTTCTGAATGTTTTCCACCACTGGCTCTTATGTAGATAAAACATGATATACTCCTCATCTGGAGTTCATCAACATGCTTATTTGTATTTAGTTTTCTTATCAAGATTCCCTCATCCAATGTGTGAATTCTGTAAAGCTAAAGAATACTTTCTCCAAGGTTTCAAAGGGTTTTAGAAGGAAATAAACCAGCTTAAAAAGAATGGCTTGGAAAGTAACTTCCTAAATACTTATGATTGGGGCCTGTTACATAAAGAAGTATAAAGTTCTTAATGCAAGAATATAATATACTGTAATTTCTAAGTAAGTTTACTGCTTTTTTTGTATTAAGAGAACTTTATGATGGAACTTTCAAGGTTAAAGGTTAGTAAAAGTTCCTGCCTACATTTTTATCCTCTCATCTGGCTTACTTCCAGACATTATTTCCTAAGCCAGAGTTTGTCTCAGCATCTGGTACAAATTTAGCTAGCAAACGAGGGCACATAGGAGGCTGTTGGGTCTCTTCTCCAGTAAGTAGTGGATTTATTCCTATAGCCATTCACAAACTTTGGTCTAGTTTGAAGCTCAACAATACCTTTGGCTAAAATACTTAGCATAATGTCACAAATATTTTAAATGAACCAATAAAAGAATATCTTCCATTATAACCTAAGCATCTAAGGAAAAATTAATTTCACCTTCCTGTGTTGCGTTCATTTAAACAGTACAATTTGCCGTATTAGTCTCATTTCATCACTGATCCCTCTTGTGAGTATTAGTTCATAATGAGAACATTAAACCTCCATCTAATCAAAACAAAGAACCTGGGAAATATTTAAGTTCTGTATATTAGGGACATTGTAATGAATTAGGTTAATATATTAACATTTGACCTCTAAATGCAGGAGTTCAAATCTGGTTTAAATTAAAAAAACACCATACAATTTATCAGAGATTGCAGTATCTACTCAGACAAGGCCAATGTCTAAAAGTGCTGTAGTTTCACAGTTAGAAAGTATACTATATTGAATGAGATCTGTAAGACAGCGTAGAAGGATTTTTATTATCTTATTTTACATTGATTTGCATTAAGTATAAAACTAATATTATACCCAAAAGATAAAAATTTTTTGTGATTTCTTATACATATAGAAAATCACAGATTCTGCCCTCATCAGATCAAATTCTGATCTCCATTACTAGTATGGATTTGTAGTAAATTCACCAAAATCAATACTTTTCCAGTAAAACAGAAAAAACCTCTAGCCATCATATGAATAATAGTAATAAATTATCCCACTATATAAGCATGATGAGAGGCTTTTTTCTGAAAACACAAAAGAGTCCAGTTCAAACACTCGAGATGTGTCTGCTCTACACAGCATAGTGTGACATGTTTGCATATCTCCACGTCTGGCTGCAGCGTGCAGAACAAACATACCTGTAAATTCCTTGTTCCACTTGAAAGCTATCACCATGTCATTGAAGTTGCTGAGATGACCTTTAGGAAATGGACCTGGGCTGTCTAGGAGCCTGAGATAGCTTGGAAATTGTCGTTGCACTTAACATAGGCTGCCAAGCTGGAGTGTTTAAGATGGAAGTTTATTTCATTCTGCTGGTTGAAGGTTGATTTTTAGGTTTGTCTCTACTTTCCCCTAAGAGGCAAAGAAAAAAAGAAAACTGTGCAATACAGTAACTTTCAGATACAGTCACTTACTTCAGAACAGAAGAGTGAAAAAATTTATTTTCCTTAACACTAAAGACCAACCTAAGACATTCATTTCCTTCTTCATTTCTTCAGTCATTCCTTTCCTTCCCCCTTATTTATCCCTGGTGAGGCCACACCTGGAGTACTGCATCCAGTTCTGGGCTCCCCGGTACAAGACAGACATGGACATACTGGAGAGAGTCCAAGGAAGGGCCACAAAGATGATGAAGGGACTGGAGCATTTCTCCTATGAGGAAAGGCTGAGAGAGCTGGGACTCTTCAGCCTGGAGAAGAGAAGGCTCCAGGGGATCTTATTAATGTATATACATACCTGAAGGGAGGGAGCATAGAGGACGGAGCCAGGAGCTTTCCAGTGGTGCCCAGTGACAGGACCAGAGGCAATGGGCACAAACTGAAACACAGGAGGTTCCCTCTGAACATCAAGAAACACTTTTTTACTGTGAGTGTGACAGAGCACTGGCACAGGTTGCCCAGAGAGGCTGTGGCATCTCCATCCTTGGAGATATTCAAAAGCCGTCTGGACACGGTCCTGGGTGACTCTGCCTGAGCAGGTGGGGGTGGACAAGATGACCTCCAGAGGTCCCTTCCAACATCAACCATTCTGTGATTCCATGTTTTGCAAATAGTTCTGCTACTAGTAAAAGAACTAATCCAAGTTGGCTTAAAAGTGACTGAAGCTGGCTCTTCCTTTGGTGTCACTAACGAGGATTTTGCTTCACCTGACTAGGCAGAGAAAGGTGCATCTGCACCAGCATGTAACTTCCAGTCAGGAGTATGATGATGAAGCAGATCTCCCTGGTGTCCCTAGTCCATGGTGTGAACAGTTTTGGTTCACATCACAGAGCAGTCTGAGAGCAGTTGACCTAGATTCCTTTCAGATTAAACTAAATAGGAAGACTTTTCTCCTAATCTTTTCCAATTATTTCAGGAGCTGCTAACTGAGGTAACAAATTAGGTGTGTGAGTTTTAAACCAAAGAAGGAGTGTCAGTAGGATGTATGCTCCTAATTCACTTTAGTGCTTTGAAAGTCTAAATATGGTTTTCATCCCTTTACCCAAAGTTCTTTCTCTCTCTTTTTTAAAGTCCTTGCTCTTCTTACTTTTATTTGCTGATATTCTTTAGCTGTCAGCTTTGTCTTTACATATCTAATGAGCTTTTGTCCATTCAGAAACTTTAAATTACAGAATCTGCTGACTTGCAGATTCCAGCCTGCAGCTTAATGATCCAGAGAGAAATCTCAGTTGTGCAGTCAGAAAGCTCGGTAAAGAGAAAGACAAGGACTTAAAGCTAAAGAGCAGTGCTTGATGGCTTTAATAGACTACAGTTCAGTGCTGTGTTAGTCTCCTGCATTTAGTGTGATCCAAGAAGCACTGGCCTACTATTCAGTGTGTTTGCATTCTGATTCCAGTCATGCTTCTGATCTACTTTTTTCAGGAAAGCAACAGCAAATATATGTCTCAGTTTTCTTATTTGCAGAATGGATATGAAATCTTAAAATACTTTTAAGATTTATAAATGAAGAACATAAGGGTAAATAGTATTATTTCAATTAGATTGTAGTGCAGAACATAAGCCTTCTCGGCAGCATTTCCCTTATGGAAGGGTCTCTTTTGTACTGTTTTACAACATTAAAATGTCTATTTGTTTCTAAGACTCTCCTGAGTGGAGGCTGAGAGTTGCCACAAGTAAATTGTGATGCTGGTGCTTTCTCTATTCCTGCTTAGGACTTCATAGACCACAATAAGAATGTTCAGTACTTTTCAGTGTACAGAATCCAATTTATAGTGCACCTAATAATCTATGCCCAACAGATGATTTTGAATCTTTTGAATTTGATAAACAAGGGGCAAGCAATAAGGTGTTCTTTTTTTCTAATATCTACTTTTGCACAAAATACTGCATGTAACTTAGGTGTTACGTGTATTTTGGAAGAATACCTTCTTCAAACAGAATCCATCACCCACAGTTTTATGGTATGCATAGAGTTCATTTTGAATGTACAAGGCAAAACATCGCTTATTTATGACAAGGCTTTGAATGTCCAAGCTTTGACATACTTTGAAATACAACAAAGCATGTACTACTCTGTGTAATTTTCAACAAAGATATGGCATCTTATTTCTCTCAATTCTCCATTTAGGGCAAAAACAAGCCAGCAAAAGAGCTTTTAAAAAAATCCTCATTTTCTATTGGAGGGTGCCTGGAATGATCAAATCAAAACAATTGGCAGAAATTGGTTTGGGTTTGGCAGAAGACTGTCAGCTTTACCGGCAATAATCTGCCTGGTTTTTAGCCAGCTTGCCTGTCTGGCTTCCTCACATCCTGAGCAGCCGAGGAAGCAGAAAGGCAGATGATATTTTGGGAATGCCAAAAACTGGGCTCTTGGATGTGAGAGGGCTCAGCATCTCTGAGTTCTGAAGTCTGTGTAATCAGGTAGGCAGACAGTCCCCAGATCAAACCATGAGTCTGTCTAGGGACTCTGGAAGAATATTCAGGAATTGCAGAACCCAATTTTTCATTTTGTGGAGACTATTTCTGAGACTACCTCTCCATGCTCTGTTTGAAATGCCTCTTTGCCCTTGGATTATTCTGAATACATTACTGCTAAAAGGAGGAATACATTTTGGGGTGAAGAAATGCAGAATACTTTTTTTTTACAGTACAGGGATACCCATCGTTACAACCGTAAGATCTGGCTTCTGATGTGTATTCCATATATACCTGGTGGATTTGAAAGGTGAACTTTGCCACTGGTGATTACTGTGGATTGTCCCTTGTCACTATCTTGCTTAATTGCATCCGTTAGTGAGAAGCGTAACTAAATGAAAGACACTTGCTACTTGAAATAACATATTTTTGTAGAAATATATGTGTTCCAGTACTTTGTGTTGGACTGTTCAATATCACAATGCATTAGGGCAATTTTTAAAGGTGGGTTTTTTTAGAACTCATTTATAATCATATATTGTTGATAGAATTAAAGAAGTTAATTTGTGCATCCATTCTTATATTGGGTACATGTAAAACATACAGTTTAAAAAAAATTTTCTGATATTCTACCAGGTATAAAATATTTCAGCTGAAATACTTACTTTAAATGTAAGAACACCAAAAAGGACTGGTCTAAGAAAAAAATCAGAATAAACTAAGCCTATTTATTTTGATATTAAGATCAATTAAGATTATGACTACCTAAAGAACAATATCTTAGATTTTTTCAAAATCTGTCAATACGAATTTTTGGCTTATGTACAAATTCCATGAAATTTCATTTTATTCTGCTACAGTTTCCCACTTAATGGGTACTGAGGCAGCTGCATTAAAAAGTGCACATGTTCAAAAGGAGACTCAAGTAACAGAAGAACAAAAGAATGAACTGGTCATCACAAGGTAGTGACATTTTCTGTTCTCTGAGCTGCCTTTTCCTAACTTGAAAAACACTGGTGCATAAACTAAAGATGCCTCCAGATAGCTTTCAATTGGCAAAAATCCCTATTCCATAGATCATATGTCTGGCCAGCTTTGACATGTTTCTGGAGTCATAATTTCATAGGTGAATGAGCTTGAAAAATGTCTTCAGTTCGATAGGGACAAATAAGCTTTTGTCCCACAGCAGGCATGCATGTCTTTTCTTTGCTCCTATTCACACCACTTTCAATAAAAGTATTTATTCTGGCCAGTATCAAGAAAATCTAATGTATGTTAAAATATATGTTAAAATTTCAGTTCCTCTATGATCTCTTCACTTTGCTGTCACCAATTTTTTTTTATACATAATATTTTAACATGACAGACTCAGCACTCATAAAACATTCCAGGATGAGCATAATCAACAAATCCCGTAATTGCTGACTATGGGTTTTGAGAGATAAGTTGCAAAAGTTGGGAGAACAGCATTTTACAGATGCCATTGCAGTATATGGCTGGTTACAAAGGAACATTTTACAATTAATAATTTATGTGCCCTAGATATACTAGATTCTTGACTGAATAGAAATAATCATTACTGCAAAAGCCTCCAATCTAAATCTTAGAAAAGAAACAAAAAATTAAGAGTTGTAGAGACAGATCTATTTAAACATTGTGGTCATTTTTGTTAGTGACCACACTCTGTATGAGATAAAGAAAATACAGTTTTGTATGCCTAGATTGTTTATTTTGAGCCTTGAGAAAGAGGAGAGTTTTCAAGGAAATTTGAGAGAGTAGCGGGAGAATTAGATATCATATACATAGGACTAAAGGGGACCTCTTCTGCGATTATATACAACCATGCCATATGGTCTCTTTTATAAATTATCATCTCCATATGAAAAATTACTCCCACTGGGAGACTGTTCCAGAATTTCATCTGTCTGAAATATAGAACTTTAAATTTAAAGTCTAAATGTATTCAGCCAGTTTACCTATTTATTTTCATGCAAAGATTGTAATTTAGTTTAAACGCTTCCTTCTTCACTGTTTACTGTCTTAGCAGACTACTGAACAGGAATGGTAATCCAGCTGCTTTTTCTTGATATTTCTGTTACTATTATATATTCATGATTTCATTCAAAATCTGTTGAGAAGTAGATGTAGGCATCTCTTTTGGATACTTTCAAAGGTATCATTTCAAAAGGCTGACGCTATGAGGGTGGTGAGGCACTGGAACAGGTTGCCCAGAGAAGCTGTGGATGCCCCGTCCCTGGCAGTGTTCAAGGCCAGGTTGGATGGGGCTTTGAGCAACCTGGTCTAGTGGAAGGTGTCCCTGTCCATGGCAGGGGGGTTGGACTAGATGATCTTTAGGGTCTCTTCCAGCCCAAGCCATTCTATGATTCTGTGATTCTATTCTATGAAATGCAGGCAAAACAACTTCAGATTGCTTGAAATGAATGGTTTTACTATGCCACCCACTAAACTCTGGGAAGAGATGGAGAAGTCAGTGTGACATGAGAAAGAGAACAGGGAGCCGAACTGACACAGAAAAAAACAATGAAGAAAATGGAGCAAACCCATGGAGAGGTTTTTAATGGGTTGACAAAGTGAATGAGGAACCATTAGGTTTGTTCACTGATGTGGCCACTTTAATCTGTGCTTTCTAAAATTAAGAGCAGTTAAGGACGCAGCAGAATTCTGATCATGCCAGATGCCTTAAAGCGAAAACTGTGTGAACCAACAGAGAAAGGTGTTGCAATCGTCACTGCCATCATGAATCCCCTTTTGGGGATAACAGTTATATGGGAGAGAACCAGTCAAATTCAGAGGTCTAGAGAACTAGGGGAAAACTGGTCTAACTCCGTGCATATGCAGACAGCACCCTTTATCATACCACTCACATCTTTCAACGCATAAACCGATGCCGCTTACTCATGATCCCTCTTTCATTGTCCGTTGGAGTTCTTTTTTTTTTAAAAAGAACTATTTCTCCCTTTGCGCTGATACTCTATTAATGTTTATTTGTCTAACAGCTCAAAAAATGTTAAGTTGCACAGAGTTGAGTGTGCCCTTAGATTGTTCATAAGTGCTTTGGTGGAACATACAGAGATGAGTGATTCTGTATGAGAAGTGCAGAATCCAGATGTTTGTTAGGCTCTCACAAAAGCTGTGTGTAGTCATAGCCTGGTAGGGAGCTTACTGACGGAAAAAATATTTACCTGGGGGCTGACCGGCAATCCACTTAGGCTTCTGAAGACATGCCACCTGGTTGGAGTGCCCCGATGTCTGCTGCATTGCTGACCTCCCCGAGCTGGCAGCTGGTTCAAATTCAGAGTGGGCTTCTCAAGACAGAGGCACTCCAACACTTCTCTATTAATAGCCATGTTGACTTGGACTAGATTTTAAATGGATAATTATTTAGGCCAGCACTTCCCCTTTCACAATCTGTGGTTGTCATGTTTGTTTCTGCTCTCCAAAAACAATTCTATGTCCTACACCAGACCATAAACTACCTCCAATCTAACATGAAGCAAATATATAGGTGTAGCTGTACATAGATGTGTCAACAAATGTCTCAGTTTCCTCAGTCTTGGCACTTCAGCCACTGATCTTTTGAGTTACTGCATAATTCGGACTTCACGGAAAGTCTTATGACAGCTCATTAGCACGCAAGTATGAGCGAGCCAGCACAGTCTGAGCACTCCACTGCTGTTCAGGCAGAAGCTAGTTATCCTCATCATTATTATGAAGCCAGCCTCAGTGTCACAGATGTGACACAAAACGTTACATACTGATCTTCATTGCTGGCACCATTAGAAAAGGTTTCGGCAGCAGCCAGAGCAACAATCATACACGGCTTCTTGGAGTTCTTGTTGCTCCTTTGCATCTAACGTCAGCTGCAAAGGAACCGTGATGTGCATCAAGGGATATCTTCAGAGAAAGCTTCTAAGTAATCATGTAGTTTTTGGTCTAGCAGTTATCACCACATATCGCACACCCTGGTATTTCTCAATTCTGTAAGGCACATGACGACATATATTATTTAGTCAGCCATCCTGTCAGAGCAACGGAGGTTGCTCAATAACTTTTGTTCTGGGGCTGCCTGGTATTCCTATTTCACTTTCACTAGCCAAAAGTTACTTCTTTTTTAAAAGCCGTTTATCCATTCAATCTCTCTTTGATTTTTATTAGAACCATATTGTGTTGCAGCAGCAATCTTTGTCAAGCAAAACACTAATTGGCATGACCAAGGATGACAAATCTGGTCTTGATTTGGAATAATTATAGATGCATTTTCACAGTAATAGTGAGCATAGTGTTATGACATGATGAGTTGTTAAGTCACATAAATCATACTGAACTTTAATTGTTTAGATTCTTCATAGCTCCACTATTCCACAGGGAAGATTTTTTAAAAAATTTGGCCCTGATCTTTTTACTTTGAAGAATGAGATATTTTAGACAGTTCAGCCTTCTAGTATTTTTTTTCCTAGCTTTTATTTTAGAATGAGTTTTATGGCTGCACAAGAAAATTAAGATATATAAAATGTCACCAAACATATAGTTAAGAGTATTGAACTTGAAGGTTGAAAAATACAGCACTCAGACATGCTGTACTTCATATAAAATATATTAGTGCTGTACTTCTGTATTTATGGGATATATAAGTTAAATAATTCTCCAAATTTCACCCTAAAATTCAATTTAAAATAAGAAATTGAACCTTCCACAAGAGTTAAATTTTAACTTTAAAAAAAAAAGCTGGAAAAATTGTAAATGATTATTTTTTTTTTATGTAGAAATGCAGGTATTATATAACAGAATATAAAGCATGTGATTTTTTTTTTCTATATAACAATTCTGACATGGAAAATAAAGCTGTAGGTTTTTAAATTTACCTTACAGCACTGGTTAAAAGAACAATGGAGTCCCTGCAGCAAACCACAGCCTTGGAAGTGCCACTAAAGGTAGGGACAATTCCGAATTTCCATTACCCTCTCAGGCATACTTAGCTTTGTATGTTATCGTCATCATATTAAGAATCTAGAGACAACTATTTTGCCTTTCACTTCAAAACTTTCGTTTTCATATTTGCAGGTAATTGCTTTTTTAAATTACTATAAAAATTCAAAAGGAAAATAACTGAAAGAAACTCAGCCTCCATTTTGGAAAGTGTGGTTGTCATCTACTCTTTGTCTTAGCAATGCAGTATGGTAATTTCAAAATTTATTTTGTTCATTGCCATGACATTTCTGGGTGTGGTAAAGTGAGAAATATGTGCCTTTAATAGGCTTTCTAAATGTGCCGGGCATTCATTACTGCTGAAAAATTATTGCAAAAGATCTTTCTTCAGTAATTTTCACCTAGAAAATTGGTCTTTTTCACATTTCTGTGTGGATGGCTAACATATCAAGCAGACAAAATCATTGGTCATTCTGTAAAGTATGGGACATTATCTACCAGAACAACGTCTGTAAAATCTCAGTAGATAGCTACAAAGCTATTGTATCTATCTATGTATTGGACCTAATTGTAATTCTTTTATAAAATAATTATATTTTTCTCTCTACAAGACTGGTACCCTTCACCCTAGCCTACTGCTCAGCTTTTGTTGCTTAATAAGGGGACTATAGTTCCTGGGAATCCCTAAACTGATTAAGTGAGCAACAGTCCAAGGGTTTCCAGTTCCCTGAGGAATGGAGTACTTGGTGTTGCCCGATGACCCATTCAGCAGTATTACTGAATAAGATTTGGGGACAGAAGGTAGTTTATTCTATATATTTCAAAATGGTTACAACATAGAGACTTGCACTAATGGAAAGCGTTGAAAAGGAAAACTACTGGATCAGTTCTAGCTTGTATTTCTTCCTCCAGATCTTCTATATCTATTTCAGCATCTCAGCCACTTTGTGAGGCTGTCTCTGGAGGTCTTGCAGTTACGTATTTCTGGGTCCTTATGGAGCCTATCTTTCCTACAAGAGCTGAGAGGAGAGAAAGAGGGGTAGCAGAGATCTAAATTACTCTTTCTTGTTCCCACTCTGGACCCACCCCCCCTCGCTGTTCACTTAACCCTTGTAAGAACTTGCACTCCTCTTTACCAGATTTGGTCAAGTGAGACCTTTTGACCATACTGGGATTATACATTTCTTGCACTGACACTCCCAGGCTGTGTAAACTGCATTTCTATAGGTTGCTTACATTGTACATCTGTGCTTGCTTAACTTCTTTTGTTACAAATTCCTTGAATATAGAAGCAAGACTGTTTTTCAAGAAATACTACATCTAAATACTTTTAGTGATGGTATTAGACACCTGGCACTCATGCTGCTGTAAGGTTCATTAAAATAATGGTGTTATTGATGGTATATAAAGTGAATAGAAACATTATAGTCCTTCCTTGATAGTTTTAGGAGACTCTTTTTGGTGACTTTGTCTGAGACAACATCGTTCATACTTTGCCTGAGGAAGTCATTGCCATGAGATAAAATATGAACAATTTAATAGGTTTCTAAGACAGACAAATGTTTCCATGGTTAATGAGAGCGCTCATAGTTACATGGGCAGAATATCATTTTAGTGTTACGTATTTCAGACTAACCACTAACTGGCAGAAGGTTTTAATGTCCTATGGACAAAATGGGACACACTGTCTTAGAACACAGCTTCTTTCCTCTCTGTCTAAGGTGTCTACTATCACACACTGACAAGTTCATCTCAGTGCATTAGCAAATGGATTCAATATGTTGTTCCTATGAGAACAGCAATTCTCTGTTAAACAACAACTACATTTTAATAGGTGAAAAGAAACACATTCTTGGACAATGGGTAGTTGTCTGGGGTTTTCAAAGATTAGGACTTTTTAATAGGCAGTAAAAGTATTTGGAAATACATGTTTTATTAATTACCGTTGTTTTGGTCTCCTTTTCCTGAGCAAATGACTGTAGGAGTCATGACATACTTTTATTCCTACTGCACATTAGACTACATGCATCATGAAGATACTTCGTCTTCCTCTGAAGCATCATGAATGGATCAATGGCAGAGGCCAGATAGAAAACATAACATGACCAACAGCTTGATCTCAGAGAAGAAACTGAGAGTGATTTTAAAAAAAGATCTGTATTTTTGTTCATGTTGTTTACCCTTCTATACAGTAAGAATACATATTTTAGGATTAGAGATGCTGAAGATGAAAAGATTTTTGTGAAATGCTCCTGCTCTCCTTCAGCACGCTTGCTTCAACTAAATATGTATTATGTGCTCTGTTAATATGAATATTATTTTTCAATACGGAGGAAAAATGTCACTAAAGTAGAGCACACATATAGTCTTAATGGGGAGAGATTTCTTTTTCTTCTTTGAGGAAAAGGATGCTTTATCTTTGAAGTAGCTTCTTTTCCAAAATATAGTTCTTGCTAATGAGGCAGCTTTCATGTTAGAAAATCTACTGTGTAACAGAGCACCAGCAAAGCACCAGCAAAGCAAAGCAACAACAAAAATACCCCAGAACTGGAAAAGTGGATGGTAAAAAAAACCTAGTATCTTTATGCATTACTAACAAAAAGTTGCTGATTATAAACACTCTGATTTTGTAGCTCTTTTCAAAAGCGTAATATAATGAAATTTGTTTTAGCATATTCCTTGCAATTCAGTAACATGTATTTGCAATTTCAAAACTGAAGGTTAGTCTTGATTGTTAAGGTATTTTAATCAAAATTGTAGTGACAATTAAGTATTAATAGATACAAGGAACATTTCCTATTGGATAGGCATGTAATCTAGAGCAGTATCAACATCCAAAGGGGAAAGCAAAAATAGTAATCTTGCTATATATGATGTGTTTGTTTGTTTAAATTTTCATTTTTTTTTTTCTGACAGGTTCCCTTGAAAGTGATTCTTACCACTGGGAAATCATGGGGGTGTATGACAGAATTGCAGGAGATGTAAAGCAGTCATCGGGGATGTTATTCAGTACCCATACACCTCATTGGCCTATGCTGATTCCTCGCTGAATCGCTAGGCAACAGCGCTGCTGGATCTTTCATAAGCACCTAATACTCTGCATGTGAATTTTTTTACTTCATTTTGTCTGTAGCCCTAGGCAACAGCAGTGAGATAAAACTGGTTTTTACCAGTTCATTGTGTTTCCTTTAGCCAAGGTAACCAGCAGGGAGCCGCTTTTGTTCAGAGCTAAATTACTACATGTAAGAAATGAAGCAAGACAATATTAACCCTTTGGGAACATGACAAATATATTTGACTTAGATGGATGTTTAGACTTTAATGTTAAGTATTTTGTGAAGTGCTTGTGTAAAATACTTCTGATCTGGCATTAGAAAGACAGTATTTGAACTGCATCAGCAAGTGCTTAACTGTTGTGTTCAGCTTATTTTATAATTTGTGAGTAGAAGGCAGCTGCTTGGTTTGCATCACGTATTAAATGTCATGTTCCACAGACTTAGAAAAAGAGTTCTTTGGCAATGAAGAGTCTCTACCTTAATTTATATTTAGAATTTTGGAGCAAAACAGGTAAACAAAACTGAATGCCTAAATGCGTTAAAAATAACCAGATTGTTGTCAATTCAATTAATTTCAAACTCAGTTTGTACACTGTAGCTTTAGCATACTTTAGAGGAAGTATTATAGTTTTGCCTAAGCTATTATTTTTATTATTGATGTAAATATTGTTTCGATAAATTTTAGGATTCAGCCTTATACTTTTTAGGATTCAGGCTTCTGCTTAATGTTCGGATTTGTTATTGATATATTGTTTTTCTGTAGAGTTTATTCTTTAAATAAGTTTGTTTTGTAACATTACTGGTTGCCAAAGTCTGCCTCCGTGCTTGTGGAATGTGAAACTGTCCTCAAAGTCTACTAATTATTTAGAAGTTGAAGTCAAGCACAAAACTTTTCAGAGATGTTCAGTATCTTTCAGCATTAGAACTCAAATGATCAAAAAGTAATATAATTTAAATTTTAAAAGTGTATAGTTACAGAGATTTTGCAGCAGTTTTAATTTGTGTCATTAAACAATTTTGCATTGTGCTTAAACGCATTGAACTATTAAACATTGTTTTATTATGTTGCATATTAATCATACGTAACCTGTCAGCTGAAGTGAGTCAGTCGTTTCTAAAAATTGATTATTATAGTTATAAAATTATCAGTGGTCATGTAAGCAAAGTCAGAACCTTCTACATATTAACTGGGGGTCAGCTCCTTGCCTGGGGGAGAGTCCAGCCTGCATGGCTGTGACACCGCACCGGGTTCTGCGAGCAGAAGGTCTGATTCCACCTTTCCAACAGAGAAGAGGTTGCACGAATTTTCTTCTTTTTGCCATTTTCAAGCTTTCTGTGTTTGCAGTGGCAGGGAATAAGTGTGAAATGTTCTACTCTCTCATCTGTTTCACTCCTCCTGAAGACCTGCTGTTTTCAGAAGGGCTGTGCTAATTAAGCCTTGCTTCTCTAAGGCTACATTTCTAAGCTTACTGCTATATGAAAGAAGTCAACATTTTTTGTACATTTCCCAGCTGATTTCCACCTTGTGTATGTTTCTTTGGATGCATACTTTTAAACTTGATAGTGTATTTTTTCAAGTCCTGCACAATATTAGGCACACCCTTCAGCCTAACAAAAAACAAATACACACTTAAGAACATAAAGAACCTTGATCTTGTCCTGTGAATTGACATCTGTTCAAATATGAAGCTACAGAAATGCAGAGGTCACCATACAGAACAAATTTGCCAACACAGCCCTTCACAAAAGACTGTCAGTCACCGTTCCCCAGATGCATGCACTTTGTTTAGGTTGTCATGCAGTGGGCAAAGTTAACATTTTGTTCTCCTTGTGTCCCAGAGCGGGACTGTGAGCTCCTCTGGGCACCACGTTTGCCCCTTTTGCTTTTACAACTTTTGTCCCTGGTTTTCAATTCCCAAAAGGAAGAGAACCAAGCAATAATGGCACTGCTTTATCACACATGTCTGAGGGCTCATTTTGCATACACTGGTGTGGGGGCAAAAGGCAAACTGGCATAATTTTGGAGGATTGTTGATGACCAAGATCTCAAGACTTGGTGCAGTTTGTGTTCCCACAACTTGCAGGATGCATACCATGAACTTTAACTTTTCAGTGCTCCAGATTCTCCAGTAAAGACACTGTGTTTTCTTCTAACTGTAGCCTGTGAGCGAACTAGCATGTATAGATTTATGGCATAACTAGGTGGAGACCAGAGCTCTTTGATGTACATGCAACCAGTGTCTGCTGTACTATTAATTAAAAATACTGGGACGTGTTCTCCAATCTTTTGGTTCTGTTCTCCTTGGATAGCCAGGTGAGTATCTAGTCTTCACTATCTGCCCTGTGCTACTCTGTTAAGGTATAGATTTTGTGGATTATTAGATTTCTCGGACCTCACTGAAGTGCTTTGGCTTCAAAGTTCCTCAGTTTTTAACTCATAAGATCCCAGATATTGAGAAGAGTGCTGAGTCTTCGGGACAATTGCTTTTGCTTTGCAATCCATTCGCACTGCCTTCCACCCTGTATAGCAATATAGGTTTTGGAAACAGTTCTATTTTTCAAATTGTGGAATCGCAGAAGTAAATATCTCTTTAGCATGGCAGTCATTTCCTTGAACAAGCTGCCTGAGATAGGGTAATGTTTGCCATCCATTTCCCAACAAGGTCCTCTGGACAAGGCATCAATTTTACCACACTTGTGTGCTGATCTATGTATAACTATGAAATCAGGGGAGTGCAGTTTTTCCAAACCCTAGGCAAGCTACCCTGCAGCATGCCTGAATCTAAAGAGCCATTATAGGGAAGCAAGGCCAGTCCTGACCACAGATTTCCTCCCAAATAAATACAGGTGAAAATATTCTGTATTTCACGACTGCCAGGAATTCCTTTTGGGTGGCACAATAATTTCACACCAGAGAACTCAAGACCCTCATTATAATAAATGACCACCTTTTCAGGTTATTTTGGTTCTGCGTGAAAGGGGCTGTAAAACATGGGTAGGCTGGAGCAGGAGCAATCATAAGAGCCCTTTTCAATCCTTAAAACTCTCAGTTTGATCTCTGAAATGATTCCCTTTTCCCCACAACCTATGAAGAGATACTGGGAGAGCAAGAAACAAAACTTCTGTTTGAAGTGCAGAACCCTACAAAAGTACTGATCAATGAGCGTGGGAGATCACAGAATAGGTGGGGAGAGGGGAATAGCTGGCTCTGCTTAGCTTCAGTTATCTTTTGTGGGCAGAAACTTCATTAACTGATTCTCTGAACACAGCAATAATGCTTTTGAACTGATTTGTGGTTTTGGGTTTAATTTCAGTTGTGTCTTTGGTGGCGTGAATCTTTGCTTAGATCATCTGTAAATCTTTTCATTTGCCATGTGGAGCAGTGGGGAAGGAACGCTATTTGAAAACACTTTAACCCAGTGGCTGTGAGAAATGGAACAGCACAGCTATTTGCTGGCATTTGCATGGGCATGGCATGACCAATACATATCTGCTCAGGACTTGAATGTTTTAACGTCCACATACCACTGTGAAACAGCGGGACTCTCATCTTGAATGTTGGTCCAGCTTGATAATAACCATAGTTCAAACACTGGTCTCAGATTTTTTGTGAGCAAGACATTTTAAATGTAAGGGGAAAAAAAAAACCTTTCAGTTTCTGAAAACTGAGAGTAGATTAAGAGAATGAATCTGCTAGAGTATCCAGGACATCATTTGTTCTTGGTAATGATTAAGAAAAAGCCCTTACAAGTAAACTAATTTCATTCTGGCGAGTCCACAGAACCTGATGTCTCACTTTCTTCTTTAATCTGGTATGAAAAGGTGGCCAAAGAATGAGTTGAAGGTTGTGTTATGCCTTCCTGACATATTTCCTCAATGGCCTAAAGCGTCTCTTCTCGCTTCACCATTAGAAGACCAGACTGGATAAATCCCTGAGTAACCCGGTCTTGACCTCATCGCTCACCCTACTTTGAGCAAGAGGTTGGACTAGAGGCCTCCTGAGGTCCCATCCAACCTGAATTTTCCCATGATCTTATGTCATTCTTCAGCTGGACAACAGCAGTCAGCTGGTTGAAAGACAAACCAGAAATTCCCTTTGAATATTCTGCTGTACCACATTAAAGTATGCAGTGCCATACCAGAAGCCCCAGAACTGTTTTGGGATTTCATTCCTCCTTCCCACCTGTGTTGCCTCGTTCTGCGCCAGCATTTACTATGTTCCCTGGCTCACGGGCTCACTTTTGGCTGGCATACTTCCTTTTGGTATTAGCAGGTTGTCAGAAACATTCAGGGAGTGGAAAGCAATCAATTCTTATTTCTGCCATTCTGCAATAGTTTTAGTAGGCAGGGTGTCTCTGGGATTTAAAATACGTTTCAATCATGTCCTGTCTTTGCCTTCCTGGGAAACTTCCCCAGCCTGATAGGCTCACCTCTGCTGAAAACAGCAGCCTACAATCCCCTGGTTCTCTTGAGGCATCTTTGAAGTGCACTTCTACCACCCATTTGTGCGAGACCCTCTCATGTTATCAAGTGTGTCTATTATCCACTGTAAGTCCAGGCAATTTGTTATCCTCTCTGCTTGTGTTTTGAATTCTGGAGGTCCAACTTCCAGCCAACGTTTATACATTTTTGGTGCATTTTTCCATGTCACCTTCTCCATTCAAGGCTAATTAGTTGGATAATTTTTAGATTCTTTCTTCCTCAGCTTTTGCTATCTACAGCACTAATTTAATCCATTGCCAACCTTTCCCCTGCACTTCATAGATACTGTTATTATTGGTAGTAAAACTCTCACTATTAATTGTCCACAAGTTAAAAAAAAAATGTTGCTTACCTTTCTACCGCTAACCTTTGTGCCCTCAGCTTGCTTCCCTCTACCATTTGGCATGGAATGTATACATTTATGGCATTTTGAGGACTATTTTCTGGCCAACTGTATTTTTACTGTAGTTGTTCATTTCATGATCCATTTTTCCATGGTATCAAAAATTGACTGTAGAAATTCTCTCTTTTTTTTCCCCCTTCATTTTTTGGCAGATTCATCTGCTGTGCACACTGAATTTCTCACTTCTAATTATTCAAACGTGTCATGCATCAGATTACAATCCCATTTTCCAATTTGTGTGTTAAGCAGAGAACTGTACTTACAGGCTCCTGAGAATCAACCTCCATCCTCCCCACAAGTGGCTGCTGCCTGTTACCCTGCATTTCTGTACGGAATTGGCTGAGGCAAAACTAAATATCTCCCTGGATTACCTTGGCCTCTCTGCACTGAACCATTAGTCCACATCCAGCTGAGTCCAGAAATTAGTTCATTGCTGATTTATCCTAAATGTCTTGTTGGTATCTGGTTAGGTGAAGAAGACAAGTCTCCACAGGACTTCTGCCAGAAATTTTTTTCCTTCTCTTTTTCACTCTAAGCTGTGCCCCAAAGCCAGCTCAGATTGATGATTGACTCCAGACTGCATGTGAAGGACACCTATAAGAACTTCATTTCTTTACAGTGAATAAATTCTGCAGCAGGTTGAAAGCTGGGCCACCCTACTCGCCTGCCAGCAATCCCCGTCTCTGTTTATCTTCCTGTCCGTTCACTTGAACTCTGATGTTAAATTAAATAAGCTTCTCAGGGAGGTTTTCCTTTAAATATAATGAGCTTTTGTAACACTTGAGCTGGGAGAAGTCAACATCTTCCCTCGGGGCCTCTGTGGGTCACAGATGGGGTTAAAAAAGTTGTGCTCTGGCCGTGTTGTGCTGGTTCTGATACTATGGCTTGTGATACATTTGATTTTTCTTTTGGAGCTGAATTTTTTTTAGTTCTTTTGCTTCTTCTCATACGTGACCTAAACCTTAACCTTTTCCTGGCATTCTCCATACCCCTTAACACTTTCCATTCCCTGGTAATCAGGTTGGTAGTCACTGCTTTAATTCATCTCACCCCTCCGGTTTGGGCCATTCATTGTTCAGGCATTTATAATTGCACAACAAAACGAATATTTTCTGATAATGAGTCATCTCTTTCTTTTCTGGGAAGCTTCTGAGTCTTGTTTATATTGTGTTTGTAGAATTTAAATCTTGCTTTAAATCCTTATGGCCCATAGGTTTATAATTCAAAAGGATTTTAACACAGTGGAATAATAATACAAAAGCAATAAAATGGAGTGATTCAGTGAGGATGAGTGCAAAGCTTTTCACATAAGCAAAACCAGTTAGCTACCCAAATGTAGGCAACATATTTCCCAAAATGTAGAGAACAGCTAGTTAGGTATCAATTTCAGAAAAAGACCTGGGAATCTGCAGGTGTTTGCATAGCGATGAGACTGATATAATCAATCCCTCCACTCGCTTTAGCCCCAGTGAGGGCTCAATTGAATGCTCTGCCCAATTTTCAGAACTACATTTCAGAAAAGATGTGGAGCAACAGGAATCCATGGGAGAGCAACAAGAATGATCAGAGTTAGTATCATCTGTGAGGAAAGACTGAAAGAATTTAAGTCATTTAACCTTGAGAAGACTGAGGAGAGATATGAAAGCAGTCATCCAGTATGAAATGGGCTGTCATAAAGATGGTAATAAACTGTTCTATAGGTCCCCTGGAGATAGAATGAGAAGTCAGGGGCTTAAATTTCAGCAAGGTATAACTAGGGAAGGTGTTCAGCAAGCCTTTCTCAAGAATGCCAGTGATAAGCATTTGAATGGACTGGAATAGAGCTTTTGGAATCTTTATTAGAATACATTTCTAGAACAAGATAGACAGATATCTGTAAGAATATACTTATGCTTAGTTGATCCTGCTTTGGGACAGGGACAATGACTGAGTAGCCCATTGGGATCCTTTCCAATTCTAGTTCTGGCTTCTGAGGTTCGGGCCTTGAGAACAGTACACGTAGCATCAGAAAAAGGGCCACTGGCTCTTCAATGACACCAGCAAATCAGACCCTCGGTTTACATCTCTAATGCAACATGATGGTGCTTCCAGTACCATGTACGTTACTAGTTCTGGACAGGCTCTGTGCTAAGTAAAATGAAATAAAGCTCCCTGCCATACCCGTCTTTGAAGTTGGCCTTGCTTTGAGCTGGGGATTGGAGCAGATGACCATCAGAGATCCTTACCAACCTCAATTATTCTGTGAGTCTAAGTAGCCCCCAGTAGCAGACCTGAAGCACCCTGCTTTCCTGCTGAGTTATTCCCAGCTAGAAACCCACCCAGCTCAGCTCTGCCGCCTACCTGGGTGACAGTGTCAGGTTCTAATTTGCATCAGGGAAAGAGGCCATAGTGATATTCTTTAATCACTGGAGTTTTACTGGGATGGAGAAACGAGTTTTCTGATGGAGTCTGTCTCAACTAGTGCAGATGGATTTTTCTCTTCATACTGAAAAAAAATGGTTAAGGGTTTTCTTCTGACCCATTGTTGATCTTTAAAGGATCTTGTTCTTTTGATCAAGCAAAAAATAGCAGTGTTCAAGCTCTCCAGGCCTCTCTTTGTTGTTGCCCTTTCTCCCTGCACGTCTCCCTACTTGCCACTGACTGTTCATTGCTAATTCCTTATGGATAGTATCTTACAGGAATGACTGCAGCAATGCGTTGCTAAGCAAGCTTTATTGGGACCTTGGAAATGAGGCATGTCTTGATCAAAAAGCTCTTGGACAGGACGGGTGGTCACTGTCTCAGGGCTGGTGATGGGAGTCCCCTCCACAAGCCAAGGAGGCATCCTCAGCTGGGTAAAGTGGAACTCCCACAGACACCTGTACTGGGAACTTTTATCTGTATCTTTGTACATGATGCTGTTCAGCTGGTCGAGGTTTTGACACATTCCCTTACCCAGTGTCACTCCTTTTATATGTAACATCATAAACGATATGATCATTTAAACACAGCAATTTAGGGTCTTTTCCCTAGAAAGAAGTTACAAGGTCAATAAGTAATAAAGACATAAAACACTATTCCCAGGTTGATTTGCAGACAGCTTCTTAAGACTGGGCAGGGAGCAAAGTTTGTGTTCATCAGTTTTCCATTAGAAATTCCTGGGTGTCTTTCAATGTTGGGCAACACCTGAATTTCTTGAAATATTATTTCCATGTATCCTAATGTGTTTAAAGTACACAATTATGACTTTAGAGATTATTTTTTTCCCTGCTTCAATTTTGAGAAAAACATGCCTCTGCAACCTACAAGCTCAAATCACAAAATGAGCATAAAGGCTCACAGTTCCAAATACTACGCATGGTGCATCTAGTAGAACTCAAAACATCACTGTTGATTTTTTTCTCTTTGCAGCCAGAAACACTGAACTTCTTCTGTCTGAAGACTCTATTCAGAACTATTGCCATCACTTCATTTGGGAGCATGGAAATAGTGAAACTACACACCTATGACTTATTCAAAGGTGAGCATGAGGAGGGATCCGTTGAAAGCCATCAGGACCTGACAGGCACAATCTGAAATGCGTTAGCTTTTGCCTCCTCTGTGTGCAATACAGTGCACCTCACACGTCCAGCTGGCCATAAACTGCATTTTTATATCCCCCCACGCCAGGCCCGGACCCAGCACTCCATTCCTGCTCATGCATTTGGTGTGGCCATCCTTGCCACGCAGGGAGCTATTCCAGTTTGTAAATGACCTACTGAGCTGGGCAATTTATCATTGCTTATCTAGAAGTCCAGCTTGGGTCAAATGAACTACTGACCTCTCTTTTCATCAGCTGCTAATACAGGATTACTCAGCGTTACTCAGCCTGGCAGGAGTAGCAGGAGCTGGCAGACTTAGTGTCACGTAGCATTTTTAGGATCAGATACACACTTAGAACTCCATAAAATGCTTAAGACCTATCCTGTGTTTGCCAGCCCTCCGAAGGCCTAAGTAGCCTGCACAAAAACACTGTGCACAGGGCAGTGTGATTGATTCTGCCCCTCTGGGATTTAAGTGCCGCCTTCTGGGATTCACCTCCTTACGACTGATATGTTTTTCGTTCGAACACTGAGAAGGCAGTTCCTTCGTTCAAAAGGCAGCCAGAGCAATGGATGTTGCTGCTGCTCCTGTCCTTTTATCTACAAAGTGTAGGAAATCTTTCTCCCTGAAAGGCTTTCGACATCCATCATCCACGGGAATGCATGAACCACCAGATTGCAGGATGTTCTGCCGGCGAGCTTTCTGTGCTCCCTCTTGGGGCTGGCCTCTGTATGTGAACTAATCAATATTCACTCTGCCAGAGAGCTTTCAAAAAAAAAAAAAAAGGAAAAAAGAAAAGAGCATGACTGCCCAGCCTCCGAGTTACCATATCCCACAGAAGAGCCTAGAGTCTGGTTCCAACCTCCAGTCTGGGGAATGCTTCACCGTTTTAGACGTTATTGTATGTAAATCAGAACAAAGCAGAATTAACTCTGTTGTGTAACTGCCCATAGGTACAACCCAGTGAAATGCACATCTTTTGCCCTTGAGATGGAAGAGTTTTTACCTTTAACATCACTCCTGCGTTATACATCCTCCATGTCCTTCTTCATGCTCCACATTAATGGTACAGTGGTGTGCACTTTCTTGTCCTTGCTTCCCCTTCATCACCTTTTGACTCAAAAGTATTTTGGCTATTTTTGTGTGATCTCTTGGCCTTAAAACTCATTTCTAGTTTCCTTATATTTCAGTTCTTTCAAAAAATTATCTTGGCAGTAGGTGTTACTCACTCCCTGCCCACTCCACCTCCTGCCCTGTTTTGCTCATTGATACGTCTGTACCTAACAGTTGCCAATGACATTTTTTATTTCTTAGCCCAAGGACATTCTTTCCCCAGCAACAGCAAAGTCTCTTTTCTTACTTGTTTTTTTCCAAATCTGCCAGCTTAAAGTATTGTCCTGTTTGTGATGCAGCTAAACACATTAGTAATAGTGGGGAAACTGTGGAATTGAAATCCTTTTACTGCCTACATGAACCTCACATTGTAGACTAAGTGTTTAATCTCCAGATGTTTCCTTTCCCTGCCTTGAAGAAACGGGGAAGCAAACCATCCTGTTGCCAGGTTCATAAAGCTATTGGACTAAAAGTCAGTTTTGAAAATGCTTCTTGATATACAGCTGAAAAATGTGGGTTCCCTTCCCCAAAGACTAGTGATATGAAAGAATCCAGCAGGTAAAACAGAGGCTAAAGGAAACCTGCATGGAAAAGACTCAACTCAGAAAGCATGAAGATGTTATAAAGAAGCCTGTGTCTTTCTGCTTCCCACAATTAAGCAACTCAGAGGAATGTTTTGAACCCTTTGGTACTGATAATTTTGAACTCGGACATCAGTGCAGGGATCCAAAGTCTCAGGCCTCAGCAAGAGGTTTAGAGAAGAACCACAATTTGCAGTAGCCCTTCAGGCACTTATCTCTGAGTGCATCACGATTTCTGGCCTGAGGTTGTTTGAAACTGCATCTGAGCCATCAGGTTTGTATACCACCACTCTTCCAGACACCTTACTGCTTAAAGGCAGTTCCTTGTGGAATGAACGAGTGGTCCTCTCGTTCCATCAGGGTATGGCCCCGGACTGTGAAAGTGCAGCCTCTGGCAATGATGGTAGTCAGGACACAGACATGAAGCTATTACCAAGGCAGGCTGTATCAAATAGATTTTATGGGAAATGGTATTACATTTCTTGCTTTCCTTAGACTCTGACATGCCTCGTCTCTAGAGACTGTTTTGGAGTCACCTGCACTGTACGTGACCTTTGACGGTCCACCCCAAAGGACTCCAGTGCCAGAGCCAAACAGATTCATCGTTTGTTTGCAAACTAAGTGAGGGCTGGAAATTGAACCAACCCATTTGAAGCCTTGGGCTTGTAATAATTGGGATGGATTGTAGGCAGAAGTCATAAATAGGTTTTATTAGACTGAACAGGATTGACGTGGTTTAGTGGTGGACTTGGCAGTGTCAGATTTACGGTTGGACTCGGTGATCTTAAAGGTCTTTTCCAACTTAAACAATTCTATGATTCATAAGTTAAATGTCTAACCCTGGTAGCACTCCCAGAAATAATAATTAAGTAGGAACTAAATGGCTTGCTTTAATTAAAACATTTTACTAGAAAAATAACACTGAGATAGGTATCTCACTTCCAAGAACTTCATGTCCTAGTAGACTAATCAAAAAGTTACTATACTGTATTTCAGCAAGTGCCTCCACGCTCATAACAAGAATTCATTCTTAGTACAGTTTCAGGAGCTCTGTGGTGTTGCAACAGCAGCGAGCACAGCGTAGGCTGCAAAAGCCATCCATGGAGGTAAAAGTAAGTACTCCAGCAAAGATCCTGTAGGAAGCTCTGCGCCATATTACTTCCCGGCTGTAACACCTCCATCGGATTCATAGACCCGGAGGAATCCCTTTAAAACCTCACTCCATGGGTATTCCTGAAGGAAGGGAGGGAAGAGGGGCAAAGATACTCTGGCCCATCTCTTAAAATGCGTGCAGCTGGCCGAGTTAACCTCACCACATGTCAGGGGACTGCACTCTGAAGACTGCATTGCAGCTACAACCACTCTGATTTAGAGCATCTTGTTCTGAGCTAGATGCACGAGAGTGAAAGTGGCTTGAAGTGGTCTTCTCCAGCTCTACAACAGGTAAATCATGCAACCTTTATTAAACTCATTAGCCGTAAAGTGAATGTAAACAGGTGTGTGTAACATTCTCTAATTTAGTGGAAGGGGAACAAAGAAACTATATCTTGAATATTGTCCTTTACCTTGACCTCATTCTTCACCTAACACAGATTTCATACAATAATATACAACGCTGCAAGCAATAGCTCTGCAGCCTCTGGCCAGTCACCCGAACACTTACAGAATGAGCTTTATAGCCTGCAATTAAACATGTAGCTGTTTACATACAAGGAGTATTAGGCTATTGCACATCAATGAAAAAATATTTCTTCAGTTTAATCATAAAACTTTTAAAAATAGGTTTCTAAGAATGAGTTTTAGAGTACAGGAAGGAAAATAAGACAAACTTAGATATATTATTCTATATTAGCATGCTTGAAGTATGTTAAATTCACAGCTCTTACGCATCTGACATGGCCTTTTGTGGGGCCTGAGCTTCTGTGCTGTTTTCCCTTAAGACTTCTTTAGATATGCAAAAAATACTGAAAATCTGTGCGGAAGCGCTGGTGACAAATCCTTTGACACTATGACATGATGAAGGAACAAACCATCTCAATGAATAATTTTGCAGTTTATTAGCATATTGAAGTGTTTTGATTAATTTTGCTTAAGTGAATGACAAAAGAACGGTTTTATCATGTACCCTGCTCATTTCACTATTATTTGTCCTATTGAAATCTATCTTTATTTTTAATTATGCATAGGCAGGGCACATTCCTAGGACCAGAGGTGTCATGACACTGATATTAATTAAAAGGCTACTGCAGAAATAGTAGATAATCATGGGACTGAGTTGGGCTTCTCAGACGTTCGGAGCCTAGGAAGACAAACAATCCCTTAGGGGGAAAGGCTATTTATTTTTTTGACTACATAACTTGCAAGTGCTCAAGCTATCTGTGTGACTTGTTCACATTTGCTATGCAAACATAACATATAATAAACCTAAATGACTCAGCATGAGAGTAAGGGAGAAGACAACACTATTGCTTGCCTCTCCAGCTTATTAGCTCTCCCAAAGCAATGCACGCAGTCTGGTTGGGCTCACTTCAGGTCGCCTAAACGCAGGGTGTCTCAAATGATGCTAGGTCCTTATGTTTAGCCAGCTGAATCATGTCCATTGTATTTCTAGAGAGCATTACTACTCATATCAAAATCTATTGTGTTTGTGTTAGACTGAGGGTGAAAAACCAGCATCTGCCTTCACTGAATGCAGTATTTCTGCAAGTCACAGTAAGGGAACTTTGCCAGGATGCCCAAAATCTCACATACTGGTTTTGAATACTGCATAGACCTGAAGCACGAAGTGAAATTGCAGTCCTCTTCCCAATGGCCAGACTGAAGGCGTTTGTGTGTGATAATCATAGGTATGATCTCACATTTAGGAGATTAATATTGCAATGATACAAAGTTCAGATCTAGCATCAGTGAGAAACACCTCAGCCTTGTGAAAATTTAATAGCAGATCAAGGACATTTTTGCTGCAGTTTAATGTGCCCAAGTGCCAGCCATGCAAGTTTTTGCTGCCTGGGAACCAAAGTAGCACAACAGCTACTGGAAAGTTTTCACAGTATTGCATTTGTAGAAATTAGTTTTCAGTGTTGGTTGGGTGTTTTTTTTTCTTTTTTTTTTTTTTTTGCAAGGCTTTTCACTTTTTCATTTGCTCACCCATTTTTCAGCTCCCCACCCTTCCCAGGACACTGACATCCTACTTAACATTATTTGAAATAGAATCTGATGAACAGAGGTAATTTTTTTCTTCTGTGTTTAACACCTACAAAACTTAATGGGAATGGAGTAGTGGTAGGTCAGTATAATTTTCCCTGTCATTTGAACCCCATTCACCACACTTTGCAATGCAAAAAGGAGAATCTTCAGTTGGGTTCTTACGGTGGACTCAATGGGAGAGGTGGATGTATAATATACATCTATACATTCGCGAGGGAAAAAAGGTAGCTTTTTTATAGAAATACACGTTTTTATGGGTTGTTAGATGAACTGATGTACATACACAGTCTAATAATCATGAAAAGCCTGTTTTAGGCCTCATTCTTACATTAGAGAATATTTGGAACAGAAAGCTAATCTTTGCAATGTGAAGCAGAATTGCATAAATTGTAATGCTTTATTTTTTTCCCCTGTGGTTAACCTCAAAGTTATTTTAAGTGATGTTTTGCTGGATATACTGCACTAAAATGAAAGGAAGAACTGCTTCTCTGTCATGCATTTGCCTCTATGTATATTCATGATGGGATTTACCTACAGTGTCAGCTGGAGAACATTTGACTTAGGGCATCCACAGCAGCAGACATAACCCTGCTCCCCAGCATATGCCATGCATTCAGCTTTAAGAGGCTTGGCACAAAGTCGCCTGGTTTTGGTTTCTCTCACCCACCTTCAGAGTGGGAGCAAAAATTTAGCAATTTATGCAGTTTTTACATGCAGCATGAGGTAATTTTTCAAGGCAGGGGGCTTTTGTCAGACCAAAGCAGTCCAAACAGGACTAACTACCCTGCAAGCACCTCTTGGATTGCTCAGCTCCTCTATAGCCATGAAAAAAGAAAAAGAAAATCCATATCTGAGGAGAACATCCAATCCTAAGCTCATTTTCTGGTGTGATCCTCTTGGGTTTGAAGGCATGACCTTCCCCTTCTAATTGGACTGCAGTAGCTCTGAGACCTCCCAGCCTTTAAGAGCAGGAGGAGGATCTCGTCATTGATGGGACACCAGAATGGATGGTTCCCCACCTGACATGCCAGGCCAAGGCCAAGAACAAGCATTTGTAACCGTTTGCTCACCCCTCGCCCAAACACTCTGATGCTGCTAGGGAGAACAGCCTTCCCCGGGACCTGCTTGGTGGGTCCTGGTTCCGTACTGAACCTTCTTCCTCCTCCTCTTGATGCTCTGCCAAAACATCTTCCTAGTGCACAGTTACTTAAAGGTTTTTTAATGGTCCACTGGCTTCTAGCTGCTTCTTCTGTTCCTTAAAATGTTCCTAAAGAAGTCACAACCTGTAAGACAAAGTATTTACTTTTTTCTTTGTTTTCTTTACCTTTCCACAAAGAAGAGAGCACAAAAGATTAACCTTGGAAGCTTGTCTCATCATACAGACCATTCTCTCCTGCACGTGAGAAACAAGTTCTGTTCAGCTTAGAAGGCTGTAGAAGCTTTTGTTCTTACAAATAAGCCCATCGGATGTAAACCAAAGTTGTCTCTAAATAACTGAGTTGAAAGAATGAGTCTGTTTTTTTAATGGCTGTTATTCAGGGTTGCTGCAAGATAAAGTATGAGTGATTGATAACATATAACAAATAAAGAGGAGTCAAAGGTAATTCAGTTTGCTGTAGTCTTCCTCGCTTCCATCCCACCTACCTCTCTGCAGAGAATCACGAAGCAGCTGTTTATTCTTCTTTTCCTACTCAATCAGTTCTTTCCTGTTTAGGAAAACAAAATCTAAGTAATTAGCTTGTAATATAAATATTACTGGTGAGCAACTGATTTTCATGCTTCTTTCCAATAGGTGAAACCACAATGCAGGTAACCAACGCAGCAGGAGTTGCACCAGACTGTAGATCAATTGAGTTTTTGCAAGTAATTTGTCTTTACTACAGCATCAAATCTTTGGTTCTTAAGCAACCATTTCAGATTATTTCTAGGAGGTTCACTGTTAAGGTTTTAAGTTTTGGTGGCTGAATACGATGTTACCTTTAAAGCCCCAATGAATATTGGCTGAAAAAACGGTACTGTTTGTCCTTCGGCTTCCCTGAGTTCTCAGGCACAATTAAGCTTTTCTGCAGAGACATCATGTTAGGATTTATCTCACCTTAGGTGTTTATAGGATAGACATTTACTGCTGGGCTGGTCTAGACTCACTTTGGACTGGTCATTAATGGAGAGAAATGAGCACTTCTAGAGCATGATTCATCCGACCCAGCCTTTGACATCCACGTGAGAAGATTCATCTCTCCCCAATGCTCATTCCTCTTCTGTTATAACTGACCTCAGGCATGAATTTACTTTATTGACTTTGCAAATGCAGTTAAGCACAGAAAAGAACAAAAACATACCTCAAAGAAATTAATAGTTAATTTCTTGACAAAGTTGACAAATTTTATAAGAAATGGTATGACCATAAACATGAAACTTTCAAGCTCCATCTTCCTCCCATACCAATAGTTGACATTCCAGCATTTTCCACATGATTGCTGTTAAGTGACAGAGCTGATATAGCTCTACAGATTTCACCTCGTAGGAAGAGCAACCTGGAAAACTTTGATGGCAAGAACTGCCAGGGCCTGAATGTGTCCTGGCAATAACATGTAAGTGCTATGCCAAACTGTGGGCTGTGAGGACTTGAGGAAGCCAAGCAGACATCCTGCGGTGCCTCAGCCTGCTTGGTGAGGCGTCCATTTCAAAAGGAGGATTTCTCTGAGGTCTTTGCTTCCCAGAGGAGTGTGGTCGTATCTTGAGATGATGGGGCAGTAAAAAGAAGCCGTTTTGCTTTGCTTCTTTGGCCAGTAGTGTTGTAAATAACTGCAATAAAAATAATCTTTGGGATGGGACACATTCACCCTCACTGGAATCCATGAGTTATTCCTATTTATTAAAACGGAAGAGCTGGTAATTGTGGTACTTACTTACATTTGTGTAACAGAGGCGGGGGGGGTGAGGGAGGTGGGGTGTTGTGAACCAGGGTGATGCTTCAGGGAGTAGAGAGAGAAATGTAGCAGCAAGCTCGGTGAAAGACTCCAACCAGGAGAAGGAACCGTCAGGTTGAATCCTGCACGCCCTCAGGAGCACTCCAAGCAGACGCTGGCTCTTGCTAGATTTAGCAGCGGCTCCTTTGGCCAAGCAGATGTGCGAGGGCTTTCTGTGAGGCTGGCAGGTGGTGGTGGGATGGCTTGTGAAGGGGAGCTGCTGGCTGGGAGTAGGAACAGCCTGGAGCAGCGAGGCTGGATGTCCTGCCACGTCATCAGGCCGCCGCAGTGAGCTCACTTACCACGTTCACTGCTACAAGTGCATCATATCCCAAGTATACCCACCTTGACATACGCTGAACACACCTCAGCCTGTACTAAAACACAATCATAAGGCATAGGGTCACGTAATCCTTGCTGCCGATCAGCCCTTGCTGCTGAGATAAGCATAAGGAGGTCCAGTTTATGGCTCCTGGTGAAGCCTAGATATGAAATGACCCCAGCCCCTGCAGCTGTGGGGATATGGGGAGAACTGGAGGAGCCCCAGAGCTTGCCGTAGCACCATTTGCTCGGCCTACCTGATAGAGAGAACATAGCCAGCAGTAAGGAGCTGCCCAGGTGGGCGGTGGGCATGTGGTGGAGCGTGGCTGGGAACCTAGGGGTGGGGACTTAACAGCTCTGTCTCTCGGCAAAAGGTAGGCCAGCATGGATGGATGGAAGGTAGATTGGATAGATAGGTAGGTAGATGGAATATTTTGGTGGCTGTTTGGCCAAGTTAAAAGCAGTTTTGTGGGCTTTACGTGCTCAACTGTGTTAGACCCAAGGGCTTCCCTGCCCGGCTCCAGCCTCAGCCTCCCTGCTTTTCTTGTGAGAGCACCAAGCCACCGAGGGGAGGCCACAGTTACGGTGGTGGGGACGGCTTGCGGTGGGTTGGTTTTGGCTTTTTAGGAGGCATTAAGGTGTACCTAGCTAGCGGGTGTGCTGGGGAGCCTGCAATGGGGGCAGCGATCATGAGGTCCTATCTCATCCAGAGCACGAGGCACACACCTGGGGATGTAAGGCATGGGGGCAAAGTCCTTCTCCCCATGAATTTTAATTTTTTATCCAAAGCAAGCCACCGTGAAGGGGAAGGAAAGGAGGCCAGGGCAGGAATGTGTGGCAAGCAGAGAGTCAGAGCCCAATTACCAGTTAATTGAGGTGCTTTAAGGCACACACCACGCCCACAATACAGCTGCTAAAACTAACACAGCTTTCGTTGCTACTTTCCTGTTATTTCACTAAAGCAGTTTTGAGCTGGGGTTTTTTTGATAGGTTTGATATAAAACAAAGCTTCTGCATGTGAGCGGACTTACAGCTGTTTCCCCCCAGATCCCCCCCACATCCCACAACACATCGCTGTCAGTCCCAGAGGTGTATTACATACTCCTCCCCTGCCTGAGATACTGCTATCGGCTGTTTGCACATCTGGATAAAGCAGACAAGTGACAGGGGCTGGATCCACACTGCGAAGGCATTAACCTTGCGCTCCACGGGGCTGCCTGGCCGCTCAGCCAGATAACCCTGCACGTCCCAAAGCCTCAACCCGCGCCACGGGGACAGGGACGGCACCCAGTGCCCTTGCTGGGGCTGCTGCCTGGGTGATCTCCAGAGCCGGTTCGCCAGGCTGTCCCTTAGCTGCTGGCTGGCAGGGCTCTCTTGGCAGCATTTATAACCACCACCAGAAACCACTTTTCAGGAATAAACAGCCCCAGAGGCCATTTCAGCAGCAATCAGTTTATTCCAGCTGTACCTACTTGAACTGAAGGCTGGAGCGCCATCTCCTCTCCCCACACCGGAGGTCAGTCCCTGCCTCACAGAGCTGCTCAAGAGGTGGTCAGGAACAGCCTGGTGCAGGTCTAACACACAAACAGCGGCCAACGGCCCATCTGTGCTGATTTTTACCCAAGGAAATGCAGAGGCGTAGGGAAGAGAAAGGGGCTTGCGTGGCTCGGGGAACCCCCATGGATGTATCTCCACCATGAAAATGTCCTCACTGACACCACACGCTCTATCACTCCGTGTCCTTGGTGGTCGAAAAAAGACACCGCGTGGTTTTGTTTGGTTCTCTGCTCCAATGGGACATTTCTCAGGGCCATCTCCGATCTCAGGTGGGATTTTGGGTGCAAGTGCTCAACCGGCAAATGGAGGCACGTGGCTTCAGGCAGACCTGTGCCTGGTGGCCATGGCTGGGCAGGGTCTCATCGCAGGGCAGAGCTGGCAACGCAATGCCCAGGGGTGGCTCCCATTTACTATATGCAGCTCCAAGAACACTGACACTTCCGAGCGTGTTAGCATTAGTCAGTCAGCTGGAACAGCATGGAAATACAATCCAAGGACACGGGTGACACACACATAAAGATATTCCTATTTATGAATGAAAACAGGAGCGAGTGGTGTTTGCCCGTGCTGGACTGGGAGCTGGAAAAGATGGAGGCACCGCCTGCACTGCGGTGTCAGTAACTCGACAGCAATACAGTTTAGGAAAAAACTGACGTAAGTTTTAGATTTTATTCATTCGTACATTATTTACAGCAGTTGCTTTCATATTACAATTCTCTTTCATCTTTTCAGTTTTCACTTATAAAAAGTTAACCAAATAAACCTTATATAACCAAATTTATCACAGCAGGTCTGGTTAATTTTCACAGTTACAGCGGCCATCAGGAACAGAACTTAAGTACCTACAAGTCATTCACCCAGAGCACCTCGCCCGGCCCTGCCCGAGGACACCCCGCTGTCCCTCGAGAGCTGGCCAGCTCCCGGGGCTCTGCCGACGGAAGATGGAGAGACCGTGCCGCATCGGGATAACGCTGTGTAGGCTGGAGCTCCAATGCCTAAAGCACACCAAGGGCTAACTTGCGCACGTCTCAACACGGCCTGCCACGCTAGAGGAACTGGTTTGTATCGATACGCCTTGACGGTATGCAAACAGCTTTCCAACAGAACCGACTGCTGCCTCCCTCCATCGGAAAATTATATTAGTTTATTCTATTTTCTGCTATCGTTGAGCCCCAGTAGTGCAGTAGCAGAGTACACTGGGGTACGAGAGTGCGGCAATGAGCATTTACCTTCCTCTGACTCTGACAGCTCTTCCTCGTGCCCGTCTCTCCCACCAGGAACGGTATTTGCAACAACTCACCCTTACAACTACTGTGACAAACCTGCGCTGCGTAAGGACTTACAACGCCGCCGAACAATTCAGGCGGAGGGATCCTACATGGGCAAGGTCTCTGCCGAGGTGAAGCCCAGTCCCAGAGACCGATGGCCCTTCCTCGTACTTAATCCTGCTCCCCAGGTGCAACAGCAGCACTGACGCCAGCGTGCTCCTAACGGTGTCACCTTCCTTAGCTGTCTCCCTGTGCGCTCCCCCACGTGCTCGTTTGCTTTCCAGTGGTAATTATTGCTGTTTTAAAATATGCTCATACTTCTTTGAGGACTTGTAGCCACTTCCCGTTACAAAGTACAGTACATACTATGCTGAACATAGAAAACACAAGACTAATTTCACATCGGTCTTGTACAACGGTGAAGAGATGCAGAGTAAGAGGCTGTTCAGGGGAATCCGAGTTTCTATTTAGGCATGAGTTTAGCCTGTAACCCATGAACTAAAAAGCCACTGCCTTAGACGTGAGCAGTTCTGGTAAGCAATTTAGCCCCAGTTTTGTTTTGTTTTGTTTTTTCAACTGACGTTGGACGTTTTCCAAATGCATACCACACATCTGCTTAACACTACCAAAAAAAATATTATTTTTTTCCTTTACCTTTACCGCATTTGTCTCAATAAGACTTTTGCTTTAATAAAATAACACAAGCACACAAACTGCTTAAAGCTAACAGCCCAGCACAATCATAAGTACAACTCACAAAGCAATGGATGCTTTGTTAAACCTAATTATATTTTTAAAAAAGCAAATATACATATTACAAGTCAAAAGGACTAAGCTTTGGAGGAAAAGAAATTGAAAACAATGTTAGCTATATGTTCATTATGCTTACATAGCAGTAGCTGCTTCTGCATTCAAACGTGTTACTCGTAAATAAATTTACAGTTGCATTATGTATTTGTTATGCTCTTGGTCTCAATAAGTCCATCTTCTACTATTTAGACGTTAAAAGCATATTCTCTCCCGCAGCTGACCATCGTGTAACACGCAGACAGCACTGAACAGCGATTTTAAACACTGATCAAGCTCCAAATGCTGACTTAGAGCTTGTTGTTTTAAATGATACTGTGTTTCAACTAAACCCTCTGTTGTTCAAATTATTCTCTTATTTTATTTCCAATGAAAGGTACTGCAAATGACCACTCAGGTAACAGCTTTTCAGTGGGAGATGAGCATAACCTCTGTGCATAGTCTCTATTACTGAGGGATGCAAGAACACACCATTTTTTTTGCTCAAGATTCTGTGTGGATCTATTTTGAGGGAGAAAGAAAAGAGAAAATTATCCTTTTGCCTATTAAAGCTTATTTAACAGTTTGCATCCCTTTGTTTTCTTTACGTGGTACAGTATATTCCACCGCAAGACTCCAGTTAGCATGGAATTAAAATGCCTTTATTAAGCTTTAAATAGAGTGCATGCCAACAGCATGGTACTAGCGCTAATGAAACACAGGCTCCCAGCACATCCAAAATGAGATTGTTAATTCGAGGTAACCAGAGCTGGTTCCTGCCCTTGTCTGTTTGGCAATTCGGAAATCCCTGCAGTCAGTCTCTATCCATTTGCACCTCGGCCAGCAAATCTGGCAAATTAAAAGGCAGCAGACCTGCACCACGGACAGATACGGTTCAGTGAGCAACGGGCAGCAGCAAGGATCGTGATGAGGTTTTGTAAAACCACAGTTCCCTTGGGAATTCTGATCACGGGACTTTCTGCTCTCGCCCTCCAGGGCCTTATCCTCCTCTCCCCGGCACTGAGGCGCAGTTTGCCACGGCAAGGACAGGGCCTGACCCCCCCCAGGCACCCAGCACTTTCTGCTCCTGCTGCAAGTGTGCGGCTCTGGGACCCCCACATCCGAACCCCAGCAGCCACCCGCCGACCCGTAGTCCTGCTCCTCCTACACAGGGACTATTAAACTCACGCGTCATGACATAAAGTATCACCCATATTTCACATGGGGATGAATGCAGAGGGGAAATGACTGTCCAGGTCTCAGCCCCGGGGACAGATGTCCCCAGGGTCATTTACCCCCTGCATTCACTAAAGGGCGATGCTGAAACAAGTCAAGATGCAGAGCTGGCCCTTGGGGTTTTAAGGATTTAGGTGCACCCATCCTGCACGTAGCAGAAGAGGAATGACTTGTGCCCTGCGGGCTGTGATGCCAGCTTTGGGCACGCAACTACCTCTGCGGCATCGCAAATGCTGGTCCTGCTTCTGCGCCCCACGCCACCCCCATTGCACGCTGCCTGCAACGACCACCCAGCTCAGCCCCGCAGCGCTACCACAGCTCAGACCCGAAGGGCACAGAGCATCCTTACAGCCACTTTATAATACCGTTAAACTCATCTTGCTTCCAACAAACCTCTTTTAAAACAATGCTTCTCCCTGACAGCGCTGACTACGCTGCCAGCTACCTCCTTCCACGATGGCCAGCCCAAAAAGCCCCGCAGCCAGGGTACCCCACGGCCGTGCATCCCTCCTCCCCGAGCAGGCAGTGCCCCGCAGCAGCCCTGACCTTCCCAGCTGCTCCCTGAGCCGTACGTGCCACAGAGACAGGAGCGCACTGACTGTGCAAGCAAGAGCCCAGCTCCTGACCCTCAGTCTTGTGTGTGGGGACAGGCTGCAGTGCGCTGGGGAGAGCGGCTGGCTCAGCAACACCGTCCCACATACCGCACGGGAACAGCAAGGCAGGGGAAAAGAACGGCTTTCAGCCGATAACAGTGCTCCAAACTTGTCTGCAGCAAGGAGCACTGCAAAGGGCATCTCCCAGCAGAGATGAATTATGGCTGCCATCTGTAAGCATCCTGCAGGTGCTGCCTGCTTCACAGAGGGAAAACACGGCGTGATTTTCCAACAAATACCAGTTCAAGGGTTTCGAGTAAGATTAGAAATCACTTTCCTTGTTGCTTTGATTGCTCAGCATTATTGGCCTGAGACCATTCAGGGGCCAAGCTTCCCACAGAGCTTATTGCCAAACGCTATGTGTGCTTGAGATGACAGTTTGCTCAGGATGCGCAGGGCGTTCCCGCTCACGCCGCAGGGAATTGCCCAGGCTGTGCCGGAGGGCTGGGGCAGCCCCGAGGCTGTGGACCTCAGCCACAGCAATGCAAAGCTTCCCCCTTTGTTTTTAAGTTTTCTTTTTTAAAATTTTTTGAGAGACCTCTACATGGACATCACAGCCTGACCCTGTAAGGTGCCTTCCCCAGGGAGCAAAGGCTCTGCCCCAGTCCCCTCCAAGCAGAGGACACTGGAGCAGGGATTAACAGGAAAAGCCATGATGCTAAGGAGTGAGCTGCCAGGTGAGGAAACTGCATCCTCAGTGCCACCGCATGGCACGCAGCGCAAGGACAGCGGCCCGCGACAACCCACGTGCACAGCAAAGTAAAAGTAGGCACCTGGCACAGCTGGGGGAAGTTCCTTCACATCTCCAACACATCCTCCACCTAAATTTGAAGCAGTCCTCCTAGCCATCACGTTTACTAACTAAGACCCAAGAGATGCTCCACTCTTCCCCATGCTCCAGCTAGAAGTGTCCTTGGAAGCAGAAACCACCAAATCAAATTAGGAGCATCCCCTGCCATCTCATACTGATGGGACTCTCTGTTGGAATTAGACTTGACAACTGGCAATAAGCTTTCGATGGCAGTAGTTCCAGACCACAAGTTCTTCTGCTCAGGACCAAACCCACAACCATCTTGTGCTGCTCCACACCGCTCAGATGCTGAACTGGGATGGGAGCAGTCAGGAGGTGATGCTCAAGCCCAGAGAAAGCGGGATGGTGACAGTCCCAATGCGGGGCTGTGCTGACCACAGCTATCTGGTGCAGGAGAAGCAAGAAGCTCCCCAACGGGGGCTGCAAAACCAGTACAGGGGGCACAAGTGATGAGCTGTGGGATCCTGCTTTTCCATGCAACGCTGTTTAAAACCAGTGCACCCTGAAAGAAGCACAGTGGATGGATGGATCCACCAAAGGCAGCTCAGCCTCAACACATCACCTCGTGAACTGCACCGTGCTCTACCAGCACGCTGGCCCGGGCAGTGAGGGCAAGGCAGGCTGGACCCTGGGGAGGGCAACGGTTGAGCCCGGCATGGTCCAGAGCCCAGGGGCCACACAGAACGGTGGGAAGAGGCTTTCTGGCTCCAGAGCTTAGCCCAAGCTATCATGTTTAGGGAAACTTCCCATGAATGCAGATGAAACAACAGTATCACTTGATGCTTTTAAGCCCAGCCTTGTCTAATGCTATGCAGAGCTGCTCTGGGTGGGAAAGCAGCAGCAATGCCGGAGGTCCTGCGCCCCCGTCCTGCTGCTGCCACCAGGGATGCAGCTCTGGCAGCCAAGTGGGCTTCCCAGTAAAAGCCAGGGCTGGGATCTGCGGTGTTTGACCCACCAGCCCTCTCCATCTTCCGAGGAAAGCAAACCCCAGCCTATCTGGCAGCCAGCCCTTTCCTTCAGAAATGAGCTGTCCCGGCTGGAGAGCTGGGAGCAACCAGCTGGATCTTTTCCAAAGAGCCTGGTCACAAAGCAACTGGCAGAAGCATTACGGGAAGAAATTTGCTCGGCAGCTACTGGCCAAGTGGCAACGACTCAATCCTTATCGGTGCATCTCCGGCAGCCGGCATGCCCAGGGAGGAACGCAGACAGCACCCCGAAAGCTGCACCTTTCCAAAGCACCTCTTTGCCAGGCAACTCAACAGGTATTACGATCAGATACTGTAATATCATCAGTTAAGGTTTACACATTTTTAAAGAAAATACTGGTAACCTGATGGTACTTCTGCGTCTGTGGGATCTGGTGGGATTTATTCCAGGTTTGGCTTTTCTGACAGGATGTGGAGTTGTATTACAAAGGCACAGGTATCAAATAAAACCAGCAACATTCTTTTAATTAAATATCCCAATAAAAAAATTAACACTCAATTTAGGCTTTACGTATTCCTCCCTTAATAAGAGACTAGTTTTGGTTTTTTTCCCCTCTGGAAAGGTTTTAGTGCAGTGATTATATAGCAACAGAAAAATAAACTAAAAAAGGCACAAACTGTTTTGTGTTTTTTTTTTTTTTCTTTCAACTTTTGCTAACACTTTATATTTGTCTATTTTACTTCGGTTAATAAATCACTGAATGCAGCAAGAAAATATTCTGCCAATTTCTGTACACTATACAAAAACCCCTACCAACAGTACATTATTTCAGCTTCAGGAGAAATGTACAGCATAGAAAGACTTTTAAAAATATAGTGCCCCATACAGAAATTTTGTTAATTAAACTCATGGTCTCTTGCTACAGTGCCCTTCACCATCCTCATTTTCCCCCCTTATTGCTGGGACACACGCTGGGACTCTGCCCCTCCGGCTCCTCGCAGGCTGGACCGAGCCCAGCGCTGAGTGCGCTACCGGGGTTGTGCCAAATGGCTCCTCCATCCCCGGCATGGGCGCCCGGTCCACGGCCGGCGGGGATGGCGTGAGCCCAGTCGGCACTGCCAGCCGCCTCTCAGCGCTGGGAAAGCTTTCAGCTGGAGAGGAAAGGGCAGCTCTCGGTACGAGCGAGACGCGGGCAGCATCCCACGCGTGGGGCCGTGCCGCCCGCCCCCCGTCCACCCCACGGCTCCTCTCCTCCCCGCGCGCCCCACGCCGCCTCCCTTCCCGGGCTCTCCCGCTGATGCTTCCATTGTGCTTGCAAGTGCAAGCGTGGTTAACACATGCTCTACCCTTTCATCAAGTTCATCACGATAGGTGTTGGTTTTTTCCCGCCCCCCACACACGCGTAATACTTCATAAAATAGTAACTTTTTTTTTCCCAGGAACTAAATTAAAGGTGTTTTCCCTTTAAATGTATTAACAGAGCTGAACCCCTCCACCCACCCCAAATTAAGTGCAGCCAGAAATGGTTTTCTTTATACTTCTGATACCACGTTTTAAAAATTAAAACCTACCGATCTTTTTTTTTCCCCCCAAGACGTAATTCATGCAAAGTTGCTATTTGTTTAAATAAGTTATAAAAGTTGATATCTCAGGCTAGAAGAAGCTGTAGTCTTGGTTATTCTTTAGTTGGCAGGCACTGTACATACATACCGGGTACAGACACATGCCGAATCTGCTTTGCATTGCTTTTTGCATTGTACAATTCACAAATCTGACATCATTAAAGCAGTTAATTACCTTTGATGGAAGGCTGCAGTGAGGCCATCTACATTTATCAAACAAGCAGCTGGTTAAGATAATAAGTATGCTCCCCCCCCCACCCCGGCGCTCCCCAAAATGCTATTATCTGTCACACGTTGCTTCTCTGAAGTGGTTAGATTTGGTGCGCACACTCATGTGCAAATGTGTTGCCATAGGAACTGCAGCCTCCATTACGCCTCAATGACACCATTCAGCAAAAGCCAAAACTAAAAATAATAACAACAACAAAGAAAAAAACCCCTTAAAAATAAAATAAAAACAAACAACCAACCCCAAAAGGCAGCAAAGAGAAAGTCCAACGCACATGCGGAGTCTGGCCCAGGACTGCAGGTTACACGTGGCTACAGAACAGCGCAAGAGATATTTAGGTTTGATCTGAACTTCACGCTATGGTACAACGGGGCTCAGAGTTCAGCCGGTCCGAGTCTGTGCTGGCTTAGGAAGGAGGGGGGGGAATGGAGCGGAGTCGTGGTTACCGGATGCACCCAGGGTCTCTCAGACATTTGGCAGAATGAGGCACATCCAAAAAAAGTGCAACACCAGTGCCGTGGCGGCAGTGCGATGTGTTTGAGTGCGTGCACGCGCTTTCCTCTTCATGCATTGTAGCAAGCGGGTTGGGGCAGGAGGGTTTTGCCCCCCACCTTTTCTTTGAAAACTATTAACCAGTAAATAACGGTAAGACGAATGCATATTCTACTTACTGGTGCATGAAATACTGAAAACTGCATTCAAGTAATATTTCTGCACTATTATGAATGCGTCACTATGTTATCTTACATTTGGAAAAGGAGAAGACTATGTACACCAGAGCAGTGGTACTATTTTGCAGTTAAAGTTTCTGTGCTTTACGGAGGTACCTGGAGAGGAGAGGCCGCCGCTCCGCTCCGCTCTGCCCCACCGGGTCGCAGGACTCCCAGCGCCACCACCTACAGCATGCGAGGAAGGAGCGCTGCTCGGCCGGACGATCGAGCTGCACGGAGCAAACCAAAAGATGACATGAGGGAACAAAAACTCAACCCAAAATTGGCAAATCAACAGTGACGAGAAATAGAAGGGCAATTTATTATTTTTGAAGGGGAAGGAGGAGGAAAAAAAAATTTTTTTTCGTTTGGTTGGTTGGGTTTTTTTATTCTTCCCGCAGCTGCAGGCGGTAGCGGTGGTAGCGGAGCTGGAAAAACATTCTCTCCAGTAAGGAGCGCGTCATCCCCGGCAGGGCGTAATGTTCGACGACACCCACGTGCTTGAACCCCAAGGACTCGTAGAGCTTGTGGGCTGCCATCTTCACGGCCGTGGTTCCCAGCACGACAGAGGAGTAGTTGTTGAGCACGGCAAACTCCAGCACTTTGCGGCCCAGGGCCTTGGCGATCCCTTTGCCGCGGTAGTTGGAGTCGACGGACATGCGGCGCAGCTCCACCGTGTTGTCCTCCTCGTTGCCCCGCGCCGCCACGATCCCCACCACATTGCCATCCAGGACGGCGACCCAGAAGCAGGAGCCTGCAGGAAATAAAGCAGCACATGTAGCTGCCGGCCACCTTGGACAGGCAAAATGGGCAAGGCACCCGCTTACGAACATGCCAGTGGGAGCCGGGCTTGGGGTCAGAAATCACCTGTCACACATAGGGACTAACAACCTCCATAAATAAGGACCAAACTTTCTTTTCCCTTGACACTGTGAAGGGAATGTTGTTTTCCAGAGGAAAATGCACAGGAAAGTTGCTATGAACCAAAACATGAGCTTCCTAGGGACCAAGTGTTATAAAATGCCTTTGGCTGCCATCACAGACAGGTCATGATCCTCAGCTCCTGGTGGCACACGATGGGTAACAACTGACCCGCACGCAGACACACTCTCCTGCCCCACCACGAACTTCACCGCAGTGAGTCCCGGATCCCTCCCAGCCCAGCACAACCCGTCTTTGGCTGCTTGTTGCATCCCACCCTGAGACCCGGCAGCGGCGCAGGCAGCCCCTTGTATGCTTTGTTGCCAAACTCCTCCTCTACTAGGAGCCATGCTTTCCAGAGGATCTCATCTCCAGGCGAACAGCTTGCCTGCGGTGCGGGCAGAGCATCATCGGGCTCATCAGCCGAGAGCTGCGGATGTGCTCCGGGCAGACCTGTCGTCTCCAAAGCGAGCGGGACCGGCTGCACGCAGGCAGGGAGCCCAAGGGGGAGAAGCACAGAGTGGTGCACAAAGCATCCTTGGTGACTGGGGAGGGCAGGATCTGACCCAGATGCCAATGAGGGGAAGGAAAGGCTGAGCCCCCTTCCCTGGTGCTGTGGGAAGAGGCAGGGAGCCAGCTCGGAGCAGGGTGGCAGCCCCTGTGCCAGGGCACAGCAAGCAGGGCTGGGACATGGGGAGGCGGTAGAAACTCTCTAGGTCTGGGAAGCCTGTACCTGCCGTAGGCCAGACACCCAGCCACGGTCCCAACCTCTTGTTGGGACTCATAAGGATGTTGCTTTTTGGGTGCAATGCAAGAGCAGCCCTGATGGCTCTGGAGTCCCAGGGAAGCGGGCAATGACACCAGCCCTGGGCACTCAGGCACTAGTGTGGCCATTTCCCCTCCTCAGATCTCAGTACCTTCATGGAAAACACTCTGGAAGAGAGATGTCACGGGACAGGCAATCCACTGCAGAGAAATTGCTGCAAGCCCCAGGAGCAGAGGAAGACCGTCCCTCTTCCCCTGGGACACTTTGCCCTCAACCAGCACCCAAAGCTTGTTCACAGCCACGACCGCAGCCTTGCCAGACAAACAGGGCTGGCTGCTGCACCCTGAGGGGAGCTGGAGAGCCGTGAGCACTGCTCCGTGCACGCAGGGACAGCACGAGGACCTGGCCTCCCTGCAGCGTCCTCCTGCCAGCCCCTTCTCCAACCCATGAGGCCTGGCTTGTTTCTGACCTCCCCCCCGTGCACATCTGGGTATGTGAGTGCATCTTCCTCTTGCAGACTTCAGGGGCTCGGTGCAGGACTTGCCTAAGACAGTGGCAAATAGAAAACTGGGCAGCAAGATGAGAAACTAGGATCACCAAAGCCAGCGAAGCACAAACAGGGGAAAATGCCATATACACCCCCCAGAAAGAGCATCTCCTGTGCACAGCCAAGATCAGGCTCACCCCTAGCCCTTTTTCGCTGCAGTTTGGGGTGCTCATGTCCAGATCCCCCTTGCTTTGGAGCTGCTGCTCTTTCTCTGCTGGCATGTGCCAGGCTAGAGCATCTCGTGAGCTGCAAACACGGTGCTCAAGCAACTCAGGCCAAAGCCATGTAGAGTTTCAGCAAGCAAAACCAGCCCATCCTTAATTGTGCCCCGGCACCAGTCAGCTGGCAGTGCTGCTCCAGGGACGAGGACGCGGCTTAATGAACAGGCTGCGTTTTTGGGGGAGCAGGAGGTCAGCACTGCCGCTCCGCAATGGGGCTGGAGGCTTGGTAGGGCAGATGCTGCCTTCAAGAGGCTAAAGCAAAACCCATCTAATCAAAGCCCAGCAGCCTGAAGGGCACCCAGTCAGGCTTGGGTCAAGCATCCCAGGGTCCCAAGCACTCCCACCACAGCCCCAGTTAGGAAGCTCAAATAAAACTGGACCTCGATGGAGAGAGGTACCAATATCATCCCATCCCACTGCTCGTAACAGCCAACAAACATTCAAGCTGATGCAAATAGAAACTGCTCTAACTCTGGAGTATTACAGCATCACTTGGCCCCATCAGCATGGGGACTTAAAGAAAAATTAAATTCAAGTAACGAATTACTCAGGTCTTAACTAAAGATCTTCACAGAAAATCCTGGTGAAGGAAAAGTGTCTTGAATTGAACTGAAAAGACCAATGTTGTCAGCACAGGGCAACTGTGACCTTAGCTTGGATATTGCTTAATTAACACCCAAGAAAGCCACTATTCAATGACGGCAGCTAACGAGGGGCACTGACAGGTCTCTCACCAAGAAGGACTTTCAGTGCTCAGGAGGAACAGGGCTTCACCCAGAAAAAGAGGATCCCATCACAGGAGAAACCCCTGGGGCGCTGCGACCTGCCACAGGTGGTGGCCTTCTCCTTCCCCTGGGCTAAGCAGAAGGAAACCTGACTTGGGCAGCAGCTCCATCTTTAGCATCAACCCTGCCAACTGGCCTGACCCAAACGTATGGCACATCTCCATAAGGACCGGTGTTGAACAGCCCAGGTAGGAGCTCAGGGGCACATGGCACCGCTCCCCCTGCAAAATGGGGGGCAAGAAATGAATAAGGCAACTCAGAGTCCTTCGTTACCGGAGGAGAGCAAAGCACGGGGCGGCGGGAGGTACCTCCCCAGCTGCTGCCTGCGGGACAAATGCACCTTGCAGCTCGGCGAAGCCATTGGAAAGAGACAGCCGAGGTCTTCGGTGCTTCCCCGCGGCACAGCCCTGCAGCCGAGGAAAAGCCGGGAACAAACAAAGCGTGGGGAACCAGCCCAGGTTGAACCCAGCACACAGGGCTCGTCCCCGCCTCCAGAGTGACGTGCAGCTCCAGCGAAGCTCACTTTTGTTCCCACTGCGAGCAAGTCATTACGCTGTCACTATCTAGGTCAACAGCTAATTTTTAAAACACCGGGACCCATCTTGACCCATTTATCACAAGCAGTTAAGATGTCTCTCCTCTGCTGCCGCGTTGACAGCGTGGCTTGTTCCCCTGCATTCACCTGGATCTCAAAACGTAATTTATTCAGACGCGACCCCAGACGAAGACCTACAAGCACTGAAAACCCAGCAGCCACTTTCCCTCCGAATACAAATCACAGGGCTGAGAGCTCACCGCTCTGCTCCGCAGCCTTGTTTTTAAACCGCTCGACACGTGGCAGCTCTGCCCAATGCCCCCCAGCCCATCCATCAGGCCTCTGGCCGCACGGCAAGCACACCATGAAATCGGGGCTGCAGCGATCCTCACCCCTACGTGCATGGCCACCAATTTCAGCTCCCGTGGCACAGCCCAAAAAGGGGATTCATGAGTCCCCCCATGTCTGGGGAGCAGGGATGAGAAACGACTCCCGGGGATGCCCCCCTGGGGCACACGGTGCTGTCCCCTGGCACCCACCTGGTCCTGAGGTGGCCTCAAAAAGTGCCACAAAGCGGCCAGTGACTGGTGCCCACCGAGCTGCAGCCAGTGGCACAGCCACCGTGTCCCTGTCACCCAGCCCTGTGTGCAGCAACTCCTCCTGGAGCTGCTTCTTCAGCAAGACTGGCTCGTCTCCCTCAAACCAGAGATACCAACCTAGGTTCCTCTCGGCTCAAGGTTACATGATTACTTCCCCGATTGCTTCCTGCTCTTATTCCTGATTTTTCCCTTCTTAGCAAGCTCCTCTCCTCTGTGCCCACCAAGCCTGAGAGGCTGCTAAAGCTCAACCAGTAACACACTTCCCGCCTTTGTAAAACAGCACATTTCCAGTATTTTTAGGTCTTCTGCCTATTTAAAACCCAAATCTGGACGTGCCTGCCACAGCAGAGCCCACAAGGCCCTTCACGCCCCCGGCCCCCTCTGACCGCCCGCCAGGACGGAGGCCATACCCTCACACCCGGCCACCCCAGCGGGGACCGGCCCAACTGCAAGCAGCATGACAGCAACACTGCACTCCTTGTTAGTTTTTACTTACAACTTTAAACCTTAATTATAATGATTTTGAGTTCAACGTGAAAAGAAATAGTATCTGGCACATCTCCCAGCGTGTGTTGTGCACGCAACGCTTATAATTAGCAGCAGACAGGACGCATCTGCTCGAACAATGCGAGTTGTATTCGGCTCTTGTTTACACCCATGCCATCAATCCCCAGGACTTTTACCCTGCTGCCCACCCCGTGTCTGCATCTGCTCTGAGGATCACCAGTGGCTGGATCTTTCAGCCTGCTAAACACACCTCAAGTTTCCAAAGGTGGCTACAAGCCCAGGAGCAGCTTTCACCCATGGCGCTGTCAAATGCCTCCTCCAGGGAGCTGCGTCCCTTTTGGATGGGGATTTGCTACCAAAAGCTGTTTTGGGGTCCCACCACATGCTGCTGACCTTGGGCTGAGACCTTCTCTCCTCTAGGCAAACTCTCCAGTTTCAGAGCAGGAACCCTGAAGGTCTTCAGTTTGCTTTTTACCTAAACTCAACATGTTTTTAGCAATCCTAGCCAGCTGCGGCTCCTCACCATATCCACTCTGCCAGCAGCACTTACTCTGGAGCGTGGTGGAAGCAACCTGGGAAAACCACCTCCCACTGCCACTCCCCAGGGCTGAGGGGGTCTCTCCCATCATTTCTGGACCAAGGGGATTGACTCAGAGCCTGTCTTGTTTCTGCACTTTTTCATGCCTAGGATGAAATAAAATTAATTTCATCTCACCTGACAGTAATGAGCAACAGCCTTATTGCTTGCAGTGCTATTAATAGCAGGAGCTGACGTTTTACTCTCTCACACCACTATCTGAAAATAATCACTGCTGCAAAGATAAACACAAACCCTGACGGCTACAACTCTCCTTGCCCTTCAGATACTCATCTCGTGGCAGAGTCTCTGTCTCTGCCTTCGCTTTCATCTGCCTCCATCTTCTGGGGTTCCCCTGTCAACTCATCGCTACAGACATCCAAAGCCCTTCCAGTTCACCATGCCCCAAACTCCTCTCTAGGTTTTTGACCCTGCAAGATAATTTACTCCAAGGTCTGCTCTTCATGGATGTCTTGCATTTAACTCCAGCTGCCCTGTGAACACCACTCTGGAGTACTGGAGGCATTAGCTGTTTCCAGCCAAACACCAAGCCTCTTTGCAGCACTGTCCCTTGCCTCCCCATCCAACTTGGCCCCTCCAGGCTGCCAACAGGCGAAGGTGAGGAGAAGCAGCCGTGGAAAGCCCACCACCGCCTTGCCTAGCTCTCTCTGCTCCCCCAGCCCGCTGCCTCACCACACAGAGTCTTGACTTCAGGAACTCACAGGCAAAAGCTGTAATAAAGGAAGAAATTTTTTATGATGAGGGGGGTGAGATGCTGGAACAGGTCTGCCAGAGAAGCTGGGGGTGCCCCATCTTTGGAAGCGTTCAAGGTCAGGTTGGATGAGGCTTTGAGCAACCTGGTCTATTGAATGATGTCCCTGCCCACGGCAGGGGGTTTGGACTAGATGATCTTTAAAGGTCTCTTCCAACCCAAACCATTCTATGAAAACAAAAACTTGGGATGCACACATCTATGAAAAAGGCACAAAACGGCTGTGACGTGCATAACAAGGAAGATGATTTTGGGCTGTTCATGCTTCACAGCAAGGTCAGACGTGGTTCCTCAGCTGACAGCACCCAAGGCCTGAAAGCACACGATGGCAGGCTTTCTGATCTAAATTTAAGGATGATTCCCAGCTTTTGAGGAGCAAAGGAGAGCATTCTTCTAACCTGCCCACCCCCCTCCCGCAGGGCAGGCTGCCCTCAGGCTCCACACACCGCCACGTGCCCCACGCCCCGAGGACTTCCCCGGAGCGGTGGCACTGTGCTGGCCGCTCATCCTCCACCCAAAGCGCCTACTGCTCCTGCCCAAGGAGGACATGCCGTGTGATCCCCCGGCTGTGCTTGCAAGCCTCCTCTCCTGCTTTCCTCCACTGTCATGAGCTGCACAGCTCTCCCCTGTGCAGCCGACGAGGATGGTGGGTGAAAATAAATTCATTTATTTTTGCTGCAAATTCTTCTACACCCTTCAGTGAATAAAAGGCCAGTGGGTGGATGGGTGGAAAGATTGGAGCCAAAAGCAATAGCAGAGAGTACTGCTAGAAAAGAGGGGGAAAATGAGACATCAGCCTTCCCCACCAGTACGAGTCCTGCATGATTGACTATAGCAGGTTCCCACAGCTTTCCTAAGTCCCTTAGCACTCGAGGACCGCCATCCCAAAACCCAGAATTTAACAGCATGTGTTGCTCTGACAAAGCAAAGCTCTGTCTGCCACTGTACTTTTAAAATCCATTGTTTTCTAGTAAATTCTAGTATTTCCACGGGAGCAAGCGAAGCTCTGCCACCCCAGAACATCCTCAACTCACACTTGGGTCCTCCCCTGTGCCCGCACCCACACACCAGGGCGGTGAGGGGGTTTGGGGCTGGTACAGATAAAACCCAACCCTGTTTTCCATAGGGCTGGAGATAGGACAGAGTGGTTTCTGCAGCCACTACCCACTGCTGATGCTAATTTTGCATGGGGGGGGTTGCATCCCTGTGGGAAGGAGTTTTCCTTGGAAGCTCAGCACAGGGCAAGTATGGAAACCTTGCCCAGAGGCAGGCCAGTCTTTTCCCTCTTTCTTCAAGGGTGCCACTGCTATCTACTGCAGCCGAGCTCTTATTAACTTATTAATTAAGCACAGACTGTGATTTTCAGTTCTGCTTTAGCATGTCACAGCAATGCAAATGTGAGCAATTCCCCTCACGGCTCAAAGCTGTTCTGGGTGATGTCCTCAGAGCATCATCCAGATGAAGGGACCAGCAGAGCCGGTCTGCAGCTACCACCACTGCCGGGAACCCGCCAGGTGAACACCAGCTCCTCTGTGTGCTCACAGCAGAGCCAGGAAAGCATCTGAGGACCGGCCACTGTGAGAGAAGGAAGCTGATATCAAGAGAAACTCTGGCCAGGCCAGGTGTGAGCTCTGGGAGGGGATGGAGGCTGCCCACAGGCTTGGTGTGTGTCTTCAGGGCTTTGCTGGGAGGAGCAGCATCCTGCACTGGGCAAACCTCCCTCTCCAGCCTAGATTTTCCTCCAGGCTGCTAGGAAGGGGTAAAAGGAGAAAACAAACAAACAAACCAACCTTAAAATCAGCCCTGTGCTTCCCATAGGGCAGGACATGCAATTGCCCGCGTCCCTCACTCTTAATATAACTACATAAAAGCTTGCCAAAACCAACAGGCTTGCTAATCCTAGAGATCCGAATGCCCCCAAACTCCTCTCTGCGACCCGCTGACGTACTGCAGTGCAGGCTGGTGCAACACCACCGTGCAGAAGTACCAGGGCAGAGGAAATGCAACACGCTGTCGCATCACGAAGCTTTAAATATTTGCCCTTGGAGTCACTTGTTCAGCATCCAGTGCCATCTTTCAGTGTGATTTTGGCCAGAGCAGCAGCCCTTTCTGCCAAGCAGGGGTGGTCTGAGCAAGGCGGTACAGAGGGAACCAGGGGCTGTCCTGCACTGGACACAGTGCTGTGCAATTATTACTTATTTATAGATAACAGAGTAAAAAGCCCCAAAGTTCAGTGTCTCGCCTCTCCTCCTGCCAGCACTATTTATATACGTGGCTTTAAGCAAGACAGGCAGTGTGCGGCAGCAAGCGGACAGAGTCCCCAGCCCAAAGCTGGCTGTGCCCCGGCCATGTATTGCTGGTGCTGTTTAAGCCCCTGCCCTTTTTTCCCGTCTGGGTTTTGAAGAGGGAGCAGAGGAACTCAGCGCTTGAGGCAACTCTCCCTCCTCCTTCCCCTCCGCCCTCGGCGAAATGCAGGGCAGACCAGCCGAGTTACATCAGTGTCAAGGGAGCAAGGAGGCACTTCTGGGGAGAGCGCGGCTGCCGCGATGTGAGTGCTGCCGGCGGGAGGAGTTTGGGGCACAGACGTGACATCGGCTGCGGCCTGGCCACAGACATGGGCAGCTGGGGTGCAGGGGCTAACCAAGGACAGGCAACCTGCTACGGACTGCAACTGCTCAGCTAGCCGGGTCGGGAAGGGATTTACTTCTGTGTTTATGAGGCACGTTATCTCTCCTTACCTCCATCTTTCCCATGTCTTGAGTTTCTCATCCCTTTCACCCTTCTAGTTCCCACTGGCTTCAAGCAGGGCTGCATAACAGCTCCAACAACTTCTGCTAATAACTCTACATTTGACTTCAGTTAAAAGGCATTCCTGGAGGGCTCCTACAAAATAATGGCATTTCAGTGTAGTTTATGGCCATGGAAACCGGGTGAGATGTGAGAGACCCCGACTCTGACACTCCCGACACCCATGAGCATCCCTCTACACCAGACAAGGCCCAGGCGTGGGGGAGCAAAAAATGTCAGAGACACACAGGAATTATTCATGCGTGAAATTAGAAATGCTGTGGGACCCCTTCCTTCCCATAAATAACTCTGCATAACCCACCACCGCAGGATTCATTGCCCTGTTATAAATAACTCTCTGCTGGAAGAGCACAGGGCAGCACATCTGTATGCCAAGGGTGGGTGACACCCCTTGATTCATGGGGCATCTGGGCAGCAGGCAATGAGATCACCTATACAGCATGAAAAGAGATGGATGATTTGGTCCCAAGCAACCAGCTCAGCTGCTTCTCCATCTACCTTCTTTTTCCATCCTTGCTACCTTTCACCTTTATTGTTGTTGTTACCAAGGGCTGAAGCTACTTGCAACCATCTCTAAGCTCAGGCAAAGCCTGACAGTGACATCCAGCATCCGACCTGCAACACGGCCACAGCATGGTTCCACACATGCTCGCTACCAGAAACACCGCGACCATGACCCACAACAGCAATGGGTCTCAAACCACCCCAGGAGACAGGAATTCAGAGGTGGCCTCTGCAGCTGATAAACTCGAGCATAAAATGAGACATGGGAGGTGAAGGGGTTTTCAACTGCAGGCAACAGCTGGCCTAAACATCTGTGCAAACCCAAAAGCATATTTGGATTCACACTGGTATATGCCGTAACGTGCCACTGCTGATAAAGCTGGAGCAGCAGCACATGCTGCACAGGTGCTGGTCCCACCAGGAGGTTTTACTGCAGTCTGGCTTCACCCTCACCTGGGGATGGAAAGGGTGGTGGGGTTGCAATTTAGAGTAACAGTATAAGAATGGACTTTCATCAGTGCCCGCTCCATGCTTCCTGATGGAGCTTGAGAGCACCCAGCTACTTTATCACAGGTATTCCATTCTGGGGTGTCAAAGCCCCTGCAAAACCCCTAAGATGCTGACAGCTAGCTGTAGTTCACTTTCACTCTAATATTTTGACTGGAGAAGAGAAAAACCCATTCTGCGGCAAATAGGCTTCAGAAAGTGGCCAGATTTGGTCCTAAACAGCATCTCCTGCTGTCACTGCTGGGGACGTAACCCAGCAGGCATTTCTAATCTTCTTAAAACCTTTGCTTCAAACCTAACCCTGTTCCTCTGAAACACCTATGTGACAGCTCCTACGCATGCACCTTACTCCTGTTTAGCTTCAGGAGGACCCAGCCTGAATGTCTGGATCAACGCAAGCTGTTAGTGGCCATACCCCATGTCAGCACTTCACAGGTTGATTTTTCAAACAGGCTTCAGTCCCGCGGGGCCTGGAGCATCTCCGTGCGTGACAGCACCGGGGGAGCTCAGCAAAGCCCTGGAAGCGCTCGGCACATCTCAGGAACAGGCTTTTGATGAGACAGCTAGAAATCCAGGCGATGCCGCAGACAGGGTAAAGACAGCCCTTCCAGCACATTTCAGAGGGTGCTATATTAAGAAGTGCAACAGCAGGACTTTAAAAATCTTGTATCTAGCTCTTTTTGCTGGCCGTGATGCACCTTGAAAAGCAAAGACTGTAATAAAGCCAATGTATAACAACTGTTCAAGAAAAAGCTGCAGAAGCAGTTATGTGGGATTAGAAGTACCCTGGTTATCAGGGCATGTTTAGCCTGGTCCATCGCTCTGCTCCCCGCTATTGAAAAGAAGGACACGCTACAGAGAAAGGAGAGACAAAACCACCGATTTAGCAATTGGGGTCTACCTGCTGGGTCATCAAGAGATAGCACGGTTTGAGAAACCAGGCATTGTCTGTGGTTTTTGCATGTGAGCAATTGTTATCGATAAGCAAAGAATTAAATAGCTTAAAGGAGCGGATAAAGACTAGAATATGCGATTTTGGCCCGGCATTGTCCTCAGGGCTAACTGGATGGTGAGTCCCAGCTCAATGGAGCTGGCTCAGCAGAATGGACTGCTCTGCACAAATGGACAAAGCCAGAAAAAAGTATTTAAAGTACTTTCAGAGTAGATGTTCCCTATGCATCCAAAATCCGTACTAAGCCTATCAACTGCAGAGTCAGGCCTTAAGTAAACCAATGCTTTAGAATTTAGACTGGTTTTTAGTTAGAAGTTTAAAGGAAAAAAGAAATCAAGCCCTTCTGCCAGCTTTGCTAGCCTGCATCCTCTCAGCAACTGCTCCAGAAGACTGACTTTGCAATTAGCTCCTCATTAGTTAAATTAGTTTACAAGATAAAATGTGTTGCTGGTTGTGTTTTCAGCCAGCTCCCTAAAAGGACATTGTTAAGGCTCGGTCTCCATCTTCTACATCAATCTTTCACTCTATGGCTTTATTGCTTTCAGAAAGGTACTGAACTTACATTGCAGCACTTTCCACTTCCAAATACTGAAAAAACTGGAAAATCTACAATTATTGGATGTTTTAGAATTCATTATCTTCTGGCTGACTTTTACTTCATATGCATTACTGTAAAAAGGCACTGAGCAATAATCACCAAATGACTTCGTTTTAGCTTAGCAGTTGGCCAAGCCATGAATCATACGGGGAAAATGGATAGCATCGATCTTATTTTCGCCATCCGTCATTACTCGTCTGATCTAAATTTAGCCAAGACTCCCTTTAGCTCAATAGAAGTGCCTGTATCTACACAGGTATTGCACCAAATGCTTCACAGCAAAGAGAGAAACTAACGTTATGTTTACCTAAGGTTAAACAATAAATGCAATTCTGAGCTCTACAAGGACTTCCAAGGAGTTTTATGCTGCTCTAACTGAGGTCAACAACCTTTAAGGTGAGTCACTCTCCAGGAGAGCCCCTCCTCTGCAAATGACCCTAGCAAGAGCCTACACAGCTCCCTGCAAACAACTACTTTTAGTCAGGAACAAGGTGGGCAAGATGAATGGCACCCGAGAGGTAGGTTCAAACTGAGGGTGTGGCACAATGATGCATTAGACAGAATAACCCATCTATGCCTGCAAGCTCTTTAAACCAGACTCAAAAACAAGGCTGAGAGAAGCTTCCCCTACCTTACAGCCAGATCACCTACCTACAGCAAAAAGGAAGGGACCAAAAACATTTGCATTTTTAAAAAGTGACAGACAAAAAAAATCCAAAACACACCCCAAAACAAGACCACATTGCTTACATTACTTTCAGGGGCATCAAGGACAGCAGAGCTGGGAATAGTTCACCACCGTCAGGTAACCGACTGCGTTTTATAGCATATACTCCCAACGCATGGGATGGGGCTCCCCGAGTGCGGCCGCAGATGCTGACTGGTTCTGCAAACACACCCAAATCTATGTCTGTAAGGCAGAGAAGTGGCAGAAAAGGGCAATGGCACAACATTTAATTGTAAGTCACGTAAGGGATGCATATATTCAGCCAAAACATGCTGTACAGTCTGTTTCAGTGGTTCTAAACATGGGGTTTTTCCCCCCTTAGCACATTCCTGCTGCCCTCAAAAGCCTCTGAATGAGGATCTCACTACCACAGCAACCGATGAGCAATAATGATGAGTAGCAGTTCGCAATATTTATGGTGCAGAAACACTGACCAGAAAAGTCTCAGACCCCAGGGCAGCTCCTCTGCTTTCCTTCCTGGGGCATACCAGGAATTGAGGGACAGGGACTGCATTTCGCCAAATGCTGCACAGCAAAGAGAAGCTACCACGATACTCTCCTAAAACTAGCAATAAATACGACTCTGCTGCACTCAAAACCTTTCTTTCTGCAGATGACTTGAGTTTCACAAGAATCCTACCTTGTTGCTAACACAATGAATCAAACCTCCCCAACCTCTAACTTTCCATTGTGTTAATAATCTACAGGAGTGAAACAGCAGTCGTAAGGAGCTATATCTTCTCTGAAACCACAGCGAAGAATTCATTACTCAACGTAGAGGGAGACGGGGGGGGAGAAAAGGTTCAGGGCACAGATTTGGTACAAACTACAGGCTGAAGTCAGTTGGCACATGGCTTGATCTCCTTGAGCCTATTGCAAGCAATAAAAATTTCTTCCTATTTCTAGCACAGCAGCTTGAAATGGTGCTGCCCTTCCCCAAACAGACCCTTCCCAGAGCTCAGGCATCCAACAAGGATGCCAATCATAATCAGTTGGGACCAACTCACCCCATCGTATCACAGCGCGTGAATAGTCACCATCTGCCACACCGAGATAAGGCCCCAAAATCCATTGCAATGGACTGGGAAGAGCTCGAGAGGTGAGGAGTGAGGGTGACACTGAAGCACAGCTCACTACCTCTGTCCTCCCCAGCCGCTCACCACGGTGCTTCTTTGAGCACTTTTCACCAGGACCAATCCTGTCTGACTTGGTAGTATGAGCCCCCCAACCAACGGGTCAAACTTATTCCCCTAACCTCTGGGTAAGGAGTAGACAACTAAATAACAGGGAAACTGAAATGATTATAAAGCTGGTAAGGAGAATCAGGCTCGGGTCAACCAACCAAACCTACAGCCTCTCTGCCCTGCTGCCATCGAGGCAGCACAGTGCCTCTGGGGAGACGCTCATCCTGGCCTGGAAGGTGATAAAAAGCAAACAAACAAAAAAAGCAATTTGCACCTGCAGCATGCCAAGAAACAAGGCCTTTCCCTTGGAAAGGGGATCTGCCATGCCTTTCTGACATTCAAGGCTAGAGGTAGCAACAGGACTGATGCTTCAGTTTGTAGCAAATGCAACTCCTGACCCATAAAAATAAATGAATAAACTAGCAAACCTCTCTGGAAGCAAACCTTGCTAGTATTCCCTAAGTGCTTTTAACACCAACCCCTTTTAAACATCAGAGGCCTTCCTCCAGCAATGACTCTTCCTCTATAGCATACCAACCAGCCTATCCTCTTCTGGAAGAGCAGGGAAACAGGCGCTCACCCCACCACATGGGACCGGACCCTGAGGCGTTTCACTATGCTGCTGTGGGGCTGAACCTGACCCATTGACAGCTGCAGGCACCTTCTGGTGTTTGCACCTTCCCACACCTCCAACCCAACCCACAACCAACTGACACAGTGGGTGGTGATGCCGGTGGTCAGGTAGAAACAGCAGACAGAGGTACTGCCGTGTTCCCATCCCGCTGTGCTTGTAAAGCCTGGCTGCAGGAGATGCTGAGCCCCTCCTGAGATGGTGCCTGGAGTCCTCAGCCCTTCTGAGGCAACTGGGCTGTTGTGTCAGCTAGAACTCTCATTACTGCAATGGGCACTCTCTCCTTGAAAATAAACACAAGCTTTTTTTCCCAGCAGGAGAAGCTTGTGAAGGCAACCTACTGCCCTTCAGGTACCACCTCCCCATGGCCATCTCACCACAGGCTCCTACTGTAAATCAACACTTTTCTTGCCTGCAGCCCTCTTACTTTTCTAGATTTACTGTGAATATTTAATCCCTGAAGGGCTGTTACATTTTTACCTAGCTCAGCCAAACTAAGCCCTGGTTGCTCCAGTGTGTCCCACCTGTGTATGCCAGCTCCCCCCACCCACTCTGCTGGAGCCCCGCACAGCAAGGAGGGTAACACTGGGTCAAGACTTCACTTTCTTCTGTCACCTAAGTAATGAAAACAAAAGTCCTCTACAAAGCCTCGGTATTGTCTCCACCCACCACGCTGCAGACCCCACCAAGACCTCCCGAGCAGTGCAAGCCTCCATCACCACACATCGCTTCAATTTTTAACTCTCAGCAAACCAGTGGCAATGCCCCGTGTAAAGTCAGAGCACTGCCACAGTGCAGAAACACTCCTCACTGTTGTTAAAAGCAACGTGTTTCTACTTCTCTCTTCCAGTACCTCAAGGCCAACACGCCTTGGGTGTAATTCTACTGAACTCCACTACTCCAGACTGAAACTAGCACATTTATTTAACGTGGCAGCAAAAGAAAATTCTACATCCATAAATACATGAACATCTGTCAGGCTGGGCACAGACAATGGACCTGTTGTGGATGATGCATTAACAGAAAATGAAAATTGCATGTGTAAATCTCTACATCTCTAAAATTAAGAGAAAACCCCCCTTTGCCACGTGTTCAGACTACCATGCCAGACCAGTCAGGCCAAAAGGTCCCTACAAAAGCCTAATCCAGTTATTCCCAGATCTCCAGTGATAACCATCTATCAGCATCTTGCATCCTACATCCACGAGTGGGCTCCTTTGAACCTCAGCCTCAATACCAGTCACAAGAGCCAGAGATTGGAAAGAGATTTGCAAAACAAATCAATGGAGTGAGTTGGTGACGGGCCACGTCTCACTCCGCTGGGGAGACACGTGGGAAATGAGGGCAGTCTGCTGAGGGCTTGTGAAAGCAGATACTTTTGTGCCCTGTACCATCAGCCTGTGGCACGTTCATTCACCAAGTACCTGTGGAAAGGAGGTCAACTTATAAATCTGAACAGCACCTCCAGCAACCAGAGCCAGGAGAGATGCAAATCCACATGAACCTGGGTAGAAACGCAGTATTTTGAGGATCTGCTGGATTTTCCCAACTACAAAGGCAACACCAAATAACACTAAACCCCCCATACCCGATGCTAAGACAGGGCAGAATGAATCTAAGAGCAGGTTCACAGCTGCAACATCACCTTCTGATGCACCAGTTTTCCCTAAAACACCGTAAATTAATCTTGCAGGCAGTTGAGAGCACACACACAGCAAACTCAAGGTTTACTCCATCACCGCATTTCCCATTTACGTCACAGGTTTCCTGTAAACATCAAAAGAGCATTTGGACCCGTACTGAAGGATGCCCCTAAGTATACGCTAAACTCCCAACAAGAGACAAGGATTTAAGCACACGAGTAAGTTAAAGCAAATGTTCCACTGAATCGTAAAGCCAAACTGTCCCAGAGTTCAGTCTCAGTGAATGCTGGGGGGGGGGGGGGGGGGGGGGGGAAGGTGGGTATGATTTTGCTGGGGTGTTTTTTTAGAATTTCACTGCAATCCTCTTTAGCTGTTTGAGTTATCCATGAAAAACGTTCCCACTTCTCAAGAGTCCTTGCAGATGCTTTGATGCTTTTCAGACTACTGATGGCTCAAAAAAAGCCCCGTAAAACCTGATGATGGCTTATTCCCAAATGAAAATCACTGCCCGAGAGGCACGGCTTGATGTTATCCTCTGAACATTCGCAGGTTCTGAAATCACACCAGATGTATATTTTCATAGCCATTAAGTGAATCCAATTGACTTTACAGGCAGCAAAAGCTTGAAAAGGTGTTTTACAAACACCCCTTTTAAACAGTTTGGATTTAAAAAAAAAAAATCTCTCATTAGCATCCCTTTCATACAGTAACTTCCCTCCCCCCTTGCTTTCTCTCTTTCTTAACAAATCCCGCCACTAACGATGCAATTCCAATAACAAGGACTTTACCAAGACACTCACTGCTGTGAAGTGGAGTATCTGCCATGCTTTTATTGCTCTGTCTCTAACTAACCATCATCCAAAATTGCTCAGTGCTTACAAATGGCAGGTGCTCCAAACCAGGCTATTTTCAAAAGCTTCTCTTTGCAGTTCTACTATTTAACATTATTTTAAATTGAAAGACTACAGATTTAGGTCTTCCCTGGATTCCCACTAGAAGTGTTACACAGTGTTTCTGATGCTGTTATCTAGTTCCAGAGAGGATGAACAGATTTGGCACCTCCAAAAAAAGAACAAAAAGCCCTGATCTCAGCAAATGAAATGGTTCTTTGCTGTACTCTGACTGTAATAATGATTTTATATATCCTCTTAAAATGGGCAGAATGGGTTTTATAGGAAAAATCATAGTGAAAAAGATCAATAGGCCATGCCCAGATACATCTGGGAGTGACGCGGGTCAGATGCTCTGAAGAAGGTGTAAGAAATCCTGTTGTTGGCAGCTCATCTGCCTTTAGGCAAAATGTTCTCTCGCTACCATCACCAACACGTGGGTTTGTGCACTGACGCACTCTGTTTTCAGCTTAGCAGATACAATATCCTCATGCTGCTGACTTCTATTTATTTTCTCATCTTTGTTATTCTGAGTATCCTACCAACAAAAATAAATACTTGTGCTCACCATGCAAAATATCCAAATGACAAACTAAGGAGAAGAAAGTACTTACAGAGCGAAATTAAGCAAAGGGACATGAATTTAAAAGCGTAATGGGAGGAAGGGAAAGATCAGAGAGATACAAAGAGGGATGCTGGGTGTGGGACCACCGCTCTCGGGAAACGCCAGAAGTGATGAATGAAGCAAGAACCAGACCAGACAAACCCACCGGAGAATTCAACGCTGGGATGCACAAGAGAGCCAAGCAGAATTCAAAGGATAAAAAAATGCAAATATTGCAGTTTGACACAAGACTGGAAGAGTGGGATACAGAACTGCTGTGGCAGGGGAAGGAAGGGGGGGGAAAAATGGAAAAAAAAAAATAATTCAAGGAACCACTATTGGTTCCCAATAGATGGTATTATCTGATAGCTGTTGAAATGAGTGTTGTACGCGAGATGCACTGAGGAGCCATTCATGGCTGGACAGCTGGTCCATCACCCCCCATTTCAATTAGCAGCGTTAGCACAGAGACCAAGAGCTGCAACGGAAAAAGCAAATAAACTTGCATCTCTGACACCGGTTTCCAAGTCAGGATTCAAGCACATTGGCAAGAGAGAGCGGGAGCAGCTTGTATAGCAATTACTGGTGACTGAGGATAAATCTAGGCAAGTAGCTTACTTAAAAATGCAGTTTTGTCAATTCAAAACAATTTACACATTTGTCCTGAATTCATCAAAGATCTTCAGCTGGGAAAGAAAATGCAGACGAAGGCCAGGCGGGCACTAATCCCGCGCACAGCTCATCCCCCAGCGCTGCTGGCCCAGACACCTGCGCCAGCCCGGTCCTCCCCAGGGTCGCAGGGGATGTCCCTGCTGCCGGCACTTCGGAGATGGTCCCCCTCGACACCACCTCTTCAGCTATTACGCTGGTATAAAATGCCTAAATATATAATTTAAACAGGGCCTGGGATCCAGGCAATCCCACCACTGGCTCAGCATATATTTAATAGTGCCATGCACAGAGAAACAGAGGGACCTGCCTGGGAGGTAACAAACATTAACTGTATCATGGCTCTACCATAATCAGCAATTTTTAAATATATACTTGGGTCTGACCTTTGCTTCTTAAGGAAGCCTATAACAGAACCAACAATTTTGTTTCAGGCTGAAAAAAGTATTATGTTCACCACTAAACACAGATTTTTTGCTTCTTCACAGTGATAAAACGGAGAGGGACTAGTAAATCAGCTTAATTTGGATGAAAACTATCCTCTCTTATCTTCCAGTTCCTGAACGAAAAAATAATTTTCTCATAAAACCTCTGGTTTTCAGTTTTGCCACTTGGATAAATCCTAGAAGCAGCACGTGAATTTTAAGTGACAAATATTACTTGCACGTTATCATTTCAAGCAGTACACGCTAACGTGCGACTAATGTGTTGTATTTTTCTATTCGTGTTTACACTGTTGTAAATCCAATTTTAAATAGCAATATCTCACGTAGCCACTTAAAAAGACACCTGTAATACATGTTTCCCATTACCTAATTTTGCAAAGTCTCCTTTCACTCACAGAATCCCATTTTAAAGCAGAAAGCCAGCTTGGCACTAAACCGTGGGAGTCCCAGGTCTAAATTTTAGAATTATCCTGTAAGAAATAAAATGTTCAATTCTTGAAAGAAGCACTCATCAAACAGTTATAGAAGACAATAAATGATACTGTATATGCTTTCATAAATAGTTAATTGATTGCCGGGGTCCAACGGGTCAATAGATGACTTAAAAGAATGGCCCAAAGCCATCTGTTACAGATACCATGGCTTGTAGCTGGCTCTAAACAGACCACTACAAACTAATTTTTGATGCACCCTTAATAAAAGGCATGAGGCTTCTTGGTGATTCCACTTGGCCCCTAGCAAAAAAAACAAAAAAAGGGAAAACAAACCAAACAATTCATTATTTGGTTACAAATAATAGATTCGTGACTATAAACTAGGTAAGATACACTGCTATCTTTGGATTCCCTTTAAGACTGCTTTCATTAGCCACCTGTCAGGAAAAAACCTCAATTCCTCAGCTTCCTACAGGGAGGGGAAAAAATAAAAGAGAAAAAAAATCCAAATATACACTTTGAAGCTCCCTGTTTCACTGATGCAGAAAGCAACAACAAAGGCCCGTACATCCCTCGGCTCCGTGCAGAACCAGATACTGGCAACACACCGTGAAGTCTCTTTTTGCTTTAGTCTGGAAGGGAGTAGCATCAAACATGCTATTATTTGTAACAGATCTCCAGCACTGCATTACCAAAATAAAAGCGTGCACCCCGTAATACACCGGTAAGCACCGCTGCCAGCTCCCGCAGACCTTGAGGGGCTCGTGGCTGCCCCGAGCCCCGCCGGCCGTTCCCATCCCGGGTAATTAAGTATAACCTGCCTGAATAAAGATGTAAGCCTACAGAAGGAATACGTGATTTTAAGAAATATGCTCTGAAATTCGGAGACATTTTGAATGGATGGTCTTCTTGAAAATCAGGCCATGCACTTAGGCTTTTACATTAAAAACTGCTTTTTCAACATATTTAGACGACTTAAGATAGAGAGCAATACCAACGGATAATTTCTAAAGTACTGGGGCCCCTGGTTGCGCACACTGAGAGGAACCAACCTGACCACAGACGCTCCTGAATAATCCTAAGAGGCTAAATATAATACTAAATATAATACAATAATGAGCTTGGGAATAAGACTTTTCAGTTCATGTTCCTACATCCAAAATTCAGCGTCAAAAGGGGCTCAAAGCTTTCTACTTTTAAAATCCTTGCCACTACTTAGATACCTGACACAGAGCCTAAGTTTAGCCTATTATGAAAATCTTAACCTGAAACAGACTTTTGGCTAATTGTTTTAAATCTTGGCCATTCCTAAGGAAGCGGGAGAAGGAAGAAGAGCCACTGAAAAACCTATAAGAGAGTAATTAATTTGCATTTAAACTTGTGGAGAAAATTCTGCAGTCCTTTTTAGGTTTATTCACCAAGACAGTCATGAGAAATTGCACACAGCCATGCCAGAAAACATTAAAAAAAAATACTCAAAGCTAGAAAAAAAAAAACAGAACACCTGCTGTTCCTGCCCTCTTCGTGTTCATAAGTCCTGGCATGGCTTGTGTTTGACAGTCTTGAGAAGTTAACTGTGCCTAAAAAACTACTGATCTTCAATTTACACAACTTATTACTTCTTGTATTGAAGATTAATGAACAGCACTTGCACGTACCGGGGTTTTTGAATACCTGCAGGCAGAGCTTACATTCAGAAGCATCATAACCACTCAGTCACGGCTACAACTTAAATACCGCTGCATTAACCGACAGTCCTGGCAATTAGGGACTACCTTTACAGAGCATTTTTGAATGCATGGGAGAAAAAAAATAGGTTATATTGCTCTGCAAAATTTACTATAAAATCTATTTTCATCTAATTTTGACATGGGACCGTGCCAAAGCTCATGGATCTGAAGTGAGAGCTATTTTTGTCTTACGGATACGCACATTGAGGAATGGGTTTGTGCATATGTTCCTGCTCCAGGAATACATAAATAGGAGGGGGGAAGGCTGCAGCAGCCTGCCCGTGAATGTGCTTATCCCATTTGTGTGCATGCCACAGCCCTGAATCCGCAGGCAGCTCCGCTCACCCGACAATTTCAGTTTTCCCATGTGCCAGCCCTTGGCTGACAGCACCGCTCTTCCACTCTGCACTACCTGAACGCCCCAAAAATGGAAAAAAAACCTGAATAATAAAGATTTTTGTGGGGCACAAAGACCTTGCAGGCTCCCGAGTGGGTTGAGCGGAGCTGACCTGCATGGCTTGGTGCAGCATGGGTCTCGCGTGGTGCTACCTCCAGACCCACCTGGCACTTATCGGGCAGGGGCGTAGAGTTGGGCCAGGGCCGGCAGAACCCTGGGCTCCAGCTCGCCCTTGCTGCCGGGACCAGGAAGAGCCCTCAGGGTGGTCAGCTCTGGGAAGGCGAGGTGGAGGTTAGGAGCTCCGGTGCTGGCCCTGGCAGTGCCGTGCCTTGCTCACTGTGCCCAGGCTCGGTGCCTGCGGGATGGGGCTGCCTCCAGATGCAAAAGCCAAGGCTCCTCCACAGCAAACAAAGGCAGCCATGCGTGATGGAATATCGGAAGAGGTGGGTTTCGGGAGAGGCAGCCTAACTTTAAAGACATTTTGCATGATTCAAATAATAAATAAAAAAGTATTTCAGTCCATTACTAATGGTGGACAAAGCACATCCCTGACACTTGGAAATGTGTGTTGTTATTCCTATTGCTTCCCAACAAACTCTGCACTGGAGATGCGAAATGCCAAACCAGGCAGTTCCCGTGCCGCAAAGTTGTGGAAACCCAAAAGCAACAACGGGAACTGCTAAGCAGCAGCAGCAGCATCCCTGACCGTCCCTCTCGCAGGAGGCTGGTCTCAGAAATACTTTCAGACATCATACTTCCCACTACAAAATGTATTAAAGGTCTCTAATCCTAATCGTGTAGGATCTCTTTGATGTGCAGATCGCATCCCTTGAAGCACCCTCATTGAATCGCAGAGATGCCAGCACGTGAGATGCTCATGGGAGAGACCCTCCGCCGCCTGAGGATGAGACCTGACCTCGGTTCCCAGCAGCGGTGGGGAGCAGAGCCGGGAAACGCTGAGGCAGAGATAAGGACACAGGCTCTCCCCTGGGTTTTCCAGCTCCGAGCCCCACGCCGGACTCCTCAAGGCCCTGTGGGGTGCGTGAGGAGAGGCACGCGTGAGAATCCCGATACAGGACAGCTAGCTCAGGGGTTTGGCAGATACGTGAGGTCAGGGCGCTGCATAAGCCAGCAAGAAATGCCGAAGATAGGGATGCTTCAGATTCCAGCTGCCTCTCGGGCACCAGCGAGCGGGGTAGGGCTCTCCCAAAACACATTCCTCCACCGGGAAGCAGCAGCCCTGAGCCCTCTCCCGGCGTCAGGTAGCTAAGCCCTTTCTTTGCAAAGCAAGAGCGGCTCTATTCTTCCCAAACAATGTTATCAGTGGGCAGCGGCACTCCTGCTTATCTGGCAGCTTGAGCATTACCCAGAATGTGGAAGAACTGGGCTCCACGGCAGCCCCTCCGCCCGGGGGCTCTGTGGTGGGGAGAACCCCCCCAGCTTGCAAAGGGTCTGGGCATGGCAGAGCAACCGCAGCTCCCAGCCCGAGGATCTCCTCCCAAGGTGGTGCCTGTATTTTCCCTGCACCCCAAAACTCACTGCTGCTCACCCCGGGGCTCAGCACCGGCTGAGCAGGGTTAACGGGAACCACACGATTTCCCATCCAGCTGCTCACCTCCTTGCAAACACCTGGGCTCAACTCCTTTGGCATCAGCTCCATCCCTCTAGCATCAAACCCACTGTGGAATGGGCCCCATGCAAGAGCACAACTAAAATACTTGCTCGTTACCCAGACAAACATCCCACTGAAGGCGAGAAACACCTCAAAAGGAAGGAGCAGCAAACAGGATCTCACCTCCTCACAACCCAACTCTGGCCACACCTCAGCTGGTATCCTTCTGGCAGAAGGATGTGATCCCAAAACCTCTGCCAAGCAGGGCAGGACACCCCTCCTTTGGGCTCGGCTGCAGAATGTGCCACCCAAGAGTGGCAGGAATTGAACTTTAATGAGCCATCCCCCTGTAGCCCCTCTCCCTCAGGGCCCTGTCCCCCAGGGAGGTTGGGGTATTAGCACAGGCTCTTCATCCAGACCCTCACGTACCAGGGGACAAAGGGCGGTGGGACGGGGAGGCTCTGCTCACCCCTGGATGGAGGCAGGAGAGCAGAGACGCGCGTCCCCTCCCAGCTCGAGGCACCCAGAGGCACCCGCCCGCTCAAAGCGCCAGAGCCGCAGATGTGCAGCCACTGCTGAAAACCACAGCTCTCAGCGCGGCGTGTTTAATGTGACCTGACACCTCCTGCAGCAACCACTTCGGCTTCATCTGCTGCATTATGCAAGGCAGATGCCCTCAAGACTCCACCAGGTCCTGCAGCCACAGATCTCCAGGTTGCCCGTCCATGCTGTCTCTCTGTTTTGCCCTGCAGCACTGGGCATTGCAACGTGGCCACCCAGCTCGTCGCCGGTGCCCAAAACCACCGGCAAAGGTCAGCTCCCACCACCACCAGGTCTTTGCACCACCACGACACGTAGGCATGCCCTTCAGCAGAGCCTGCCAGGACAGCCAGCTGCAGGAGGTAACGCTTTAAACCACCGCAGAAAGACGTGCTGGCTCATCAGCCACAGCCCCGGCTCCGCTCGTTTTGGAGAGCAGCGGTTTTGCATCGGAGGCAAGGAGTCCTGGTTTCCATCAGCTCTCCAGCGGAGACCTCAGCCTTGCAAGAATCTCTCTAACACACCAACCACCGCAAAAAATACACAACGCAACCGACCGGGACAGAAGCTTGAAGAGACACTGTAAAATTGATTAGTCGTCAAAATCATCAGACCATAAAAGAAGCTCCAGCTGTGCTCCTCTCTTATTTGCGTAGAGAAATGCAAGAGGCAGGGCTCTATTTAAAATTAATTCCTTCTTTTTTTTTTGTTTACTAGAGCCTAAGTTCCTCTGGTTGACAATTAAGCCCATTATCCAACTCCTTTCTTTTCCTCCACCCCAACGCCTTTTTTCATAGCCTATGAAGAAGAAAAAAAGAGGAAAAAAAAAAGGAAAATTCCAAAAAGTGCTATTTTAAAATGAAAAATGCAAGTTTACAATGAGCTCAGGAAGGTGTTTGAACCATTCAACCTTCCGTTTTAAGACCCCAGCACAGGACTCAACACAAACAATTCCTTTCAAATCAATAGCAATTTCAAGTCACCCCACTGCGTACGAGCTCAAAGTAAAGCGCTGGCCCCAAAGTTCTGCCAGATCCTTGGCATAAGTGTAGGAGGACAAGAGAAAACAAAGATTTAAATTTTGGCTAGTGTACTTCTGCAAAATCACTGTCGGCACATACTTTTCAGTTCATACAAAACCCAGCAGAGGAAATGTAAAACAATAACTAACTTAGAGGCGAGTGGTTCAGAAAAACTGCAGAAGAAAAATCGTAATACGATGTAACTCACAGGATTGTTCAACACTAATCATTAAGCTGGGTGCTTCCAGCATCCCATTGCAAACCAGGTCCTCTTGGTTCAGTTTTAAAACTGACCCATGGGTTTTGCAGATGCTTTGGCAAAATTACCAAGAATGACCCATTTTAACAGTTAAAATATTCCCTCACTGTAGACGCCTGCCTTACCAGAGGCTATTTGCTGTAGATGCTCTGGACAACGGTACCCCAACTCTGGGCACCACAAGGAGCCCACTGCAAACAACAGGTTTTCATGCCTGGGTACCACGGATGCCCAGAGCAAAACCTCAGCAAAGCCACGGCCCACATCGTGATGCAAGACCTTAAGACCACATCACTGTTCGACGTTTGTGTTCGTCACCCTAGGAAAAAAGAATTCGCAAACCCATTACAGAAATGCTGCCTTGCCCTATTGTCCATGTTGGGAAAAAAAAACATTCAAGCAAAGAGACAAGGATTCTCCAAAGAAGGAGCGAGAGGTTGCCTGGTCGTACTCCCAGCCACAGCCAGGCCAACCTACAGTTACATCGGGTTGGGTTTTTTAACTTGTCTAGCTGAGCTCTGACCCTCTCCAGCCTCTCTGGGCCCCCGTTCCCACGCCCGATTGCCCTTGCTGTGACCATTTCTTCCCTAACACCTCATTGAGAAAGCTGTCACTAATATCTCAGCTGGAGCAAGACACAGGAGAACGAGCCCTTCTCGTTCCCACTGCAATCGTTTCTGCCTGCGTGCTAATTTGTAAACTAGCTGAATAAAAGACAAACTTGGGGCTGGAAGTTGTTTTATTGTCATTTTTCTGTCCTCTGGGTGGGATGGGCAGTGCCGATGTGGCACGTCGCTGCCTTTCTCTGTAGGTTCAGACAGACGAGGCAGTTCAGACAGACGGCCTCCGAAGCGCACAAATTGCCGGGCTTTTCCAAGATGACTGTATTTATACTGCTATCTTATAGAGAAGAAATCCAGCAACTGTATTTTTGGGGGAAACAGGAGCAAAACACTGGATTCATGCCTCATGCACAGCTACACCAAATAGCACCACGCGGCCCCATGGCACATGGACAGGCACTGGGCAGACTGGCATCACTGGTGGTGCCAGTCCCAACCCACGGACATCCTTCTCCTCCTTGTTCCCCAAAGCCTCTTCAGTCTTTACCTAATTACAACTCCAGCCAACTTGCTTAACACCGCTATCATCAAGGACCTTTAACAAGCACCAACAATCCCATAAATCTGCTTTTTATGGCATGGCAGAAGCCTAATTACACATGATTAAATTCTGTCAAAAATTAAAGCCCACACACTTGCTCTAAAATTGAAATCAGCCCTTTTAGGTACCAAATAAAAGCAATGCTAACATTTCAAAGACATGTTGGCAACACAGCTGAATCGGATTACCTTGCTGACCCTAAACAAATCGAGGGCATTCCTTACTCTTCCTTTGAGTCCCTTTCCTTTCTTTTCTATATATGCGAGTGTTATAAATACAGGCACTTTGATCCATGCCCCGAATTGTGACCATGCAAGTCCCAGGCGTTAATGAGCGATGCAGCTCAAACACCTACTAACTCCACACTACATGTTCTTATTCTACTGGAGTCCCCTGCTACTTTCTCCAGCATAACACGTTGTTGAGCCTTGCTACAGAGGTTCGGAAACGGTTTGCTACGAGCCCTTTTATTTTTGTGACGCCACCTTTAATGAAGATTGAGCTTTTTAAATCCAAGTCACACGTTACTTAATTTTTACAAGAACAAGCACTGTAAATGAAACACAACCTGTGTGTAAGATGGGACAAGATCTGTACAAGATACGTGCTATGACAGGAAACAAAATCTAAAGCAAGCACGTCTAAGATATTCGGTGATTTTTATTAAAGGTGGAGCATCATTTTAGCAAAATGTAATATTGCACATTAAAAGTGAAGGCAAGTTTGTGGCTATGGTACTTCCTACGAGTCCTCTAAAAGTGCCCAAGACGAGGTCTGTCACACCTGGGGAACAACAATGATACAGCGAAAACACGGTCACACAGAAACACAGCAGAGTAGGTATCCCGACAAGATGGAACTAGGGTGGGATACCGGCATCGCCTTGCTCTCCCAGCTCACCGCTAGTACTACGCGACCACCAAAAGCAAACCTCAAACCCCAAGAGACTGCCCAGACACCCCCTTGCTCTTGTCCTCAACATGGATGTATGCCTGCTAAAAGGGAAATAGCACCTGCCAACTTTTAAAGGGACTTTTTTTTTTAAATATTCACATAAAGAAATCTTTTACAGCTTAACAAGCAAATATTATCATTAGATACTACATTTTTAATTACATGCATATGTGTAACAAATGGATGAACGCATATTATGTCAAACCCAGGCAGCATCCCTTTACATACCTGATCTGTGCTGCTTCCAAAACACTTGCATTAAGGAAGGTTCTTCTTGCATAATATGGGAAAAGGGGCGCAATAACTAAAACGGGTTCCTTTATGCATTTGGCCTAAAAGGCCTTTCATCTCCCCCTCCTCCCTCTCTCAGAGTTAATATCAAGCATGAGGAGCAAAGAAATTCCGAGCTCGAGAAACAAGGGGTGGGGTGGACCTAACCAGCAGTAAATAACCTGCATCATCCGCCCTCAGCACCCCCGAAAACCCACGCCCCGGTCCCCGGACCGGCCGCAGGACCCAGGGGTGCTGCGCTCGGGGGTGGATGGAGGCTGCCTTGGATGACTAGACATTTTGGGGGGAGAAAGAAAAAAACAGACCAAAACCCCAAACCAAAAGGAAAGCAGAGATGGCTTTGTGCCTGGTGTGGCTAAAGAGCTGCATTCGGTGACTTTTGAGCTTGCTCAGTGCTGCTGACAGGAGGAAAAGGCGCCAGCAGCAGGGAGCAGCCATGTTCCCCGAGCAGGGCTGGGGGAAGGCTCCCTCCGGGGAATTCATACTCACCTGGCGGTTTCATGTAATATTGCTCAATATCGGACATGTCCGTATGCAGCGCACAATCGAGATAGTGGAGGATAACTTTTCTACTGAAGTAGTACCTCATGCCCATCAGAAAGATGGGCAAACAGCAGGTCAGCAGGAAGGACTTGGTCACAACAAAGCATATTACTATGGAGATAAGGAAGAGAAATAAACGATACCTGTCAGAAAAGAGAATTTAGTGTTGATTTCGGAATACAAACTCATTATTAAAAAAAAACAAAACAGAACAAAAAACAAGCACAGACAAAAATATACATTTACAGTACACACACAATTTGCACTCTTGAGATTATCGTGTTAAGGGACGGCGTATCACGCCGAGATAACCCCGGAGAAGTTTATGGGGTGTCTGGAGAGAGCCGGCGGGGCGGATGCCGCCACGCCAGGGCAGGTCCCACCGAGCCCCCGGAGCGGGGCCGGTGGGGACGCGGGGGGCCAGGCACCCCCCAGGCCCCGCTTCGCCTTCCCCGGCGAGGCCAAAACGCGGCCGGGGCGGAAAAGCCACGCTGCGGGCACGCCGCTCCGCAGCCATGCGTTTGGCACTGCGGCATTACTGTTTCCATCACGGGCAGCACCGACTCCCGGGGAAGACACCGTGCCCGCCTCGATGCCGGGGTGCTGCTGAAGACCTGGGGGGACTTCTGCAGACACCCCCGAGCCGGCGGCTCCCCGCAGCACGGCCCCAGCCTCCCAGAGCCGCCGGCTGAGACCCCCTGCGCCCCAACCCCCTCTGGGGGGGTCCCCCTCCAGCACCGGGCCCCGTCCTCCCCCCGGGCTGGGGGCACGGGGGTGCAACCTGCCTGCAACCATCAAGGGCATGAGAAAGCAGCCCGAAGCTTGCTCGGGGACACGCACACACACGTTATTAATAACGTGCCCCCCCCTTCCGTGCAATTATTTGCACGGGGGGCGCACGTTATTATTTGCACCGGGGGGGGGCACCTTGTAGGCGCTATTTTGGGGTTACCCCCCCTCCCCACGCCGCGGGGGGGGGGGGGGGTTGCTCCGCTGGCGGGCCCGGCCGTCTCCAGGCAACGCCGGCACGCGGCGGCCCCCCCGCTCCGCGCTGGGCTGCGCGGGGGCGGTGCAGTGCGCGGAGCAAGGCGCGCACCGCTCCCCTGCACCGCACCCCCGCACGCAACCCCCCCCCCCCGGCCTGCAACAAGCCGCAGGACGACTCTCCCCTCACCCCCGCGTAACCTACGCGGCGACACCCCCCCCCCCGCCTTAAAACCTGCGCATCCCCCAGCGGCGCAAGCTCCCGTCCGTGTGTCCGTCCGCCCCCCCCCCCAGCCCCCGCCGCAGCGCTGCGGCTCCGCGGCCGCTCCGCACCGCACCGCGCGATGCCGCAGCGCGCCCGGCTCCTCCCGCCTCTCCGACCATTTTGTGACGATCCAAAGCGGGGTGGGGGGGAGAGAAAAAAACCCAAACAACCGCGACCCCCTGCCCCCAAAAGGGAGCGGATACTCACCCGCCAGCAGCCCGTAGAGCAGCTGAGTGAGGGGCTGCTGCTTCAGCCCCCTGAACGCCGTGTTGGGGATCCGCTCCATGATACCCTCGTAAAATATGCGGCGCACCACCTCCTGCTCGGAGGGGTGGAATTCGCGGATATAGACATTATCGCGCCGGGGGTCCTCTTTTGGGGAGCTGAGGGGAGGCGGGGGGGGAGGAAGGGGAGCCCGCCAAAGAGGGCCACATCTGGGAGGAAGAAACAATGATCGTGTCTTTTTTGGATCCCGGGATTGATTCATGATCTTCCGCCACAATCTTGGTCTCACAAACCATCTTGGGAGACAGACAATGCATGCAAACCGGCCGCGGGGAGGGGGCGGAGGAGAAAAACGGGGGAGGGGGGGTAAAAAAAAAATTTAAAAAATAGAATTTAAAAAAAAAAAGGAAAAGGGGAGGGGGAAGGAGCGGGTCGCGGAGCAGGGACGGAGACCCGCCGGGCAGCGGCGGCGGCTGCGCGGGGCGCGGAGCGGCGCGGCCGGGCGGGACGGGAGAAAGGAGCTCCGCTGCATTTTGGAGAGGCATTTATAGGGCGGGGGGGGGGGGCCGCGGGTCCCCGGGGTCCTAGCGCCCCCCGCATTGGCTGCGCGGGGTCGCCATGTGATCGGGGGGGCGGGACGGACCCCCGCCTCCCCATCCCTGCACCGCCCCTTGCAAATTACTACGGCGCGTCCCTACGCGGGGCTGCGCGGGGGGCGGCGGCGGCGCGGCTCCCTCCCGGGGGCTGCACATCCCTGCCCGCATGCACCGGTGCATGGCGGGCGTGTGTTATTTATTTATTCATTTACAGCGAGCGCACCGCACGCCCGGCAGCTTTCTGGAACAGTCGTTGCGGGGGCGCGGAGCGGTGCGCGGAGCGCGGAGCGGCGGGGGGGAGCCCGGCGTCGCCCGCACCGCACCGCACCGCGTCCCGGCGGGCTGCGGCGTGGGCCGCCCCGGCGTGAGTCATTCACCGCGGCGGCGCGGCCCTGCGCAGCCCCTCCGCGGGCGCGGAGAGGCGCCCCCCCCCCCCGCCCCCAGCCACCCTGCGCGGGAACCCCAAATAAATTCCGCTCCCCACGGATCAGCCCCCCGCGACCCGTAACTTTTCTTCCCGTGCCCACGGTGGTGCGGGGGAGCGCGGCCGGCCCCGCCGCCTCCGCGCCCCTCCGCAGGGCGGAGAGAAGAGGCGGGGGGGGGGGTGCGCAGGGAGGAGGACGGGCTCCTCCTCTTCGCAGGACCCGAAAACCTTCGGCGTCTCCCGGTTGGAACCGGCCGGCATCTGCCCGAGGCATGCGCCGTGCACGGCCGGTGCAGGGACGGGGCGGAGGCGGGGGGATGCGGGGCGGGGAGCCGGGGTGCCCCGGGCCCCCCCTCCCACCTCCAGCCCCCCCCCTCTCCTGCGAGGTGCATCCCCCACCAGCTTCATCCGTGCCCCCCCGCCAGGTGACGGCCGTGCAGCCGCCCCCAGCAGCCTCACCTGTGCATCCCCCGGGAGGTGCAACCCCCTGCAAGGTGCACCCATGCACCCCCCGGAAAGTTTCATCTGTGTCTTTTCCTCCTGCAAGGAGCATCCTTGCAATCACCCCTCTTTGAGTTTTACATCCCTGCATCCCCCTGCGAGGGGCACCCATGCACCCCCCCTGCAAGCTTCATCCCTGCATCCCCCGTCCATCAGCGGGTGCAGCTGCGTCGCTGGCACCCTGCAGGGTTTGCTGCCCCGGCAGCTCGCGGGGTGCGTTTTGGTCCTCAGGAAGGCGCACGGTGCCTGGATCTTTGCTTCAAGCTAAAGCTTGGTTTCACTGTGATGATTTCATTGTGGTTTCATTGCTTCACTTTTCTATTAAAAATTGTTCAGGAGTAAGAGAGATGAGAAAGGGGAGAGGGGGAAGGATTAGGTAAGGGCTTGGAAACCTTCCCACCCAGAGGAGCGGTGCCAGCACCCCACAGGCTCGCGCTGCATCGGGCGTCCCTGGTGAGAAGCTGCTCCTCGGGCGGCTGCGGGACCTAATCCTGGTAGGACGCTGCAGCGCTGTCAGCCTGCTCGGAGGGGCAGGCACGGCACGGCCTTGCTAGCAGCAGGCTCCAGCACCCGCAGAGTTCCCATTTCTAACGAGCATCTTCTGCAACTGCAGCCAGAGCAACCCCCAGCTCCCAAAGCCCGCCACCGGCTGAACTGGAGATCAAAATGTACGATTATAAAAGACGGCACAGCGCAGGTACGACGGCGGCCTTGCTGCTCAGTGGATGGGTTAGCCAAAAGAGCAACATCTCCTGCTCGAGAGCGGAGCCTCCCATGGGAAGGAGATCCCCCCCACGGGGAGAGGCGAGACATACGGCATCCCTGTGTCCCCCCGTCACGTCTCACCTCAGCAAGGATCAGTTGGACTCCTGCACTCGGGAGATACCTGGCAGCCCCAAATTCACCAACGCGAAGGCAAAGAGGCTGTGGATTGGAAAAAAAAATAAAAAATCAGGGCAGTGTTTGCCTTTGAATTCTGAAAGCTTCGGGCCAAAGATAGGAGTTTGCTGTTTCAAAAATATAATTAAAATAACGCTTAGTTTCCATATGCCTAGGTTAAGCAGGCATTTATTTTTGTTTGATCCTTTCTAGTCAGATGCGTTGCTTATTTATGAAATAGCTACAGTAATAAAAACAACCCATTCCTTAAAAAAAAAAACAAACCCACTGCAGTTATGTAACAGCCAGGGGAGCTCCCAATTCCAGTCCCAGGCTTTGGACCTGAGTATTCGCAGGTGAGTTATCTTTAGAAAGGCGCTAATTACTTGTTTACTATTTATACTGCCACATTTGAGCATCTTATGAACAGTAATTAATATCCCCTGTTCCCCCGAGGTGAGGGGGTACCGTCATCCTCAGCCACAGCGAGGGAACTGAGGCACAGGGGAACGCAGTGATTTATGCACCATCATGCAGTAACTCGAAGACGACACAGGCACCGGACCAGATTTCCCGAGTCCTTCCTTGCTGTCTGAATGCCAAACTTTGCCTTTCTTATTGCAGAGCCAGGAGTTCAGCTTTCTCTGTAAATGGGGGGAAGGGGAGGCTCTGGGGGTGCTGCTGTGCAGTGGGGAGGAGGGATGGGGAAGGAGCGGGCAGCCCTGACTGACCGAAGCAAATGTCAGTGAAAATCAAGGGCCTCGCTGAAATCAATTGCAAAAGCCAGTCAGGTTCGCAGACGGCAGATTTGGGCCCCTGGAATAAAAAGGATATTGTTAACAGCAGCTTGCTGGCAAGGCAACTGCTCTGCCAGGAGCTTTCAGTCTTTAAGAACGCAGTTGTCATCCCAAGTCACTGAGGATTTTGCTCTTGGGTTTACTCCCGCTCCTCCAGGACCTGAGGGTAAATCTCCCGCATGCCATGACCGACCGCTGAACCTCATGGATAGAACTAACGTAATTAAGACGGACAGTTTGGAGTTTGAATTTCATACCAGTGCTCTCAGCAGCTCTCACTGCTCAGCGTAAAGAAGGAGCTTGTATAGATGTTTGATCCATTGGTACGGCCGGGAAAAAAACCTGGGATAGCCCGGGCAGATTGCGTGGCTCTGGGGGGCTGAGGACGTTTGAGTATTTCGGTAAGAAACATGTTTTGCTTCCAGCAGGTCTGCTTTGGGCTGACTTTGCTTTGGATTAGCACATCAAACCAGTAGCCTTGGAAATGGCATTATTCATCCTTCCCAAAACTGCAGCTCTCATCTTGGGTCAGGGGAGTCCCTCCCCTTCATGGGCCGTGGGAAGCACCCAGCAGACATACGACAGAATCACCTCTTTCACCTCTGGGAAGCTCACACCCTGCTCTTGGTGTGAAATGTTAGGTTTTCTGTCCAACCCTGGGCTTTGAATGACTTGAAACCTCTTCCACCTAGGTTTTGCTGTAACTCTTGACGCAATGAGATCTGATTGATCTGCGATGTGATTGCAAACGAAGCAAACAATTTGGGATGAGCAATTACTCTTGCAGAGCATCTATACTTCAGGAGTGGGGAACACCAAGGCAGGTCCCTGGCAAACCTCCTTGGCCCACTGCTCAGGATCTGCTGGGCGAGGAGAGGGGTGCTGCTGGCACGGGCCCTGTGCCGGAGCACTGCGATATTGGCTCTATATTTCTTCTGCAAAAGCTACAAGCAGCCACCATCCTTTGCTCATCAGGGGCTGTATCAATCAACCTCAGCAATTAACTGGTTGACAGCAAAAACTGCCCCAGGTTATATTAATGCAGCGACTCCGGAACAGCTCTTCCCAGCAGGACGAGGCTGTCTGGCAGGGATGGCTCCCACCCTGTCCCTTGCAACGTCTCCATCAGTGAGCGAGGAAGGAAGGTGTCCAGTTTTAAAGCTCTTCTTCTCAGCTACCTCCAGGTTCTCCTCCAGCCTGGACCTTGGTCATTCCAGCTGGGTTTTCCACGCTTGACCCAAGATGCTGGGAGCAGGCTCAGCCTGCCCAGGACCGCCGGCTGTTCGGCCGCAGCAGCCTCCCACCCTCCCACTTTGCTGGGCTGGAAAAAAAGTAAAAGCCTCTCTGTTGACTGCAGATGTGCATATGAATGTGAGGCATTTGCCTAATAAATATCTTCCTAAAGGGGGCTTAATTAGCATCCCAAGATTTGCTCTCGCTGCACTCCTTCTGACTGCAGCAGCTCTGCAGCAGCTTCTCTTCGGGGCACTTATTTCCCACTGAGAGCGTGCTGCTGGCCCCTTTCCCAACGCACAGACCCCCGAGGCCGAGGATTCACAAATCTTTTGCTCAGGAGCCATCACCAGCAGCAGCACCCAAGCCCTGTGAGCGCTTGGCAGTAACCACGCACACATCCCAGTTTCCCCAGTCCTGCCGTACGCCGTGACCTGTCTCAGCAGCGATGCAGGCTCCCTCCTTCCCCAGCTGTCTGGGTGCCACAAATAATAAGTCACTATAAAACCCGACGTGCCAAATTATTTCCAACTTGTAAAACTCAGTGAATTGGTAACCAGGGGCCAGAGGTGGGATCCGCTGACCGATGTAGACCTCTGCCACGTGGACCTCTGGGCACTAGAAAGGGGGAAAACCATCCTCTTCGGAGGCACGGAGCCTCCCATCCCAACGTGGACCTCTAAAATAGATCGGATGAATCATGTGCTAAAAGTGGTTGGGTTTGTCTACAAAGGGAGCGCAGGGTGACCAGCTCGGCTGTGGAGGTCTCCCCGGGGGATATCTGAAGATGAATCTCTTCCTACAACTTTTTTGAGTCGAAAGAATTTTGTGGGTTGTGAATAAAATCTGAATGTTTCCCAAACAGCGTACATAGGCACAGCTGGCTTTATCCTCTTCCAAACGGGGATCTTGGAGCTTGCATGTACATTTAATGTACAGTAACATCTATGGCAGATGTTACATCAGAAACTCCACTCTAATGGCAGGAACATCAAACTCTGAGCTGGGTTGCAGACCTATCCAACGATTATTTGGAGATTTATCTGGAGCATCTTGGTGCAACCGTGAGGAATCCTTTCAAACAAAGAGAGGTTCTGTAGCGATTTAAAACATCTTCAGTCAAGGAGTAGTATCTCCTGACACTGCGTGCGGTGGCTTGGGGAGACAATACATCGTTCCTCCTGTTAATGTTATTGCTGCAAGCTTGGATAAAAAAAAAAAAAAATAGAAATTTTTGTCTGCTTCTACCAGAAACCTTCATTTTAATTAGCTGTATGAGAAAGAGCTGTGCATGGAGAGCAAGGCTCTGCGACACATGGGAGAGGCTGCGCGGGGGCTGCATTGGGAGCACGGTGCCATGAAGGAGGGCCCAGGACTTTGTGTGGCCTGAGAAAAGCTGAGAGCAGGAGAGCTCTTACGCACGTGGGAATAACACAGGCGGTGCGAGCCAGGAAACGCTCATTTCTTGGGGCTTTCAGTGCAGGACTTTGCACCTTCTTTGTAAATTAGCAACACCACTTTGGAAAAATACCTGCCTCCACAACCTTCTCTTGCTGTAAATAACCTCCAGCCACCCAAATTTTGGCTACCTGCTTGGGTCAGCAAGGTAACACTACTACAAAATTTGCTGTATCATGAACAACTCTGTCAATGTGTATCCATCTTTGCTAAGGAAGAAGAGAAGAACAGAAGGTTAATGACCGTACTTTCGACCAACAGCTATTTTGCTGGCATTTTTAACGGCAATTATTTTAACTATCGATCACCAAAGTATGGCTGCAGCCTTATGATCTTCTAAGGAGGCTTACGGGACTTGGATGAGCAGCATCTTATTTACCCTGCTACATGGCAGGTGCTGCAGCCTGACAGCAGGCAGGGGGGAAGGATTTGAAAAGGACCCAGGGGAGGTAAAAGGAAGGAAAACAGGCAGAAAATCACAGAAGAGACGAGTATATTCTTTAGCAAGAAGAGGGAAATTAGATGTCAAACCAACCACAGGTGGAAAAACCTCAAAATACGACTAACAAATGCCCTGGCCCAAGATGAGCTCCATGATGAAAGGCAGGAAAAGATGTGAAAAGATTATTTGGGGTTTTTTTGGCTGTGTTTGGGAGTCGGCTCTGCTGCTGAGCAAAGGATAGTGGCATTTTCAGCTTGGCCTGCAAGGCTGTGCTGTAACTGCTTGCAAGGGCCAGCGAGTGCCCCGAACTCCTCCAGCAGCAATGTGCATGTTGCCTCAGGGGAGGCAATATATATCATCCCCTCTATGGGCTGGGCTCCTGTCAGAGCTGATTTTACACTGGTTTTTCCAGCACTTGATCCAGGCTGGGATTTTCCTTTCCTCACATAATGCCTTTCAGCAAGGAGCTGAGGCAAATTTTCAGGTATTTCCAGTTTTCCTGCTCAGTGATGCCTCCAGGGCCCAATGCTGCAGGGTGCGGGTCCTGGGTCCCCTTCCCTCTGCACAGGGGTGAGGGGATGCTCGCTCTGGGCGCCGCAGAGACCTGGGCTCCTCCTGGAGAAGCAAAACTGATGGCAGGGAGAGGCATCAGCCTGACCCCCCTTCACTATCTGGGCGGTCTGAAGCTCTTAAAATCCCACTTCCCGCAGCTGTCTGACACTTGCTTTTCTTCTCCACAGAGATCTAGATGCTGTTGAGCCAAACATCCTCCTTGGGACCGGAGTAAGCATGGGGAGAGGTGTTGGGCATCATCAGCTGGGGTCTGCAAAGGGGTTTTTGGGGAGCTGGGGACAGGCTCCGAGCCGGCCACAGGCAGCAGCACTCCAATGCGCTCCCAGCAAAGAGCATGCTGGACATCTGCTCGTGGAAGGTTTCACCCCCAAAGCTCACAGCTGGGGCAGGAGGATCAGGGCAGGATCACACATCATTGTTTTTCTGAGTCAGATGAAGACCTGCCCCGAGAAGGAGGCATCCCCATTTTCCTAGGGTAGACAAAGGTAGAGTGGCTTCAGCCCGGAGTCTGCTGTGAAGCTTGCTTTGGTTTTCTCTGCGTGAGCTGCTCCGATTTTGCTGGAAACATGGCAAGTGTAGGGCATTTCCTCTCCATAAGCCAAGAACGGTGGGTTTCCCATTTTCAGGAAAGCCATCTGCATTTTTTACCACTGCCACTTGAAAAAGCCCATCATGTAATATCTCCTTGCTCTTCCAAGCTGCAATGCTTGCAAAAAACAGCAGTGCTCCTCCGTTCCTGGAGCTGGCCATCCTTTTCCCTACGCCATCCTTGTGCCTCTTTCCCCCAGCCCAGCCTGGCATCCTTGTGGACTATGAAAATGTCCCGTACCTCCGGCCCCTCTCAGCTCCCATGGTGCCTTTGCTGCTGCTTTTCCCTCCCTCCAGAGCACACGGCCCATCACGCCCCAGCTGAATTTCAGTTATCTTTTGCCCAACCTGAACTGAAAGCTGCTTTGGGGATGTTTTGTGGATATGTAACATGGCAGAAGGTTTCCAAAGCTCAGTTAATAAAAAGCCATATTAAGGTTTTGCTTGACCCCTTGCAAAGCACAGAGCGAGGCTCTGATGGCCATTGCTTACTTTAGCTCTGCTTTCTGCTCTCCCTTCATAGAATCATAGAATCATAGAATCAATCATAGAATCATCGAATCATAGAATTGTTAAGGTTGGAAAAGACCCTTAAGATCATCAAATCCAACCATTAACCTATCACTGCCAAGTCCGCCACTAAACCATGTCCTCAAGCATCGCATCTACTTGTCTTTTAAATACCTCCAGGGTTGGGGACTCAACCACTTCCCTGGGCAGCCTGTGCCAGTGCCTGACTACTCTTTCAGTAAAGAATTTTTTCCTAATATCCAACCTAAACTTTCCCTGGCGCAGCTTGAGGCCATTTCCTCTCGTCCTATCACTTGTTACTGGGGTGAAGAGACCGACCCCCACCTCACTACAACCTCCTTTCAGGTAGTTGTAGAGAGCAATAAGGTCTCCCCTCAGCCTCCTTTTCTCCAGGCTAAACAACCCCAGCTCCTTCAGCTGCTCCTCGTAAGACTTGCGCTCTAGACCCTTCACCAGCTTCGTTGCCCTTCTTTGGACATGTGAATGGTGAGGTCCACCACCATCATCTGGAGCTCCTGGCCACAGCAGGGCGGTGTAGACGATGCAGTTATAGGTAAGGAAAGCCACAGGAGTACGTCCCAAGTAAGACTTTCAGCCCTAAAATATCCAAGCACAAAAGCTTGGGATCTGAGTGTGGCTCAGGTCGGAAAGGGTGGTGGCAGCGCCCAGAAGCAACAACCCTGGCAGTGGATCATGAGTGATCGGTCCTTTCTGGTTTCCTTCTGTTTGGAGCTGAGGAAACCATTTTACTCTCTAAAGCTTTTTTCCTACACTGAATTCTGGGGAAAATCCCCTTTTGTGGTTTCTGCTTGGTTTTTTAAAGTGGGACTTTGTGGGAGGCACTTGGTTCCAGAAACTAGAACTTCAAGGAAAACACCAAATATCATGAAAGCTGTAAAACAGTGGACTGGCAACAGAGGTACTGGGTGGAGAGAGACACAAGCAAATCTTGTATTTTTAAAGTGTTTTCAAGAAAGTGTGTGTGACTGGAAAGACAACAATCTTGGAATTACCTGGTGGATACTGTTGATCTGATGATAGCTCTGCAAGATTCACATTGACACAGGTCCTGGTCCAGGAGAATTAACCATCTACAGGGAGCAGGCACTAGGAACCGAAAGGAGAGGTTTGACCCTCCCCTCTGACCAGGGCCACCACGTGGTAGTGGGTGACGCTGTGATCCTGGGGTGCCATATCTCCTTTAATATTGAAGTCCTAACAACCTGTGAAATTTAAAAGATCCAGTGGCATTTTCATGATGGTGAAGTTGCAATATTCATTGCACTGGGCAAATCACAAAATGCATAGTGATATCCCATGACAGCCCAGCCCGGAGCGATGAGCACAGCCTGGTACCCTACAGAGGCCAGGGTAGGGAAGAAGCCATCCTGCAGTCGTGGCTGGGTAAAATTGGGCTGAAACACAGAGGGTGCGAGCCACCCTTGAGCCACTGCTGTGATCCCACATCCTTGGTGCCGGCGCAGAACTGCTGCCTCCATGTCAGACAGCTGCTGTGTTGTGCCCGTCTGTTTGTTGAGCTGGGAAAGTGGGAGAGCACCCTTCCAGAATGAAAACTGCTGTGCAAACACACACTCACGCCATTATCCTGTGGCTCACAAGTGTGTTTGAACTTAATTATAAACAAAGTCAGGGCAACCGGTGCAGCAGGAGCCAGGGAAGCAACAACGGGGATAGAGGCAAGAGGTGCAGGACCGGAGCTGCAGGAGCTGGATGACAGCAAGTGTCTTTAGAAAGCAGGAACATGCAATCCCGGAAAAATGAGCCTTATTGTAAGAACCCCAGCATCGCCCTGTCCCTGAGCCCAGCCCAGGGAAAGGAAGGAGGTTTGCACATCCTGAAGGTCGACAGCTTCGTGCTGGTCTGGCCTGAGGATGAATTCACTCCAAACTTGGGAGAGCCACAAGCAGCTCCTTGGGAAGCAGAGAGGGGGGATCTCCCACCGATGGGGTTTCCGCTGCAGGAGGTGCCCCCTGGGTGGAGAGGAGCCAGACGAGCCATCATCCTCATTTCCCTGTTTTGCCGCTGGATTTTCGCCCTGCCATGGAGCCAAAGGTGGGTCAAGGGCTGCCCTAGGATGCCCAGCTGGGAGCGGAGCTGCCCTGTGGGGCCTGAGGCTGGCCCGGGGAGCAGGGTGCGCTGTCCTGCCCGGGCTAGGGGAGGGCGAGCCGGGTTTATCCTGCACTGTGCAGCGCTGTACAGTGAAGAGGAGAAAGCAAATGCACACAGACCTCCAGTGGCCCTCCCGAGTACTACACTGCATCGTCACTGCCACCCCAGGGACGGGGACCTCGCCTGGGGCTCCTCTTCTCCATGCCACTGTACCTGGGTGAACATGAGCTCATGTACAAAGTGAGGGGTCCCGTAGAAAAGCAGAGAGATATGGAAGAGATCCTCTTCTCCTCCCTGCTTCAGCGGCCAGTGCCTCAAGCATGAGGTTGGCTGAGGCTGCAGGCTGTGCTTCAGGTCTCGCGGAGGAGGACAGCCGGCAGATTGCCCACGCAGCGAGGCCGTCCCGTGGCAGTGCTGAGCTGCCTTTTCTGTGCTCGGTCTGACTTTTGGGGCCCAGAGTCTGCAGCTTGTGTAGGAGGGTGCTTGTAGCTGCAGGTCCTTGGAAATACAGATGAACCTGCACAGTCCTAACAAGGGTCTGGGACCTGGCGTGGGCTCAGCTCGGCTGCTTACAGCCTCCGCTGGGCATTGCAACACGGAGCTCAAGTGCAGGTGAGACACTCAGGGATTTCGTTTCCCAAACTTGACCACATGCATTCTCACAACGAGGGACCAACACTCAGGAATGCTTGATGGAAAACACACTGAAGGTCCAGAAAAGGTCTGGCTTAAAGATTATTACAGTGCATCGCCAGGACAAGCACCACACACAACCTAAGGTGAGGTATGGAAACTCTGCACCTGCCTCCTTCCCTCCCTCCCTCTTTGAGACACACAAAGCCTTTCCTACGCTGTCCTCCCTCCTGGTGTTCTCATCCAGACAGGCACAAGGCTTGAACTCATCAGCTTCAGGTGATCTCACCAAAACCGTTCTAACAACCAGCACTTCTTCACATACCTCTATTGTAAATACCTCCATAAGAAATGGTTACTCATTTACAAGGTAGTGCTCTATGTGCCAGTCTGCTGCTCCTGGGGGGAAAAAAACAAGGCAAAATAAACCCCTGGTTTTTGGTGATGATTTCTCAGGTTTAACAACGACCAGGGAATTAGGTTTGATGTTTTTTTCTTTTGTGACCCCTTTCCACTGCATGGGAAAGCTGTTTTTCCTTAGCATAGTTTCTTAGCCCCAGTCTCCTGCATTGCATGGCTTCTTATGACTGCCCCAGTGTCCATCACCTTCTTGCCATGACCTCTGCAAGAGGCAGAGTCATCTCAAAACTCAGGACAAACATTTTACAGCCCACTTCCCAAGGAGGCATCTTGTGTGGCTTCGACAATCAGGTTTATTATAAGGGAAAAACCAAGAGCAGTGCTGAATGCAAAAGAGAAGATCAGAGGATTTGAGTTCAAGGCTTAGTGTCTAATTTCAGCACATCCGAGTAAGGATTGAAGTCTGGTAAGAAAAACCTCCTTCCTGCTGTACCCCATCCACCCGCCGGTGCTCCCTGGGGAATTGCTGCCGACTGCTTCGAAATTCAATTTCTGCACTAGCAGCGGAGCGTTGGGCCTGGCAGTAATTGCTTTGCCAGATGACTGGCTGCTCATCGCTGCCAGGGCACTGTGGGGCCAGAGGGGCTGGTCCACGGTGCCGGGATGGTGCCATAAGTCGTGGGGCTGCAAGAAGCCCCACGCTTTGGGGCCAGCAATCCCCGCACTCAGCCTCCCTGAGCAGCTCACCAAGGCTCAGGGCTCAGTGCCTTGCCCAGAAACAGGGTGGGTTTGCTGAGAGCAGAGCGGGGAGCCTTGAATCAGCAGCACTGCGCCCACCACCTTCCCTATCCCATCCCATCCCATCCCATCCCATCCCATCCCATCCTATCCCATCCCATCCCATCCCATCCCATCCCATCCCATCCCACATCCTCCTGGTTCCTGCTGTATCCCCCCAGCGTACACCGGGGTGCCCAGCATAGCGGGAAAGCTTTTGGGGGACCACAGGCTCCCTGGCTGATGTTCACCTGCTGCTGCTCCCTGACTACCCCGTGCTATTTCCAGCACATCTCCAGAAAATAGCTCACTCCCCCCGACGCGACTGGCTCTCCACAGCGGGGAGCGAACTCAGCAATTTACCAGAGGGATTCTGATTCTTATTTTAGACTCCTATTTTAGCCTTCTTTTTCTTTTTATATTTGTTAAGTTAATCCTTTTTACAGCTCTGGGAGCAAGGTGCTGCCAGTGCAGCATGGCAGTGCCCGCAGGAAGACTCACTGGCTTCACAGCCACGCTCCCTGCAAACTGCTTTCCTCACCTTGCCCCCGTGTGCCTCCTTTAATTTGGACAATAAAAGATGCTCTGAGCTAGGCAGCTGCTTTTTTTTTTTTTTTTTCACCTGCAAACATCACCATCTCCTCAACAACAGCAGAGAAGGTGAAATGGCAAATCTGGGGTTTTGGCATGCCTGGTCCAGGGTGGCAGCAGTGATGTTGCTGGGCCTGGGACTGAAGACTGCAGAATCCTAACGCAAATTGAAACTGCGGGTTATATCCATTGCCTTGCACTCTGCTCCATTTCCACACCCCTCATTGCAAATGGTCCTTCCCAAGATCACATTTTGCCACGAGGTCTGCCTTGTATCTGCCATGTGTGGAAACCTGGTCACCAGAAAATCTGTGTGTAACGTCTGCGTGTCATCTCAGTTTCAGCGGATGGGAAGAGGGTGATACGCTGTGGTCATGCAAGTCTCTCTTCAGTTGCTTCAGTACATCAACATGCTGGTACAACCAACTCGGGTGACATCTGTTATTCCTGCAATGCCAACTATGTATCATCTTGACTCATTTTCTATCAGATCCAGCTGTTCTGGCTGATATGCTATTGACCTTTTCAGCTGGTTCAGCACTTGGCTACCAGGGGGTCATTGGATGCAACTTTGACACAGGCTCAATGCTTACATCTCTTCTGCTGGGGTGAGGAGGGATTTCATCCACCTGTTTCGAGCAGGAGCACCTTGGGAGATCAGCTGGCCCTTGCTCACCAACACGAGGTCACCGCCGTGTCTGCAGGCTTCAGGCAGCGTCAATAAATCAGTCTGGCCCTGAAGTTTCAGTAAACTGTGTAATCCGGGAAGCCCAGCTCAGCGGCTCGCACCCCGGCTCTTGGGAACCACAGGTTCACGTCACAGCAGGACCAGGTCCTGACTTCAGCTTTGTTAGACAGGAGGAGATGCCATAGTGATGCACGTGCTAAAAATACCTCCCAAATATCATGTAGCAGCCCTGCTCCCAGGGAAAGCACAGCCAGGGCCTGGGAAAGGGGAGAGGACAGAAAGACAGGGCGAGGGACTGACCAACACACCTAACTGCAATACAGGAGGTGGGAAGTAAGCAGAGCATAAAATGTTGGGATGCCATATTTTGTAGAGTGGCTTGTTCTTGTGGGCAATGATTTCTTAAAGTAGCTTTATCTTTTAGTTTTGTCCATCTGTTTGCCCGTGTTCAGCCCCTAAAACAGAATCTCTGGTTGAGATGGGGCCAGAAGTTATCCTGATTTCCTTCACCAAGTAAGGGACAAGTATTCCCAAACTATTCCCAGTCAAAATTAGTCTCATCTGTCATTAAAAACCTTTAGAGATGGGAAGTCTGCAGCTTTCTTTAGTAACTTAATCTCCAATTTAATTGCCTGGTGTTTAAATCTCCTTTTAGTTACTCCTCATGTCTAACCTGAGTCCCTTTTGCTGGATATTACCCCAATTACCTCTTGTCCTCCTGCCAGGAGCTGAGGGACAACAACTGACCAACTCCTGCTTGACAGCAACATTTACATGTTGGAAGACTATTGTCTTATGGCTTTTTAGCCTCCTTTTGTAGACTAAACAAGGCTAATTCCTTCAACTTTAGCCACAAACCTTTTTTTTCAGCCATTTGGACTTTAGAGGATAAAGCTTGGCCGTTGTGCCTAGGTTAAGACTGTGAGCAAAAAGTCCCTCTCCTCATTGCTGCAGTTGTGCTGGCAAAATCATCAAAGTAGATGCAGCCACATACGTTATGTGGCCTTTTGTCAGTGCTGCTTGTGGTCACAGCACCATGGAGAAGCTGAGCCAGCACAGCCCTTCTGCAAGAGTTTTCTAGCTAAGACTCAGCTGAAGTTCAGAGGTTCATCCCTTCACTGGAGCTGTGGTGGTTTGCAGCACGTTTCTGCTTTGGTTCCCAGTGGTATTGCCACTGCCCAACTTCTCTAGGAGGCTTCCTGGGAGGGGACACAACCTGCGCCTTTGGCTCTGAGCTTCCTTGTGCTTTGTGCTGCTTCTGGTGCTGTGGATGGGGTAGGAAGTGGAGAAGAATCTGTCCTGCAAGGCTCTTGCTTTGTCTTTTCTCCATGCAAAAGCCCATGCAATGCTCCTGGAGCAGGGCAGCCGCGGCGGGATGTCTGTCTCACCAGGGAGATGCCCAGCCCATGCTTTGTGCACCCTCACCCGGACCCCTCTGTGCTGCAGCAGGTCTCTGAGGGATGCCACGGGCTGTTACGGTCCTGCCTGGACACCCTCCTCCGGCATGAAAAAAGCTGTGTATGTATAGGGAGAAGATGGAAATCTTCTCTCCTTGGGTTTTTCCCACAGGATTCTTTTCCTCTCTGTAGGTGGGAGCATATGTGACTGGTGTGCCATCACAGGAGGCCACCTGGGCCAGATGTCCTGCACCTTCTGGGAAAGGGAGGACTAGAGAAGTAGGAGAGGCGGGACAGCACCCAGACAACACATCCATACCATGGGGAGGTTTGGTTTCCTTATGGTAGGGTCTGCACTGAAGCCTCCTTGGATCCCCAGTGCTGAGGACAAATTTTGCAAACCTCTCTTCTGCTTTTGATAATCCTCTGCTCATTTCAGAGGCCCCAAAGAGGGGTCTGTGTCCTGCACAGGGGCCTCCCTCCGTGACTTGTGGAAGGCGTAAGGTTGTTTGTAGGCTGGAGGGACACGCTGGGAACAGCACGTTTAGCTGGTTTTGCTATCTCAGTGGGACTGATTGCGGGGAACAGCTGGTCCGGCCAGGAGAGAAGTGCGATAGCGAGATGCCAGATGAGTAAGACTAAACAGAGCAGTCTCGACTCGCCTCTCCCTTCCAGCAGATCAGACCAAAAATGGCCCCAAGCAAGTCACCCAGGTGAGAGGCAAATGAGAACCAGTGCCTTCATTTTAAAATGGCACCTGGCCCCGCCAGAAGGGACCCCTTCAAAGGACCTGCCACCCTGGCTGTTTTGTGCCCAGCCCTGATGCTAAGCGACTCCCGGGATTTTTGGCTGTACCGCTAATAATGCTCAGTTTTTCTACCAGAAGCAATCCCTGTTGTAAATCTCTGTTGGAAATCCTTGTAAAAAAGTGCTGGGTACAGGTCCTACAGAGGGACCTCCACCTCCCCATGCCGGGGGCGGACGGCCGTTGCAGGGGATGCTCCGGGGCTGCTGGTGCTTCTCACCCCAAGGCACTTTGCAAACATTCAGCCCCCCCTCCTGAGCCAGCCTTGGCTCGCTGCGTGGTGGAAATCAAGCTGCCAGCCACCGAAACCTCCTGCCAGAGCTTTGGGGCTGGGGTGATAAGTGCTGGGGCCCTGCAAGAACTTTGGGCTGAATTTAGAGGGTTTACATTAAGTGTCTGGTTTAATCGTGGTGCTTAAGGTCAGGAGAATGATGAGATCTACCCACCAGACCTGACTGCCTCAGAAGTGGGGAAAAGCTCTGTAGGAGGGGGTATGAACACAGTCACACTCTCACCTCCTCAGTAATATTCAGGTAGAGAAGAGTCTTCTGTTGAAGCAGATGAGGACAGTGTTGTGTTATTACCTAAACAGAGGTGAGTGATGCCATTTCAGAGCCTGCCTGCCATGCAGCTGCTCTGCACGGGCAGGAGTCTACCCCAGGCCCCCTGACACAGCCACCAGCCCCGTATGGATGCTCCAGTGACCGCAGAGGACCCCAAATGGTGCTATGTGCTTCTGCATGGGCAGCCGAACGGGGCCTGTGTGGGCTCTGCTTTGCAAAACCAGAAACAGACCTAGACCCTGGTGCAGGTAGGCAATGCCCAGTGGGGATGCCTGCATCCAGACCGCAAGGTGTCATTGCCCGGGACTCGAGCAGATACAGTTGCTTTGACTTGTTGACTGTTAATACTACTGTTTGGGTTAAACAGCCAATTGCACAAATGGGCTCGGGGTAGCCCTTGTTTTAAGTGTACACACTACAGCCTTCCCTGCAAAACAATGTCTGGCCCCAAAGTGCATGCAACCAGAGCTGGGCAGAGCGCGGTTTTCTTTCCCTGTGAAATTTGTTAGGGTATCAAAGAAAAGAATAATAAATCTGTCACGAGTTGCAATGAAAAGCCACAAGCACAGAAGCGTTTTTCAAGTTGTAAACCTGAAAGAAAGATTCCAGTGAGCAAAACTGAAATGTTTCACTTCCATTTCAAGCATGCAGCAATTGCCCGTCACCCCACTCCAGTTGCAAAACAATACGTGTTCAGCGATGTCAAGCGTGGTTCAAAAAAATACTTTTCCAAGTTGCAAAATTACTTGAAGCCAACTTTTCCCAGCAGAACACATTGTTTTTAGCTCATATGATTAATTTTTAATTTTCCCATGAATCTCGTTAGCCCAGCAGCAATCCAATAAACTCCAAGCTGTAGCTGGGCTCTGCCATTTCTATGGGCACTGGAGGAATAAATGTGGCATGTGGAGTGATTTATGCAAGTTCACTTGTGTTTCCCAGTTGTGGTTGCAGTTCCCCTGCAGCTTTGATGCTCTCCAGGAATCTCCTTGGTTCTCGCCCTACTGCTGTGCTCCCCAACGGGCTGTCTGGGTCTCCCATCTGTGCTGCTGTCTCCCAGCCCACCCACACCGTATCAACCTGTCACTGCGATGAGCGTGGAAAATGGAGAGCCAAGGGGAGCTCAGAAGTGTGTATGTCAGCCCACCTGCCTGCCCGGCAGTGTCAGGCCCGCACCTCCACCAGCCTGCTCTGACTATGGCAGCGAAAGGAGGAGAAATCAGAGGAGGACATCAAGGCTAGGGGAAGCAGTGACACAGAGGAGTTTGGAGCTAGTGGCACTTGCAAATTTATTTCATAAAGACATATTTCGGAGGGAGGATTTCACCTCTGTGCATGAGGAAATATCTGGTCAGAGAGACAGAGGCACTCGTTTTGTTACTAGGCATCCAAAAAGATCATGGGTTTCTGATGAGCTCTGAGGCATGCAGAGCTTCTCCTGGGCCTGAGATGTGAAGTCAAGCATGAGATGAAATCAGTTCCTGGGACGAGATAATATTTAGCATTATCGAATAGGGAATGGGGGGAGAAGGCAGGGAGGGAGGCTGTGCACGGCAGTCAAGCTTTCCATCCTGCCAAGCCCCAGAGTCATGGAGAGAGTCCCAGATGGAGAGTCCCTCAGGGTGGACAGGCACGGTGATCGAGCCAAGGCAGCCAGAGAGCAGCAATCCCAACCAGATCCCTGCAAGGGGAGAAACAAAGGTATTCTGCCTGCTCCTTCAGTCTCTAGTCGCCATTGGGGGCATATTCAACGGCTCAAGTTATGCTGCTTGCAAGGAGTCATCAGCCTTAAGAAAAAAGCCAAGTGGAACTAAGATCCCAGAAGTACTTGTAAGTTCCTCCTGGATGCTAAACTCTTGGGGGATGACAAATTCCCTGGACTATTTGCATGAGCTGCATCTGTAAAGCACATAACGCAGCAGAGGCCCCCTTCTCCTCCAGGGTTTGTCCAACTGCAGCAGGAACATGCAGCTGCGGCGTGGCCTCGTGGGACCCGGCATTTCTGTGGGCTCCTCTCCAACACATCAGTAGCTGTCGGGTCTTCTGCACGGCCTCCAGTTTGTCTGCATTTCTCCCTGAGGCTCGGCAGGCAGGTATGGCTTTGACTGAGGATGTCTGCAACGCTCCCCACCATTTTCCATGCTGGCCGGGGGATCGGGTGATGGCCTCAAGGGTTAACAGCCACCGCCAGCTGTGGCTCCCGAGCAGGGACAGAGAGGTCCCGGGCACCCCGCCAGGAGGTAAGCTGTTTGAGCGCTGCTGGCAAAGACTTCAAACCCCTCGGCTAATTTCGGATGTTCTGCTTGTGACACAGAGAGCTGCATTCCCATCTAGGAGAGAGCTCTTTCCTGGGACTAGGAAGGGAAAGGGCTGTTTATTAATATAACATCATCAAGAGTGGCCTTTAATTTCAGCACATCTATCTTTCAGAAAGCCCCGGTTGAGGTGGTTTCCCCCATATGACATTTTTCCTCTTAGGAGACCTGAGGGTGCTGCAGACAAGGCCGTCGCAAAACCCAGGGGATGCAATGCAGGATGACCGCTCCCTTTCCAGAAGTTTGAGAGACTAAAAAATGCAGAATATTAAAATCAGAGAGAAAATTTTGGGCAAAGTCATGATTACTTTCCATGCTCTGAGAAGGACAAAAGATTTTTCCACATTGGCAAAGTTTGATATAACTACAAAGTTTGATATTATCTACAACAAAAATAGCTGTATCTATAATAGATACAACCTTTTCTTCAAGCTAGTTAAAAGAGAGTTTTAGCTGGGTCGGACTTTGGACCTGACGTGTAAGGAGCAGAGCATCCTGCTGGGCTGCGAGGGCCATGTAACGAAACAGGAGTGTGCTTGTCTCCAACCGGAGATGCCATTTGTTTTAGTGCTCCCTGGTTTAGGGGGAGCTGTCGGGGAGCTCCTCAACATGAGGAGAGACACCCAGGCTCACTTGGGTGCTCCCCTATGGAGACACCATCTCTTCTACTGCTGTTGAAGACCAAACATGGAAACCCATCTATCTGGGGAGGCTGGATTTCCTCACGTCTGACCAGGGCGGTGAGAGTAGCACTGTCTCCCTGACAGGAGTGGAGACCTTTTATCAGTGAGGGGTTTCCCCGGAGGATGGTGCTGACAGATGCCAGCAATGAGATCATGGAAGACGGAGCGGCATCAGATGACCGGATCACAGTCTCTCTGTCCTGGACGTGTGTCTAACCCAGAGCTTGTACCTTGTAACGCACAGTGTCTGTGGCCTGTTAACAACATGAGATATGTGTGGCCTGGTGACAACACTTGGTGAGGCTGAAAGAGTGTCCTCTAGCCCTTGCCATGGTCTATCACCCACCTTGTCCGGTGACGGTCATTGCAATGATCAAGGCTGCTGGATGCTATTTAGAAAGCTTGGGGTGGTGATTGCTCCCTCTCCATCGTCAGCTGTACAGTGAAGTGTTATTCATGGCTGCCTGCTTCCCCAGGGAAAGCGATATCTGGTGGTGAGAATATCACCATCAAGGCCATGCCTCTTCTGGGGAAGCTACGGGGAGATGCCTTCATTCCCTTGCTTTTTCTCTCCCTATTAGGTAAAGGTGTTGCCATGCCTTACAGACTGGCCCTGCTGTAGATCCTATAAATATGGTGTCAGCATCGGCTCTGGGATTTTTATACCCTAATCCCCCATGCCTGAAAGCACCATGTTACCAGACAAAACTCAGAACATCCCTGCAGGATGGGGGTGACGACTCCTTGCTGACCAAAGCTGCTGCAGACTTCACCCTGTTGGCTTTAGAGATGAAGAGTGCTTCACGCAGGGACTGAGATGGCAGCGAGGATCCTGCTGTACAGGGGCTGCTGCTGCCAGGACACTGATGAAGGAGGAGCGAGTGCCACCAGCCCTGACAGCAACCCCAAGGGTTTGGCATCATGTCCTCCCTGTTCCAGTGTCACCTGCATGGGACTTTGTAAAGCTTGGGCTTAGGGCACATCTTTTCCTCCACAGCAGTTAAAAAGGCCTCAGATCTATATGAATAAACCTGTTTATTTTCAGCCAAAAAAAATGAAGAATGCCATGTACTTCCAGACTGTGCTGCAGGTTTCCCTCATGGCTCAGGGGACGTGCAATTGAAGATCAGGTCTCCACTGGGCTTAAGGGACACCAAGAAATCCTCAGCACCACTGCTGATGATCTGAGTGAAAAAACAGAAAGGGAACACAATTTTTGTGCTGGAGCTAGAGAATCCAGGCATCAAAAATGCAGTGACGTCCACAGCAACATAGCAAGCCTCTGGCATAGACAAAAATCTCCTTAGTCCCCTATTTTGCCCTGACACTGTCTGCTCATTATGGCTGCAAAAGCCTGTAAGAGCACAGGGATGTGCCCTCCAGACCCTCCGTGCCGGGGTCACGCAGCAGCTGATGTTACTGCCACAACCAAGGATCCCCTGTGGCTTCCCGGGAGCCTCCATCTGACTGCTCCGATGCTACAGCACAGATGTTCCCGTGCGCAGAGGATATGTCAGGATTTCTGGACATCTGCTCGCCCGGTAAGAGTGGCTGCCCCAGTTGGGCTGCCTGACATCCGTAAATTATGGACAAATGTGCTACAATCTACAAATACCACCACGGCGGAGACAGAGAGCACGCCTCCAGCAACCCAGAGAGCTGGCTGCCCTTCTCTTGTTGGTGACGTTTTGTGAACATGTAGCAAGTACTTTCTGTCATTGGCTCTAACATATCTCCCTTACAAATCCACCTCAACTTAACAGACCCACAGCAGAAAGTGGGAGTTTTTCCATTAGTTTATAAATGCAGTTGGGATGTGAGCTGCATGGGTTCACAAGTTTGGTTCAAACATTAGCATCAAGGCTGATGCATGGCTGTGAAGGGCAGGGAGCAGAGAGGATGGGGAAAGAAACAAAGAATGGGGAAAAAGAGGTGTTTGGTTTTAAAAGAGGAGTAGAAAGCCAGAAAATCAAGAAATGGGGAAAAATTAATGAGGGAAGAGGGAAAAGCAGGGAATGAAAGAGGAAGATTTGCAAAAGCAAGGGATGCATTTGTGCAGCAGGTGCTTGCCCACACCAGTCTACCATTCAGCCGGTTCCCTTAGTCCTCGTAGACAGAGAGCTGGCATCCCTCTAACTACAAACCACGTATGTGCAAAAAACCCCACAGCAAACTGAATCACCCTGAGAAGAAACACAGGAGGTTAGATTACAAGCTCATTGGGTTGAGGTGCTTTCAGAGAAATGAAAGTTTCGGCAGGAGGCAATTTCTCCAGAGATGATGGCCATGTCAAACCCTCCCCTTCTCCTTCTCCATGAACCAACGTCATCCCTGCTCTGACAAAAAGGCTGTGCTCTTTATTTCAGCCAGTCGGAGGTTTCCATCACTGGGCAGGTCTCCAAAGGACTGTGGGACCTACTTCTGACCATGCATTAAAAATGACGTTTGCCTGCTGTGTTCAGTATTGGAACACCACGCCTGGGCTTCTTTGGACCCCCAACTTTGTAATACATTTCTACTAACATGGTCAGGGACCTCCTGCACTTCTAGAAAAGGAGGCTGAGGTAGCTGGGCTTCTTTAGTCTGGCAAAAGGGAGTTAAAGGAGAAATCGAGCAGTTGCCTACAACTCCTTGACAGACAATGATAAAAATGATGGAGCCAAACTCTTCTCAGGAGCACGGGGCAGTGTAAGAGAGGGCAATGGCCACAGTCTGCAGCTTGGGAGGGACAGCAGGGAAAACATAACTTCACAAGGAACATAGTGCAGCACTGGAACAGGTTGTATAGAGGCTGCTCAGTCTTTGCCTTTGAAGGTTTTCAAACAGTCTTTGTCTTTTGGAGGTTTGGGCTAGAAAAGCCACATCTGACCTCATCTGGAGTTGGCAGCAGTCCGGCTTCAAGCAGGAGGTTGGTCAAGAGGCCTCCAGAGGTCCCTTCCAACCACTATGACTATGATTTTGGGGCTATTTCCACTCAATTTCAGCATTTATGTCTGAAAGTTTGGTTTTGTCTTGCTGTGCAAAGTGCCCAGAATGATGCTGCTTGCTCTTAGCAAACTGCAGCATTTTACTATTTCAGCTTGTGAAACTCTTTTACTTTGATTATTTTCCTTTTAAAAAGACATCCTTAGATTGTAGCAGGTGAGACTTCTGGCAGGTTACTGAATCTCATCCACCTTTAGCATGTTACTATAAAACATTTTTAGTTGTCAGAACTATCCAATTTGTGTATTCTGGAGACAGCTAAGAGCACACATTGGATCTGAGGTTGAGCATTATGCGGTTGGGCTATTGGGTGGAGTATTTTATTTTAATTTAAGGGTTGTTTTCCTTTTGTTAATAAAATATTCAGCCTTTAATGCCACATAGTTAAACAACAGTTGGAGAGCCGAATGACTGGTGGTTCCAATTCTGCAAGAGCATTAGGAAACCCGTAACATTTATCAGGTGCTGAAAGCTAACACATGATGTGTTAAATCTGTGATTTAAAATGAGCTTGATATATAATCCCTGAGCATCAAGGTTGGATAAAGTTTCTCTGTAATGCACTTAAGAAAGCTAAATTAAAACAGTTGAGGTCAGTGAGTTTAATAAAAATTATTTCATACTAAAGCAATTTACTTCTGACTCATAACAATCTTCCCCTTTTGTTAGTCCCAAAATTAAATAGAGGAAAAGCTGTGTTTTTACAGAAATGAAGAGCAGCTCGTTTTTTTTGTTGGATGCTCTCAAGCTGAGCTGAGCAAAATCTGATTTACTCAGATTTAAGTCTAAGTCATATGCTTCCTGCAGGAATCACACAGCAGTATTCTATTTTTTCAGGTGCAGAAAAGAATTTTTTAAATTTTATTTTATGTGATTATTCACTGTGCTGACATTTAAGGAAATGATGTTCAGTTTTCCCATTGTGTATAAAACCTTTCCCTTTCCAGCAAACGTTACCTACTTTTTTCCTAATCCTCCACCGGCCAGGGTAGTACTGCGTTCCACCAGGTTTCATACCTTGTTGGTCAATACTTTTTGGCTGCAAGAAGGTGGGGAATGCAATTGAATTTCTCATCTTTGCAGTTTTCTCCTTTAGATTAACACTTTATATCCTGTTATAACAGTTCAAACAGAACATAAGCAGAACAACTTGTTTTTGCAATCACCAGAAAACTTCCTGGAAAAAGTCCTACCAAAAATACAGGTATTTTGCAAAATCAATAAACTGAGGGTATCCCCCAGTCTGCTGCAGTATTTCAGAAAGGCAAGGCAGCTGGAGCAGTAATATAACTAAATGCCAGAATTTAATGAAAAGCTGTCAGACCTTGGCAAAAGGTGGAAAGACGAGGAGGCCACGTTGCAGAGGGCACTTCCCTCCGCGCTGGCAATAACAATTTGCTCTTCTTCAGGGTCTCTATCTGGCATGAACAGTGACATCTTTGATTTGAATGTCTCCCCTCCTTTTCAAACAGTTATATTATATTATCCATTGTTGTCAGGTTTGTTGTTTTGGCAACTTTTAATGGTATTTACACAACATCGCTGTTGCTTGGACTCCTGAACGAGAGCTTTGGGATAAAACCATCGACCTCAGCGAGCCCTTGGCTCTCACCCAGGAAACAGGTTTATGGTGTTTCTTTCCTAAGGAGGCAAAATGGTTAAATGCGACATCTCCCAGAACTGGCTGGTTTTCTGATCACTGCCTGAAGGGTTAAAGCTTTCATAATGCAGCTGTCTTGGGAGAGGTAGCTGTATTTGTATGACTGTCATATATCCTGGTTGAAGGTGTTTCTCTGTAAACTGCTAACTGCTTGGTTATAAGCTGGGAATTGATTTCTTGGCGGCGGTATTTCTTCAGACTCTTCACTATGTATAACGGATCCCTCCAGAGTCTTTTGATGCCCCTAAGGATTACAGGTAGTGACTGAAATATACTATTATCTTTCTCCTTAAATTTTTTACTACTTCTGGGAATTCTGGGATTCCTTGTGAGAGCCAGAGATTTCAATCCCTGCTCTGCAACTCCTGCTCTATTCATTGTGTGGTGACTGTGCTACAAAAACCAACACTGTATATTTACCTATGCCCAAAGTACTTTGTATAGAATTAATGTATGTACATATTTCAATCAGGGGTAGATAAATAAATTTAAAAAAAAAGTCAGTGGTGAAATTCCCATTGCCTGCCCTGAGGACCCAGAGAGCTCCTGTCCAGATGCACTTAAAATTGATGTATTTTTTTACATAATCAATAGTGCTGGAGCATGTGTAACTGCGCACTCAGGAGCATGTGCAGCAAGTGCAGCAAAGAGTGAGGGCTGCAGGGAGCAAAGGAAATGGTCGTGGTTCTCACAAGCAAAGGGAGACAGACCAGGATGCACGTACTGCCTGTACTCTCCTCCGCCCATTGTATGGTGGTAACAAAACCAAGTGAAAACAGAAGTCCAGCCATGATGATGTTAATACAGGTGAAATGGCAGGTAAAAGGGAGAGCAAAAGCCAGAGACGCCAGTCAGGTATGCCCTGAGAGATACTGAATTCATCCAGCTTACTTTGAAGTGAAGGCATTGTAGATTTGAGGGTTTTCAGCACTTTTTAAGAGGCAACTTGCAAGGTGAAGATTCAAAAGGCCCAGCCACAGTCGGCAGGATGAACACTCAGGAAGGGAAGTCTGTTCATGGCTTGCTGAGGACAGGGCACTGACGTGATCAGGTTTAGCTCATGCGGGGTTTGGGACCTTTCACCAGGGACCCGCTTCTGTGGAAGCAAAGAAATGACAACAACAATAAATGGGACATTATCAGTGGAGAATTGACATGGTGACAATAAAGGAGACACGCTCAAGTGGTAGAATAGGGCTCAGGAGGGGGCTCGGTATGATTACGCAAAATTGCAAAGGCTAGTCACTGCAAACACAAGTTTCCGAGCAGAGCGAAGGGCCTGGTTGTTGCCAGCCCTGCTCAGTCACCCGCTGAGGCTGCACAATGAGAAGTGCCCTGCAGCTCCCAGGAGCTTGCTGCCCTAACTCTTTGCAGTGGGATTTGGAGGGAAGGCACAATGCCAGTAAGTGCCAAGTGTTGCTAAGACTGTATTAGAGCATATGCAAGGAAACCAGAGTGGGAAGGGACCTCTGGAGGCCTCTTGCCCAACTTCATGCTGCAAGCTGTCTGCTGCTCACTCTAGATGCTGGAGACAACCCACATGCCCACCTCTAGCTGTCTGTCCAGCATGGTCCAGATCTCCTGTAGCGCCTGTGTGGTACCTACCTACATAGCCGTACCCTAACGCACCTAAACACATACTCATGGCCATCTCAAATGGCACTGGGCCCACATTCAAGCAACTGAATTGTGTCTGTCAGGCAGGATGCATAATTGGCATGACGGGATACATGTAAGTCTGTCTTCAAGGTTGGGGGTCTGGAGCAGTCACTTCAGAGTTTGACATAAGGACCTAGAGACCAAAATAAGTCTGTGCCTTAAAATACAGACCTGAGTGGCCTTCCCCTGCTCCCTCCCAAAATGCAGTGAAGCAACAAACAGCCAGACCACCCCCGAGAAACGCAGGTTAATATAAACCACACACCACTCCTGCAACTGGAAGCCATTTGGCCAAGAAAACACAAAAATGATGACAGATGTGCCAACCAGCAAACTTCCTGTGAGTGACAATCTTCCTCCTTCTTTCAGGCTGTTGCTTTTCAGCTTGAATCCCTTGAAAGGGTTAATGAAACCGCAGAGCAGGGAGAACTCCAACAGCTCTCAAAAGGCTTTTGATAAAGTCCTGCACAAGAGGCTATTGAGAAACTTGGCAATCCAGGGGTGAAAGGTAAAGTCCTGTCATGGATTAAAAACTGGAGAAGAGATAAGGAGCAAAGAGTAGGAACAAATGGCCAATTCTTAGCGTGGAAAGAGATTAATCGTGGGTAGCTGCAAGGACAGGATTGCAGACTGGTGCTGTGTTTACTTACTGCTGGCCAGCCAGGAGGTAAAATGCACTGTTGGCTCAAAATGTTCAGGATAGCCAAGACTAGGGAGATTTAATACAAACCCAAGGAAAATCTAACTTAAGAGTCCAGTTCTGCCAGGAATTAGTATCACTCAGCATGTCTTAAGAGGCATGAAGACAGTAAAAAGGCAAGTTGGCGTGAGACGCAAAGACTTGACAGACACAGGCAAATACAGGCTAATGCTGAGAAGACAGAACAAACACTTATTAGCCCATTGTCATGGGCAGCATAATTAATGCACCAGAATTAAAAAGCTAAAAAAGTGAAAACGGGAAAAGGAAAGTCCTGAGGGCTCCATGGCACTGCACTTTGACTAACTACACCACCCCCCACGTAACCTGATGCACACCAATGGATAGGAGCAAGGCAAGACTGTGAATATGAACAGCCTACACACTTGTGCATAAATTACAAGAGCTCTCCATCCTCCTGCTCCCTGCTACAAGAATAATCACTGTCTGGACTCAGAAGAGGTACTAATGCAGTTATGGTTTTCTTCTGGAAATATCTCTCACTGGAGAAAAGTTTTGTAGAGATCATTGCTTTTTCTGATATTGGATAAAAATGACAATAAATTCAATTTTACTTCCTTACACAGGGATTTAAGAACACTTGACATATATTAGCAGCTAAAATTTCATGGCTGCCCTCATATCATACCTAAGAAACCTTATTGTTTCCATTCGACATGGAGCATCACTGCAGTACAGAGGCATTACTACAGTCAGTATTAACCCTGGAGGTGAGTTACTTTACTTACTTAAACATATTTATTTAGTGTGGAATGACACAGCCACAAGTGGCTCTCTCTTCCATCTCTCAGCAGAGGAGATCTTGGTGAAGACTTGAGTCTAACTTTATCTTTTAAAAGGTCAGAGCCTTTTTGTTGAGTCCCTCCTCTAATCATTAGTGCCAGAGACGGAAATAGTCCCCAAAACTCCCAACTCCCACTGTTATATTCAAGTCCAAGAGTCCATAAGTGCCCTTGAAGATGCCAGGGGGAGCTTATTCTTTGGACGAACTCTTGAAATGTCTCAGCCAGGTAAGAAAACATCATCTCAAGTACAGAACCACCCTTGGCAGGATGGAAAAAGGATGTGGAAATGAATATGCCCTGGTTAAATCCATCAGATGTAAAGGGAAACTAAATAGTCAGGAGTTGTTTTTTGCGAGGAAAGGTGAAGGGAATGTCAACCTACATTTCATGTACATATGATCTCTTTAGGATTCACTGTTACACAACGCTCTCTCAGGAGTACATGGTATTTCTTCTGCCCTTCCTTCAAATTTGTTTCTCCTCACTTGTGATTCTTTTGAAAGGGTGTACAGAAAGGGAATAGAGCGAAATGGACACCGCAATCAAAAAAGATTGTGTATTTCCTATGGAGGGCTCATCTCCAGCTGCCACAAAATTGTTTGGAAAGATCATGGATTCCCTTGATGACAGCACTGCAAGTTAATTAGGTGCACAAAGTCAGGTAATTAGGTGAATGCAAAGAGGCAAAATTTGAGAGCTTCCCTGTTGTAAGAAATCTCAGACAAATTGGCTGCCTATTGGATCAGATGGATTTCCTAGTGTATTAAAGTCTTCCAGCAGTTTGTATTATGCAAGCTGCAGAAATTTGATAAATAGCAATGATACTTATTCATGTAGCATCACTATGGTGTTCTGAAGATTAATCAGGTATTGTCAGAGGAGCTGGGCTTGCTTTCTGACACATACATCAGGAACCTTCCCGTCATTCCTGTACCACAAGGGAATGATGAAAATGTCCTCTGCAAATGGCTGAGAGTTACCCTGAAGTGGAGACAGCTAACCACCAGAGGTTTCACTCTATCATCATCGTCAGCAAGAGGAGTTTTTCTTAAACACGGTCTGTCTCTGCTCTCTCCGAGGTCAATTGGAAAACTATTGAATTGAAGGAGAATGAAGTTAAGCCAGAACCTAAGGCTGCTGATCATGTCGTCTTCCTCCCCCGCCTTCACCCACTTTCCAACATGTTCATATAATAGAGCTGAATAATTACAGCCTGGGGTCCACGTGGGCATCCTGATGAGCAGGATCAGCATGCACAAAACAGGCTGGTGAACTGGATCATCCAAAGGTGCAGCCGGAAAAGTTCAAACATGAGCTGAATATCAATGGGCATCACCAGACACCAGCTGTCTCATTCCTATCAGAAATAATTCAAGTGGCAGATTTAGTAACTCGCTAACTAATGAGCTCAGGATGAGCAGCTAAAGCCTGAGCTCATCCCATCTAGTTCCAGGCACTGAACTTTGGTCTCAAGTTTGGAGTCTCACTCCTTGGCTCCCTTCATACTCAAAGGAGAGGTAGGCACTGCCTCGTGGTAACTGGAGAATCAAAAAGAAACATGCCAGAAGGGTCCATCCCCTCGTCCAAAGCCAGGACCAAAACCACCAAATGCATTCCTGACAGCTGACTGTCAAAGCTGCTCCTCAAACCCTCCAGTGATGGAGATTTCATCCTCAGATGGTCTGTTCCCATTTTTAGAAAAGAAAGGAGTTTTCAAACATCCAGTCTAAATCTCCCCAAGTCCAACCCAAGATTTTGTGCCCAACAGTTAGGGGACAGATTCTCCAAGCCAGGAGCCAGAGCAGCATCTGTGGTATCACCACACACCCTGTGATATCACCATTCACCCGGGCTTTCAGAGCCATGGTAGATAAGCACGATTGCATCTTGTCGGAGTACTTGCTCTCTCCCCCCCTGCCTCTCCCAAAAAGAAGCACTCCAGGTCTGTGGAGGGTGCGTGCCTCCACGACTGCAGCGCCTGGCCTGGCATGATTTACCTGACCTTCCTTGTAGCTGGGGACAGGGCACCTTTTTCTGGCTGGTGCTTGGGCCAGCGCAGGTAGATGCTGAAGGCAACACCTTTGGCCATCCCAAGGATTCCCAGCACTCACTTGCCGTGGGCTGCGCAAGGACTCTGGGAGGTCCGTGTGACATGGAATCACCCAGAGCTGGATGCCAGCAGTGATGGTGAGGTCTGGCCAGTGCAGCTGAAGTGGCACAGCGTGAGCAGCCCTAGAAACACTACCAAACACATGGTCCTTCTGCTCCAGCCTGTGGCATGGCTACCTGCCTGGATTCTGTCCAAGCTTGCCATGTCATTTGCTCAGCATGGGACCAGTCAGGTTGGGTTCGTTAGATGCAAACAGGTGATTTTTCAAAAAATATGATGTCTGCACATAAAAATCAAACTTTGCCATTTCAGATCCTTTTAGGGAGCAGCAAGAGCAGGGCTGCCACGTGAGGGGCAGAGAGCAACCACAACCCAGGCAGGGACATCACTCACCAGGACAAGGTTGGTGAGGGAGTGAGCTCCCATTGACAGCTCAGTGACCATTGGACATGGCAAGGTAATGAGCTAGGTCTGAGGTCCTCCTGAGAATAATTATTGTTATAGTTGTTACACTTCATTCCAGCAGGAAAAAAAAATTATATGCTTAGGAAAAGTACTTACTTATTTACAATTCTAAAAGTCACATTTTGCTTTCAAACAACACTCATAATAGTTTCTAAAACGTCAGTTTTGACTTTTGCACATTTCTGTATTTGGCAAATAGTTTCAGATTTCTTGAAAATGTCTCTTTTGCTCAGTGTTTGCACATTGGCCTAGTATGAGTCTCTGGCAGAGAGCACCTTATCATTCCTTAGCCAACAAAACAATTACTAGTAACGTGCAAACAGTGGTAGAAATACTGAATATCTGAATATCTTCTTTAGGCATTACATTTACTTGTTCTCCTTATGCTCTGCGTACATTTCAAAGCCACCTTTCAGCTCAACAACTACATCCATGTTTTTTGCCATGCATGTGACAAGGACGAGAGGCAGCAGGTACAAGTTGAAATAAGAGAGGCTCAGACCAGATAAAAGGGAAAACTCTTTCATCATGAGGACAGCACAGGAACAGGTTGACCTCAAAGCTGGCCCTGCTTTGAGCAGAAGGTTGAACTAGAGACCTCCTGAGGTCCCTTTCAGCCCGAATTATCCTCAATCCTGAGTGCATTCAACTCATCTCACAGAGACAATCCCTCCTTCACCAGATCTGTACGATGGGCTCACCCTGTGGAGACCAGCAGGGCTTTGGTCTTCTCCAGACTCTCCAGAACCTCCTCGGCAAATGATAGCCAGAAGACCCTGGTCCCGGCACCAAAAAGTCTCCCCAGCACATTGCTGGGAATCTGCAGCTCTGATCCACCTTGGTACATTCAAAGGAGAGCACTCTCAGAGCTACTGATCTTCATGACACTCCTGCTCTAAAAAGATGTGTATGTCTAATATATATGGACGGGATTATGTTCTGGAGGTGCCTAATTTCCTATTGAATAAATATAAAAAGAGAAAAGACTATTTTAGGGAGAACTGGCCTCCCCTGTAGGTCTTCTGAAGTGCCAAACACAAGTGATTGCAAAGGGAAATTCAGTATTAGATGGATTGGATTTGCCCTCCCAGGCCAAGTGTCTGAAACCTCATTGAGGCAGTGCCTACGTAAGGCAGTGATCAATTATTGCCATTCTAGGGGAGCGGATAATAAGAGAGAGAGAGAGTGAAGTACACAAATACAGAGTTGATGACCCTAGCAGTATGCTGCACAGATTCATTTTGGTGCATGAAACATCCAGGAAAATAGTTCCAACAAGAATAACGCAAAAACCATTCTGAATCTCTCTACCAACACCACAAATAGCGTTTACAGAAATCTGTCGCTGCAGAAATGGGGACAAAATGAGCCTCCTATTCTTTCTCAATCAGCACAATAAAGTTAGATCTCGGTAGGGCCATTTTGCATAGTGAACCAATTAATCAGCCCAGGCACCAGATCAGACAAATGATTTCGCTCCTGTGAGGAGCTGTCAGCACACCACAATGATGAAACCAGCTAAGTATGTATGGAACTAACTGGGAAAGAAAGTGGTACCTGACCAGAATATATTTTCCGCTCAATAATGCCTCCCTGAGTTTGGCCTCTCCAGTCACGCCAAACCTCAAGAAGCCTGGAAAATACATTAGGAAGAAGAATAAGTCTGTCCGGTGCAAACTGAAATAGTCAACACTCCTTTGTGAGTGGCACCGAAACATATAGTAGCTCACTCAGTCATTGTTCATGCCACCAGTCCCTCAGACTTCAGAAATGATTTCTGAAAACCTCTCCAATTATTGTGCCATCTCAATTTCTCATTCTTGGGCAGAATAACAGAGAATGACACAGCCACCAGACTTGCAACACAAAACATCAGCCAACACTGGTGCAATTCTCAATACAGGTGTAGACCATGGCACGGCAGAAGGAATCCTATGCTTGTATTGAAGGACAGCCTCAGTATGAATGTATGGATGATTATTATCCATAATTTAATCACTCAGATGGCTTGAAAGCCATTTCTGTAGCTAGTCACTTGAGCCCACTCGTTCTAAGGGGGAATTGCTCCTCTAGAAGATTTTTAGAGAAAGACATTTGAAGGTACTCATTTAACATCTCTAAAGCTTGTCTCAACATGACATTTGAACAATTTATAGGGATGAAAGCACCCATAATTGTCATTTTACAAGCTGAAGTTGCTTCTTTGGTTTCCTAACACCATTCAGTTCTTTTTCACAGGCCCTATAGTATGACCCTGTCATTACATTTTTGTTCTTTGATTTAGTGATTCCAATTCTTAGGAGATTATCAGAAGTTTCATAGAATTTGGTGCTTATCTTAAAGATCTTACTCTCAGGGCAATTGATTACATAAGAATGTCACATTTTATTTAAAAGAATAAGTTTCTAGTCCTCCGGGTTACAAAGCAAATTTAAAACACAGATCTGAAATATCCTAGTGGCTTGCAAACCAGAAGATAAATTGAAAGAGTGTTTCTTTCTGTATCTCATTATTTTCAAGTCAGTCTTAAAATGGCAGACTCTTGTAAATCTTGTAAAATGGCAATTACGGGTGATTTCCTCCATAGAAATCGTTCGGTGTCACACTGAGACAAGCTTTAGAGAGGCCTGATTCATGATTTCGGAATATTTGAAATTGGCACTGCTGTATCTTGAAATCTGTAACCATGAACATTTCAGTGCTTGGGTCTCCCTATTCAGATACTGTACATTTTACGTGACAGTATGAAATCTTTAGTCTGCATTTATATTTATGCTCCTCCCAGCCAGCTTCCTAAATAGTACACACAGATATTGCATGGACAATGTAATATCACCAGATTTTTAAAAACCCATCATATCGATTCCCTGTTTCACTCAAAGGAATTACTTGGCATCCCCATTTGCCCTGGGTGTTCTGCACTGGTTCACAGGCATTTCTAGTATTTTATGTTTTGTAGCTTTGTTGGTTTTCTCCCTATGAAGTCCAAATCTATTATCATATCTGTAGCCATAATGATTATTCTGTAAATTTGTGGCTTTGGTTGAAGGTATCACACCATATTTACAGTGCAATATATTTTTATCCAACGGCTACAGAACAGATATTAATAGAAGACAGAGATAACTTCTGTGAAGTGCATGGACCATAAGACCTCAGCTCCTGTTTCTCTTTGCAGACCAAAACCACAGTCTCTCAAAAGCCATTTGTCTAAATGCGCTCTTTGTAGCCTGTGTGGAGCCACGCTGCAAGTCCCAAAGCTTTCCCAGGGAAGTGCCATTGCTGGAAAACGCAGGGCTCTGGCAGAATGAAGCCATTTTTCAGGTCTGCGCTGGTGTTGATTCATACAGCAGCTCCCAGGGCATGTTCAGGGCCAGATGAAGCTCCAGTGCAAAGGAGAGCCAGGCTGGGAGCGGCATTTCAGCCAGCCTTCATGCCTCACAGGGCGGGAATGGAGACCAGCAGCGGCTCAGCAGAGAGGGAGGTGAAAGACAGGAGGGGAATGGCTGGGTTAGACAAGATGTGTACCTGTAAAATGGGAATACAAAAATATGAGAGCTGCATCCTCAGCATCTTCATAGGGTGGGGTTCAGTCCTCCACAGAGTGCAGAAGTGAGCGGCTGATGGGCAAACAGCACCATCCTGCCAAGGCGCCTTGGGTCACCCTATTGAACGGCACAGGGCTGGGTATTCATCTCCTAAGAGAGCAGAGCAATGCTTGTGGAGACTGCCCAGTTAATTTCACCTAAGGTGTCCCCTGAATATGATTCCAAAATCTAAACTTAGCTGTAGAAGGTGCAAAAAATGCCTAGTCCTGTGTTGGGTGTCTCTGACCATAACAGAGACCTTGGGCTGCTCCTGGAATAACAGACCAGATGAGAAAGCAGAATTTCTAGCATATGGGAAATGTCCTCGCTGTTCTTGTTTGAAATTTGATTGTGCTTTGAAGTGTACTGAACCCATAACTGTCTGAAGCTTCTCACAAACTGAAAATTCTAAGAAAATGGCACTTCAGAAACAATGTGATGCAATGCTTGAAAATAAAATGTACTCCTTGGACCTTGAGGATGCCTAGCGGATCTGACAGGCTTATGTTTCCAAATGCTGATGAAGATTCATTTTTAACATGCACACCAGGTCCTTTTCAGTGATACCTGTGTGTAATCACAATTCCCTTTTTTGTACAGATCATACAGAGTAGACGCAATAGAGAGCGCAGTATTTTTAGTGTATACACTAGTTTAAATTCAGACTTAAATAACGCTATGACAAGCACTGTAGAGTGAAAAAGTGGTAAGTATTTTAAAATGAAAGTCCCAATTCATCAGGAACACTCCTCAGTGGGATTATTTCCATGCGTGAAGTTTGGCATTCATTTAAGTACCTTTTTGGACCTGGGCCAGGGAAGAATATTGATTTTGATGAGTTTTCCATTAATCACACTGAAAGATTAAACACTTGGTTTTGGGGGGAATCACATAACTAAACAAATTATTTTGATTTTCTATAAAATATTGCATTGGTCCCAAAGGCCAGCTGGTTCCAATTTACTCTCGAAGTAAATGCTTAGTTGCCTTTCAATGTCTGTGAGACAGGAGATGGCATTCTATAAATACTGCATGACCATGACCACGGCAGGCTGATGCTCATTCCTAAATTGGATCGAGCAAATGCTGATATGTGAAGTATGCTCTCTGCTCTCCTTGCCTGCCCCTTCTCCCACTACCCCTGTTCTGCTCCCTCTGATTGCATCTTACCATGCCTTATACCCCTTAACGTCCAGATATTTTTAGAACCATCATCATGCTGAAGGCATGGTGATAATCATGTATGTATAGACAAAATATGTGAAACCATGTAGGTTCATAGTATGCCATCTTCTACGAACATTTATAACCTGCTTGGAAAGGATCACTAAGGAAGTGACATATGTTAGTAATTAGTCTTGTTGCTAATAATAGTAATCTTCTGGTTTATAGTGGGGTTTTTTTTGATCTGGAGCAGGTGAGAACCACCCAGGGTCCATGACCTACATGAGGTTCATGAAGCAGTTTGAAGTGTGTACTGAAAACGTAAGTTGAAATGTGAGTCACCTAAACACCCAGACGAATGCACACTTTGTATATGGGTTACTTCTCTATGGGAGCAGTCTGCATGCATTCAGTCATTTCTGCACCTTACTCTGAAACTTGTGAGCCGTGTATGCCTGGGAAGAGTTGGGCAGCGCTGTCTGGAAAGCTTCCAACACACTTTATGTATTACTCATGGGAATTATTCACCATGACACTGGAGTAATTTGGGTTGAAAAACAGCAACTGTCTAACAACAACTGAAACAATGTAGGAAAAGAGGGAACAAAGTTATCCAGACAAAATTATGGGTAATATTTTAAAGTATATTCTTCCCTGAGTATGACGCCATTGAGGTGAGCAGTTACCTTATAACTGGGATCCTAAGTGCTGTTTTCCATGGGGTAACCTAGACCTTCTTTGATATAATCTTGCTAATGCACATGGATACATAAAATACCCTAAATATGGGGTACCAGCTGCCAGTATCCCAAGCTATGATTTCGAGTCTGCCACTAACGTCTCTTAGATTTCTTCTTAAAGCCTCTCTGACTGTTCTTTAAAAAAAAAAAAAAAATCCTTTTGCTTATACCTCTAGTTTTCTTCCTCATTCACTCACATACCAAAAAAATGCCAAACTCTCCGCGTTTACTTTCAATTTGGAGTCAAAGTCTTGTAACCATATAACACAACATAATTCAATGACAGATGACTTTAGTTTTAGGGGGTGACTGCCCAAAGGCTGTATTGCTTTGCTGATTGCAAAAAGAGCTTGACCATTTCTTCCACCTGCCTTGAACAAATATTATATCCCTCACCTACAATAATGCTTCACTCAACCATCACCAAAATAATAGGTTATTGTAGCCTTAACCAACCAAGCCATCTCACCTTGCTAATTGTAAGGTTCTTCTACTAGTTTCTATATTAAGTATGAAGAAGAAGAAAAAATAGGACAAATATAATTTTCTAATGAGTTAGAGAAAAACCAGAATGTCCTTGGGAGCAACTGCTCTAGGTTATATCCCTATGAAATAACAGGAAGGCTGAATAAGGAAAAGTGAGGTCATGATAGTTATTAAGGTAGGACATGGCAGCAGACAAGTCTTAGATGGGTGAAGTAAGCACAGACCATGGCTATGTGGAAGCAGGCTGGAAAATTTGGAGAAATCAGCATTGTATCTTCAGGGCTACACCTGGTTTGGCTACTTTGGTGAAGGCATTTGAACTCACTCATTTGATGTCCATAAATCATGAGAAATCTGCCTCATGGGACTTTTCCATAGTAGTAAAACTGTAATTTAAGCTCTGTGAACAAGAAGACTAAAGAGCCAAAGAACAAAGCCCTTGGTGGTTTGGTGCTCAGCTAATACCAACAGATGGGTGTGCTGCAGAGGAAATGTCCATGGATGTTGAGTGAGGGCAGTCCTGATGACAGAAAAATGTAGAATTGAACTTTTTTCCTCTATGCTGTGGTTATAGGGACAGGCCTTAACCTTGTGGTAGATCACTCATTTCCCACTTGTGTTTTGGACTCCCTCCACGAAGACCTGGGACACTGGATGATGAGCCTGGGGGAACCAAGCATGGTGGTTCTAACATTACCACCCTCTGTAGACCCCCCAGCTCTTCACCCCACCAGAAAGATAAACTGGCGTAAGTTCAATAACATGGAAATGAGGACAACAACTACTGTGTAGCTACAGTTGCAGCTCGCTTGTATGTTAAAACCTTAATTTCACAATTGTCGGTTTGGGCTCTTAGGACAATGGAGGCTATTTATGGACAGTTTGAAGAAAACAGATTTAGCTACCTTTTCATTTACATGGTGGGCAAATAGAACCAGTATTCATGGAGTTTCAGGGGCTAGTTGGAGAATTGTAAGTATGTATGTAGTTTGTAAGTACAGCTTTAGTCTCAGCACTACAAATGACAAGCACTGTGACCTGCAAAGAACAGGTCGTGGTTTCTCCTCTGATGGACTCCAAGAAAAGGACATCAAGTACACATGGTGCACACAGAAGAAACAGCTCTGGTGCAGGAGGGACAGGGCTGGGAACATCACAGGTTGGAGCTCCTGGATAACCCCATATGAGAAGCATCACTGCCTCAGACTCCACAAGGAATGGATCGAGCAACACAGGGATCAGAGCAAAAGGCAGCGTGGCAGTTTCCAGTGAGCATAAGCAAAAGGATCAGATGTTATGCTGCACAACGGGATCCAGAGAGCAGCCTGCAGAAAGGTGGCAGCAGTGGGATTTGAAAACTCCCACAAATTCCCAGGTCCTCAGAATGGAACACAGAGAAAATTTTCTCAAGATTTTAGGGAACTTGAAAGGGTCTTAACAGAGAGGAACACCTGGAGATCTCATAAAACCTCTCTCGCCTGCAAACAATGCAAGATGGAAAAGAATTGGCAGTGACTCAGTGGCCAGGTCAATGGTAGAATGCCAAGGGCCACAGCTGTAGCAGCGAGTGCCTCATTCAAGCAGCAGAGTGTGCCCCACAGAAGGAGGAAGACAAGCAGTTTTCCAAGAACTGATCTGACTACACTAACTGTTAAACTCATATCCAAAAGCAGAGGGTGAAGCGAGGAAACAGTCAGCAGTCATTTCATAGAAAATCAAAATATGGAGAATTGAATTAGTGAAATTATCAAAGATACAAAGGGAAGAATTATATTGAAAAAAGATCAAGTGGCCAAAAGAAGGAGAGGTAATCACATTATCAGAGCTGCTGGGATCTGCCTGACAAAACAAGAAGAAACAAGTCCTTTGACAGTCAGCGATTAGTGTCCTAACCAGTAAAGCAGATATCCGTTGGTATCTTCTACACACTACCAATTCACACTACAGTTATCTGTTTGTAGATACACAGAATTCACAAGTATAAAATGTAGGTGGAGGGAAGGGAGAGGGGATCCTTATTCTGATATATGCTGGAGGTGTTACGCTGTCAAAACTGAACAGCCTTAGAATTTCTAAAAATTGTAGAGGTTAATCTCCTTACTCAAAATGTTCCATCTAATCCAGGAAATTTAGTATTAAACCTCATCTTGACAGTCAAAGAAGAACTGACCACAGAATTAATTTTAGTGATGGCTTTGATACAAATGGTCTTACTTAACTGGATTTCTTGTGTACAGGCAAAATGAAGTCCTGATGATTATTGTAATGAACTGATACATATACTCCATCTCTTAGAAAAGTGTTTTACAAACAACTATAATTCAAATAACTTGGAAAGCAGCATGTGAAAATATAATTGCTAGCTTGTTTTTTTTTTTAAGATTTGTCTTAAAATAGCAAAAAAAAATCCATAATCCCACAGTCAAGGAAGAGTCAAAACTCCTGAAAACCTTGCTTAGAAGCAAAATCAAATAATCCACTCATGTTCAAATATACACACGGTTTCTATTGACAATAGAAACAGAAGATCACTTTAGAAGCTTTGAGCAAAAGATTAAAAAAAACAACTCAACATACACTAAAAGGGAGAAAAACTGACTAAGCTAGCCAATCTCAGAATTACAAGAATCATAATTAATGAAGTAAACTTCTGCCAAGGCTGCACAGGGATTGTCCCCATGCTATTATGCATTTCTATTATGCATTGGGTGGTGAGACACTGGAACAGGTTGCCCAGAGAAGCTGTGGATGCCCCATCCCTGGAAGTGTTCAAGCTCAGGTTGGATGGGGCTTTGCGCAAACCGATCTGTTGAAAGATGTCCCTCCCCAGAGCAGTGGGATTGGAAGTAAATGATCTTTAAAGGTCCATTCCAACCCAAACCATTCTATGATTCTATGATTCTGTCAATAGAAAAAAATAAACCAAGTCCTCAGAAAGTTATTATGTGCTACAAAGACTGAAGGGCAGGTTAACAGAAGGAAGACAGAGCAGTGATATAGAGCAAACATGATTGTATTGTTAGATGAACCTGGATGGACAAGATGCATGACTGAATACCAATGTTATATTTAGAGTCAGACATTCTGAGCCTGTAAGACATTCTCACAGGCCAGGGCACAATTCTCTGGAAAACTGACTTGGAAAAGCACTAGCAAGCAGTAGTATATATTTAGCTGGCTATGGCCTACCATGATGATGCAGTGATTAGAAAGGCTAAATGGGACTGAATGTCCATGTTGGATGTCGATTGTCTTGGGGTCTTCCTGTTTGGGGTCCAGAAACCAAGCAAGCATCAATAAATTTGGGCAGGAATAGTTGACTCTAGCACATGCCTGAAGGATTGGTAAAGATGACTTGGAAAAACAGTCACAAGAAAAAACATCTCTGTGGTTTATGATAAAAATGGAAGGTGACTGAGTTGTTTGATCACTGCCTAGCAGAAGTCTGACACTGAAGGAGCTCAGTTTGGTGGACAAAGGTACAGGAGTCCAACCAGGGGAAGATGAGGTCAGATAACTTCAGAATAAAAGCTGGGTGTGAACTTTCTAGCAGTGATGGAAACTGGCAACTGGGTACAAAAAATGATGCTCAATTTTTCATTGCTTCTTTTCTTTAAAGACTTTAAATCAAGACTAAGATATTTTTTCAAGAAGATAGTCTTGTTGGAACAGAACGCTGGGAAGGTTCACATCCCACCCTTGGGAAGGTGTTGGACTAGAAGACTGGGATCATAAAGTTCTGACCATATCAGCCACAAATTTGGAGTCTGGATTGTAATCAAACACATCTCTGTATGCCCCTGGCTTGGAAACACCTTGGTATTATTCCCTCAAACATTCTATGTAAAGAAATGTCTAAGAAGGAAAATTAATTGCAAGTAAGCAGATATTAATTATTTTTGTTGTGATTAATCTGAATCCCAAATCCATTCTCACTGGCTTCCCTGGGGTTTGAGAGATGGCAAGTGACCTTGCTCCATTGAGTCAGTTGCTCAGATTTAAACCGGGAGTGCAAAATTAGTGATCAGCCTGCACTGCGCTGAGAGTGTCTGGTTGCAGTTTGTGCCATATGTGCATTCCATTTCAAGGGGGCCTGCGAGAACAATTTTGAGGACATCTGTTAGCAGCGCAGTCCCACAGGAACGCTCACAAGTCGCTTGTGAAATGGCCCGTTTTAATTTTGAAAATCCTCTGCTTTGTCTACGAGATAGGGGATTTTCTTTACGATTTGTCAGGGTTGACTCTGCTGAATCCAACTGCACCAGATTTGGCACTCCATCCATAACTCAGTCTTTAGAAGGAAATAGTCCTTCTTTACTAGCCAAGATATCCAATTTGCATTTCATTCATTCACTTTCCATTTGTTCTGCCAGGTGTTGTAAGGCCTGGTGATATCTCTAGTCTCCCACACAGAATATGTTTTAAAACAGGAAATATTTGAAATTCATCATTAAAAGGGCTTGTCCACCTTTCACAAACTCCTTCTCAGCTTTACAAAGCAAATATTTTATAGGCCCAGTTTTTAGAAAAGAGTCTTGAAAGGCTCATGGAAAACTTTAGCTTCTTTATAGTTTGAAGACAGTTTAAAATCAGACTATCTCAGATCTCAGTCAAAATATTTGGCGATCTAAAAAAAGATAATTACCTCTCCCCACAAACCTTGCCTCAAAGTAACTTTCCTATTGACAGCTCTTTAGTGCCCCCTCATGATGATTTGTGTTTGACAGCATAAGTAAGAACATGAGCTTTTGGTTAACTCAGGAGTGATGTTTGATGTGCAAACTTTTGCACTTCTGCACTGTAGGTGACCCTTTGTAATGAGATAAACACATTTAAATTTATAGTCCTACGATTCACCTCCACCCTTGTTACAGGAACAGAGAGCAATGCTCTTGTACAATACTGCTATTGCAAAAGAGGACTAAAAAGCAAACCGTGTAGGGTTCCGTCATGTTAAATTTTGTCAAATCCAGATTAAAGGAGATGCTCTCTTCTAATTCTCTGTACTTAGTATTATTTCCATTGCCCAAAACTGTCTGGCTTTTTGCAGGAGGCTTAGAAAAATAGGAGGGACCCCCTAAGCCTATGGATGCTGATAACAATATTTCTCTTGACTTCAGTAAATTTAGGGGTTTATCAATGACTTAGTCTTAAAAAAGAAGAAAGGTACCTTGTAAATTGTAGACAAAGAGTGGGGAATGAATGGGGAAGCACTACAACAGGAATTGACTTGGTTTTATGCAATTTAAACATGTATATGCCTGAGACTTGTAGATATGCTAGTGTGCATGTTTGCGCATTAGGCAAAACAAAATCAAATCTCTTCTTGAACCTACTTAATTTATGCATTTGTGAGAAGTCAGCTGGTGAGTGGTGGTTAGCAGAGCTCACTGAAGATTTCCAGGAAAAATAAAAGTATCTTACAAATATTAAGGCCCTTTTCTGGCTAGTCTCAGTGCTGGTGCTGATGAGGTGCTGAGAACGCTTCCCACTGGTCCATTTAAAAACAACTTATCAGAAGCATTTTATAATGAACAATCCCCTCTTTGCCTCATCTTCATTCCTCCACTATTCTGATATTGCATCAACCTATCAAGCTAAAATGAGTTCCCAGCACAAGGCCACACATTGACCAAAAAGCTATTTGAACATTTCAAGTACTGTTACTACTCTACAAAGAATTTAGTAATTCTAGCAATCACTGCTACATCTTTACTGAAGGTTGTTTTAGTTCCAGTGCTGCCATTACAGAGAGTGGTTGACACGCCTGAGGGACGGGATGGCATCCAGAGGGACCTGGACAAGCTTGAGAAGCAAGCCCGTGTGAACTTCATGAGGTTCAACAAGGACAAGTGCAAGGTCCTGCACCTGGGTCGGGGCAATCCCCAGTATCAGTACAGGCTGGGGGATGAAGGGATTGAGAGCAGCCCTGAGGAGAAGAACTTGGGGGTACTGATAGATGAAAAGCTGGACATGAGCCGGCAATGTGCTCTCGGAGCCCAGAAAGCCAACCGCATCCTGGGCTGCATCAAAAGAAGCGTGGCCAGCAGGGCGAGGGAGGGGATTCTGCCCCTCTGCTCTGGTGAGACCCCACCTGGAGCCCTGCGTCCAGCTCTGGGGCCCTCAGCACAGTGGGTCCAGAGGAGGGCCACAAAAATGATCAGAGGGGTGGAATACCTAAAGGGGGCTTATAAGAAAGATGGGGACAAAGTTTTTAGCAGGGCCTGTTGCAATAGGACAAGGGGTAATGGTTTTAAACTAAAAGAGGGTAGATTTAGACTAGAGATAAGGAAGAATTTTTTTACAATGAGGGTGGTGAAACACTGGCACAGGTTGCCCAGAGAGGTGGTAGAAGCCCCATCCCTGGAAACACTCGAGGTCAGGTTGGAAGGGGCTCTGAGCACCCTGATGTAGTTGAAGATGTCCCTGCTCATTGCAGGGGGGTGGGACTAGGTGACCTTTAAAGGTCCCTTCTAACCCAAAGCATTCTATGATTCTATGATCTCTCTCAATATTGTGTTGTAATTTAGAAATGAAACTGGTCTTTTGGCCTAAAGAACTTGGGTGGTTCCAGCATTTTTTTTTTTCAGTGAGAATACAAATTGACCTGTCAAAGCTCACAAATAAAGAACTTATTGGAAACTGGTTACTTTTTCACAAAGATACAGTCTTCTGTTACGATTGCTTAATAGATCAGGAAGCTGAGATTGCCTTCTCAGGAAAAGTTTTCAGAGCAGTTTAGCTGCTGAAATAATGCATCTATAACCATGGTAAAAGTAGTCATCCATTTCACTACTGGCACTTCTCTGTTGTTTTTGAATTTGCCAGTATCTCTGGATGAGGAGCAGATAACACAAAGGGAATAATAAAGTATGTCTGAATAGTAGGAGACTGTAAGTACTGACAAACTTAGCTGATAAGAGAAGCAGTACCTGGAAACCATTCACTGTGGCTGTTTCTGTACTATAAGCAAGATACTTTCTGGAAAAAGGCCTTTAAACACATAACGCAGTGTAGAGGAAAGTCTTTGGAAACAGGAAATAAGAATTCTGCAAAAATCCTTATCAAAAAATTGAACCCGATACACAACTCAAGATGACTTGATGGGAAAATAAGAAATCTTGAATAAGAAGATACACATCTTGGAGGTTTTCCAGTCCTTTTAACTTGTGACTCCTCTTCCTAAACAACAGCTCCATTTATTCTTGGTTCTCAAGATCTTTCAGATGGAAGAAATACAAAAACCTTTAGATGAAGGACCGCTGTGCGGAGCTGCCGATGGCAAATCATGCAATGTCTAGCAGGATACAGTGAGCTTGAGAAAATATAATGCTAGGTATGCTGCATAGTAGTTCAGAAGAGGTAAGAGCTGAATCACAGCCTGATTCTGCCATCCCACTGGGCTGCAATCCTTCATGGAGTAATTGCGCATATGCCAACGGGATTGCAAGAAAGGTGAATTTGGCGTGGAGATTTTAACAGAGCAGTGGTTCTGAGAAAGGGCTGCAAGATGCATTTATTCCTAGAAGTGTCAGAATTAATTTAAACCAGCTTCGGTTACAAAGCAAGTAAAAACAAGGATTCAAAAACTGCTGTGCTGGCATCCTGTCTCTGCAACACATGGGTCACATAAACCTGCAAGTAACTGCTTAGCAGCACTATTCTGCATGGAGCATTTCAAAACCCCGCTAAGCAGGAGACAGAGCACACCCCAGCTGTCGGAGCTTCCTCACAACCTTCAGCACTTCCAACGCATCTCACAGTTCTGTTGGTTCTTTAATTCCTTATTAAAAATATTAAGCATTGGTCCTGGTAAGAAAATTTTATTCTGCAGGATACAGGGGAAGGTTCATGTTCATTCTTTGCCCTGTTGCAACCGATCCTTTATTTTGTTTTCTCTTAGCCAATTTATAGTCCATGACAATATTTGGTCTCATATATTAGGGTATTTGTTTCCCAGATTGCCTCCTGTGAAGGACTTTGTCCTATGTCTCTTGCAAGTCCAAGAAAGTCACATCCACTCTTCTGGCAATGCATTAGAAACACTCTAGTAGATTAGAGAGACAATTTCCCTTCAGTGAATCCAGACCGAGTCATCCCCGTTCTGTCATGTTCATCCAACTAAACTTCTGGTTTTGATTAGTTTCAACCAATGCAGCTGGCACTGGAGAAGGGCTTGCTGGTCCCCCATCCTAGGATCAGCGCTTTCTAAAATACAGATATGACATAATGAGAGGCAGTGTATTTTTGTTAGCAACTCAGCTCCTTTTTTCTTAAATTCCTCCAGTTCTCTCGGGATATATACCTTTCATTCCTAGCAGCTTGTGGCTCTTTAGCTTGTTCAACACCTCATGTTTTAACATCTCACTGTCTACGATTGGAGCCTGAAAAAATACATCTGAGGCCAATATTTCCCAGCATTCTCTGTGGTGCAGACTGATATTAATATATCCTTTAGCTCCACTGTAAAGGTCTTTATGCTCCTAAATATTTCGTTGTCACCTTGGCGCTCTAGAGAGTCTCTCAGAGGCTTTCTGTTTCTGATGTGGTGAAGCTTGACGTCGTTGGCTATCTGCTCCTCTGAAAGCACCGTTCCACATCGTACATGTCTTTGTGTACGTGCCTCTATAGGACTGAATTTCCATTTTCTGACCTTTGGCATTGAGGCACACTGCTCTCCTTGCTCACAGCGTGCAGCTGAAATAGATACTCCTAAAACACACAGTGTGCGTGCAAAATTGGGACTCCTTAAGAGCCTGGACATGGCCGGGTTCTGCTCTAAAACAAATAAAGAAATAATTCAGATCCCCAGTCACAGCTTCTTTTGAGTGTTTAGTTACCACAAAATGAAATGTCAGTCTCTCAATGGTCACTTGCCAAGATGCCAGGTTTGAGGAAGTACGTTCTCTGGAGAAGATATTTCCTTCGAGCTGATAACACTGAGCCAACAATTCCTTTCAGAATTAATCTCGAAATAAATGGTGCATTCTTCCACAGGCTCCTATCAGTTACAGCCGACAGCTAAACACACCCAAAGAAAACAGAGCACCACTGGACTGCACAAGCTTGACGGTATGGCTAAGCTCTGAAGGAGAGCTGGAGCCTCTATAACCTGTTATTCCTCTAGAACGAGAAGGGGTATTTGCCCATCAAGAGCTCAGGATATTTACTTTCCTAAATGAAAGTGGATGCAAACCCTCCTTGCCAGCTTGCAAATAATTTCTCTTCTAGCTCCATTCTTTATGGGTGCAGATTTCCCTGCCTGAACCAGCGAACACTGATTTCAGCAGATGTTATGCAAAATGGAGAGGATGCAAAGTGTGGGTGTTTGTTCAGAAGAGCCAGTGTTTATTCCCCTAGGATGCTGAAGGTTTTATGCAGAGCCGCTGGCCTGGCCTCCCTCGGTGGGTGAGACAATAGATGCCTTATGATCCTTGGTCTGTCTCTCAGATAGGAATTTATCTGCCCTATGAATGTCTTGAGAGCAGCTCTCCATGGTGTGGCTCTCCCTGAGCTATCACAACTTCAGAAGAAGCTCAGACCCATGAACCATGCACTCAGGAGAGATTAGATAACATTTAATGACACTATTTACAAGGCCAAAATTGCGCAGACTTGGAAACAGAAGACCATAAGAGATGTGGAGAAAATGTCTCTGGGTACAGACCAGGCCAAAGGTATTGTCCTGACCCAGCTTTCCTTTTCTAATTATTAAAATTTTTTGTGTTTGTATTGTTGGACCAACATGTCATTAACCCTTCCTTCAGGATGTTGTGAACCTCTGGACAGCAATTGCTAATAAAGATCTGCATCCTTGCTTGGACGGGGCAGGAACCCATCACGGGGGACAGTAACTTCAGGCTGATGTCAAAAGTTGTTTATGTTCGTACACTGTGTGTGCTGGGCTGACGAGCACTGGCTCGGAGTTGGCTCAGGCATTTGGCTGCCCCAATACCAAGGCAGTGGTTGCCATATCCTTGCTTCAAAAACTCTGCTCAGGGTGGGGAATTGGTAGATCCTGGCCTTTTCTGACCAAGGTTTTTCCCACAGTCTAGTTATCCACAGTACTGAGATCCCACAGCCCGGCCCTTAGCGCCCAGAGCCGTGCACTTCTCTATAACCTCTGGATTTTCTCAGGAAAAAACCTGCTCTTGGCTTGCTCTTTTCAGTCACTTTCTGTCCCCATCCAATCTCCAGGAGCCAGGCAACATGAGATGGCTGCAATTGCCATGCTGGTCACGAAGAGGACAGACCTACTGTGTCAGCCCCATGTCAGGCTTATATTGCTCCACTTCATTTTCTGTGCCTTCAAATCCCTTGTCTTCACACTTGTCACTTGAGATAGCAGGTAGGAACGTGCACAAATGTTTTTATAAGCAAACACAGATCAGATTGAAATGTAATTGTTCAACCACTATGACTTGCCTCTCTATTTTTCAGTGCCTGTAGCTAGATGTGATTTGTGACACTCGTTTAGATATAATCTTTTACATTGATTTAGCATGTCAGCCTCATATTGATCCCACACTTAGGTCTTGTCATTTGTAGACGGTGCAAACTGTAAGCTTCTCTGCCTATTTGAGGGCTGACATCCAAATCCTTAATACTTGCCATCTTCCTTCCCCGGTCACGCTCTTGTAATCATCTTCCTGGCTTATATCGTGTCCCAAAATGTGATTGACTGAAAATGGGGTTCAGTTGATTTTCTGTGTTTCCAGGTTTTCTCTTCATGTGTCTTAAATGCCTTTATTGATCTCATCCCTCCAGCTTGCATTGGCATGTGAGAAAACCTGGAGGATCAGAAAATCAGCTGAACCGCATCTTCCATCCATTTCCTTGGGATCGTCCAAGCAATGCTGCACTATGGCAAAATTCTTTTTGTTTCAGTATCTTGTTTCAGATGACGACAAAAGTAATGACAGCAGGTAAGGTTTGTTGTCATCTTGTACCATGCAGCATCCTTGGAAATAATCTGGGCACACCAGCACTCCTCAGTCACAGTGTGGATGGGTTTTGAGCCCATTATATCAGACTGGAGCATTATAGAGGTACATGCTGTGAAGAGGGCATCTTCCTGTATATAATTCATGGCATCAGAATGAAATGAAATGAAACAGCATGTTGCTAATGCCATTTGGCATTATACTGGATTTAAACAACCTTTCTGGGGAATAGAACACATTTTTTTACTTTATTTTAAGACAACCAAGAAAGCTAACCAATTCTTTACATTTTGAGGCACCTTTCTGATTCATTGTTCTATTCAAATTGAGCTTTAAAATCTCATTATTTCTCTAGCTGCTCTGCCTATTAAACTTTCCCTTTGCCTGTCATGGTTTTGTGCAGCACAGTGGAGCTTACAAAACCTGATTTAATTACATTTTGGAAGAAGACCCAGATTGCAACCACAGAGCTGCCACTCTCACATAACCCCCAGTACACTCCCAGGCTGGGAATATCACCTTTTACATCTGCAATGTGGCTCCATGTAGGAAAAGATGAAGCTGAACCCCCTTTCTGCTGAATGTAACAGTGTACAATCCCCTTGGTTGCTGCGATAATGATAAAGTTGTATTTTGATGTTATTAGCAGCTTGAGCCTCACAACTGACCTTCAAAGATATACAAGGTTCAACCTCTATTGCCCAGATGGTGAGTTGAAGAATAATAACACAAAATAAACATTTACGAATCATTTCTTTCTTCACTTACCAAACTCCCCAACCTGATGCTAATCCGTGGGGTGAGAGGACACGACAGTGTCTTCCACTTGACAAAAGCAAGTAGCTTTACAGCAGGAATAGCGAATTGACTATAACAGTCACCAGCAGAGATAAGCTGAGATATGATCACTATCAGACCCTTTTTTCTAAAGCAATTTGTCAGTGTCAACACTTAAAAATGCTGTGCCCAGGCGCTCTGGACCCTTGGGAAGGAAGCCACCCTGAAAACCTAACTTTGCATTTAGTGGCAAGTGATATGCCAGAGAGAGGTCGTCTTCTGGGAAGAGGAGGAAGGAGGTGATGCTATTATAGAGAGACCTTAGGGCAGCTGGGGACAAAGCCAAGCCGACAGCAACCCTTATGGGTAAGGCACCCCCCGTCCTGTCCTCTGGTGCCAGCTGGCTGCTAAGGACCCGTTTGCTGCTAGCTCCTGAGGACCACGGCCCAGAGGGATGGGGGACAACTATGCCAGTGTCCCTTTGCCTCTCCTACGCAGGTGGCAGAAACACGATGGCACTGCAGGAGTCTGAATGGTTCAGAGGATATCAGCCTTGCAATTTTAACAGAGACGCCTTCCTTATCTTGCTGCACATACCTTTTGATGACGAAAGAGCTATCGATGCATGTGGAAAACTGGAGAGCTGGCTCCTGGCACAGGACCTTACATAGTCTTTTTATCATCCTTGGATCTAGCTCAGTTTCGCTCCACTCCAGAGCCTATGAACAAAAGTACTTACAAACACGACTGTGAATCAGGTATCAGGCATTTAACTGCGTTTTCCAGGTCCTTTGCTCCCGTAACAGAAAGCTCATATCCTTTCCAAAAGAAACAGTCTCCTGTTCTCCTTCTAGTGTCTGCTGTTTTGGGTTTTGCTACTCAGTATATAACGGTATTTATTCATGTGTCCCCTCTGCACCCTCTCCTTGGAGGGATGCCTGCCTAGCAGTGATATTTAGCAGGTGACTTATTTTTGCAGCTTCCAGTCTCAGCCTCCCACAGCCCTGCCCAGGTGGAACTGGCCAGCATTCAGAGAATTTCATTATTTTTCTTGGGGAAAGAAAAGTTTTGTAACACAAATGAAGTGTTACTGAGGGTTTTTTTTTTTATTTGCAGAAAAATATGTTTATTCAGCCACAAATTTGTCTATCAACACATTAAGCATCTAGTAAATCAGACTTTTCAGTAATTTTTTTGATAAAAGTATCCACAGAAATATTTCAAGGCTGTTGCAAAGCTTGGTATGCTTCATATCTTCCCAAAAGGAAGACAAATATGAAATTTCAGTCTCATCTCCGAAATATTAATTTTTCCAGCAAGTCTGCCCTGCTGACAGCACGTCTCCTGTGTTCCTGCTCAGTCCTGCTTTCTCTGTGGCCAATGCAAAGATCTTCCCTCCCTCACCTATTGAGAGGGATAGCAATTGACTTGTGTTTAATCCAACAATTAATTACTTCAAAAAATGAGGCTGTATAAACACAGTCTATGGCAGCACGAGGCATTTATATGTCTAAGTAATGAGCTAAACAGCAAAGCCCACACCCTCTCCACTCCTTGTCATCTCCTTAGCAGAGACTGTATCAAGAACTTGCAGACGTTATTTGTCAAGACATTCACAATGTGCCAGGATTTGACCCCTGAGTTCATTTCCTAATAACTTCAGCCTGATCTAAACTTTTGCAGCTTGTCTGAAAGTCTAACCGAGCGCTCACAGCCAGGATATGACTGGCCTTCATGCCCTGTCTTTCCCGAACTCCTGGATGCACACCCTCACCTGCATGCCACCGGCACCATGGCCCTACAGCCAAAGCTGGCCTAGGATACAAAGCCGTAGTTTTGCACAAAATTTTGGGAGAATAATAAGAGCTGGTGAGACCTTGGTTGTTGCTGTGCCTGGTCTGCCCAGCCTCCCTGCCTTGTTTAGTCAAAGGGAGGATTGCGATACCTCTGCCAGCCCCAGTGCGTTGTCAGCAGTGGCGTGGGCAGACGCTGGGGAACCTTTCCCACTTCCATCAGCCTTGGGTCAAGCTCAGACCTGGCTGCTACAGGCAGCCTCAGTCTGTTTGCAGAATCAGTGCCCCCTTCACATCCATTCTGTCTTGTAGAGGGCCTCCTGCTTTGCTAATCCTCTCTGAGTGCCCGCAGGTGCATTTTAAAAACACAATGTGCAGTGGTTTCAGCTGTTTTCTCCTGTGGTTGTGCATGCAAGCAAGGGCTGGATCAGGTGCTGTGCATCAGGGAGTGACAAAGCAAACCCCCACCTCCAGCCTGGGTGGGCTCCATGCCTGTACTGAGCACGCTGGAGCTTGGCAGCACGCAAGGGGCAGGCAGTAAAACTTCACCCGGCCTCCCAGTCCTGCTGGAGCAGAAAAACCCTTTGGTGCTTGTGGATGGGCAAACAAAGTGCCCGAGAGTCTCTCCCAGGGCAAAACAAGGCCAGCTCTGAACAAGGCTCCCCCTGTTCTTATGCTTGACCTTCAGCGTTGTTGTCTGCAGATACATTTAGGGTTCTCTTATGTGTAAACTGCAGATATATTTAGAGCTTTTGCATGCCCCTGGGCTGCCCTGGATGAGGAGGGTGAGGGTAGTGCTGTGTGCCCAAGCACAAGGTGAGGGGAGAAGCTCTGCAAAGTCTTGATAAAACTTCCTTGCTCCAGCTACACGTTTCTGTCTTGGGGTAATTGCTCTGCCCATAGACCATATTACAGACATTAAACGCTGAGAAACTCTGCCCCTGGGGGTACAGGAGGTTTGAAAAACAGTGCTTGTGAAATGGGGGAGCAGGCAACCTCTGCTTATGCAGCACCAGCGCAGAGCCCCAAGGGCATCAACTTCCTCATCCCCAGGGAGCTGCAGCATCTGGTGAACAGGCTCACCTGGGAGCTGGCGCCATGGGCTGAACTGCTCCCGAGGGCTGGAATTAGTATATCTCCATTTTCCCCACGGTCATGACCCTTCTTAGGCAGTTTCAAGCTAAGAAGTGTTCGTGCAAGAGTGCAGACCTTCACCTTAGCATAGACATATCCTTAGATATGAAAACCATGGGACTTGAGTTACAGGTAGGTCTGACTGCAATTAGGAGGGGAACAGCAAGGTGCTGCTGACATTCAGGGAGGGATTTAGGGTCTGTTTTTTTGTGTACATCTCACACTACAAATGGTCAGGCACTGAGTGGGAGTCTTTCTGCTTAACAGGGAAAACAGGACAATCCCATTTAATAAATGACACACATATGCATGCACACAAGTATGGTGATTCAGAAGGGCTAATTCCTCCAGACTAAAAAGATGATAAGCAAATTATAAGCAAACAGGAGGAAAGGCAAAGACAGAAGGCTAATGGAAATCAATGATTTTTCAAGCCAAAATAATCACAGTCCCACAATCAATAAAGAAGATAACATTGGCTAAAATCCCTTCCAGACTGTGGCAAAGTGAAGGCTCCAATTAGAAATAACAAAGTGCCATATGACAAAGAGGGAGAGGGGAAGCAGATCAGAGCTGATAAAAAATTCAAAGTTCTGAGGTCCAGAAAATTAGTAGCGTATGATAAAAATATCAGGGAAAACAAGGACTTTTAAAAAATATGCCAAGAACAAAGACCTTCTTCTCCTGGACCAGAGGAGAGAGATCCCATGATGCAGAAGTAGACAACGGTGGGAGGGCGAGTCCTCCAGTCCCTCTTCCCCCGCAGTCTCCCGGGGAGCTGGAAGGGAAGATGTGCCAGACTGCCTCCACTCCCATCATGCTGCAACTCTGCTTAGGAGATTTTCCATCCTCTGGCCCTGCTGCACACGTGAGCCGTGGAGGCTTCCTTTGCTTTGGTTCCTGCTGAACTCTTCCTGCTGTTTTTCACCTCGGCCAGCAGAGAACAACAAATTTCCCCGCAGAGAGGCACACTCGGTCCCCCCGAGGGACGGGAGCTTGCCATTTACATCCTCTGCAAGAGACCTGTTCTCCTTTGAACACAGACAAGCTGAGGTCTTGATTCACCGTGTTTTTACAGCGTGGCATTTTATGTGCTAGTCTGCCAAGCCCTTTGTCTACCAACCACATTAATACAGGCAGGGGACAATAGCTGTAAGACATAAGCAGCATTGAGACATTCATCTGCATGGCTGCCTTTACAGTGTATATTCCCACTCAACCTTTCATGAAATGCTTTTGAGCACCGTCACAGAGTCTAAGCCTGCCAAAATATGGATGGCTATTATTTATTTGAAATATGGCTTTTGCTTCCCTTTTGCTCCCCATGTCATAGCATTGCACAGAATGTGCCTAAACCAGCTTCTCTTCTCCATTACATGCCTTTAGTTTGACAGTGGGGTGAAGGGGTTTGTTGTTCTCCCTGCATTAGTCCCATATCAACTATGTGTGTGGAGAAACAAGGCACAGCAGGGCTATGGGCAATTATGCATTTAAAAATCAAAAACCCAGGCAGGTGTCTTCAAAACTTCCAGCTCCTGCAGGAGGCACTGCCCACTAACAAGCTCTCAGTGGCTCTTCCCCAAGGTTTTGCAGACAGTCAGTGACAGGCCCGTGCCTGCAAAAATCACCTCCCTGTGTTGGAGTGCTGAAGGATAAGGGCAGCCACGGGGGCTTGCTTAGTTACAGGCTTGGTGCAGGAATTATCGTGATAGTGACATTCCCCAATGGCCTTCAACTGTGAGCCAATGTCACCAGCCAGGTCTCCAGTACTTATCTGTGGCCAACACATCTCCCTCTTCCCCAGAGGCTGAGTCCCACAAGAGCGCTGGTCCCGGTGGTCTCGCACTTCCTCCTGCCCAGCAGGTTCCTGGTGCCCAGCCCCATGCCGGCGGCTCGGCGGGACCCCGCAGGGTGCGACACGGACATCCCGACAGCACCCTGCACCGCCAGCGTTCATGCTAACCCTCCCACCCCCACAAACAGGATTTGAAAGCCTGGCGTTGGTTTTGCTGGGAGCTTGATTTAACTTTGTAGTGACACATGTTCCTCCCTGCAGCACACCGAAGGACTCCTCTGTGAATAGGCTCGGCTCTATTTTATTTTTTTTCTCTCTCCTGAAAGAGAGAGAAAGGGTATCAGAGACAGAGATTTCCACACCAGATGCGTTGCTTATCTGCTCTGTGTAACAGGCCGCTGGATCAGCTCCTGATAACACATGAATAGATTTCCCATCGCACACCTGAAAGGTTCTTGGGATGACTCATCTGAGTACACACCGACTCCTGGGGTGCTGGGAGTGAAGCTGTAATATAAACCAGCTGTGGCCCAGTTTGGAAAAATAGCCATCCATGTTGTCCAGGAGTGACTGCAACTGGAAATACTTTTAAATAACTAAAGTAATCCATCTTATTCACAGGCTGCAGCAAACTGCTGTTCCAGAATGGGCTATACTTAGTGGGCACCATGTTATCCTGTGAACAGGATTTATTACAATGGATATAAAAAACAGTGACGCTCTTCTTAAAACACCATCCACCAAGGCATGCCTCTGCCTAAAACCATGGAAAATGCAAGATGTGTTGGGCAGCGCATTAGAAAGGTGCGAGGAAGGCAAACCGAGGAAGGCAAACCAAGGAAGGCTGAATCCAAGCTGCCATTAATGTTTGTGGAAGTAAATCCCAGAGAAGGCACCTTTCAGTCTCTTTTCAGATGTGATAGAGAAAGCTGGAGCTACAAGCAAGGCTCTGTGTGGTCTTCAGTTTCTCCCCTGCATTTTGGAAAGCAGGAACTGCTCCATTTGTCAACAGACTGAATTGTATCTGAGGGTGCCCGAATCCATCACCTCTGCCTCCTCCTGCCTGGTACACACCATGGAGCTGAAACAAAGCTGTTGGCCAAAACTTCTCGGAGAGGTAAAGCTACCCAGCTGTCTGTATGCTAAAATGAAAAGGCAGCTGCTTGTTCACCTGCCGATTGCTACTGAAGACCATGCGATCCTTTTGATACCAGCTAAGCAGGTCTGGGCTCAGCCTACAATGTTTGACAGGAGAGCTCTCCCATGTGCCAGACCACAGGTGACCCGCCAGCATTCCTCTTAAGGCAAGAAAAAGACTTCCAGTGATTTCAAGACTTAACAATTTGCAAGTACCTGATGAATAAAAGGTTTCTCATATGGTCTTCAAAATCTGAAAAAGGTCCTTGTAGTGAAAGGTCAAGCAATATTATGAAACCTGAGAAGATGTCATGAGTGCTGCTTTTTTTTCCCAGTGGCAGAAGTCATGCAAAGAGGGATATTTTCACTCTGCATTCGCAGAGCTGCTTCCACGTTTGCTGAAGACAAACTGATGTGAGCTTATTCCATCCCCATCCCTGAGGCAGGAAACAAATATCCAGAGGCAGAGATGGGAACTTAAACTACCTTTGCTATACATGTGCATAACTACACCCTCTGGGGCTATTTGTAGGAGATACTTCAGCGAAGCCCGGCCCAAGGTGTCTGCCCTCAGCCAAGCTGATGAGGACTTTGTACAGCTCCCTACAGTGTTTGAGCAGACAGGCAACAAACTGTTGCAAATTCTGAGACCAGAGCCTCTTCTCCACTTTCCCCCTGAGTTTGAAAAGTCAGTATTTCCTGCTAATTAATAATATCTGCATAAATGAGTGAAGGCAGCATGGTAAGTGAAGTATTTCTCAAAGGAAAGAAGAATGAGTCAACAGCAAAGAAGTGCTTTTGAATATCTTTTTTCATTTACAGATCCTACATCCATCCTACAGAGAGAGGCTTGAACACCACGGACTCTAACGTGGAAAGCTGCACCGCCACTGCTCGCTACTGACTGCTGGCGAAATTCACTGCAGCATTTTCCTAGAAAGGAGAAACACCTGAGCCCACTACCAAGTCTCCCTTTGAGCTGTGACTAGGTTAGAAGAAAGACCAAAACTGAAAACAGACCTTGGTTTTGCCCTTTGTGTAGCTTAGGTCAGGGCTTGATGGTTTTTGCTAGTTCTATAGACATTTTTAAGAACAGCCCAGTGCATGTTTTACACTAGGATCGAGTAATAAGTAAGTTAGGGTAGCTGTGGTTAAAGGTCTTGCTTACTGCTCTGATTCTAGGCTTAAAAGCACAGCAGTAACATAGGAAAACAAACCCAAATATTTCCAGGAGCTGAACTGTGCCTGGTTGAAGACCCATCCACTTCGCAGCCTTTGCTGGGATTGCTGTGTAAGTCAGCAGGAAGCACAGCGCCTTTCCCTGGATTGCAAAGGGTCAATTAGAGACAAGAGGGCCTCTAACTTGTTAATCACCATTCACTCAAACACCCTGCTGTGGGACAAGCTCTGCTCTAGCTCTCCTTTGTGTCCCACATGTGAGGCTCATGGCAGCAGCCCTGCCCCTGTGTGCATTAATTGCCATTTGTCAAGCCAAAAGCAGCTCCTGGAGCTAGACATCATCCAGGTTTTCATCTGCTGGACCACAAACAGTTTACTAAAGAGGTCAATACCTTTGTACAGGAGGGCAGCAGAGACCCACAGGCTAGTAACTGACTTGTAACTGAGGTGTAAATGAAACTTAGATATTCAAGCCCCATCCACTGCTGTCCACATTACTGAGCCCCACTCACGCTAGTGCAAACCAGCAGACTTTGCAGGGCACAAGCAATACAATTGGCATCACAGCATCTCTTTTCAACCAAAACTTGGAAACAAGATTTACTGTAGCTTTATTCCTTTGTCCTAGACACTTGCACTATCATAGATTTACAAATAATGAATTTTATTTGCCACAAAAGAAGAGTAGAGGACAAAGATTTTTCATTTACATGAACATTTGGAGAGCTTTCAGAGCAAACACAAAATCCAATTTCCTTCCAGTTTTTCAGCTACAAAAAAAAACCCAAACCCAAAACGAGAGATACCAAGGGCTGACAGCCGATGGAAGGAATTGCAGCAGTCCCCAGTGTAAGCAGAACAAGAGGTGCTGCTCACCTCGCTGATACAGAAACGACAGACCAGGCCCAGGCTTGCACCCAAACTTACACCATACCTGTGCTGTAGGGATGAGGGCTTGTGCTCTGCCGTGTTTTAGGTGTTTAGAGAGGCTCCTGGGCATCGTGGGCAGTGGCTGCTGCACAAATCCTGTCCTTCCAGCAGGTAACTTGCTTGCACCAAAATAAAAGCATTTACAGGGTGATTTGGCCCCATCAGTTTTCCTACATGGTGCCATTTCTGACGATTCTGTGGCGTTCTCTGCTCCTTTCTCTATTCATTTTTTGGTACATATGCTTATTTTTTTAAATAATCTGTCGTCTGGTGCATTATTCTGAACCGTAGCCCTCTAGACATCACATTTCCTTTTTCTAAACCTCCTGACACCGCTCACTGCTCCTGTTTATGCCTAATGCTGTCAGCTGCACAGTAATTACATCAGAAATGTGCTGGTTCCTTGAACATGTGTGGAAATCATGTCCTTCTGCGTGTGCCACTCACATAGTAATTAAAATTTTGCCGTTTTCCTCCAGCCAGATGATGGTACTCTTTTCTTTCTTGGACAAAACATCTTTTTTGTTGTTGTTTTTGTAAGTGCCCCTTGAATATTAGGATCATTTTTGAATAACTGGATGAGAAGAGAAAATTGTCAAGCACCACAAAGGTAGGAAAAGGCAGACAGAAAACTTGCAGAGATTAGCAGAGCTCTGGAAGGTTTCCAGAGCAAACCTGGGAGTTTGATCACTCGCAGAAGAGGTGACAAAGGTGAGCGGTGGAGAGGAAGGTTGTTTTTCCCGTAGGGCTGCCTTCCTGTGTTGACTTTCACATGCACACATGGGATGACGGAGCCCTGGCTGCTTACTGTGCCTCTCCGAAACGCAGCGGTGTGCCGGCACACTGCCCTGCTGCTCTGCCTGACTGCCCGCGGGGCAGACCCTGGGGCTGCGGCTCTGCTTCTGCATGCACTGGAGAGCTCTACACGTGGCCATGAGAAAGGAACCTCAGAGACACAGGTGGTAGGAGGTCAGAGTCTCTGGCCTTATATTGTCCCCTGTTGCATTGTAGACATCTGTAGCACCACAAAGTGGCCTGGCCTCCCCAGGCAGCCCCCAAGGGGGTGGCTTGGAGTGGGAGAGAGGTGCCTGGGGAACCCCGCTGCAGGTGGTGGAAAGCCTCTCTGTCTGCAAACAAACCATGGACCCTACACAGGGTATAAACCATGATGCTGAAATGCTGCCCAGCACAGGCATTTTGCAGTAACAGAGGGAAACTACAAAGCACCTTCAGCGAGAAACAACCTGGCCAGATGACAAACATGGATATGCCCTGTATCAAAAAATCAGTCAGAGTGATCCTGACTTTCCCTCTTGATTCAAATTGTCTCGAATACACTGTTTACAGAGTAATGATGAAAGAAATAATTTAAGAGGCTCTGAGCCAGACATCACTGACCAAAGTCCAGCGTTGTGGCTCGGGCCATCAGGGGGATGAAAGGGAAAGAGCCCTGGTCCTTGCTGTAGGGCCTGAGCAGGGATGGGGTGAGATGGCAACATCTGCCCACTGGCCCACAAGCCTCCTCAGGCTGCTTCCTGAGCCTCCCGCGCCTCGGTGGGTTGCCCTCCAACTGCGCTGCCCTGTCTTCCCAGGTGGCACGCAGGCTTCTGCTCCCCAGCCTGGTCACCGGCCACACAGGCTGTCCCTAGTGCCATGGGAGCAGTAGAGAAGCAGAGACATAGTGTCTTCTGGGCTGGTGGCCGGTCTGCATTTCTCCACCCTGGGTGCCAGATACACTGAACTGAGGCAGGAGGGAGATGGAGGAATAAGAGGAAACCTCTTGCAGGGGAGAGGGGTTGGAGCGGGAATGGGGATGGGCACCCATGCATGATGGCCACAGGCTTGACAGGACACCTTGGAAGAGGCCACCCCGGAGGAGGCCACCTCAAAGATTTTGTTAACTGCTCACCTCATTATACCCCAAGACATGATCTAGTGGGAGCTAATAAATAGAGGGAAGCTATAGGAAGTACAGAAGCAGCAAAAATGAATGCTGGGAAGGGAAAAGTGTTTTGTAGCATTTAGGGGAGGGGAAAGGAGTGCAGCAAAAAAAGAAACAGGGGGAATGAACAACAGGGAGAAGTGAGTTGGGAGAGATGGAGGGGGTACAGCAAAACTCTCTGCAGTTGACTGATGGCTGCTGGTTACCCTGCAATATCCCAAGGACCAGACCCACAAGGACTGGGCGCCAGTGCCTGGGAGTCCAGCAGCCAAGAGATGCACTGGAAGTCTCGAGGGCTGGCACCATCTCCTAGTGACATGCCAGGCGGTGCCAGTGCCAGAAACCTGGTGTAACTCCTGAGAGGGAAATAATCACTGCTCTCCCTGGGTGAGGGGAGAAGCAGCAACTGAAAGTGGTGTAGAGCAAATTCACCTTATCATCAGTTGTCATGGGAGAGTCCCCAGGCACTGTTGAAGAAAACGTAGCTGAAGAGAGGCAGCCTGTATCAAAAAGCCCAGCAAGAGCAAAAATATGAGCTGAGAAGGGCGTGTTTGTGATGTGGTGGGCAGAAGATTGAAGGCTTTGCTTATTTGGAGTGACTAGCTTGGCTGGTGGCTCTGCAGGCTGAGTGGAAGTGCACTACAAAAGGCACTGCTGTGTCTAACCAGGATGAGTGGTTGACAAGTTTGTAACACAAGGACACTAGTAACAGGCTGGCTGCTAATTTAATTTGTTCACTGGTGATGGGTACATGGGTTTCCTGTGTATTTACTTGGGTTTGCATGCAGTCATAAGGAGATTTACAAGCTGTGAACATCTGCAGGTTCGAATGACTTTTACAGCTACAGGAGGCTTTTCAGATTAGTGTTACCTGCAACTTGGAAGATTAAGGATTTTCTGCTGAGAAACCTTCCTGGGTATTAAGAAGGGAGGTGTGCAGCAGGATGAAAGAGGTGCTCCTTTCCTGAACTCTCCTCTTCATTCCCACACATACAGCTCTCAATCTTGGGCAATCCCTCTGACTTTGGAGGAGGTTTTATGTTACCTCCAAAGCTGGGGGATCCCCAAAGCTCACTGAAGCCCAGATGTCTCCAAAGACTTTGTACCTTCTGCTCTCTTAGTGATCTGAGGACAGCCCCATCTCAAACTAAGCCCACCCACCTGTCCCTGGAGTGGGTGATGTTGATTTTCTCTGGCCAGTATAACCACAAGAGTGGATGGCATCCACGGGGAAATATCCACAGGCCTACTGTGGATGGGGAGATGGTGGCTAAGTTTGCCTTAGCACAAAGCCGTAAACTTGGCCCATTTCTGGGTATCTCCTCAGGAGCAGAGAGCTGGCCCCTGAGGCTGCTATCTTTTCTTTTTGTAATAGCATTTGGTCTGGTAACATGAGTTAGCACTAAGACTTTGTGCTGGGAAAATTGATAACAATATCTTCTCTGCTGAGCTGCTGCTGGAATTGTTCAGTGGTTGAAATAAGTCCTTTGATTATTGTTTCCTATTGTTTGAAGGCACTGGTTTGATAAGGTATATTGAAATCAGTGGAGTAAACCAATTCATACCAACTAATGACGAGGCCTGCTATTGTTCTGGGATGATTTGCACCGCGATAATTTCCAAGGCATGTGGATGCAACGTTTAATTAATTCTGGTAAGTGATTTAAACTCCAGTCAATTGCTGCTAACCTGAGATAGGGCTATTTGTATAATTTCAGTATAATCATTTTCTCCTCTGCATTAATTAACACATGACAGCATTACACTGACAGCCTCTTAACACTCTTCTAACATTTCTTCCAAATCTCTCTCTCCCACTTCCCTCTGGACAATATGTCAAAAAAAAAAAGTACTCTTTTTGAAAGCCCTTCTTTTTTTACCATTGCATTTTTGTCTGTATGCAATGATACGGGCTCATACCAAGGCCAGCTGGTCCCTGCCTTGCTGAAAGATTGATGAAGAAGCAATGGGGTCTCACCAGCCTACGAATTCATCATGAGATCCAGAAGCCACAAATACTGCTAATAATGACGGGACTTATGAGATGTGAAGAACCTAGGGAAAGGCATCCATTTGGATGAGAAGTAACTGCACAGGACAGTTAGGCAATTTACTTTTTTGGGTAGTATTGAAGTGGTCCATGCTCTGCTGCTATAAGGACACCATGTGTTTCATAGTCGATCGAGAGTTAACATAGCTGTAATTGCTGGATAACATCTTTCAGTCTATGGGTTTGTTTCTCATCATCTTTAGCTCTACCTCTATATTTCAGCAATAACTTTTTCATGAATTACCATAAGTATTACTGCTCTTCCCAAACATCTCTGCAGTGGTTCATCTGAATTCCTATAGATATTTTCTCAACCATTTTTAGCAAAGGCTTCTGTCTTCTGTGAGACCCACCTTCACCTCATCAGGGAATGACAGTGAGTCCTCTTGACCTCACATTCTCGATCTCATGGCATGGGTCAGATACATCCCACCAAACCTTACATGTCCAAGTTAGATGCTGACCCTGGCTATGTTCCTTCTATAGTCATTGAAGCCTCCACATGGGTAGTTATTTCACCTGATTTTTCTCCTGCTAGTTTAGATGCTTGTTACCAAAAGTTAATCGAGGAAGAATCTGGTCCAAAATATACCCACAGGTTTTACTACTTGGTCTTTTAGTTTGCTCTCCCCCATCTAATCATTAAGTCACTACAGCTTATACAAACAGCTCCCCCGAGATCACCTGGCTCATCCCCTGCCACAAAAACACAACCTGTCCTTAAATCGTAACTCTGCCACCACAAAAATCTCTGCAATGTGATTTCAAAGAGGTAGATGCAGGCTTTGGAAGAGGTTGTTTGCAATTCACTGCTCACAAATATCTCACAATTGGCTGATGTGGCTTTGAAACTCAGCCACGACTGCATGCTCGCATCTGAAATGAACAGCAGCCTCCTGAGCCTGGGTTGTGCAGCGGTTGTTGCTCCAACACCCCTTCACCTCGCAGCCCTTTGGCTGGCACACAATTTTCTGAGTCACTGGCACTTGTGCTTCTTGCCCTTGCATGGTGATTATCATTTCTCAAATCATCAGTAGTCCTTCCTCTCCTGCTGCCTCTATGTCTTAAAATAGCCAGTAGAGCTCTGCACCCTGCAGAGAGGATGACTTTGCTCTTAAACTATTTCCATGGCATGCAGGTAAAGAAATACAGTAACGAGTGTCTAAATAGGAGTTCTCACAATAACCTTTCCAGGTTACTGTATTTCTTTTCGGGTTATTGTGGTGTGGAGGTAAGTGTGCTCCTCTGACATATATACAAAGCTTTGACTAACTTGGTTAAGAACAACCACGCTGCTGTGGCCTTACCGTCTCCTGGCCAATGGCTTGGACTGATGCCTTCATTGAGCTCAGCTCCTGAGTCACCAGGTATTCAGAGTTTCTGTAAAAATTAAGTACCCGTTGAAATTAGCTGTTTAGCCTTGCTTAAACTTGCACAGAAGAACATTAACAAGGAGAGTTAAAAGATTTGATTCGTTAGAAAATTTGAGAGACCCATCTTTTGCCTGGAAGTATTGAATATAAATTGCATAAAGCAAAAAGGTTTGACTAGCTATTCCCCAAGCATTACTTCATAGAACAGCATTTCTGTTTACCCTAACTCACTGGTATTTTTGAATGCAACATATTTTAGCATTTTGCCCCTTCTGATGTGGTTCCTAAAATGCTAATACCTTTTAGACAAGGCGCAGGTCACTTTGCATTGCATCTCACTGGTGAATTAAATTATCACCACATTATGCTTCTGCAGGCCAGCAAATGTATTTGAAGTGCTTGAAAGTTAATCGTCAAAAATACTTTCACAGGGCTTTACAAACAATATTCATTAAAACACCTTCAGTATTCTGTGTGAAGAAATGGCATATAACAGATCCACCCTTGTAAAGCTGTTGCAGGAAAAAAAATAGACATGTGTAAAGAATGTTTCTGATAGAGGAAAAAATAACTAAGTAGATGAGTATCTGGGAGGTGCAGCCTTGTTATTAAAACACAGGGCTGGGAGATGGATGTCCGCATTGTATTTCCAGCCTGCCACAGATTTCCCATATGACCGTAGACAAATTGCTTGCAGCGTATTTTTAAAACTGGCCTGCAATTTTTGGGTGACACTTTCTGAAGACTGACACTTCCTCTTGGCTCCAGGGGCACCAGTGCTGCCTTTAATCTTGAAAACCTGAGGCCAAGGCTATATTAGCATTGCCTGTACTGCTCTGAAAGATCAGTCTCCAGAGCAGGCTTCAGCACAGCGTGCCCAGCCTCCTGCCCACCATGATCCACGTGGCTGAGTCCAGGCTGCCTGCTGACAGCCTGCCCGGGCAGCTCTGCCAAGAGGGTTCAGACACACTCCTGCTCTGTCTGGCTGGACCTGTCAAAACAGATCTGTTGCTTCTACTCCATGTTTAACTAGCCTGATCCACCTGACACTGCTGAGTGCCAAGGCTCAGAGCTCCAGCACAGTATCTCCCCAGCTCATACATATGCAATAGCAAGGGGGTCCAACTTTGGTAGGGACATGGTAGGGAAAGACCTGAACAGCAGTAATCCTAAACTGAGGTCATTCTGCTGTAGGCTTTGCTCATATCAAGTGGTTAAAAATGAAATAACCAGTCATTGCTATCATAAACTGGACATCCAAATTTAAAGGCGGTTTCCAACCTTGGTCTGTATGTCAGTTCCCTCACTGGCACAAGGGAGCTGGGCTCACTAATAAACTCGCAGCCTGCAACAAAAAGCACTAATATTTGTGAAGTACCCAAATACCAAAGAGTTCCAGAGACATGCCCAGGAGAAAGTGAGTAATTCTGCATTCAGAGCAGGGTTTAAAGATGGGCGTTAAATAAGGCACAGGACCCTTCCACTGAACAATAAGGATAGAAGAGATTATTGACTAGCTGCTCACTAATTGAGCATCATCCTTTCTGGGTACTAAATGAGGCAGGGGACTAGAGGAAACAATGTGTGCAATTATAGTCTGTCTTCAAATGCATATGCATGGAGGGGCCTGAATTAAAGTTGCACAAACAATTTTAGTGCTGACATTTCCTGGATGTTGAATGCTAAGTTTCCAACTACTTTTCTAATATACTTCGTTAGACAGCAGTTTCTCTCTTCTAGTCTTGTACTCCACAGCATTATTCGGACCAAAGGAAATAGAAACAGAATGGAGATAGCAAATGCTTCCTTCTATTCTCAAATAGCAATTCTCCTCCCACTGGTGGGACATACAGCATCAAACACATGAGAATGGGCCCTTGGCATCAACACTGGGAAGCCAAGAACTGGGGTCTCCCAGAATCACAGTTCGTAATTCAGGTTGGGACTTGACTGTGCCTTTGTTTTCCTAGTTACACAATAACAATGCAGAATCAATTTTCTCAAGGGGTTTTCAAGGCCTCACTAATGTTTGGTGACACCATTCATTAAGAACCTGGGAAGAGCAGCTTTGCAGTTTGCAGCTGAACACCTGATTTCTTAGTCCTCACTCAATCATAATTACCATCGATTGACTGGTCACATTACCCCCAGCGCATGCAGCCCTGCACACGCATGCCAGAATATGAAAGGGCAGAACAAGTCATAGCAAGAGGATCTGGTTTTGCTACAAGGAGGAAAATCCCCCTTAGACAACAGTCTGACATGCTGCCATTGACTACAGTCAAGGAAAAAAATTAGTGCATTGGTGTCCGGTATTTATATATTTCAACTCAAAAATACCCTCCAGGAAGAGCAGGAGAGAAAAGAAGTGAGAAAGCAACAACCTAAGAAAGGAGGAGATCATTTATAAGAGATGGGCAGTTCATATATCTGTAAGAATGACTAGACGCAGTCAAACGGTCCCTGTGATACAGCACAATAGTCTATTGTCTTGGTGCCTATAAATCAGCCTCTCGCAGCCTGTGCTTTGAGAGCCAGATGTTCATTATTAAACACTGTCCTGTGCTCCCTCTTGCGTTTCCTCGCCAGCCCTGTTCTGCGCCGTGCACAGGAGACGGCTGCCGCTCCTGCCTGGATAAAGCCGTGGTGGTGACTGATCCCGGAAGGGCACTTTAGGAACCACCTGCCCGACAGCGGTTATTTCAGCTCCACACTGCATTACATCGCACTGCATTAAATTCTGATTCCCAGTGATGCTTGCCCATCACGGTGCACCAAGCCTAAGCAGTGCTCACACGTGCTGCCAGGACAGAGCTCTCCCTCCCACATTTGCCTCGACAGACAAGTCTGCGCAGCAAGGAGATCTAGGCTCTTGCCTCAATTAATAGGATCGCCTCCTCCTAGATTGCAGCAAGATCACCTTGGCTTGCAGGTTTCTCTTTAATATGTTGGGAACCTAAGAAAGCTGATGGGGGAATCTCCAGCTGAGAGCGCCATACTCTGATGAGCACAGGAAGTTCATGATTTTCTTTACAAGAAGGCTCATGATTTTAAAGCACTTTCCTGCTTGAGTGGTGTACAGCATCATAAAGACGTAAATGGTTTGGACACGCTACCAAACGTGCAAAATGATTTGAAGCCAGCAAGAACTTTTCCCCAAGTGTAGGCTGTTCTCCCCACTACCTGCCTGCCATACAGCTGCAGCATATAAGGTGGGTAAAGGTAGTTTTATCTACATCTGAGCTCAGCAGACAGAGTTTGGACCTGAACTTCCCAAAGGCCACAGTCTGCTGAAGAAAACGTAGTGCTGTTTGTGAAGCTGGGCTGTTGATCATGGCCAACTTTTAAAATTTCCCTTCCCCTGAAGGCTGTTAGGTACCAGGATCCTTCCCCTTTCAGGGTGCCAAGGTTAAAAATGCCCCTAAGAATCCTTCACTGAACCAGGATAACCTGGGATGTAAAAACGGTAAATCCAAGCAGTCTTAGGCACATCTGCTATTTGTTTATTTTCAGTGCTGAAAATGAGTGGAGAACAACTCGTTTCTCTTGGCTGCAAGTCAGCCTCTTCCTTTGCTGGCAGAGGGAGGTGGTGTTTGCATTACAAGACACAATGTAAACCCTGGCTAGAAGAGCCAGGGCTGGTAACCCAGAGGGGGGCAATAACTTTTTGAAAAAGCTTCCACCCCAAAAACTGCCTACCTGCTCTTAGGGAGTGATTTTTTTGCCAGTGCCCTCTGTGGGAGAGATCTGGAGGGTGACAGGATAATACAAATAAGTCCTCAAAAGGTGCTGTAGTCATACCTGTACTACAGGCATTACCTTCAACTGGTCCTAAGAGGTAGCTTTTGCTCAAAAAATCCAGGCAACCTGCTGCAGTGTTCCTCTAGCTTTCTGTTGGAAAGCCAGGTTAGGATGTCAGACCTGCATTATCCTCTCCCCAGAGACTGGCTTTTCCTCCTCCTCTTTGGAGCTCTCTCTGACATAGTTCATATTTGCTCACTGGGTTGCTGGACTTAAGAGTTTCTTGTTCAGTTACCTATCTCTTGCATAGAAATAAATTACTATTTTCCTCTGATCCATTGCTGTTTCCTCCCCGCCCTGTCATGGGGCAGCAGGGCTGCATTCTGGTGGGATCACTTGTGTGGGAGAAATGGTGTCTGTGCTCCCCGACACCCTCGAGCACATTGCCATCTTGCCAGGCTCTTACTCAATGGTGCTTTACAAAAAGGTGCACAGAGGAAAAATTAAAGCCCTGAGAGAAGTGGCATGAGCTGGTGGCAGGCATATGCCTCTCCTTGCTGAATTCCCATCAAAAATAAAAGTCAAAATCCTCACGCAGGCAGTGTTTGGCTGAAGGTGAACATTCATATAATGAAGTCTGGCCACGCAGAGCATCTGTGGCAGCATGTGAAAAATTGTGATTTACCAAGCAAGAGAAATAGAAAACAAATTTCATGCTGCAGATAAGGACAGACTGAAACAAAAAGCTGTCTGGGAGCAGGGATCAGAAGCTTTGAAGATCTGATATTACTAAAGGAAGATGGTGCATTTGGGAGTAACTGTTTCATTTAAGAGATTAATAATGAAGAAAGCATTCATTATAATATATAGGAGGGAATACATCCATCCTCTTAATGATAACAAGACAGATGATTTTCCCAAAATTCATGCCAGTTTTGGCTGTAGCTGCGGAGGAACTGGGGATTGCTCCAGAGCATATGGACCAAGCGTGCGCTCCAATGCACATCTTCTTGTGAACATGCCACAGGCTATGATTAAGTGTCTAAAAGCATTTGTGAACAGAAAAATGATATGTGTCTGATGTGGCTGTGTCCTACTGATTTTGCTTTGAAAAAGGATTTGCAAAGTAATACTGGTGCTGTGCAGCTTATCTGATGGTTTCTAATGCTTCCCACTGCCTGCATGCAACACATCATTTACATTTCCACCTTTTTGGAGTCCGTGGGGGTTTCCTTCCTTGTATTCAGTGCCATTTTCCATGGTACAGCATAACACCTGGATTAATTTGAAGGAACCACAGAGAGATATTCCAGAGATCCCACACAGAAAGGCCTCTACACCTAGAACAAACTGGAAAGTGGCTTTCCCAAATCTGGGTCCTGCTCCAGGCTCACATCCCACCTGTATGTACCTGACAGCTCTCCTGCCTAGCATACAGTCCTGGAAGTGAGAAGGAAGCAGAGCCACCACTGCAGAGCTGAGAAAGATGACAGGGGAAAAAATGAAAATCAGCCAAATAAAACAGGAAAGGAAAAAAGTGCTTTTAGGGGCAGCACCCCAGAGCAAATACCAGCACTGAACTAAACCCCTCACGCCTCCTGGAGCCCAAAGCAGAGCTGCGTGGCTGCCAAGTTGCCAGGCCTCTCTCCGGGGCACTGCCAGGCTGGCTCTGGACACCTCAAGCCCTCTCAGCACCTCCATTTCACCTGGACAGGCTGATCGTCTGGCCGCCCTAGTGCTGTGCTCAGAGCTCGCCTCCATGTTGTCCAGTCTACGCCTACCTCTAATTCTTCTGATGCTGCTCTGCATATTTCTGCAGCCAGTCTGCTCTGGCTGCCAAACCTCTCCAACACCTACGCCCGGCAGTGTATTGCTAGCCCTCCCCACCAAAGTTCATGAACTGCAGTACATACATTTCAGTCTTTTGGAATTTCCTATAGAAATTGGGCCCTTCAGGCCTGTTTTTGTTGGCACTTGCCTCTGTGTTTCTCACCCACTGCTGAGCGGACACACATGCTGCAGGTTTAAGAGCAGCAAAGCCCTGAGAAAGGAAAGACTGTCCGTGTCCCCAGCCGTGCCGCTGAATGCCCTGGGCTCGAGGTGGTAATGCTAGATGGAAGTGGGAAATTGCCTGCTCAGCCTGCTGAGATTTACCGCGGCAAGGGGAATCCCTCGCTGCTGGCATACCCAGCCCCGTGCTGTTCCTTAGGGTTTGCCACAGTCACAGGGCTGGGACCGCTGATGGGTTTCAGCCCTGGTTGTGGGAGGTTTTGCAGGAGGTGGAGGGGCTGGGGGAGGAGAGGCCAGTCCTGGCTGGCCCAGGATGGGGTGAGTAATTGGGAAAGGCCCATCTGCCCCAGCAGCGCCAAGTGTGGCACCTGGGAAATGTGCCTGAGTAACTTGGTATTAACTGGGAAGGTTGATCCCCCGAGCGACGTGCCAACAGCCTTGTGGCAAAGCCTGCAGACTGTCCTTGGCAGTATAGCAGGGAAAAAAGCAGAAACTAATGCTGAACCTGTCAGGAGCCAGGAAACACTAGTGTGTTTGCATTCAGGTAGCAAATGGTCAAGAAAATATCTCTGAGGAAAGCATTTGTTCCCAGCTTTCTTGTCTTTCACTACCCCACCAACTGCCTCAGCTGAGAAGCCCATTGGATGCTGTTCAGGGGTATAAATACCTCCTACCCTCAAAAAGTGACTTTTCACAATTATCTTTAGACCTGTTCTTATCAGAGACAAAGCCAGAGTCATCTCCCAGCACTGTGCGAACTAGTCCCCTCCACTTCTTGAGGACAGTGCAGCCCTAGGCAGCAGCAGGTCTCAACATGGCTTTTTCAGCGCTGCCACCCTGGGACTCAGCGCGGGGCTGCACGAATTCTGTAACAGCAAGGGAGGAACAGGACCAAAGTTTGGGCAATGTGAGTTCTCTCCCGGCTCTGCCACTGACACAGTCTATGATCTTGCTCGTATTACTATGTCATTCCAGCTTTTCCAGCTGTCTTTTTATTCAGTTAATTTCATAGAATCACAGAATCGTTTAGGTTGGAAAAGACCTTTAAGATCCTTGAGTCCAACCGTTAACCCAGCACTGCCAAGTCCACCACTAAACCATGTCCCTAAACACCACATCTACCCAGCTTTTAAATATCTCCAAGGATGGGGACTCAGCCACTTCCCTGGGCAGCCTGTTCCAGTGCCTGACTACCCTTTCGGGGAAGAAATTTTTCCTAATATCCAATCTAAACCTCCCCTGGCGCAACTTGAGGCCATTTCCTCTCATCCCATCGCTTGTTATTTGGGAGAAGAGACCAGCCCCCACCTCGCTACAACCTCCTTTCAGGTAGTTGTAGAGAGCAATAAGGTCTCACCTCAGCCTCCTTTTCTCCAGGCTAAACAACCCCAGCTCCCTCAGCCGCTCCTCATAAGACTTGTGCTCTAGACCCTTCACCAGCTTCGTTGCCCTTCTCTGGACACGCAGTCTCGGGGATTGAGGATTGTCTCTGGTTGCATCTGTACAATCACTGGCACACCAGGACCTTGTTAGAACAGAGTCAGGACTCTTGCTGCATGTTTACCCCTACAATAGTGTAGAAAAATTAGATCTCCAGAGATTGGCACATGCAAACATGAGCTATGTATGTAGAAATAAACACACACACAAGCCACGGGAATGAAGTAGGAAGGGAAACGCCACTAAGTAGCTGAGCATGGGTTTTTGGAAGTTCCCTCTCAGGCAATGAAAAGCTGTTGGGAGTTCCCCATCAGGCAGCCTGGAAGTTTTCTCTCTTTGAAACTCCTTGCAGGATGCTACAAGAGAAGCCACTTTGCTGGAATGAGGCATGCCAGAGCTATTTCACTTGAAAAGGCCCCTTGTAAAATGAACACCTCAATTTTGGAAAGTTATTCACAACCAAGTGGTAAGGAACTTTTCGAGTGTCCTTGCGAATGTACTTCTGCCTTCCAGCTCTCTTAATAATCTTGGTGTCACATTGGTGGCAAAAAAAAGGCAAATGCAGAGCCTCAAAGCTCAGTCAAGAAATCTGGAAACAAACCTGGGTGTTTTGTAATGATACCTCTTTGTTGAATTAAATATAGAAAGAGTATACACAATCTATACCATAACCCATGTGCACTGGTTGGCTGTTAGAGGCCTAACATGAGCTATCTGTGCTTGCGGCTTGAGATCATTTGAGAAGATGAGTATGCAAAGGAAGCACAGACCCAAGGGCAGAGTCCTGGGGGCCCAGGGCCTCTGGGCAGAGCTCCAGGTGCTGGCACAGAGCGGTTACCTGGGACAAATCAGGCTCTGCCATCTGCCACAGAGAGCTGCAGAGCTGAGCTGGAGGACGAGGGAGGAAAGGACCAGAAGGACTTTCTTCTGCAGGCCCTGGGGAGCTCACGTAAGCTGCAGAAACCATCTGAAGCTCATTTTTTTTCTGGGATGTCTGAAAAGGAGACACAGCATCTTTGAGGGTCACAGGAGGAACAGGAGAAAGCACTGGAACAAGCCTGTTGGAGTTACACTCCTGAGAAACAGCTTCTCAAGGGAATGATGTCTTCATTAGGGTCAGTGCCCCCTAGAAAAAGGACCACAGCACGCACTTGTCTCAGAACAAACATTTCAGGGCAGCTGCAGATTCAGACTTGGGCTCTCTTGCAAAGATGTACTTTGCTTCTGCTCTACCAACCATCCTTTTTAGTGGAAACTCAGTTTCTACAACATAATGATCCTTTTTTTTTGCTGAAAGGTTAGAACAATTCCCAAGCACAGTAAGCTCTGCCAGCAAGATGACTTGTCTGCCACCCTAGGTATGTCTGCGTGAAGGCTTCTGTTATTAAAAAGGAAAAGCAAAGCCCTACCAATGCTGTGGTACTGCCAGACATTTCTGGAGTTGATCTGTTCTGATATGGGCACAGCAGCCTTCCTCTGAGCAAGGTTACAGCCGGGTTTTGGGTTGATGTAATTATTGTGCAAGAGGAGGCTCTGTATGAGCCAAGGGTGAACGGCTGCGACATCCATGCATCAGGCGCAGGAACTGCATCACTTGTGCTAAACTAGGTTGTCCCCGATTGCCAGCCTGGGCCCAAATGCCTCCCCTTGTGTGTTAGTCCTCTATTAGGATAAAAGTGTCTGAGAGCTGTGCCCGTATGTTTCCCTGCCATATGGCATTAGCTACACTGGTATAAAACAGCTTTATACCAGGCTAATTTCCTCCATTCTGCCTTTTAAAGTAGTTAAAGCAATAGACTTCTGTGCATAGGCAAGACTTGACATTCTTTTCGTGCTTGGAAGGTTTTATTCACAGCTATAAAGGCCAAACATTTTATCTTTTTTTCCTTTGTTTAATGAAAGTCTGAGTCCCAGAGAAGAATCTCAGCAGCTTCAGAACTGTGCTGTGCATGGGGACCTGAGACACAGAAGCATTTCATGTTATGGATCAGCTAGGAATTATATGAGAGGAATCTTTTTTTCATTAAAATTGGTTTGTCTTGTCCCACAGCTCCCAGTGGCTGGCAGCTGACTGTACATGGCATTTTTTTTATTCATGAGCTAATACCAGAAACTGCCTCTGAGCAAAATCTAGTGTTGGGCACAGCCTCAAGGCACATCACAGCGTTCTTCCACCCACTCCAGTTTTCCCAGCGTAGCCATCACTCCCACACCCAGATTTGGATCCAGCACTATGACAGACACAGATCTGGTAGGAACAAACCTAGCTGAGGGCTAGACCCTCTGCTGCTGGGAGTGAAGTTGCCCAACTGCAGTTGGTGGGGTCATGGTATTTTTTGCCACTGACGGTCGTTACGCCCATCAGTTTGGATTAATTCCCTCCCCTTCCCTTTTGCTTTTTGAGAATCTGCAGCATCCACATTGGCTGCCACTGTTTTGCTCTGAAACCTCATCAGTCTGAAAGAACGAGGCAAGAAACAGTCTTCTTAATTAACCGGACTTCAACTATATTTCTGATTTCTTGTGATGAGAAAAATGAGTTTTCCTCTGGTGACCTTTCAGAGAGCTGGGCTGCATGAAACCAGAGCAGACCAGAAGAGCAGGTCTGAATATGCTTGGAATAAATAGCCAAGACCATGAGGGAGATCTTGAATGGGGAGGACTGGAAGGAGCACTGCTGGAGCTGCCAGCGCAGGCGAGCATGGCAGAGAAGATGTGGCCCCTCTGTGGTGGAGGGTGGAGTTGAAATCACTAAATGATGACAAGTAGGAGCAGCCAGCAGTGGAAAAGGAAAGCCAGAGGGAGCAGCAAGAAGAAAACGTCCGGCAGACTTGGCTAGGGAAGGAGCGGCCCCTGAGTGAGTGGCTCTGGGAAAGGCCAGCGGGATGGGCAGGGCATCGCTGTCCCACAGCCTACCCTGGGATGAGTGGTAAAGCCTGGAAAGTCTCAGTCTTCTTGACTCAACAAAGTCAATTCACTGCTCGTCCTCCCCAGTGAGGGGCTGCTGCGTTGGAGCCGCTCACAAAGAGGGGCTAGCTGTAGTGGCTATATCTCCTTCTCTCTCCTATACCCGCTTTGCCACCCCCACTCCAAAACCCCAGCATTTTGGTAGGCCTGTTTGTTTGTTCACTTGTGAGGAGGGAAGATGAGCTGTCTCATTCCGTGTCCCGCTCACCTTCCCAGCAGGGATGTGTCCAGGTCTATGTGGGGTTGAGCATGGAGCCCTACAGGAGGGAGCCAGCCCCGCCGCAGCCCAGGGGAAGGTCACGCTTCCACACTGAGGACATCTCTGAAGCCACAACACCTGTTTCTAAATCTTTGTCTGTGTGAAGGCAGCCTGGGAGCTGGAGTGGGGAATGGGCAGGCTGAAGGCAGCCCAGGTATTTTGGATCTGTTTTGTCATTTTCAAAGGGACCTTCCCTGCTGTTTACCTCCTAATTCGGTGAGAGATTACATGGTGGACCCAGGATGCTGTGACCTGTTGAATGTATTTACAAGCCTGCGCCCTTCGAATGATGATATTTGTTTCCTAAAACAAAGTAGCATTTAGTGACAAATACAGAAGATCAACTATTTCAGAAACTGTTAAAACTTGCTCTGTGTTTATGTGTGAAGTCAATGGAGTTGTTTATACTCAGGCCAGATTTGAATTGACCTACCAAGTCTAAATTGGCCAGTATAACTAGAAATCTTGACAGCTCCTTAAGGAAATATAACCACACAATGGTACTATGAAATCACAGAAGTCCATTCAAAAGGGGCGACCACTGAAAAGCGGCAACTGGAACAATAAGGCACTAACTAAGAAAATGTGCTGTCACAGTCTCCCATAGAGATAGCTAGAAAACCTTATAAAAGCCTGCTAACCTATTGGATGAAAGGAGGCACAGAAGAAAGTTCAGACTACAGTGGACATGCTAAATATAGAGGGAAGAAAAGATGAGATGTTCCCAGACCAAGCTAGGTAGCTAAGCAACTAACCTCCAAAGTACTAAGTGCAATTCCCCCCAAATTCCTCCAAGAACTGAAGTGAACTGTTATAGCTGATATAAATCCTGAGTCACTGAGCAAAACCTCTGATAAAAAAAAGAGGTGGAAAGAGAAAATGGCCGCTAGCAAATCTTTTGTGTAAGTACATCAAAACCATACTATATAATGAATCAGGGAAGGAGAAAAATCCATGATACATGCAAGGAAAGAAATAATGGAGATGAACTCTAAAATGACTTGTGCAAAAGCCCAGGTGAATAAATTTTCAAGTCATATAGCCACACTCCAGAAAACACAGGGAAAGGACTGTAAAAACCCTTTTAGAAAACCAGATCAATCTGGTTTTCAATCAATTACCTCAGGAGATTACTTAAAACAGTCTGTTTGTTTTGTTGTGAAAAGAGAGAAAAAGTTGTAAGAGATAATTGCAATTTTGCTTTATTTCTTCAGACTCTGAGGTATCTTCTTCAAAAGGCAGGTTTTAGCACATTTTTTAGCATATGCTCCCCCTCCAGAGCTCCTCTGCCTCAAAGCACTGCCTGCACTTCACTGTTTCACAGCGTGCCATGGCACACGTAGGTTGTGCGTGAATCCACGGCCTGCCTGTTCACCCCAAGAAGTTGGGAGAGCAGGACACAAGAGGAAGGCTGAGTTACCATCTTTCAAGGCTAAAATTTGTCAGTCTCTGCTAGAGCACTGACAGCATCTCCTGTGCTGACTAAATGTGACACTGGCTGCAAATTTTTTTTTTTTTAAAAGATGCTGCTATAAGCAGGTTTAAGCTATTACTTGCCATGTTATTGCACAGCCCTGCAGGAAGTCTTTGCAGGCAAACTGAGCTCATTTAAGGTGGTGCGTGCATGTGCGTTGCACTACAGAGTGAGAGGAAAATCCTTGCCCCAACTTGCAGCGAGTAAAGCATTACATTCTTTGAAACTGGCAAAAGTTCTGTTACATCCAAACAGGTATTTAAAATGTGGCATTTTACCCAAAAGAACAGACCCAGTGAAGGTGAATTTTCAAAGGCAACATACAAAGCTCTGTATTTTCTCATATATGTGATGACAACTTTGCCTTTATTTAACATTTTATGAAAAAGCCAAATTCCAGATGTACAAACGCTTTGGCCAAACCACAAAAGCACAAAGGAGGTCAAAGACGCATCGTTAACTACATCAAATATTCCAGGCATAAGCCCCTGAATTTAATATTTCACAAATAGTTAGCAATCTATTTTACAAAGATCCATAAAACACTTTCACTTCTGTCCTGCTGCCAGCAGTGAATTTGTTAGCAAATTGTGTCCATTAACTCTGGTTAATGTAAATAAGGACATGTATATGCCTGAAGCCAGGAAAATAATAGGATCAGATTTATAGCTACTGCCAACTGGTGTAGCTCTGATGGCCTTGCCTCAGCTGTGCAGCTGACATTCAGCTCACAGAATGAGACACCTACATTTAGGCATCTACAGGTGTGCATCGAAGTTTCCATTTCAGTCCATGGAGATGTAATCAGCGCTGACAGATAGCTGAATGGTGCTTTGAACTCCACTCACTATATGGAGTAGAGCTCCACTAATGTACCCCTGGATGCCTAAATCAAGTTATCTTACTTCACAGACGAATCTCCCCCCAGCTGAGGGTCTGATCCGTAGTGTGAGGAATATAAAACCAGTCCTGCTGGGACAGATCAGTGCCCACTGGCCTCTTATTGGCATGGCCAGTGCCTCACCTTCAGAAGAAATGGGCATAACTCCTAAGTGTACGGGAAGGTGTTGTCCCTCTCTCTGGACCATGAGCTCCATCCTGTTCTCTTTTTCCAGATATCCATATCAATTACTTAAACAGCCTCTCCTGCCAAGTGTGACAATTTTCTGGCTTTGGAATTATTTTTTCCTCTTCTTTGCAGAGTTAACTGAACGCTCAGTGCCTGGGAAGATGCTTTTTCTAACAACGACTCTGTGAGCAAGGTAAATCAGACCTTTAGTTGGAGCCAGTAAAGTATTAAATAAAAACTCCCAGTTGATTTGCCCTGTTACTTAAGACATGTTCAGTGATTACAATCATCTGCTGGGCTTATCAGTACCAAAGTGCTGGCAGAGTGACTGTCTGCCTCTTTGTTGTAACCCGAAGAGAGATCTTTTCTTCTTTGAAGGAGAAGTTTTAGCACTTGCTAAAGGTTTATACTGCTCTGAGTGTCACTTTTCTCACTTTGCTTATTTATCTTCTTGCCCTCTACTAGTCTGATGCCCATTGAAGGTACCTGTTAGGTTCATCCCTTTCTCTTATAGGTTATTCCACTTATATAAGATATTTGAAGATGGGTCTTTCTCTCTAAATGAGTGGGGTTTTGTGCCACTGCTTTTTTTTTCTTTTGATGGCACAATGACAGCTTTGCTGCCTGGTGCCTGGTCTGTTCAGACTCCCTGCATGAGCAGTGGCAGTAGTGAGCAGGATTACTGCTACTTCTTATCACCATCAAAGCTGCTTTTCTAACTGTAATGAGCCTGAACTTGAGTAAGCAATGGAGGGGACAGGCAAAGATAGTTACTGGTGGGATACCTGCTCTTCCATTAAAGTCACTATTCCTTCAAACTTCTGGGTCAGCAAGAGCAAAGAAGGGGAAGAACCAGTATAAAGCAGCTCTGACGATCTTTAATCTCAGAGCACAGAATAGTTCTGCAGCAAAATATATGGGGACAGATTTTGGAAAAAAAAGACATCAGATCCACAAACATTTCCATTTCTACCCTTATGACTGTAAACAGAAATAAGGTACCGGTACCCAAATACCTGCTGTGTCCTCGGCTACAGCTGTTGTGCAAACCCACATCATCTAAGGAAGTACCCAGGTACTTGCTCAGACTATACAGTTGCTGAAGAAAAAGATTCTTAAAAGCTCCTCAAGTGAAATATTGGTCAGACTGGTGGCATTATTAAGAGGAAATGATTTGCATTTTAACTAAGATTTGGGAAAATGCACAAGCTGGATCTGGGACCAAAATATTTTGATTCAAGCAGAAAATAATTCCAATATTAAGATGCAGGGGCTGGTTTTGGAATACATTTAATTAAAGGGGGAAAAAGTAGAGAGGACCTAGTAAACCAGTAGTACTAGTGAACAAGGAAGTCCCTGAATAAATCTTTTGAGGCACGGGGCTTTAGGCTGATAAAAGTTCGACTGAAAACATATCATCTCATTTCCACTAAAGTATTCTGCGTTTAAGACTTTTGGCTCATCCAAGGTCCACTGAAGCCAGCAAAAACACTTCCATCTTTTTCCATGTGTTTTAGGTCAGGAACTTTCTGAGGAAGATGTATAACAAATCTAGCACATTGAAAGCAACAGACACATTTCTGGCTTTGCAGAAAATCTAGCTAGGAAGGGAAAACAGGCAGGAGAGTTGACAATGTTTGTGATTTTTTAGCAACAATAGCTGACTGTGTATTCACTCTTTTTCATACTTAATAATATTGGTCCCTTGTTCCCTTCCCATGCCACTGTTTGTAGTACTCATTTGTTGTCTCTTGTCTCACTTTCTGACTGTGAGCTCCTTTGGAGCAAGGACTGCCTTTCTGTTCTGTTTTTGTACAGCCCCTGACGCATGTGGCCTAAGGGTTCCCAGCCAAAATGCTACTGTAACGTAAATAACCAATCAATAAATAATTACAATATCCCTTGTAAACACTGTAAGCAAAAGTGCCAGACTTTGCACAGATTTTGGCTGGTTGAACAGTCCCTGTAGTCCTCTCCTGTGCCCTTCTGGGCTGCACAGTGCCAAAGGACTCAACGACTTTGTCCCAGCCCTTGCTAAAATGCCGGCGGGAAGTGCTGAGCCTGCCTGTCTCCTCTTAATGACAAGGGTATAGCCAAAGGCACCCAGCAGGTTTCAACAGATACTCAGTCCCTTGCAGGATTTGGCCCTGATGCATTGCAACTGTGTCATGATCAAGAAGGAGAAATCTGTTACCAAGTCATGGATACTGAATTGTCCCTGTAGTAAGAACAATGGGAAATTATACATACCATGCCATGAAGCAGTTCATTTTGAGAGGGCTTATTCTGATAGCTTGCAGTTCTCCTGACTGCTTTGCACAGATTTTGTGGACAGTGAGAACAACTGTCCTTCTGGCATAATCTGGAGCTAATTCATCAAAAAGTGGCAAGTTTTCCATCACTGGCTCCCTGTCCTCTTTCTGTAGGCATGCTGCCATTCTAGTTAGGTATCCTGGCATCTTGTCCTGCAGCATCCAGCAAACCTCTTCCCAAGAGCTGTCCGTACACTTCCCCCTCCTTGCTCGCCAGCAGACTGTTGCCTGGACAACAAGTTACAGCTCCCTGCACAGGCATCAACACCCGTACATATAGACAAATGAGACTGTGCCACGGAGATCACCTTCCATGGCTGTAACAGCAAAGGCCGCAAACTGCTAATTAAAAATAAATCAGAACAGAGAGGAGCCAGCAGGCTTCAAGCCTTATCAGAAATGTATGAAGCAAAGACTTTGGATGACATCAGGAAGCGCTGACTAAGTGATCCAGTCCCCGGGACTCTCACTAACACGACAGCCACAGTCTAGAGATGAGACTGACTGTTAGGACTAATTAAGATGACTCACTGTAAAATGGCCATGAGATTAAAAATTCAGTGTGAGGTTGATAATTGAAGCCCAGCAGGCCTTTGAGGAAGGGATGCCCTTGCCATGGGATGAAATTGAGGGCCGCATTGAAGGCAAAATGCCACGTCGGAGTGACAGAAAATCCCCTCAGAAACAGTGACTGGAGAGTGAATAAATCCCCCTGGAGCTCGACGGGCGATGCTGGGTCCCCACAGCAGAGCTGAGGACCAGACTGGCCCAGCCCGTGGCTAGCACTGGCTCCCCTGCCACCGGGGTGCGGGTCCGGGGCGCTCGCAGGTGGCACTGTGACACTGGCCGCGAAGTGCCACCAGGTGGCAGTGCTTCAAAGCGGTATTCGGGGCGCAGCAGCTGTTGTTTATTTTTATTTAACTATCCTGAGCAATAATTTATGAGATTGTATTAGGAGAGGTAGAGGACCACCCAGCCATTGAAAGGACCCTGGCAAAACCATGCTTATCCCTAAACCCCAGACTTAGGGCCACTGTGCACCACTGGAAGCACTTCCCAGCTCAGGTTTACTACAGTCCCGTTTAAATTTCCAAATACAGTAGTGACGGCAGATGTTTACATTCTAGACTGGGTTTTGATTTTCTCTTTATTTAGAGAATAAAAATCAGTGAGTCAAGTTCATTTTTGATTCTAGCTCATCTCACTTTCAGATCCTCACCACCACAATACAGCAGCAGGGCGTTTATTTGAAAACAGGTATTTCCCTTTTTGCTGTTAACTGTGGAAAACATTTGTGGTTATGCAATCCCTTTAAATCTAAGGTGACACTGTGTTGTGGTTTAACCCCAGCCGGCAACTAAGCACCACCCAGCCGCTCACTCACTCACCGCCAGTGGGGGAGTGAATCGGAAGAGTAAGAGTGAGAAAACTCGTGGACTGAGATAAAGACAGTTTAACAGGTAAAACAAAAGCTGCACATGCAAGCAAAACAAAACAAGGATTCATTCACTCCTTCCCATTGGCCCACAGGTGTTCAGCCATCCCCAGGAAAGCAGGGCTCCATCACGCGTAACGGTTACTTGGGAAGACAAACGCCATCACTCCGAACGTCCTCCCCTTCCTTCTTCTTCCCCCAGCTTTATATGCCGAGCATGACGTCATATGGTATGGAATAGCCCTTTGGTCAGTTGGGGTCAGCTGTCCCAGCCGTGTCCCCTCCCAACTTCTTGTGCACCCCCAGCCTCCTCGCTGGTGGGGTGGGGTGAGAAGCAGAAAAGGCCTTGACTCTGTGTAAACACTGCTCAGTGATAACTAAAACATCCCTGTGTTATCAACACTATTTTCAGCACAAATCCAAAACATAGCCCCATACTAGCTACTATGAAGAAAATTATCTATTCCAGCCAAAACCAGCACATGCTGTCCTTTTAGAGGTAAGCAGCAGTGCTGAAACACTGAAAATGGTTTGCCTTATCAAAGGTGGCAACGAGGAGAGGGAAGCCATGTGCAGTGATTGCAGGCTGACAGCGCTAAGTGGGTAAAGTGCAAAGTGTGTCAAAAGAGTAGATAGTTTAAAATGGATATTGATGCATAAACTACAAGGTGTCCTTGAACTTCAGAGCTATAGGAGGCAGTGAAAAGAGCAAAACCCTGCTCAGAAAATGCTTGGATTTAATTTTGTTTGTATTCGTATTGTACTTGCACTGGGAGCTGCAGAGACTCTGTGATACTTTTCTGGGGTGAGCAGGGAATGGGAAGCCTTGTGGCTAGGGAAGAGGGATGCTCAGGGGAGAAAGTGCTGCACTTGCTGTTGCTCCATGTACAGCACATTTCTTTTGTAACTACAGGTAAGGCTCTCAGAGCTCCAGCTACACATCAGACATCTCAGTGACTTTGTGTATTTAGACTCTGAGGTCTTTGTGCTTTAGTTTTCTAACTGAAAAAAAGAGAAAAACAATGCACCTTGCCTGCTGGAAGCAGGAAAATGTTGACAGATAACACAGGGACAGGGGCCATACAGGTACCTGCAAAGGACAGTCCAGAAAATAGGTTTATCACCAGGGGGTTGATTTATCTGTCACCAGTCGGATAAGTAAAAGTGTTCTTACACTGACAAAATCCACCTTGTGCAGAGGGTGAGTGCTAACAGACAGGCAGCTCTTTAGTTTTATTGGATGGCACCAAAATCTCATGTTTTCCTTACTGAAAAGACCAAATTTCACTCTCTAAAAGCTGCTTGTCACCTGCTGCCAGGCTTGTCCACCACAGCACTCTCAGCAATGAGAACGACAAATACCCTGGCACAAAGGTGGAAACGCAACCAAAGCCATGTATCTATTTGTTCCTTTAATCAGAGCAGCTCTTTGTCTCAGGACAGTGGCAGCTGGACCATCTCTCACCACCAACTCTCTATTGCTTCTGCAAAACAACCAGAGAATATTTTGGATAGAACTGTTGGGAATAACCATGGAAACAATCTCTCATATTTACAAGTCAGGAGCAAACTTCCTATGTAAAAGCCACGCGGGGTCAAAGGGTACCAACCTCTGCCATACGATGGGGACAGCAAATCTTATCAAGTATGAAACACTGGAAATAAATTTTTCTCCCACACCAGAGCGTCACACCCTTGCTGAAGCTCACTCCTTCCTATGTCTTAGCAACCTGCAAAGTGAAAATCAAACCAACCCTGCTTAAATTTTGCACTAAAAGTAGCTTTGTGAAGGGAAAGGCCCTCAGCATCAACTGAGAAGATTCAATGTTGTTAACTGTCTCCATTTACCCACATATGCAGCAGAGCAGGAGAGACAGAAAAACCACCTCGGCTACATCCCTCCCGTGGGAATGGAAAGTCTCAGTGGATGCGTGGATATAAGCAGGGAGCTGAGTACAAGCAATTGGCAGCACACTGCAGGGTTACACAAGTTGAGTTGTTTAAGGAAATAAAAAAGCGGGATGTGCTAAAAGCCAGCCATTGTCTCCTCCTGGAGAGTCGCCCACTCTGCAGGCACTTACTGTTTGTCTCGGCTTTTAAGCTGAATTTAATATTTACACAGTCCTGGAAATGGCCCTATCCGGATTTGTGTGACATGCAGTATAAATATAAAACGCTCCTTCTCTAGAGGCACCTGGTTGGATTTCTGTTTTTCTTGCCAAAACATCATCTTCTGCCTGATCTAAAAGAACTTGGCCCATCAATGCAGCCCGACATTCTTTGGAGCATCATCAGAGATTTCGAGACCTACATTAGCTGAGCAGCCGGCAAGATTCCAGTCCCCCTAAATATTTTCTAAGCACTCGGCTCCCTGAGGGAAGACATTTAAGAATAAATTGGCATGCAGTAAAGCTACTTGTATTTGTGCTGCCACTATCAGAGAAATGGCTGTGGGCTTTTTTTGGAAAGCTGCAGGTCTCCACTAGCATTTTTACATTTGTGCCTTTTTGTTTGCAGCTGACAGTGCCTGAAATGATGAAAAATCAATTCACCTCGTCCCCAACTGGGTGCTGAAGAGAGTTAGCATCTCTGTACATTGCTATTTTACCCTTGCCTCATGGCGGTCCATGCCCTTGGGATTTGAAATCCCTGCCTGGTCCCTCCCTCCTTTTCCGCAGTGTATGGTAGCGCACTGCCCATCCCCACTGCAATGAAGATGAGATTTTCTGGCATCCTCCTGTCTGGTATAATAGACTGGGAATTTGCAGAAGATTCCTAAATTGAACATACGTCACCAGTAAAACTGCCCAGCTTTGCAGCAGATATCCAGCTGGGGTCCCAGAGAGACTATGGTGAAGATCCCATGGGGGGCAAAATGACCAGAAGGGCAAGTGCATCCAGGGTAAGTAGCCTCCAGATCTGGGAGGGGGAAGAGGTTGGTTCGCTCCTTTTTCCTGCCTTCTCTTTTGATTTGTGCCCACCGCAACCTCTGCCAAGGAAGCTGAAGGACTATTGGAGATGCTGCGGTTCAGTGTCCTGTCCAGTACAGGGTATCTTTGGGTGAAAGGTAGAAACTGCAGTGACTCTTATGTTGGATCCACAGTTATGCAATTTTCCTATGTTTACTGGAGTAGTTGAAGCTAACTAACACCACAGCGTTAGTTGGACCACCCAGTCCAAACGGTCCAAACCATGCCCATCGCTGTAGCAGATGCCCTTCACATGGGGCAGTCATTTTTCCCCTTGCTTCCCTTGACCTGTGTGTTGTACCACTAGCTCCCTCCACCCTCCCAGCCCTGACTGTGAAAGGCAATAGGATACCAACTCCCCTCCCAAGGGTGCTCCTCCCAGCTTTGGCAGTGCCATCGTAGGACATAAAGCCATAGGACTCATCTTGTCCCCAAGTGCTCTGCTCTCTCTGTGGTGAAGGAAGAAAGGGTTTTAGCATAGCGGTTATAAGCAGAAAGCCCAGCCCCGCAGAAGTGCAGGTGCTCTTTAGACAAATCAGCAATGTGGAGAAAGAAATGTGGATTTGGATGCTCTTATCAGTGGGAATTCTTGACACAGATATTCGAGCAGGCAGACAAGAAAAACAAATACAGACTGAATACTTGTGAGGCTGTCTTGAAAAAGACTCCTATGACTCAACATGACATCCTATCAGGCCGTGTTTGCTCTGAGGTTAGTAGCACAAAGACATTATCCCAATAATATAATTTTAGTCTAGGAATGCCTATGAAAAGTATTTATACTTGGAAAAGAAAATCACAAAGGAAAAAACTGAGGCATGTTATTATGGCAGGATGATAAAATGCAGAATATCTAAAAAAATAGGATTTTTAACATCTTTGACATTTCCAGCCAAGCTTTCTAATGTTTGTACTGGTATAAAACAGGGATCCCTGCTGAGGCAGATGCAAGCATCTCCTGCTGTACACAGAGAAGGCATAGATTTTTCCCAGGCTGTGCAAAAGTGCTGCCCAAGTGCTGTGGTTAACAACCATTGCAGGCTTGTATCTGACCAGAAAACGTGGGATCCTCGTCAAGTACCTTGTCTTAGCATAGGCTTTTCCCAGGGGAATTTTGCTCTAAGCACTTGGGATTGATTCTCTAATGCCCAGAGGAACAAATGCTGACCCTCCTCCTATGGGATGCAAAACCTGTTCTGAGGAGTGGGGCTATTAAATGATGAGTGCTGGGGCTTGGCTCTAGGAGAGCAAACAGGGAAAGCAAGTTCCTATGGGTATCCAACTATTCCCCTCCCTGTATAGGGTGTGACTGGAGAAAGTGGGACCAGTCAGCTGTCTGACCACTCTATTAGGCTCTGAATTATTAAACTCTATTTTGGTTTTGTTTCTTCAGCTTGAATCCGTATTTATAAACACTCTTATATACACACTCTGTCCGTAACCTCATACTGAAGCATCATTGCTGTTACATCATGAGGCCATAGCATCCTTCCAAGCCCCAAGTCAGCTGCAGCAAGAGATTATGGGATAGGTAGTCTTCTGGAGTTTGGCCAGCCCTCAGGCTGGTGCTGGATCCATGCACGCAAGGGAGAAACCATCAAGGGCAGCAGTGTGGCCACAAGGAGCACAGGCCACAGGGAAAGCCACCCATGAGCCTGTCCATGGCCCTCTCTCCACCAGAGTCTGGCCATAGTCACTGAGATGACTGCACCTGGGAACTCCCAGTCTGCTCTCACAAAACATGAAAACCCCAAGCATCTCCATCACTTGAAAGAGAAAAAAGTTAAGTGAATTACCAAGGTCATCTGGGAGCCTGGGCAGTGACACAAGCTTCCAGACCCTGCAAAATTTGTTTTTGAGGCTTAGAGGTGATCTCATCACCATGTACCAGTACTTAAAGGGGAGCTACAAAGAAGACGGAGACTCTGTTTTTACAAGGAGTCACATGGTGAGGACAGGGGGTAATGGGTACAAGTTACTCCCAGGGAGATTCCAATTGGACACGAGAGGTAAATTTTTCACAATGAGAACAGTCAATCATTGGAATAATCTCCCCAGGGAAGGGGTTGACTCCACTACGCTGAACAAGTTTAAGACTCAGCTGGACATGGTGCTGGGGCATCTCGTCTAGATTGTGCTAGAAAGGTTGGACCAGATGATCCTTGAGTCCCTTCCAACCTGGGATTCTATGATTCTATGATTGTATGAAAATTACTGAATTCTTGTCCCTCGACATGAGTTTTAGGTTTAACACTCATTTCAAGAAGGTAGAACTGCAAACAGCCCTAAATTTTGTGCACTGACTGATAATAAAACCAAACAAAAAAGAAATATTTTGAGCAAACCTTTTTTGTTAAATGCTTGTGTAACTTGTTTTGCAAAATTGTTTTCTATGTTTCCATGCATGTTCAAGATTTGCACTGCCACAATTTGGCTGTGTTAATCTTTAACTAGCCTACACAGCACATGGGCTTATCAGACACACAGCTCTGGGGGGGAAGAGGACAGAAAATACAGCCATAAGGAAGGAAAAATGTGTAGGAGTTCAGTTTACAAACCAGTGAAACCAACCCATGGGCTATAAATCAAGATGAAGTTAATGTGTCTTACTTCAAGAAGGCCCCAAGCACTGAAAAAATGAAGTCTGACTGAACTAATGAGACTGATTTGAACATAATGAAAGAGAAATTTGGTGTTGCTGTGACAGCAGAGCATCGCCAGGAGCAGTCTTTGTTAGATCTGTTTTATTGCAGACGTGCCGGTTTGATTCTTGGCATCGCTGAGTGAGGGATGTTCACACTAGGAAGCTGATCCCAAATCATCTAACATTTCTGGAACTGTCTGAAGCTGGATACTTGGAGCCACCTCTGAAGCAAAGCAGCTGCTTTTTGTTGTTGCTTTGGATTATAGGAAGAAGAGAGAGGCTCCATGCTGCACTGAGCCCTGTGCATGTGTATACTAGCTTGGATTTCATGGCAATTTTCAGCCATCAGCAGAAAGTGCTACCTAATATTGCATGGGCGTGAGAGGTCAGAGAGGTCCCAGTGACCCTGCCCGAGCGGTCTGTGCCTCCAGCTACACAACAGCCTGGTGCTGTTAGCTGAAACAAAAGCACAAAGCTGACATATCTCAAACGCATGGGCCAGTTGCATCTGGACTGATGATTCTGGTGCCTCATTTATTTTGTAGCTGCCTGTCAGTGCCCTGATAAAGCTCTTGCTACCACACAGGCATCAGACATCTGTGCTGGACCTGTGTATTTGGCCTCACACCTGAGCAAAGCTGAAGCATTTAGCACATCGTCATGCTCCTGCTTGCACTCTCCACAGTGAACGCATATCCTCTGTCTCTGTTACCTTGGGCCCTGAGATTACAGCCAGCTTGTCCAGCTCCCGCAGGCGCTTACAAGCTCCCCTGTTGGCATTCTGGTTAAGATGAGATGCTTTCAAGGCGGATGGCATGTAAACACATGTAACACTCAGACTGCTCAAAGATTACTCATTATTGTAGGAAGAACAAGGAGCCAAAGGGGCGGAACGGTGATCGCCTAAACATCCTGCCTTGCAATGCTTCCCTGACAGACTGAATTACTCCTTGGGCTGGGGTTGAGTGATTCCAGATCTCCTCTCCTCTTGCACCTCCACTGCTGGGCTCATGAGCCAACAAGAACTCAGGACCAGGCGATACACTGCTTAGTTACCAACCTGCCTGCACTGATTACATTGCCTGGTCTGGCCTCTTTTCTGACCAAAGGATACTGCCAGAAGATTGCCAAGGTTCAGTGACTATCAAATTCTGGCACTACGTCATGTCCTCTGGACATTATTTTGTCCCCAAAATAGATGTAAAGAGACAGAAGAGTAAGATCAACCCTACATTCAAAAGAGAACTTCTAATTCAAGCAAGATACACATATAGCAAGTCCTCAATATCAAACAGAATTTGTAAGTTGTACAGACAGATTTCCCAGATCACTACCAAGCTGTTTTATTCCACAGCTGTCAATAACGATTTGCAGTTGCTGCTAAACAGCATGCACAGTGTAGGATAAGTTCCAGAATTGTGGAGCAGGAGGTTGCAAAGCCAACGCTTGGGGTCTTTTGCCCTGGCTTGTACAGTGTGTACAGCGCTGAGGAGAACCTGGGGTAAACAGACTTAGTTTTTCATCTCTTCCTGCCCTTACTTGGGCATGTATCTCCAAATATGACCTCCAGGGGCTCCTTCTCTTTGCAGAGGAGTAGCATGCTTTGCCTCTTACAGGGACTCCTGCCTGCTTCTGCAGTTGTACCCTATCCTAGCCCATCACATAGACTCCTAATACCCAGGAGCTTGCTCTAGGCTTGCTTAGCCATATCTCTGCTGCTGCATATGTGTTGAAAAGCATTTCACAGCTCATTCAGGTCCTGCTCCCAAGCTCATCATAAATCCACCCTCCATCCAGAATCCTGAGATGTGCTCCAGACCTACAGCCTGAGGTCATGTTCTCTTAAACATGCTCTCAGCGCTCCTTTAGACACCAGAGTGAAGAGCCGCATTTCCAGGAGCTCAGACAAAATCTTGCTACAAGAGTTGTCACATCAGGAGCCACAGGATTTCAAGCACTCTGGAAAACCCAGACCTTTTTTGAGGTCTTCCTGATCCAAAGCTCTTTTGATAAGCTGGGCCTCTTTGGCTGCAGTATCATTCAAGATTATATATTTCAAGCAAATATCTGTTTTCCATTCCAGAATTCAAAAAGGAATGCTAGTGACTCTGAACTCAGACTCTAAAATACTGTGAGCTGGGATGTTTTTCAGAGCTCTTATAGCTTTACAAGTGAGGATCATTTTAAGGCTCTCTTGAACATAGAGGCTTGGCAGACATATGTCCACATATGGAAGTGGGCACTGCTTCTAGGTCATCATATGTGAAGTAGCAGGGTGAAGTTTATTGAAACAAATATATATACAGCATTTGTATGCTGATTTTTTTTAATGTCTGCTTTTATATTACATTATTATTAAGTAACTGCCTCTGCCAATTTTATCTAACTGTGACCCTTTATGTCACTACGGCAAATTGATTTTCAGGATTGTACGGAAGACATGGAGGAAGGGGAAACGGTTTTATACAATATGTTCTTTGTTTCTTTTTTTCTTTCTTAGTTTTGGGGAATTTCTCCACATCAACAATACAGTGATATTTTGTCTGCTTTCTTGGTTGAAATTATACAATGTTAAGAACTGTGTATTCACTTAAGTTTTAATTTTCAAATGAACAGGTTTTTTAAAATGACATTTTAAAATACATGTCAAAAGATGTAACTTTGTCCTTACTGTACATCTGATGTTCCAGTCTTGAAAGGATTTTGAATTAATAGGCTCAGTTTCCTATATAATGGAAGCTAGAATAGAAGAAAATAAATACACATGAAGATGTTTAGCTTCTGATACTCTGAGTTTTCTAAAGCTCTGAGTTTTCTAAACTCTCAGTGAATTCAATGGAAATTGAAAGTGTAAAAAATCAGATCATTAATGGCTAGGGATGTGTTTGTGGCTAATAAATACATTTGCTTGTGGCTGATGATAAAATCAATGTTGGTTGGATGTATTTGTGAAGATATGAAAAACTTACTTGAAAAGATGTGTTTCTCTAAGATTCTCTAATGTTTTGACATTCCGTTTACATCTTAATCCTAACATGTCTTTGCCCCATCAGCACTACAGACATGTAAATATGGTATAGTTATATTTATATTCCAGATGAATTTTAAAGGCCTACAAGGATGGACTTCATGATGAAGACAGAAAGTTGGGACCATGATCACTTTTCAGTTCTTCTGTCAACCGCCTTTGATGAATCTCCTCACATAAGTACCAGCACTTCCACCACTGTCCATGTTTTAGGAGGAAAAACAGCAGGTGGCTCTGAAACCCAGCACAGCTTAGGGAAAGGTTTCAGACTGAATCCCAGTTTCACCAGGGTGCTTAATGGCAGCCATGGGAAAAGCCTCCAAATCCAGGTGAGTGCCAAGAGAGTTAAGATACATCACTGGCACTGGCACCCTGGCTGGCTTAGGAGTCATAGTAAATCCCAGCCTTGGCACTCAGCTCTTCTGTAGTTTTGCATATCTGACTCATCCCACATATCTCTCACCTGGAGCTGGAAGTCACCGTGCACTTCACATGTTGTCCCTCAATTCCCTGAGCCAGACAGCACCTATATGAGGGCATAGCTGCTCTCCCCTGTCACTCTGGCATGCTGCAAGTTTCGTGCTCGAAGAGCTGCTTAATGGTGGGGGTGACAAGGCCCATGTTGATACTTAGATAAATAGTGAGAACCATCAATTGAGCAACTTAACCTGGCTCTGAGAAGTCACTTTGTCCAAACGGCACACGAGGGTGGCGGGGGTCACATCTATTACTTCTCAGGGGAGCAGTGCTGCCCTTCCTTGTCCTGGCTGCCACCTCTTCACCTCTCACATGCATGGGGACAGTCACTCATTCTGCTGACAGTGCAGAGATGGGACAACCCAGTTAACCCTTGAGAGC